>CM021797.1:17523919-17570219 GCA_011076525.1 Nettapus auritus
GCATCCCATCTTGTCCTAACCAGTCCGAAGCAAATCTGCATGGGGAGATTCCTCTGGATATTACTTAGACTTCCTTAATGAAATTCAGGTGTAATCCCTAAGGCTTTATAGAATAAGAGTATCTTTAGCTCAACTACAGAATATGGTATTTGCCAAAAGGGGATTTATTATGTTTAGATGTGTCTACTATGAATACCAACAAGTCTAGAGCCACTATTTAAAACACATTTCAAAAAATACACTCAACTTAAAATTCACCAAGGAAGAAAATATAATCAATTTATAAAATACATTGGGAAATGTATTTAAGACTAGAAAGACTTCAGTTTCATTCGTGTGAATTTTAGTAAGGTCGATTACAGTATGAACATCCGCTCTTGCTCTGTTCTATCCTTCATGTATCAAAAGTTTTCTAAGATTATCTATAGCAAATGAGAAGCATAAATCCCTTTGATCAGCTCACTGATAAAGAAGATACATACTTATGGGAAGCAAAAGGCTTGATTCTTCTCCAGTGTTGCCACAACGCAGTCTGTGGTGTGATCCATAGAGGTTTTCCACCAGCACACAATGAGGCCTAACCAACATTTGGCTCAATTTGTTCTCTTCTTCTTCCTTTTCCTGAAGAGAAAGCTTTATTCAGGAATAACATTTTGGTAAGGTTATGTTCCTTCAATATTTTTCATGCAGCCTAGTTTAGGTACGAAGCAGAGAGGCATAACTGCCCTTTATCTCTTTTGAGCAACACGTATTTCCCAATAGCTTTTCATTCTTTTTTTCTTTTCCTCTTTTTTCTTTTTTTTTTTTTTTTTTTTTTCTTTTTTAATACTTTCAGCCTGTCAATCCATCCTCTCCCACTTGGGACCATAATGTATGCAGTACTCAGAGCATTCTAGTAGTCCATGGAGTCTGAGACTGCTATTTGTTGCTAGCTAGAGCATGTGGGTAAGTAACGAAAGTAAAAGCACAGATACTGACTACAGGAAAATAATGGAGGAATAGCTTTAAATGTAATGCTCTGAATCGATGTTATTAAGAGTAGCCCTTCCCTTCCTGAAATGTGCTGCACATTTCGGACAAATAGCCTAAAAAATAGCTGATGTTTTACTTTCACACTTCTGAAATCCTAAGAATATTGAAATATTACAGTTAAAGTAAAAAAGTCATTATTCAGAGAGAAAGTTACAAACTGACTGACAAAAAGTACAAACAAGACATCTACAGAATCAGTTAAGGCAGGTGTTTCTACATGGAAACTCAATGCCAACAAAAAGGTACATGATCTCTAAACACCTAAAACCTAGAGTTTTTCCAGGTTCTCTTACTCAGCTTACTGCTTTCTTACCTGGGCACTGCAAAACCTAATGCAAACCTAAATGCAACTAATCAGTAATTTAACTGCCTGAGATAAAGAAATGTATTCCTCTACATACTCAGATTTAAAAAGGTTCAAAATGGTAGGGAAACAAACAAACAAACAAACCAAAACAAAACAAACAAAAAAGAAGAAAAAAACAAAACACAACAAGAAAAAACACAGAAGAATCAGTGTTGAAAATGCTTGATTACCTTACCTCAAACTATACATTCTTAAGCTTTCATTTACTGACAAAATGAAACATTGTCTTCACTTCTTTCATCACCTTAGTATGTTTATCATTCTTTCTTGAAAACTCCAAATTAAATCCTCTTACCTGATTCTAAGATGTACCACTGTTAAGGAGGTAGTGGTGGAGGGCTGTCTTAAATGAATGGAGCAGAAAAAGCCACAGATGAGGAGAGAAGATAAAATAACTTCAATGTACTGGTCTTGATGTAGAAAATCTAATTTGACATTGAAATGTAATTTAAACAAAAGTCCTTTAGGTAGAGGAAAGCTACAAGTTATGTGCTACATCTACATTTATAATTCTACTAAAAGCCCGTATTTTGAATATTTGCTATTACACAGGCTTCCCAGATTGCAGGGAAACCTGACTGAAGCAATAACTGATGTATTTTAAAACTTACAGTATTATTAACATGGAGAAGAGCCTCTGTATTCCTGATCCACCCAAAGCTGATCTCTCTCTACAAACCTTGTCTTCATATACACCTTCATGACTGTAAGACTCACAGCGACCTGGTGCTAATAATGGCATTTCAATACAATGTATTAACTGATCAGTTCAGAATTGTATTTGATAAAGAAAGGGTAACGATAAAATTCATGTTCTTTCATTTAGCTAATGGGAAAAAGTGTTATTCCAAAGCACCCTGTGATGTGAATCCACATGAAAACAGATAGATAAGGGGTCAGGAGGAAAAAACAAAGTAATATTTAATCCCTATAGAGTTGTCTTGCTTCTCACTTGTATATATGAACAAACTAAGAGCAGTATTTTTCCCAGCTCCTGTGCTAATTTTATAGCCTAACTGTCAAGGTCTAAGAGGGGAGGCTTTATATAGATCAAAAAGCAAGAACCTGCTCACTGTTTACCCACGTTGAAAAAGGAACTACAAGGGTGAGCCAAAGGCTAACAATATGATTCTACTTCAACACTATAACTACAGAGAAAGGCACCTGTAACGACTGATGGGGTGACCAGATGAAGAAAATAACCCCATCCTGGCCTCCTCCAGGAGAAGGTCCAAAAACAGTTAACATAATCCATTAACATCAAATTCTTCAGAATAATGTAATGCAAAATATACGGATGTTATTCTAATAGCCAAATCCTTTTAGAACTTATAAATTGGTAATAAATCAAATTGTCAAATGGCTATTAGAACACACTACATTTCATTTTTAAGCATACACAGAGGAAGATTTCATCACCCAATTCCTGTATTAAATATGCTTTAATTTTGCATCTATTCTCACTCTGACAACTACAGTATGTCCCACCTTGCTGTGAAAAAACCTGAAAACCTTGGAAATACCTCCATTGCCTTTTGCAAATTGGAAACAGCAGACACCAACCAACCAGCACAGTCCGAGCAGTAGAGACAGTAAAAGTAATTGCACAATAAAGTAATAAGTTAAATCCAAAATCAACCACTTTTCACTGGATGACCTTCAAACTTCTATAAGCGACCTGCAAAGCAAAGAAAGATTGTATATGGAGTCTTTGTATTTACTCCTTTGTTTTTACTGTGAGACTGAGATTTTTTTATAGACAGTTTTCACCTTTTACCCAGTTTATTTTAATTACAATATTTTTCATCTTTGTTTTTCCTGAGGAAAGCTCCTCATATTTGCCAAGATCAAGCTTATATTTCCACAAGGTGTTTTAGATGTAGACTTGTACAACAACAAACAATGAGTATTTAGGATTAATTCCTGTAGCATGCCACAGTTTATTAAAACTGTGAAGAAATCAACAGGAGTAAGGGACTTTTGAAAAAGGCAGGCAAGCCCCAAAATTAAACGGAGAGACAAAGCCAAGCAGCTGACCTGACACAGCTCACCCAGACAGGTATCTGGGGAGCACAGTGCCCTCCTGTTATACAGATAGTCATTGCTTGTGTACCAGGTACTTCACAGGCTCCATCTGGGAACACATGTAATGTGCAATTAAAAGGCTAATAAAAACAACAACAACAACAACAAAAAACACTTGTGTTACTAAGTTCAAAGCATCTTCTTTTTGCCAAGGTCAATAGGAGCAACAATCTGGGCTTTTAGAGAGACTGCCCTGTGTTGTTTTTTTTGTTGTTGGTGGTGGTAGTTTTTTTTTTTTTTTTTTTTCATTTCTAACTACAAAACCAGGCCAAATATGCTTGATGGGGAAATAAAGACAGGAAAACAAGCTGGAACAAGCTACTTTTTAGGGGATGAATTAAGAGGGGTGTGTGTGTGTATGTGCATTTCAAACTACCCTTAAACAACCAAGTCAATAGGATATTTGTGTCAGAGTTATTTTAGAAAAAAATTAAACCCAAATCACTGACACAAGGCCAGATTTTCTGGAGCATCTCTCCTGGGCACAGGCTGAGACTTTCTATACAGCTATGACCACTGGCATCCACGCTGCTTTGTCCCCTTGTCTAGGACACTTTGTAGGATCATCTCTACCCTGCCACCTATTTCTGTACATGCAGGAGCTTAATTATCTCTCAGATACTGCCATCAGGATCTTCAGCATAAACCAGCCAAATGACTTTAAGAGTTCAGGTTCAAACAGAAGCTCAAACTAACCACAGGTAAGAGGGATGTATACTGACAAGTGATTTTGTCACATGCCAACAGCAGCCCGTGCACAGACTGCAGAGGCCTCTTCTCAATTCATTTGCTTTTACCTCAGTAATGACAGCATTGTGCCTGACCATCCTGATACTACATGCAGTCTTCTCAGGTCCATGAAAACATATTCCAGACAAAATCCTACTCAAAGACATAAAATCTAAGATCTTTTATTTCCTTTTTCTTTTTTTTTTCTTTTCTTTTTTTTCCAGATCTTCACCCCTTCTTATCAATTTGCATTTATCTTAAAATAGACACTACTTGTGACAATGAAGATGTTAGCTATCATCTTTAATACAAAACATAGTGGGGGAAAAAAGGGATGTGGTGGGGAGCTCTGTGGTCTTCCTTCCAGTAGTTTTTCCTAGGATAATTGAAAACATTGGAGAAGAGTAGTAGTTTTCTCTGTGACCTCCAGATACAACACCAGAATACTGCTGGCTGGACATTTCTATGGAAGAGCTAAAAAACAAAGTACCAACATGATTATACTTCTTTAAAAGACACTGTTTATCTACATATATAGAAAGGTCTCGCTTCTTTCATGCAAAGTGTAGAGCAGCACAAAGTTATGACAGCACAGTGACCCAGACGTCTGTTACACATTTGTTTCTGCATACATAAAAAGAAACAAATCTCAGTAAGACAATGCAACAAAAAAGCCTGCAGTCCTCTAAACTAGTACTGAAAAACAGTGAAATAATCAACTTTGATGAATCTTTCAGTACTGCTTATATATTAACAGCACCTGAAAACAACACATATGCTGAGAATAGGCATCTTGAGACAAACTGAAAGCACTTCTTACACCCAGTATGGGCCAGAAATATTATTTGACTACGTTTTGCAGACACCTTATAGTTTTCTCAAGGTACTATGAATGTGTCGTATCATCAACTATCCTCCTTAAGTGTGATCATTATAGAACACAGACACAGGAGTAGATATTACCCCTTACCTTGGATCTTGAAATCTATAAACTCCACAAAGTTTCATGTAAGAGAAATATTACTCTGTGAAAACTGACTTTTAATCTGAAATGCTTCATTCTCTGAAGAATTCAGATCTGAGTGGACTGTTCAAGTTCAATTTGTCCTGAAATTTACTTAAAACAACATGTCCTTATTCAAAACTCTTCCCCCCCCCCCCCCCCCTGACAGTTCCCTTGACACATCCTGACTGAAACTGAGAACTCAGACCTCACCTCAGCATTGCAAAAGCAAGTTTCACTCAGTCATTATATAGGTTATTCTGTTTCTGGATGCTGAAACAGACCAATCACTAAATTCCCAAAACAACAGCTGAATGCATTTTAAAAGGACTCCACCCTAATAATTACGCCAAGTGAAAAATACTTTCAAGTCATCTGTAAAATGGGGGCTGATGGAGAGGCCTGAGAATTTGTACGGCGTATTCTGTACAAGCTGAGGAATTTCCCAATGCTACATACTAAGGCTTTAGTTTTTCTAATAACACTGGAAGTACTTGTCTTATTTAAATGTCAGTCTGAAACTGTAAATAGGTTTGAAAAATAAAGGTCAGCAATTGAGTGGTTATCTCAGCAATTCTGTTGATGCTCTAGCATGGTTTATCAGCCTAAAACAGCAGCTGCTGGAACAAAGAGTACATTTGTAACAGGGTATCTCCATTTCTGAAGAAACAAGGGCATTAAAACAGGTATCCATACAATTTTTACAGATGCTTTTGTTTGGAAAGAAAACAGGCTAATCCAAGCTACTCCACAAAGCCTGGCATAAACTAAATATACCATAACACTATGCACCTATTTATTTATGTGTTACAAAATCTGTCTACCATCTTCTCTTTGCCTTCCCTTTTTTAGCAGAACTGAATGCAGCTCAGTGACACTTTGATACACATTAAGGAACACAATTTGGTACATAAGTATTTATTAATTTTTGCTTCAAGCTAAAGCTCAAAGTCTGGATTTGTCAGTTCAAAGTTACATATGAAATGCTGACTTCATTTAAATGACAGAATAATGATGGAAAATAGAGGAGAAAAACATTAGCCTGGATATATCACCAGCATCCTGAGATGTTTAATACATTACATTATTATGAAGGATAGTGCTTGACAATGCTAATAGCTAGACTGATGTAATCTGTTTCATTGCAAGTTCATGTTGATGACCTTAGCTGTGATTTTAAAAAGTGTATAAATACATATACACACACACAACTCAGATATGCACACACTTTTTCCAGATGAGTCAATAAATATTTCAGAGTTCATTCTTCTATAGCAGAAATATACCGCCTCATTAAAATTTTGGCTAAATAGATATATATATATAGAAACTAGTTATATCTAAATATTAGAAAAACAATATTAACAAACATTGGGGAGAAACCATTATTCTATACAACATTTACTTCTTCATGAAATTGTGATCAAACTGTGGATAAAAACATTCTCTCAGTTCAACAGACAGCACAAGATGGAAAAGTGAAACAACAACAAAAAAATATGGTCAAAATCTGACAGGATAAGGAAGCCATCTTCTATTTTTCCTCTTTCCAGAGAGCTGAGGAGCTAGAGGATACATTGGCATGACTAGAAGATAAAATCCATTCTTTTTATGGCTTAAAAACAATAACCATACGACGTAAGATCAGAATCACACCAGTCTGGTGCAAAGTATATTCTGAGCCATACTGAAGGAATCTAACATCCTTTGTAAAATTATCAGAATGATACAACACACGTCTGTCATTCACACTGCAGAAGGAGACTATCTTTACCCCATATGAAATTAGCATGAGTTTTAAAAGATAAGTATGGAATTGTTTTTGTTGTATTAAAAAATACAGTCACTGAAAATATTAGAGCAGGACTAATTCGCTCGGGCTAAACCTGTTTCATTACATGAGATATCTGTCTATCACTCTTAAAGATATATTATGACAAAGAGATGGTAGAAACAAAGCGGCAAGGAAGTGGGGAATGTAAGCCTGTGATATGACTAAGTGAATGAAAAGGTTTTGGACAAGACTAAGTTAATAACCCAAGTTACAGCATTAATAACAACTGATGAGGGAGAACAGATAACAGAATTCTTACTATTCCCTGCAACTAACTGGTCCCAGCAACTAGAGTGAAAATTGAAGCCTCCACACAAAACATACTTCTGATTGCATTTTTTTCCCTAATTCTTTCTTACTGATGGAAATTTAGTGTACTGTGTATAATGGAGAAAAGGAGGCTCAGAGGCAGCCTCACTGCTCTCTGCAACTTTCTGATCACAGACGTGAGGGAACAGCACAAAGCAACACCGGGGGAGGTTCAGACTGCATATTGTGAAAAATTTCTTTACTGTGAGGGTGGTCAAACACTGGAACAGGCTTCCTAGAGAGGTGGCTGATGTTCCATGCCTGTCTGTGTTCAAGGCACATTTGGATAATGCCCTCAGTAATACAGTTAATTTTTTGGCTAGCCCTAAACTCATCAGGTGGTTGGACTTGATGATCTTATACAGTCCCTTCCAACCAAACTACTCTATTCTACCAAGATGACTACCAAGTATATTCCAAAATTAAAGTATTGGGATTAATTTGTTAATTCAGAGAAAAAGCATTTAGATGTGTTCTGTGGCACTCCGCACATCTCTTGTCATAAAGTAATGCTCTTCCTGTCATAATTTTGAAAGACGACAAAACACATACTCTGCTATTTCCCACATTATAAAGAAATAGTTTTATGTCATATTACAGTTACAAATGAAAAGTGTCAGGCATACCTGACAGATATATTTATCTATTTAGCTACTTTTGCTCAAGCAAGATTTTCTGCAGATTTCTTTAGCTCTAGTTTTAACAATACTTCCCCAGACAGAATGGATTTGCTCAGTCCAGTTCCTTTAAATTCAACAAAATACTTTGTTCCAAAAGAATCTCCCTAAAAGAAATGACAGGCTGAAATCTACTTTTTAGAAATACATTCTCATTGCTGATAACAAGGTATCCTGGCAATATAAAATTAAACAATACAGGGTGATGGAAAACTATGTTTATCTCAATATTTCACTCCCTATATAGTTGAATACATTGTGAAAGCAGCACAGGTGTTTCTCCACCAGCAGTTACCACTGATTCTGAACAACTTGTTTGTGTTAGGAATCCTCTTGTTTCCATGTGAAAACAAGATTTCAGAAGTTTGTCAGTACTCCCCCTCTTCCTCTTCACCCAGTCAGTTTCTTAGCTTTCCACCCCATTTTGAAAAGAAGAGTTTTCAGTTCCCTTTCAAAGCTAGCGGGATTCATTTCTATCTGTATTTTGGAAACACTGAAGTAAAGGCAAAAAAATTTTAGCAATTTTTTTTGGAAAATTTTTTTTTTTTTTTTTTTTTTTTTTTTTTGGTCACCTTCCTAATGCTAGACAACTTCTTACAATAAAACTCTAATACTTTTCCTGCTCTAATTTTAAAGGTTATAATTCTCAGGCTTTAAAACATTTCTCTTGAGATTCCTTGGTATTTGAGAGAAGAATCCATCAGAATAGTTACAATATCCCATACACAAACATCTTCCTTTTGTTTAATGTCATCAATATTCATTTCAATCACTATACATATCAGAACAGTCCCTTTTCCTTTCTTAATATTCTTCAAATATTTACAGACAGCTGTTCCTTCTTAGTCTACACGCAGCTAAACTGTATATATTAAGCCCTGTTACTCATTCCTCACAAATCGGTCCCAGCATCCTCTCTAAAGTGGGGTCAGTTTCTACGCAAGAATGCAGGCAGTTATCATTCTGGCACCAAGATGTTTGAAAGTGCCTGGCAACACATGCAAAGTGATCTTGGGTATTGTTGCTTACAGTTATACTTCATCCTCAGGTAGGTCAGAGATGTTTTAGTTCCGGAGTGAGATTTACTGGCAGCTAACTCTGGATTCTTTAATACTTTCTGAAGGCTTCCGTTACATATTCCTTGTACCTCCCAGGTGTTTTAGAACTTTTTAAGGATATTTTTCCTAGAAGTTTGTTAGTGATTCATTCACTCATGAGTAGCAGCACTATATTTAAAACAACCTAGTAACTCACATCTCCAACTTATAAATTTAGGACTAAAACCCCTAACTCTGTTGGAGAAATATACAATGACACAGGTGATGTTTATATATTTTCATATGCTATTACAAACATTTTTCAACACTGAGTACTTCCAGGAATTTTCTTCAAAACTTGCGACAACTGTATTTGTACATTAAAAGCTGTACCTATGATTAAAACATGCATTTTTAAGAGCATGAGGAGTATTTCCATTAGTCAGATGATAAATAGCCCTGTAATTGATTAAAATATCTAATCAGTATATCTGCAGGTTTGGGAAGCTTTTTGTGCTTGGGAGCAAATGCTTTCATTAAGAATTAATAGATATATAGAAGTGATTTGCCAGTACTAAAGTAAATATGCTATTCCTCACTTCTATATCCTCTATAAGATGGTCATTTTCTTCCCTTAAAGGTTTATACTTTTTCCTCTCCTGGAGAGCTTTCAACTATGTGACAGTGAAGAAATCAAACACCAAAATAGCAGCAGCTACGTATCCTCTGCATGACAGTGTAATTTCTTCTGCCTTAAGGCAGTGTCTAGCACTGAAATCATAGCCTGTTTACTTATAACTGGTGCTATATTACACCAAAGACTTAACTCTTGCTTATATAAAATGTGCACAAGACCAATTTACTCACAGTGGTCCTATTTAGAGTCCAAGCCAGCATTTCCTTCTACAGCCAAGTCAGTGAAAATATTTGGACAGAACTCTAGCTTTCATACAAAAATACAGAGGAGATCAAGCGCTAGAGCTACTTGTATCCCTATAAATAAGAAACAAGCAAATGTCTATGCATGTCCAATCTTTTTTTGCTTTAGAAGTTGTTTAGAATGGTCAGAAGTTTAATTCTTTTTTTTAATCACCTTAGGGTGTTTCTTTTTTTTCTTCCAACCTAGAAATTCTGTGATTCTGTAAAACAATATTTATACCTGAAGTCAAAATATCTGATACAGGTCTTTCATTGATTAATTAAAATGCAAACATTTGTATGAAGTTTTGTTAGAAACTGGTATTTCTATGCTGACTTGAATTGGGACAGATGAATTCTGATAACCAGCTGAAATCAAGAAGGTAAAATCTGAACTGAAATGAGCAAAGGAAAACACAAGAGACATTTTGACATCCAAAACAAGAAGAAAATAAAATGTAGGGAACAACAATATTTATGCAAGCATCATGTAAGTTAGAAAAGCCACCCTGTATATGCAGTTCTATATACCTGAGCAGTTTCATCCATGCTGTTTATAGAATAACTAGATGAAATTACTAGAGACTACCTGTTCACTAACACCAAGTGTAGATGAGTTTCAAATCATAATTCCTTCTGTAGCAGCAAATTAAATTTGTTCATGAGTATTCTGGGGAACTGAGGCCAACTGGTACAAAATGACACATGTCTAGGTTGGTAAACTTCCCTAGTCTGCAAAACAGAGTGGCCTCACAGAAACTGCCTTTGGGGAATGATCTCTGGAACACTGACTACCAAACAGTGTCCAGGAATTAGCTCACTGGTTTTGGCATCAAGTTAATCAGGACATTTTTCTGTAAAACTTTTAGCTTGGACACAGCTAAGGAAATGCAAAAAGTTTCCAGGTCCAGCCAGCATCCACGCAAAGAGAAACTGTAACCCATCAAACCATCTTCAGCTGGTACAGGGGAAATAGTTCAATACTGTATTAATTCAAACTGGGCAAAACTGGAGACCAAAATTGAGGAAACAAATACTACTTTGTTATTGTGGTAAGGAGGCAGGTAAGGCACAGCACATTAAAAACTGTTCATATCTCTGAGTATAGTAAAAGCACAGATTAGACACGTAGCCATCGTAAGCCATAGCCAGAATAGACAACTACCTGGTTAAAAACTGGTAATTTTCCATCCAAAGCACAGAGACAGAAAAATTATCCTATTCTTGTCATTTGATGTACTAAAATAAAATACTTATCCAACTTAAGGGGGAGTTGTGCTATCATCCCCTGTTCCCTCAGCCCGGCAAACAGGTGTCAGGAACAAGCCAAGGATAAGTGATGCCAGATTAACCAGTGAGGAACAATTAGGAAATAAGTATGACCTTCACCATGTGAGCTCCTAGATCTGATCAAACTGCAGCCTCAGTGAATGGTGCATCTCCTTGTGCTAACAGTAAAAGGAAATACTCAAAACCATGGCTCAGTCATAGAAAGTACGTGTTTCATGAAACCATATTTTTTCAAGGCACATTTCTCCGTCTTTCTGCATCTAGCTGTGGAATGCTATTGCAGCCACATTCTACAACGTTCTTTAAGGCTGCACTATTCTCATACATAATCCAGTTTATGACAAAGCAGAATACACACCAGAGTTTCCAGCCTCTTTTCTACTATACTCTGAAACTCCACTGCTGTTATTTGGGAAATAACAATGGCTTTGCCATTGGTTATAATCTATTTTAGATACACTAACTTAATTAACTTAAATAAACTCAGTTTCGTTTAGCATATTTTGTATGTTTGTAAGACAGATTTCTCTAGATTTTTTTAAAATACAAAAATCTCTTACAGTTGTGCCCTTTTGCTATGACAATTGCTAGAAATTATAGTGTGGAAAAAGCATTCTACCTACCAATACTTATTAATAAATTGTTCCATCCAGGTGCTCTGCTATGGCCAGCCACCTTACTACTAGGAGGTAACGCTCATTAATAAACATAAAAATATACAGATATATATTATAGTATATATATTGTGTATATATTACAGTAAAATTGTTTATAATAGTTTTTTGGAAAATAAAACCTTTATCTTCTATAGGTTTTAGATGAATAAACAACTTCTGCATATTAAAGTTATCTTGATGCAAGCATTAATTTCATGGCATTTTTCCCAGACTAACAATATTAGCAGTTCACATTTTATTACACCTGAAAATTAGTACCAATTCCATAGCTGTCAGCTGAGTCCCTTACCCCAGCTCCTATGAATGAGCATTGAGAACTTATTTGCAGAGGCCATTTCTTCACAGAAATGCAATTTAATAATTTACATCATGATATTACTCTAAATAGATTAAAAAAAAAAAAAAAAAAAGTTTTCAAAACCAGCTTTCAAAAATCAGAGTCCATTAAAATTGTTCTTACTCCCTAACTCTTCTGGAACAACTTTCTTCTTTGACATCTGCAGTGAATATAAAATCCTGAAAAAAAAAAAAAAAATCCAGAAGTATCTCATGTGGCCACCTCCAATTTAACAAAGTCAGTCTATTTAAGTGAAAGAATGCAACAAGCCTGATCAGACAGACACTATCAAAAAGTGTTCAACTTCAGAGATGCAAGACTAATCTTTTGCTGTCTAGCACGCACCAATTAAGCCCTTATAAAGAAGACACAGCTAGATTTAAAAAAAAATAATAATAATAAAAAAATCCTGTTTCAAATCACCAGGTTGCAGAGAGCAAACAACATATCATCCGGAATTTCCAGGAAAGATGCAGTTTTTCCCGTTTGTATTATAATGCTTAGTCTTTCTCAGCCTTACTACTTTATATTTCTGAGAAATATCTATCCCCTATCAAAGCATACGAATGTTTTCCATCACAATGGCTATTTGGGATTGAGAGTATTCCACCTTCATTTTAACAGTTCTGATCACTGAAATCTGACACCTGAAAACAGCTTATAGCAATTAAAAAATAAAAAATATGTTACTCATTTATAAAACTTGCAATGTGTACTTTTATAGAATAAGCAAATTATATAGCAAGAAAAAGAATGAAAATCATCTGAGACCTTAGCTTACAAAGTATTACTATCTATACCTAGAAGGTTAGGCCGATAAAATGAAAATATGATCCGTCTACTGCCTGACTGTTAGAGACTCATCTCAAATCTCAGGGGAAAAGAAGACTTTTCAGTAAGGGGAAAAGGGCTTTTTCAGTAACAGAAGACTAATTTGTGTGTGTGTGTGTGTGTGTGTGTGTGTGTGTGTGTGTGTGTGTTCAAAATATTTTATTTTAATATAAATACACTATTCTAAGATTTAAATTTTTCTGTATGCTATAAAAGCTGATTTATGTATTTAAACTGTGACTTAAGTATAAAATACAAGTGCCATTCCTCAGGTTTTGATTATTTTATGTTGTGTGTTGAAGTACAGGAATGGTGAAACAGAGCTGATGATACAATTCACATAAACTGCAAAATACTAGAACAATAAAAGTTCCTATAGGACTACTTTATCAGTGAATCTTCCTTTTGCTGGGTCACTGGACTCAATAATTAACATCAAGGCCCTGACACTGAGTAAAGCCTCAGCTTTCATCTGGTTCAGACGATTTCTTCAAAGCTTCATTACAAGATTTGCTTGCACTAATCAACAGAGATCAAGCTCAATTAGCTATTTGTAGACTGCCCATCACACCACAAGGCATCTCTGTTTGCAGTGATGCTGCAAGACAGAAAACCAGATTGATTAATATAACACAAGACTAAGTTTCTTCCCTTTACCTACAGATTTTGGTCATCTCTAGGCAAATATTTTCAAGACTGCTAAATCCAGTAAAAGCCAAGCAACTTTAAAGCTCTTACAAAACAGGAAGCAATTTAAAAAATTATTTTTTATTTAAAATTAAAAATTAAAAAAAAAAAAAAAAAAAAAACACCAAGAATAATAATAAAAACCCCTTAGTGTTCTCTTAACTAATAATCATGCTTCCTGCACAGCTTTTTTTTTTTTTTTTTTTTTTTTTCTGGTTAAAATCCCATCCAGGAGGCATTTATAAGTAAATAATAAAATAATTGATGTTTTCACACCACAATTATCTTGCAACCTCTCTCTAAAATGCATCTTCATCTGGACAGCAATAATGGGCTCAGTACCAAACTGCATTCAGACCATAGAAGAGTTTCACTTTGCAAGTGACTGCACTGTAAGTGCTGAGGCAGCATTGCCATTCATCTGCCAGTTCTATACTTCGCAGAACGCTTGTTTCTTTGAATACAGTGTAATCTTCTGTTCTCTATTAATTACAGGCTAAGCAACCAGTAGCAGAAAAAGTCTCTACACAGTACGTAAATAGTTAATGACATTAATGAATCCAGTGGCTCCATCTTTCACTTGAACCAGGAGATACCTAATTTAATTTGATCTCAATTCTGCACCATGAGAACATGCACAGAAATATAATCCCAAATTATTTCTATTACTATGTATTTTGTGGCTATACATCACAGTGATCACTATTATAGGTATGTCCAAATTTTTTTCTTGAAGGCAGACCTGATCTTCCTTCACCTGGACCTCAACCACTTACAGCTGAGTCATAACTTCAGTCCAAGAGGAGGGTGTCTGCAGTACCATGCAGACTGCAAGGACACCCTGAGCTCAGCACCACACTAACATGACTCCGTAACTTCTGTACCCACAGTCTGCCTGCACCTCCCTGAAAAGGACTGGGAGGACCTAACTGGTTACAGTATGAGAAGTTTGCTTTTAATTTTCCTCAGCATTATATCATACTGAAAGTAAGCTAACTCTGTACTTTAACTGTCACCTCGATCTCTCTTAAAAATAGGATAAACTGAAATTTACTAGAAAAACTTTAAGATGTCACAAAACCAGTCCTTCAACAATGAGACTGTGTTCACAGAACTAGTACTCAGCATCACATGGATGTGAAGAACTTATGTATTTTTGGTAAAAATATTAGAGTAAAATAATTTTCTGCGGATATTAATCTGTGTATGTATGAATAATGATGTTAAATATGAATACTGCATTAACAAATAAACACATATAAAAAATTGTAAGTGAAGCAACATTGATCATGACGCAGATTGAATACAAATATTTTAGCTACTCCTAAGTAAGTATATCTGAGTAATGCTTAGAAATTATTCTAAATAATGCTTAGAAATAGGAGTGCTGAAATGGAAAATTGTGCACCTAAAGAAAAATGTTAGGAAGGAGTACAGGGATCTAGCCAAAGTCTACAAGGGGCAAAGTGACCTAAGATATGTTCGAGTCACAGTAACTGCATATGCACGGCTTCTGAAAGGTGTAATTTCAAATAAACAAAGCACCTAAACAAGCTCTAAAAACACACCACCAACTTCATGAGGGTAGGGAAACTAGACTGTTTCTTAATACTCTGGAGAGTTTAGTAGCTTACAGTAGCATTTTCTTCACAGTCCACTTTCATAGCTTGCTTTTGACAATCATACAGCTGAAGCAAGAACATGCTAATTACAAACACCTGCTTTTTACATTAACAAAGATTGCATGACATCTGTAAAGTCTTTATAAATATGAAGAATTTGTGAGATTCACTAAAATGTTTGTATTTAGCACGTGAGATGCCTGTGCTCTGTACCTCAGAAACAACTCTGCCCACTTCCTGCTTTGACACAGTGCATCTCCATAAAACCAGTCAAAGCAGCACTGTAAGAGGTTCTTGTACAAGGACATAGTCAGAAGAAAATAACCAGGCTACTAAGTGAAACTTCTTAGAAAAGCGGTACTACTTTGGTGCTGATGCTGACCTTCGCTGAACACAGATAACTCCTTCTGAAAATAAAGAATACCGAGTAAAAAACAACAACAAAAAAAAAAATTAAATGGGGATATCACTAATAGGATGAGGGAGAAAAGAGAAGGAATATGAATCTGTGTAAAGAACCATAGGGTCAGAAACACAGCCAGAAAATCCTGTTTCCTGTATATGTACCATCACGCACACGCTACTAAATAGAAGTCAGAAGAAAAAAAGACTATTTTTGAAGGCTTTTTCAATTCAGCTGCACTATGAACGAAGTCAAAGATACATATCAATTAAACTATTAGTTTCCTGAAACATTTC
This sequence comes from Nettapus auritus, assembly GCA_011076525.1. Taxonomy (NCBI): domain Eukaryota; kingdom Metazoa; phylum Chordata; class Aves; order Anseriformes; family Anatidae; genus Nettapus; species Nettapus auritus. Next base: position 17,540,054 of record CM021797.1, read on the forward strand.
TTCTGGGTCTTGATCACTGGACCGAAATCCACCAGTTTTGTATCCTATTCTCTCATTCTTGCAAAGGAACTGATACAGAGACGCCTTCTCACATGCAGTCAGACGTTTCTCTTCTCATCAGCAGCTGGCAGAGCAGAGAAGCAAAACAGCTCTATAGCTGCAACAAATGTGATTGACTGATCCCTGCAAAACACACAACTTTTCTCCCCACCATTTTCTACACCCTGAGGCAAAGACTTGTGTATTTTACTTCAGTCTCAGAACCTTTAGAATGTTTCTGAAAACCTTTCCTAATAAAGCATACTTCCATTCTGAATAATGTTAAGCAAATGTAATACTATTGAAATTCAGGTGCAATTTGTACTGCAAGAAGTATTTCATCTTACTCTAAAAACGTCTTGAATGGAGTGGGCTCCATTCACCAGCTTGGAACTCATGACTGAGCTTTCATCATTCATATCCATCAGTTCTGCCTTTGTGCTAAATCTTGCTCATTTGCCCCAAGTCTGCTGTACTGTACATTTCACTGAGGTGATGAGGATTCTGAGGTTTTGGGGTTGCAGAGATGCACAGACTGTTAAATGGTCTTTCTTTTCCCAAATATTTTAATAAGAAAGTTCTTCTAGGTGACCAAAGGGAAACCAATTGTAGATAGTAGTGTTACTGTGTTTTGTTTTCTTTTTTCTACTGTAATTAAAATCACTATTAATTACCAGATCACTGGAAGTCTCTGAGAGGAGACACATGAATGGTTTTTCCCTTAAATGGAATTGCTATAAAATAGTACTCCTGCTAGGTCTCCACTTGTTTTCCCTTTTATATTATCAGGGAAGAGCTGATTAGCTGATCAGTCCTCAAGCATTCTCTTAATCCTCTAAAGTCTCCTGTGCTTTTCAAATCCTCTCTCCTTTATGAGCTGTCTTGTCCTCCTTCTGTGCTAAGCTAGTAGGCAGTTTCCTTCAAGACACCATTATGTTAAACAATCATTATTGGGATGACAATGGTATTTTTCCTGTCAATAGCTGAGTTTCCAGGCTTTAAAGAAAAAAAAAAAAAAAAAAAAAAAAGCATATGCAAAGCAAACAAATAACCTCATACCCATCCCAGCCGCCCCCAAAAAACACCACTTTCCTGGAAGCATTACAGTGATATCACTTGGTTGAATGCAACATGATTTGAAAATATTGGGAAAATTAAGATAGTTAAGTTTACTGTAAGCACTAACAACTGCAAATAAAGTGGGAAAAAAAAAAATACAAGACTGATTCTCAGAGATAAATGGGGTCTGGGATTTCTCTGATGACTTCTGAGCTATCCCCTCCTTAGTGACCTCTCCCTCACTCAGAAAGGAAAGCAGACAAGATCAAAAGCAAGATGAATCAGTATGAGACTGAAGTGATTCGGCCCCTAACGTTTTTGGCTCAACTATACAACCCTGCACTGCAACCCATTAAATGGTTGGCCTGTATGCAAGGAAGAGGCAGGAACACAGGATTTCTTCTCAAAGTTAATTTGTACCCAACCACTTAACGCATCTCCGTATGTCAGTCATTTCCTGACATGTCTTGAATAAGATGAAGATGCTTTCAGAAAAGCAGACTCTTTCTAGTACAGCAGTAGAGGATGTCAATGTCAAAGGTGGACAACGTTTCCATATTAAACAATACCTTTCCTTGTATGAAATAGAAGTTCTCTAAGAGAAGTATAAAGACCAGACCTGAAGAGCAACATGAAAACATACATTGAAGTCAGACAACTTACTGTTCATAAAAGCAATAATTTTAACAGGGCATGAAAATTCATGCTGGACGTAACAAGCTTAGGCCTCCATTACAATATCTATTTGTTTTACCTCTATGTATATGAAGACAGATTTTTCATACCATGTTAGTTATATATATTTCAATCCTTCTGCCACTTTTTCACTTCTCTTGAAGGATGCTATTATCCAAACATCTGGATCTGTTCTTTTCTCTATAATCTAATGAGCAATATTTTATGGGCTGTATATTCACGTAGAAATGTTGCATATGTCTGTAGTTACATACACTATATTGAAGAAAAGACAGAAAAGGATACAGCTTATTTTCCTTATACCTGATTGTGTTTTTATGTTTCTCATGATGAAGAACAGGACCAGTAAAGTCAACACACACTGAAAAGGCCTGTTTAAAAACTACTCACCTCATGATCTAAACTACTTGCAATAACAGATTATCTGATTAAAGGCTCCTCTTACATAAGTAGATAAATTTATCTTGCCTACAGGCATAAATGAGAGCACATCTGCAAACTTACAATAATGTTTATCTATTGGTCTCTTTTGCAGCTCAATAACATACACTAAAGAAGCATTTTAATAAATTCATCTGCCTTTTGTACTTCAGGGGGAGGGAGGAGAAAAGGAGAAAATGCAGACATCTCCAGTTTTCGTGTAAGCCAACAATTTAAAAGGGGTCTATTACAGTACACTTGGCTCCTGACGGAACTACTCGAGAACCTGTCATATGGCATGCCAAGTTCTTTTAAACTCTCTGAACAGGTTTATTATTACTACTCTACAAAGTCTGCAACAAGTCTTGGCAAACCTACCACTCAACATGAGGAACACTAGACCAGATGTGTTTAGAATCCAAACGAGAAAAGTTGCCATTTTCCATTTACAAGTCACCTTTAATCTTTTCAACTAACCTTTCAAATTGCAGTTAATCCAGGGTCCTGTCTACTCTAGCAAGATAGATAGATGGAAATGTAATGAGAGAGTTCAGTTGTCAGACTAACTCTTCTTTGGCCAAAACACTTTTCTATTATGTTAATTAGTCTTTTTGTAAATGTAACAGGAGAAACTAAAATAACTAAATGCTTCTGGGTAGGAAAAGGACAGTATACAGATATACTGTATTTCAGTTGATATTCACTGCAGCACTGTCTGTAGGATGTATGCAAGCATGCATGCACACATGCAGGTTAATTTTGAATCACCTCTCCTCTCCTCTCCCCCTTTTCATCTGCCTACCAGAAAACACCTGGAAAGACAAGACTGCTATGCTACAATTGGCCAAGATGTCACTGATACTGATGAAATGATCAGTGACAGAGTTTAAAATTGCTACAATCTTTAATTTTCAGAAGGTCATGTAATGTAGTAATGTAGTAACATTTATTAAACTCCATTTGTACTTTTTAAGAGTTTATGACTTCCAGAACTGAGACAAAAACAGTTTAAGAAAGAAAATTAAAAGCCAAGATTCTGAAGCATAATTCTGTAGCAAACAATGACAGCCCTAATAAACTCCGGATGCAAGTAATCAGAGCATAAAAGGTTTTTCATAAAAGCCATGTTATGTCAATAGCTTGTGGAGGCTGAAAGCTTCTCAGAGACTTATAAATCCAGCTAAGAAATGAGTAATGAAAAATATTACAGTATTTCACAAAGCACAAGCAACAGTATATATTTTAAGATTCACACAACATCTGACTAAAATGAAAAAATGTACTTTTTCACCTGAATTTCTTACAAAGATGCTATTCTCTTAGTAACTGAAGTAATCTCATAACATATCTTATTAAATTACTATAAACAAGAGGCAGGACACTATGCTGAACATAGATTAATAAGAGTGAAGAAATCTGTAAAATATGTTGCCTGAAGGAGTATCAGAAATTATTATGAGATTTGGTAGTTTTTATGTTTTGTTCTTGAAGTAGGGAAAAATTACACCTATTGTTTTACTAATGACTAAGGGAAGGCAAAACACAAAGAATCAATGACAAAAAATGTGCTGAAAATTCTGACATCATCAGAAGACGGCAAAATCTCTATGTTTTCAACAATATGTATTTACTCTATTTAAGAAAACTTATATTACAAGGAATAATTGTTGAAGTTTGGGTTTCCCGAGGTGGGCGGAGAGTGGAGCAAATTTCTCCACTTGGTTGTTTATGGAATACTGAGATTCCATAGTTCTCACATGCAAGAAACTTTATGTTCATCAAGAAGAAAGTCTTCAGAAAACATGCTTCCCCATATTTTGCGTGCAACTAGTTTTGAATTAGACAAGTAAACATTAGTAAGTCAAGAGAGGGAGAAAGAGAGAAAGAAAGAGAGAGGTGAATTGTATACCTAAGGAAACAGCTTATATGATTGGTTCCCAAAAGCAACTAAACTCACACCACCACAGACCTTTGATTTTGGGGGTTAGTTTGTTTTGAAAGAGCAGAGATAGTAGCTGCAGCATGGTTCAGCAAGCACAGAAGTTCAGGTAGCATGTATCAGTGTTGATCCATGATCGACCCTAGTAACTCTGGTCAATTCACCAACAATCAACTCACTTTCCTTAAGAAACCTCCCAACTTTCTGCCAGAGTTTGTGTGAGGGTACTTTGTGAGACCATATCCAGACAGCCTCTAACTTTCATAACTACAGCAGTATAACATCTTGGAACACTGCTAACCGTTTAGATCATGTGTTGGCCAGAGAGACAAGCTGAAATCTTAAATTTTAAACAACAAAGTCTAGAAACTAGGAGCATGCAGCATCGTTCTACCATTCCAGTAATGATGGGTTCTAATAGAATGGTAGTAAGGACCGTTTGCTGCATTACTGTCTCCCACTGTAACCTTCTTTCAGCACATTATATAGGAGTTCTAGGTCTTCCCTTGTATAAACCAAAATTAGTTGCTCAAATCTGAATGACCTGATGGAAATAAGCAACACAGAGTTGGTGCTCTCAACAGCTTATGTACACCTATTCTCATCTTAATGACAAAGATCAGCAGTTGGAGAGGTCATGACTGAGACCTCCCAGGATGAAGAAGAGCTACTAATCATGCCACAAGTTATGCAACTGCTGGGGGGGAGTTCAAAAACAAAAGCAGATTGCTACAAAGACAGGCCTATGTACAACAGATAGATATCTATGTAACTGTAGGGATAAATACTTACCTGTATGCACAGGAACATCAGACAGAGCCAGACACCCTTTTCCTCAGGGGAAACTCAGAGCCATGAGACACTGCATTTTGGTCTACATGACCACCACACACCTCAAAGATCAATATATCTCTCACAGATCAATGAAAGCCAGGCTATCCTTGTTAATTTTTGGATAACTTTGTGTCAATGGGGTGAAAGGAAAGGCATATAGGAAACAAATGGAATATTTCTATGGATTGCCGTTTCCTTTGAAAACAAAATTTAGTGATAGCAAACTCCTTGGACAGAACACTTTTTAAAAACAGGATTTTTTCCAGGTAATGCAATAATACAAATCAAGAAATAACTTTCTGTGGACAGCTGAAGCACAAATACCCAGTGCAACAGACACTGTAAAATGGGGTTGTTTCTTGTGATGATGTGATGAAATATTCCAAATGACACAAATGTCCTCCTACAACTCTTTCTGAACTTAATGCCAGGACATGTTTGGTTACTGCTTGTCAAGTTAAATTCATTTTCTCCTTTCAACAAGCAGCTCATACAAAAAATATCCTTATTAATTAATGTTATTATTCCATAGCAACTTCCTTTACATTGCTACAACAAAGATCTGTCCCATTCTAATGAGATTACATAAAATACGCATCCTCCTTCGTTGTATAACACCACCTAAGATGGTCTTTACATAAGCTTCTTTTACCAATGCTTTTTTTTTTCCCAAATATGCATGCCTTTTTGACAATTAAAAATCTGAAATTGGTTTCTTCAGTTTATAAAAACTGTTTTTAAGGTCTTGCTGCTCCTTAACTCCTTAAAGAACTTATTAGCATTATTCAAAAAGATAGTTGATAAAGAACATTTAACTGTTTAACAATACTCAACAGACAGTTGATTATAGAAAGACATGTCAGTGCACATATGGCAGGCGGATAAATTATGCACATCTGGACTACTTTTGGCAAGAAACACAGCTAAGTGTCTAAAGCCAAGTTTAGCAATCTGTCACTATCAATATGTGCATTTATTTAAAAGACGTCAAGGATTCAAAGTCATATTTTCTATTTCTTCATAAATGTTCCAGTGCTTCATGAGACAGCAAAGCAGGTGACAAAACACATTGCTTAAATTGCCACAGGCTGTATAAACAGGGATAATTTTGAACTCACCATGCATATAAGAGTAGCCAAATTTTTCAAGTGAACTCTATTTTTCATTAATTTATACTAAAATATAGTATACCGACATGGCCAGCCTCAAAACTTAACTAAAAGTCGTTAACACAATGTGGTAATTCCAAGAAAACTAAACAAAATGAAATTATCAGAAAAGTTGCAATTATAACCTAATTTGTTAACCATAATTGTTTATTTTTAGTGATAGTTTAATGAGAGACTATGTCACCTTATATCTAACATTTTAGGCCAAACAAAACAACAAAACAACAAATTAATGCCTGACACGGCTTACACCATCTTAAAAAGTAAGCATAAAGCTGTCAATTGAGAAGTCATGCTTGCCCTGAATTTAAATCTAATACAAGTAAACAAACAGTTAGACTTTATAGGTATGAACAGACATAGCCAACGCCAACTTTTATAAAATCAAATCAAGTGATTAAAAAGCCAGAGCTACTTTTCTCAAAACAGTATGGCCAAAAAGACCTTTGTTAATCTGTAAGTATTAAAAACAAACAAACAATTAGATTTTGAGGAAAAAAGACTATTTGCTTTTTTTAGATATTAAAATTATTCAACTCATACTGAAAATGGAGGGGGGCAGGGGAAGCAGAGGGACAGCATTAGGATTGCCTATCACTTAATAAAATCTACAAAAAGAATTTGTTAGAATGCCAAAACTTCCTGTTGCTTAAGAGAAGGTGAAAACCCCTTCGGCTGATGGTGCTGTTTCTTTGCTATAGGAAATTCCATTCAGATTTAACTGAATGATCATACTAAACTCATTCACACTCCTCTCGTGATTTATATCTCCAAGGAGAAGAAAACTTCATTCTCTTATTCTGTTTCATTTACACTAGCTAGATATACAGAGAGAAAACATTATGCCCGTGTAAGTACTTCTAAGCCTAAAATTAAAATCCCAACTTCATAAAAAAAGTCATTGATTGTGTTTTGTATGTAGCACACAGTGAGAACACTCATTCTCACACCCTTATATTTGTATATGAATTCATGAAATATAGAAAGATTTTGATTTACAGCTGTTAATAGATCCTTATTTATATTCATAAGAAATGGAAACTACTTGAAATAGATTACAGTATTTATTTCAAGTGTTTAATCCAAGTTACATTAATATTTGCCATACTGAAATTAAACAATTCCGTAATACATTTTAGAACCCTTTTCCATTTGCATGTTTTATAAAAGCAGTCACCACTTACATTTTATTTCACACACACACAAACATACACTTAAATAACCAGCCACAATGTTCTAGATTTTAAAATAAGAAATTAATTCACCTTCTTTCTGAACACTAAATCCGCAGCTATCAGTGAGTTTTAACCCATCTGGTCAAACATGGAAGAGAAAAGATGGAAGAAGCAAACAAAGAGACAGCAGAATTATTTGCATCCTGATGGGCAATCTTCTCTGTTACAGGAAAAAGTATCACCCTGCAGCAATCAGAAAAACAGAAGTCGCACTGGACAAACACACTAGACTGAAAGAATTCAAAGTCGTCTTCTCTAGACATTTACTTAGGATGGTTTTTCTTTGTTCGTTTGTATTTTCCTGCTGGTTCACTTCTTAGTGGATCACTGTAAACAATTCTCTCAATGCAAAATTTACTTCTATTGTCTCCAGTAGCCCTACAGTTTTCGCTCAATTTATGAATACTTAGTATACATGCAAAATTTGGTACATACATTTCCTACCAAAGAAGACAAATTCTCCTGACAGGTATGCATACAAACATATTTGAAGCAGCTTATTAAACTGAGCTGAAAGAAATCTCTTAAAAATGAGAAGTGGAATCTGTTGCTTACCAGCATAAAATTCTTAAACAGTTCTCGAAAGGGTTAAACAACAGGCTTAACAGTGCCAAAGGCTAGGTATAATACAAACTGACAATACAGCATACACTTTCTATTGGACATGACATGAATTATCTTTCAGAGCTAAGATGAGTAGACAGGGAACTTGATAACTGCAGTAGTATAGTATTTCACTTTAAAATGTTTTCAATAGATTCCTTATAGTTTTCACTGTGTAACAGTGTTTTTTTATTGCATAAATACATTCAGAGTCAATTGACTCTACACTGGTGTCCAGATACACTTCAATGTTCAACACGAACATTAAACTCTCCACCAGCAGAGGGGGACCTCTGTTGTGATATCTTTCTTTCAACCCACTCAAAGGAAACTCTTCTAAATCCATTAGTTAACTTCAATGCATTCTTCTTACAAACCTCATATATAGGACTAAGCAAACAAGCCTATTTCCCACAGACATTAAAGATAGAAAACTTAAATTGGCCGATTGTTCATTTTGCTTTGATCACATCAAGATCACACCACAAGACAACATTTCTAAAGCTGCTTCTAAAAGTCCCGTGTATACCTGCACAACTGTATGTTAAGGGAATGGTGTATACATTGATTTTTCTTCACCATTAATTTAAATGACCTCTTATCGGTTTATGTAATCCGTTTCACCATCACAGTCTTTGGGGCTCTGTTTGTCCATCACACAGATCAACTTTTTTTTTTTTTTTTTTTTTTTTTTTTCAGCTGCATTTAGGTCTCCAAGTACTCAAAACTACAGATTTCCATTACAAACCTAGAGCATTTACAAGACCTTTCTCTATGGACATAAGCTGAAGAGCAGAAAAACCTGACTTCCACAAAGCTAGCTGTGGACTTGTGCAGCAAGTCCACAGAAAAGACAAGAAATGAGCCCGTATTTTCCAAAATCTAAACAACTGTAATTAATTCTTCACCTGTAAGTATCATTTATTTCCAACACTATCCTCCTTCCTCCCCCACTTGGATTAAAGCCGGCTGTATGTGTCGTCAAATGAAGTAACTGATAATTAGCTTTTAAGATGGAAAAGAATCACACTATGGTATATTAATTGACAAAAATCTAACTTCTTTCTGTAGACAGCAATTGAAATGTTGGATAGTAGGCTTCAGTGATTTTGCTTGATGGTCATCAAGTTGGAAACTTTAGGTATAAAAGCAGCTTACAATCTTAAATATTTTAGGAACACAGTTTTTCATTCATTTTGTGAGATGTCACCCAAAAAAGTGCTCTAGATCAGTGTTTATCACAAAATAGTAGGAACAGACAAAACAAGAAACACAGATCCAGTATAATTAAAGATAAAAACATTTTAAAAGTAATTTTTTTTTAAATGGAGCTAAGATTAAAAGCATCCTTAATCCCCCGCGGCCGGCGGGGTGGGGGGAGGATGTTGGGAGGTAAACATTGTAACCAGTAAAATGCTTTTCTTGATGAAGGATGAATGCTATGTTAAAAATAAAAATTAAAAAAAAAATAATAATCCTGGACTAACTTTGCCAAAATATAAGCAGAATGTTTAACAGTGCCATTGTATTGCACTCAAACAAAACTTTGATCATAAATTCCTTTTCAAAGACCAAAACGAACGACAATAGAAAGCAGGTTTCTATGGTAGGGCAGCTCTGTTAAAGCTTTCAATAACCATGTCAGCTCCCAGGGGCTTTAATTTGTTTCTGTGATGGCCTTTGTTTTTATCTTTAAAGAATTCAGTAACTACACGACACACATGTACCTTTTTTTTTTTTTTTTTTTTTTTTTCTCCAGTATTCTTTGGTAAAATTTTAATTGCTCTCAGACAGACATTTGTGAGGGGCAAAGATCACTGGAGCAGATTTGCAAGCACCAAAGACAGGTGAGGCTCTGGGCAACTGACAAGTAGCAAGCACTGAATTTAAATTCTTTTCGGGTAGCAAACAGGCAAGTACGACTCTCATTTTTCGCTTTTTAGCACTCTACTTCCCCACTCAATGCTGGGTGACATCAGCTGGCACACCCTGTCTGTAAGCACTCGTTTCGCTGCGGAACAAGTTTCATGGACAAAAAAGAAAAGGAATTTTCTAGGACTCTAGTTTGCTTTTCTTCTCTTCATCTCTTCTCCCTCGTTGTTTGCCTGTAAAATTTAAGATGAAATACTCAGGTCTGCAAAGACTAGCAGCAGATTATTACTGCATGACAAAAACAAACCTTGTCTTTTCTAACAATAGCCTGCCAGCCTCAGAGATGGAGTACAAGAAACATGTGGCTTGGCACTTCCAAGCCAAAACTTTAGATACTATGTATAAATAATAATGTTTGCCTAGTACTATGAAATACTAAAAAGCTGATATAGCCCTAAAATAGTGTACCATAGCACAGTAAAAATTTGCAGGATCCAAAACATGCTTGCAGCACAGAATTTAAAGGAGAAGTAGAACAGGGTTGTTGGAAGGTTTCTGGTACTGACCCACAACTAAAAGAGAAAATAATGTGAAACGAAGCTCTATTTTGTAAATTATTCCTGGCACCTCAAAGCTCCTGAACAGGAAGACTATAATGGTGGTATGTATAACTCTTCCCTTCTCATTATTATGGTGATGAGTAACTGTTTGCATCTGTCCCAGCAACAAAATCTGCAGATAAGGAAACATTTCTCTATTTCCAACCACTGCACAAAGCAGCTATCTAAGCAGTCTCAAGATGAAACAGAGAACAGTTTGACAGAGGTTGTGAGACTGATGATCCAGCCTAGATCTGTCTCTGTTGTAGAGGGAGGGCAGTTGTCCAGAATGCAGTCAGCTGAAAAATGCTAAATTTGTGGAATCCTGTGGTGTTTTGCAGGATTTCTGGCAGAGTTTTCCTGCATTTCTATAGAACTACATTGATTTCTTGCTGAGCCTTTTGTGGAGCTCAAGCTTCAAATTCCTTTAATAGGTACAGGACTGCCACACTTTTCAGCAGTGTACTTTATACCAATCTTCACAAAACTCCCATAAACTTGAATTCTGAAGAGTCTCGTTGGTCTAAATTGAGAAAGAAATTACCAATGTAGCAACAATTAAGGTCTAACAAAAGAATGGGGAATCAGATTTAAAGGTGTTTTTTTTTTTTTTTTTTGTTTTTTTTTTTCATATCTGGAAAAATGCAGAATTTTATCAAATCTTGCAAACATTCCACTATGCAAACTAGCAAAGATAACTTTTAATACAAACTTAATGAATAGTTATCTATTAGCACTTATGTTCAAAATATTGACACACACTCTGAATGTTATGTCAACATCTATATTCTGACTTAAGTCTGAATTATACTTCTAAAGAGAAACTTTTTTGCATTAAAAAAGATTAATTAGAATTCTATTAAGAGAATGCAATCAAGAAAAAGAAAATTAAAGCAACTGAAATAATCTGAACAGTAAAAGAATTTTAATCCTGAAAGATAGAGAAAATTATGGTCTTCAGTGGATATACTAACAAAATAACCACTTCAGAATGCACTTTTAACATACTTAAAAATATATCTTATAGCAATACTATTTCTGCATTACTTAACATCATAGGTGGATTAATGTATAATATGATAAATATTAAGAGAACAAAATAGTATATTAACCTGACATCCCAATGCAAGAAGTTTTTACGGTTTAAATTATTATTTTTTTAAGAATGCTCATATCTCCTCACTGAGTTACAGGGGAAGAACAATCACACAAAGGCAATGTTAAATCACCATGAATCTCAAAACCACACAAATCTGAGAAAGACTCTGCTGTTTCTGGATCAGACAGCCATAAAAAGATAACAAAACTCATTCTACTTATGGAAATGGCTGCAGGATGCAGGACATATATATCTATATGTACTTACATGTATATTTATAGCAAATAACTAAGAATTAATGTATATTATCTATATATTAGGTAGTTCTTGAATAGCATTTCAGAACTTGACAATGCTGTATTTATTTCCAATTATCATAATATAAGAGAACCCAAACTGATATCAAAGTCTTTTTCAAAGGGTCAAAAAAGGTTTGGAATGCTCAAGTGTCAACGCAACTCCACCCCTTTAAAATAATTTGCAGCTATTGCTGTGAAACAGGTTACAAACTGACAGGTTATAAATCTTCAAAATGTAATTCTAATCTTAATTCAAAAATCAAAATTATTTTTCAGTCATACTAAACTAATGTTGTCCATGGGCAGCTTTGACACATTCTAGCATTTGACATATTTTAGTCACTTCATAACATAGTCAGTCCCTGAATGATAATCCTGAGCAGTGTAAATCATCCTTCTTTCACTGTTTGATCACAACACTCAGATAACACATATTGTATTCTAAAGAATTTTTAACTGTTTGCAGACTCTAAGAATACTTAAAATTGTACTTGTCAGAATACAGAAGTTGAAATAATTGTGAAGGCTGAGAACTAGAAAACTGCCATCCTAGTTTATTGATAAAATGATTTGTGTAACTTCTCCAGTCAGCTAAGTCAACACCACGACACAGTAGCAGTAACGTATGTACAAGTGCAGGATTCCTAATGACCACAATTGTTAGGATTGGTATCACACTTCTTTAAATTGAGAGTGGCAGGGTCCATGCATATAAAAGCACTGTAACGTTGACTGAATCGGAGGCATCTTGGAAAAGGAGAGAAATGGAAATACTCAGTGAGAAAGGTGATAACACCAGCTGGGAGACAACAGCCTTTTTTCCTCTTCTGTTAAGCTCTTAATTCCTGCTTTAAATTCATACTCTCATTGGAATCACCAAAAATTAGATGGCCATTATCTCTGAGGTTGTAGATGATTGTCTGTCTATGCTTAAATCCTGTAAACTGAATATGAGACTCTTTCTTTACCTCAAAGGTGACAAGCAAATACATCAGAAGACTGGTATGTTCTAACACTACAATGGTAGCTATTTCAGCTGAAGACACAAGTACTGGGAGCAAGACATATGAAAAGATCCAGACAGCCTTCAGCCTAAAAACCAGGAAGGGCCAGTGCCTGGATGTAACTCCAGCTGTCTGTTGGATGACAGTTCATAATTAAGGCATCTTTTAAATTTATTTTTTATGTGTTAAAGAACAAAATAGAGAGGAAAGACCATGAGTTTGAACTTTCCTGAGAAAGACAGTTATACAAAAATACGTTGTATTCAATAAGCTAGATTTCTAGTATCCCTTCAGTCATGGTTCTTTCTAGGACATAATTCAGTTCCTCCTCCTTCTACTTAAGTAGTACCTTTAATGATACTACTGTTGTAGAAGACAACACCATTCCAAGGCACTGTCCTTAGCTCTCCAGTCCGGTGCCCCACTGTCAGACACAATTGACTTTTAAATGATTTTATGGCTAGGTTCTACCAAAAATGAAGATGCCACTTTGATGACATACCCTTTGAACACAGATTACTTTTGGAACATCCAAACTCCTGCACGTTGGTCAGAGACTTGATGATCTGCTGCTTTCTGTATCCAGAAAAACAACAGCCCAATCCCAGGCCTTATTGCCCACAAGAGCAGACTCTATAAACTCTTACCCAGTTTGGACACTAGCAGCCATCTTCCTAACTCAATTGCATTGTCAATTAAACAACAACAAACTAACATGTACCAAAACAAAAACTTAATTCAAGTTTCCTAATTTCAAAACAGGAAGTTTGTCAGTCAATAAACATTCCTTCTACACTACAAGTAAGTGAAAGGTGACTAACACAGGCACAAGACGTTTTATATGCCTGGAGAGTTTGGAGAGGGTTTGGAAGGAACGTGCTTGCCAGAAACTGCTGGCAAGCACAACCCCTATAACAGCAGGCAATGGGATATCCAAGCATACAGTTTTGCTTCCTTTCCCTGACATAGTATTACCACCCCCACCTTCTTATTTATGCAGGGGAAGGGTGGCATTATTGAATTCATTTTCCTAGTTAAGCAAGATTTTTTTTTTTCCTATTGCACAAAAAGAATTTCCAAAGGGATAGATATATTTGTGGAGTGTTTTAAGCCCATTTTACAGTTACTGAAATCTGAATTATCAGAGTCCATTGGCATAGCAAGACATTTATTTTTATGTAAGGTATTAGCTACTGCGTTCCCAATTTAGAACATTTTTAGAGGTATATTTCTCAAATATAGCCTGAAGACACAAGAGAAATGCAAAAAGACACACCCATTTTCTTTAGTAAAAGAGCACCTACAATTTTATATTTTGTTTCTCCTGTTTTGCTAAACATTACTGGTTGCATCTTGTCCGTGATGTGGACTGAATCATAATGTTACACCATTAGGGGTTTTATAGCAAATAACTTAAAGGAGTGATATCTTAACCTGAAGCAGAGTATAAAGATTATCTGCAGGTTATGTATCACAACATACAGATAAACAGTAAAATCTTTTAAGTTGCAGTTCAGTACCTATATAAAAAGTTAAACATCCCTGTCTTAAAATAAATGCTTTATTAAAGAGGCAATTATGAAGTGGAAGTATAATTTTCCAAAAGCCTGTATTTGGCAGTAACCCCCCATTTTTGAAGAAGTCTCCTGAACAAACCACCAACATTACCATCACAAAAGCTTTTAATCTTTCTTTTTTTCATGAAATACATAGAAAGTTTATGTAAAAACAACTTACATAGCAGCAAAATTTTGTATTTTTTTTGGTGTTTGTTTTATTGCTGGAGGTGGTGGTTTTCATTTGGTTGGTTGGTTTTAAACAGCATGTCCAGAAACCAAGCTGCAAAATCTACTCACAGTTTCAAGGCAGCCAACAAGAATAAGTGAAAATTTATCATGTTCTTCAGATGGTTAAGTAACACTTGCCCTTTCACTGCCTGTGATTGGCAGGGTCTTGGTTGACTTATTTATAGGCCAATTTTGAAAATACTGTTCCAATGTCTTGCCTTCTAAACAAACACCTTCAAAAATTAATCCAGTGAGATGGCATTAGTCTCTACTCACTGACCAAACACTTTGTAATAAGCAGACTGGCGGAGATGACTTAATTCAGACACACTGAGTAACTGAATAATTAAATCAAACAGAAGAGCTAATAAAGAGTGCATACACACTGCATAGACAATGTTATTTAGGCAATGGATAAAGTCAATGGAAAGAGAACAGTTGTAAAGCTTTAGTGTATTTTGATTCAGCATTCTGATTTATTTAGCATTTTCCCATCATTTTATGCCCTAATAAGTTTCCATTGACTAACATGACCTAAAGCTACAGAAAAATCTAGTCAAGTGCAGAGTTTCTTAGACTGCATCTCTACCAAGTTGCTGGAACTAAACATATGTTAAAATAATCTGTAAAATGAAAATATACCTGGGTGAAATTCTCCCAGTCTAGTTTGCAGAAATCCCTCAGCACCTTTGGACACTCCACTGCTTGGAAATGAATTATTTCAATATCAAAATTCTCATCTTAAGCAAATTTTACAATGTGGTAAAAACAGGACTGACAATGAGAAAGTCACTGTGAAATGCAGCATTGTAGATAAAAAAATGTACTTTGTTTCCCACATTTAACTTCAGTTTATAAGGATGAAAAAGTACACCATATGTTCACTGACAACAAAAAAGGACTAAGATAAACTAAAATAATCTGGCACCATGTATTAATCCAATGCAAGTAAAAAACCAAAAGCTAGTGTTCAGCATGATTAGCCTGACATCCTATTGTTTTCTGTTACTTTTAACCAAGACACCCCCTTAACATCAAAATCATTTGAATGATCAAGGGCAGCACAGTTCGTAAAGTCAGATAATAAAAATTATCTTAATTATGGTCAGCTGTTCTCAAACAAAATTTTGTGTATTTACTAGCTGTAATAAGATTCAATGAGATCAAGACAACAAAAACCGTCCCTGCAGTACAACCTAAAAGTTAACACAGTTGTATGCCAATTGTGGAAAAGTGATTTTTGACAGCCAGCAGGAGTAAGAATCAATTAGCGAAACTTCTGGTAGCTGACAGAAAAAATGTACCTCACCACTAAGACCACCCATTTGTTTTATTATCCACTGCTTCAATGCACAATGATAATATAACTAAAAGGCTGGATTTTGATTTTTACTAAAGCCAGACAGATTAGAAAATGAAATAACAAGAGTTTGCTATGAGTTAAAGACTGTCAATAGAACAATGTGAAAGGACATTCTGCCTGATAGCTGTACCCTTCAAATCACAGAGATTCAGACCATTGCCAAACAGCAATAAGCAAATGAAACAAAAGGGCAAATATAAATTCAGAAATACGTAGTTCCAACTTTTTATTTTTGAAATTGCAAAGCAGCCATAAAAGATTTGCAAATATTAGCCAAAGAAGATGAAAGATATTAGCCTGTCTTTAAGACAGGCTGTCAAGTCCAATTCAAGAGTTGAAAAGCACCATTTACCACTAGGAGAAACAATTTTTCGGAACATAAAGACAATAGGTTGTTTTGGTCTGGACAATATTAAATGTAAATTAAAGATAAAATTATATTCATTTGGTCACCGATGGCATGAAGATTAGTGTTTAATGTTCACTCTAAGAGAAACACTAAATGACAGGAGAAAAGAATCATAATATGCTGCAGAAGACTTGAAATCTACATTCCTGGGCAACTGGTGCTAGATTTTTTTTTTTTAATATATGTCTATGTATGTATATAAACAATAAATATAAGTAAAATTTATATATTATGCAAACACTCACATACTTACTCTCCACAGATCTCAAAATAAGCAGCACGGGCACATAATTAAGGGGTCCCCAGGGCTCATAAAGAAAGTGCAACGACCTTGTTAGTGTTTGGCCTTTCTTTGGCACCCAGTCTCATTGTAAAACAGTCAACCATGAAAGTACTTTAAAAAGCTGGTTTTCTTTTAATATTTACAGCATAAATACGTAAGGTACCTTATAATGTTTAAAAGAAGCTGGTAGTCCTGTATATCTTCCTGCCAAATTCATCATGAACCACAAACTTTCTAATTTACAACTTTCAGAAATCTGAATGCTTTAGAATACTGGGATTTTCAACTTTGCAATTTAATGACAACCCTGCCTTTGGCCTTTCCTGACCTGTTGTGAAGTAAATCAGGCACACTAATGTGGGCTAACAAGTCTTTTTCACACTGTTCGATCACCCTGCATCTTTTTTCTCCGCAGACAACGCCTCTCTCCCACTCACTGTCTAGCCATCCTCCCTCAAAGCAAACAAAATGGTCACTGTAACCCTGCATTACTGCTCATTAGATCACAGGTTAGTCAAGTGGAACTGCCCAAGGTTCCCAAAGGAGAGCTATACTTCAAAAATCTGTCCATGTCAAATGAAGAAAAAACCCCTGAGCGTGGGGTCACCCAGATCAATGATCAAAAGAGACTGAGAATAGTGGAGGGGAAAAAAGAAAAAAAAGAAAAAAAAAAGAAGAAAAAAAAAAAGCCCTTTTTTTTTGTTAAAAACAGCCTTCTGTATAATAAATCAGAATACAAAGATACTAAGCTTTTTCTCCCCCTTAACAACGCTCTATTTTCACTTTAAAATGGAATACCTTGATTTTCAAAAGATTTCCTAAAAATAAGATTATTTTTAAGTATTATGACCAAGATTTCAATAAAACTCAAAATTACCTTAACAAAATTAACGAGAAATAATAATGGAAAATATTAAGGGTTTTCTCTTCATTATATATTTAATTATTCAAAAATGTAATTTAAATCGATTTAAACTCAATTATGATTTTAATTTGAACAGCTGATATATTCTGAACTTCATGAAAAATGATACAGGTGGTACATCAACAGAAAAAGTAGTCAACCAGAATTACAGTTACATTACATTAATAATTACAACGATTCTATTATATGACAGATGTACAGTCATACCAAATACTTGAAGAATATGCAGCACTATTTCTATATCCTCTGTTCCTCTTTCAAGAACATACAGCAATTCACTAAGGACAACTAAGGAAACCACTAGAACGTAAGAAACAAAGAAAATGATCTTACAATGAAATAACTTTATCTGTAACTGATGAATCTGTATACACAGAACAGATGAAATTACTCAAAGAGTACTGGCTGTATAATGAAGTTCTGTGCACACATTTTTGAAAGCAACATTGGATAGTCTTTACTTACCCCAAATGAATGAAAAAAAAAAAAAAAAGAATCTAAACAGTGCATTTAAAAAATCACAGATAATTGTACTTAATCAAAATGAACTATTTGGTTTCACAAATGACACAAATATATTGTGCCATGAATGAAGACAGTGCTGCAGCTAAAGGCAGAATTAGGATAGAAGCACAAATGTATCTAATTTGGAATCAAATCTATGTTAGCATATTTTTAGTTACTATATGGTCTGTTCCAAAGGCCTTGCTGCAATATAACAAAGCAATAGGGAGGCAAAGGAAATACAAATCCTATTAATATTTGACTGTTTCATAGAATGTCAATAAAAATGTATTAGCCTTTATTACCTAGTTATTATTACCACAATAACAAAAACCAAAATGACAACATAAATGGTATGAAAATACATTATGAACAAGTCTTGGAAAAAGATTAAAGAACAAGCTTGCATTGACAGAGACAGATGGGACAACTTAATTTTAAGTAAAGAATGTAACTGTAGCAAGTATTTAATAATATATGCAGTAATCCCAAATATCCTCCTCTTTACATACATGCATATGAGA
Organism: Nettapus auritus; assembly: GCA_011076525.1. Taxonomy (NCBI): domain Eukaryota; kingdom Metazoa; phylum Chordata; class Aves; order Anseriformes; family Anatidae; genus Nettapus; species Nettapus auritus. The sequence goes on from CM021797.1 coordinate 17,558,716, forward strand.
TGATGGTCTTCATAAGAAAAGCTCATCAACTAATGCAATTTTTTTTTTGTTTTTATTTTTAAGTTTCCTAGATGCCTTACAGTGCATATTGAATAAGGAACTTCAGCCTACATTAACTTCAAAAAGGTGTATGTGCATGTGCATTGAGGTTTTATTTTTCAACAACCAAAGACAACAGAAAACACAGGAAAAGTAATGATGTTGAGAAATTGTGTGTGTGCATAGTCATGAAGTATTCTGTGCACTGTTAATATTCTGTTTTTCTAACCAGCACGTGGGGGGCAGACAATTTCAAGGATTACCTGAGTAAATCTAAATAATACACTAATAAATTTTCAAGAAAAAATAATTTCATCATGTATTTTAATGTTTTCTAATTTATTCTTCACTAATAAATGAAGAATAAGATTCTAATAAGATCCTTCATTATACTAACTCAAAATTTTGAGCTGTACAGATTCCAGTGGAACAAGTTACTGTATCATGTCAGACGGCTGCAGATTTTCTAAACTACTTTGAGAAAACATTTATGATTATTAAGATTCCAGCATGACTAATGATATGATGTAGTATCAACAAATCTTCATTAGAATAATGTCATTATATTCAAAACTCTGCTTCTAGTCTTATGAAGAAGATTGTTCCCAGATGCTAGAGAGTGGATAATTCATCTTTCTTCCAGGGTATGTCTGCTGAGTCACTGGAAGAAGGGGATGGGAGAATGGGTCCACTTTTTGAATCAAATGTCATATATAGGACAGATTCTGAAGAAATAATGGACACTGTTCTCAATATACATCCCTGTAGAAGAATGCCTCCAGGGAAAACCAAAAACACCAGAGTATTCCATCCTCAGCCTCCTTGACCTGTCACTTCACCACTCTTGAACCTGCTGAACTCCCTTCCATTCTTCCTCTCTGTTTCATTCCCAGCTGCTCTCTACTCATCTCTTTTGCTTTACTGCCAGCAAAGTTTATGGGAATGGATGAGAGGGAGGTGCACAAAGTTTGACAGTGTTCCCCCTTTCTATTCCTCCTGCATTCCCTTCTCTCTGGATTTATTTCATTTTCAAAAGCCACAATATCCTGTCTGACATGCAAGCTCATAACTTGGCAGCAATCTCTGATTTTGGTTTAACTCATACCTACTGAACATCTCATATTTTTTTCCAGAAGCACAATGGCTTCAAGTCAACCGAGGAAGAAAAATTAAAAATAAAATAAAATAAAATAAAATAAAATAAAATAAAAATTCAGCAACATTAAGGAATAGGAAAGGATCTAAGCTCGCTTTATAATGATATGTCATTCTTTCTTGGTCCTTGACAACTGCAGTGTTGCCCCAGGCATATGCATCCAGAATGCTGATACAAAATGATCCTTTCCCCACCCTGTCACTTGGAACACGCCATTACTTTGCAATGTCACAAACATATGCTATCTCCACTTCCAGAGCAGCATGGTTCTTTCCCTCTCATAATCATAGGAATTTTATGCTTGCCCACTTAATGCACTTCAACTCTGATAGGCCAATGGTGCATCAATTTTCAGTTCTTTTTTCCCTTACAGTACATACCCCTTATTCTCAGGAGTAACTCCCATCAAGCATCTTAAGAAATGCTGAGTGTTCAGAGGCACCAAAAGAATCCCATACTCAACCTCCTTCCCATTCTGGAACGACCAATAAAGATGATCCTCCATGAAGGGTAAGCATCTAATTTCCATAGAATGCAAAGAGACCAGAAATTCATTCCATACACTGTGTACCTATTCAAATAAAACAATTATATGTGATCATAATCAAACTTTTTTTTAGTTCTTCTGTTACAGTAAGTACCAAATATAAATGATACAGAAAAGAGTTTAACCCTGCAAGAAATGAAAGATTCATGATATATTTTATTCCCAAATTTATTTTAGTACTAAAGACATTCTATTACTTTCACATAAAAAAATAATAATGGAAGAAGGGTATGTCTTCATCTTTTAAGCAGCAAAAGCTTATATTGTTGTGCTTAGGAACTAATTCTACTAAAAATAAGGATGTCTGAAAGGAAAACACATCCTAAGTCAGTTACACAATAGCAAAGCTATCACAGACTTGATCCAGTGCATTACTAAATACTTTTCCATTTTTTCATCTGATCGGGAAACTTTCTTTTTTTATTTTTTCCTTTTTTTTTTTTTTTTTTTAATAAAACATGTAGAGTTCTATTTAGCGAGCAGTTATACAGCCACTAGTGAGTTCCATTTTAAATAGTTATTTATTCTGAAGGAAACACAGCTTCTCTTGCTCATGAAAGATGTCTCAAACGGTAATTAAATTTCTGAGCACTCAGGAATTCCTCTGAAGAGCAATTTCACAGACTTAGAGGCCCAAAAGGATCATTATGATCATGTAGTCAGATTTGTATCCAACGGGCCTCAGGATTTCATTTAATAATTCTCAACTAAATCTCAGCAACTTTTGACCAAACAAAAAAGGTTTCAGACAGAACTCCAAGAAGCTCTGCTTTTCTCAGCTCCCACAGTCCTTACTTAATGAATACCATATAAGCATTCATAAGTATACAAATATATATAGAAATCTGTATTCATCTTTTAGCAAATGTTTTTTATACACGCAATCAACTCAGTTCCTTGCAGATCTATTTGTCAACGAATTTACCACTCAGAGATTTATACTTCTTTGTTAAAACAGACATGCACATTTGTACAGTTTGGTTACTTGTAACCTATGTTATTCACCTATTATCAACAACTCCAAATTATCATCTGATCTTATGAAAATATGGTGGGAGGGGAGGAAGGAGGTATCTGCCATGGCCTTGTTTATTATAAAACAGTAATTGAAACAAATCCATCTAAAAAAAATGGTGCTTACTGTTCGGATCCTTCATGTCATTCTTCACCTTTTTATAAAGGGATTTTCATACAAAGAGACCTCCTGGACAGATTTATTTATTTACAAATCCATAAACAGCCTTCATAATTCCTTTTCAACTCATCTTTTTTTTTTTTTTTTTTCATTGCTCACCATTATTTCCTACCATGCTAGCGATTCAAAGAGAACAGAAAATGCAAATCTTGGAGATTTGCAATTTCTTTTTTAATTTCTTTAAAAGGTCACTTGCATTTTGCAGCAGTAGACATTTACTACCCCACTTGCTATTAGTATAATTATTCTAACAATGCAATGATTAAAGCATACTCTACCTCCTAAATATTTACATTGGATACAGACTTGCAACCCTATAAACATGTTTTGTTGTTCACATTTAACGAGGGCATGGATCTACTTACATATTATTTTACACTGATTTTTATATTCCTGTATTATATTTTGTTTATATTACTTTATTTTAGGATCTTTTTATACCTAAGTGCTCTAACTGTTCTGAAGAAATTCTTTTATCAGAAAGGGAGATTTCCTGTGAAATGTGTAAATAGGAATAATTTCAGCATTGTTCTAAGCATGGCAAAATTAATATTTCCTAAACATCAGTTTATAAATGTTGTCCTCTCCTGCAAATGTATTCATAACTGAAGCCTGACAAATAACTCCACAGTTCCTGCAGAGGCCACAGTTGTAAAGGAAACAGCCAATACTTAAAATAGCAGAGTCCAGCTCCAAAACAATCTTCAAATATCAGGGGATACACCTTGGACGAGAAGTATTTGCTGTGAAGGGATTGCAAATATTAAGGTCATTTAGGTCACTATGATCTCAAAACAGGGTAGGAATCCATATTTTGGCTATTTGCTGCAGGAATTTGAAGATAAATTATTTCGCAAATAGTTTTTTGACGAACTAAAAATCTGCCTGCAATTTAACTTTGCTATAGATGTCATCCTGGTCAAAGTACACAGATTTGCAACAGCTAGTCTTTAAGAATTTGGGTAGGTGAATTAATTTGCACGGTTTGAGCAGGGCAAGAATGCGACTGATTTCAGCCTGAACTTCCATTTTTGCTCTTGGCTTCAGGCTGGTTTTTGTTTGTTTGTTTTTATTATTAATTTCTGCTTCTGGAGGCACTATCAAAGCTGTTAGCTGAGATACTGAATGCTTTCTGAAGCTTAACTTCCAATCAACTTATCAATGCCGTTTTTCAGATTGTTAGCAGTGACATCTATAATAATATTCACACGTTGGTAAGTTGAAAGGTTTTCCATAAAGAAACTATTTTTAACTAACAGAAAATACAAGACAAACTATGGCAAAATAGCACGAGGACACTGATCTACCTTACACACAATAAGAAGTAATTAAGTCCTGGAATTAAGAGTGTCATGTGCAGCCAGCTTAGACTATAAAGCATCAGGCCCGGAAAGAACAGTTTCTATAGCTCTCCAGATTCCTTGCACAGCCCAATAAACCTGGCCATTGTACAGCAACCATTTAGTTTCAAGAAACTTAAGGCATCAAGACAACATTGTTTATCTACACAATTAATTCCAGACATAAACAAGAGAGGAAAAGCTTGCAGTATAACAGTCCCTACATCACTGTAGTGGTTCACTTAGCAAGGAGAGCCACCCCTTGCTTTTCTGCTAGCAGAAAACCAAACTGGACACCATCCACAACTGAAAACCCAAATGCCTTAAAATACTGTCAAATAGATAAAAACACAATTAATGCAATCAAGGGACCAAACTTTCACATTTGATTTTGAAAATACTGTTTGTAATTCAAAGACATTTTTAATCATGCTGTAATGAAGAAAAAAGAAAAATGAAGACTTTCCTCAGGAGTTTCACACACCCATCAGTACTTCACCTTTAAAGCAAGACCACCTACACAAGAGAAAAAAGCACGTGTGATCAGCTCACATAATATTTTTTCACCTTTTTTTCCTGACAATATTTAGAAAGATAACAAAGAAATATAACAATCTTAAAACAGACTGAGAAGACTGTCTGCTAGTCTCATTGCATATTAAATGTGCTGGCATTGCTGAAAAAGGAAATTTAGAAGACTTCTTCAATGACTTCCCCTGGAACAAGTGGTCAAAAATCTAAAGATATGAAAGAAATGTGTTAATTACTTGCACTTTTGGATAAGTAAAAGAAAACACAACAAAAATTAAACTCTATGTATGTCTTCACATATGTAATCTTGCAAACCGCCTTATATCTTAAAACAAACAAACAAAAAAACACCACAAAACCAAAAACCAGAAACTCCCCCAAATCAACATCCTACCACCCAAATACGTAGCTTAATTACTGAACTGGCAAAGCTTCATGGTCCAATTCAGTTTCTGCTTTCATCTGCCTGATGGGGTTTTCTACAAGTCCTCAACACATTCAGATAAGTGTTTGCCTGTTCCTGAAGCACAATGGCCGTGAACAACTTCCAACTCATCCTACCTGTCACTCCTAAATATTTTTGCGACTTTGGTGGTAAGTGATTCAGTTTGCATACTGGTTCAAATCATAGGAATGAACTGAAAAATCCAGCTTCCAGTATTAGCACACAAAGCAAGACAGATTCCAAAATAAAAATCAGCAAGTGAACAGCTTCACTTGCAAAGCCATTTACAATACTCTTAATACCAAAAACCTCCTGTTATATTTTAAGCCTTTAAAGAAATTTGACTAATCAAAAACACTTGTCTATAGCCAAAAGCAACTTTTGATGGAACACCAGAAATACACTCTGTCAGAAAAATATCTATCTATATATTATGGTTTATATATATATAAAATTTAATTTTTATGCATTTATGTAATATACATACATATAATCATATAATTAGGTACACTGTTCTTGAATTGCACCCAGTATTTTGGAAACAGTGGCCAAACTGCTATGCCATTCTCACACGATCTTCCCCATCTGTTGAGTAACTAATTTTTGTTTTGCTTGCAACTCTAAATTTTTTAATACAATAGGGTTCCAAAACAGCAGTAAGAACTGACTTCCACATGATTAATTCTTCATTACTGTAATTTTAATCTAAAATGAGGTTATTTTGCAATATACCTATTAACTTAAATATTTCCTGAGTTTTATGCTCCAGTTAATGCACTTAGCAGCTATTTGAAATCATTTAAGTATGCGCTTGTGCTACAACAAACATCAAAACAACTTACAAATATCTTTAATATGGGAAGATGGAATAAATACCATGCATAACAGAATTAAGAGGTACATCTTCATTCACAGCTTCTAGAATGAAATGTCAAATGTACTTTTTTTGGTTTACCTTCCTTCTAGTGGGTAGTGTCCCTGCCCATGGCAAGGGATTGAAACTGGATGATCTTTAAGGTTCCTTCCAACCCAAACCATTCTGTGATTCTATGATTTAAATAATAATAAATAAAATAAGGAGACCCAATCAGCAACTGAATAGAGGAAGATCACATTTCTGATCAGTATTTCAGCTTAGTTTCTCCTGTACGTTTTCCTGATCACTTCAGTAACATGAAGTATATTCTCCAATTATGCCTGAAAATGTTCAATTATATTTCATGATTAAACAAAATGACTGGATATTCTTCCAAAAAGTTATTGTAATTTTGAATTGAGCTATTTATGATATTGTTTAATACTTAAAGTAAATAGCTTCTATTATATTGTTTTAACCAATGCAATGCATAGAAAAATGACAAAATAAAATATAAAATTTTGAAAAGCTAATGCAATTGCACTTCCCAACAATAAATATAACATCTGTTGCAGAAAGTGCTTGGCAGTTGTACAGTTTTGTGAAGGATTTTTGATGTAGATAAATATTTTTCTACAATTCCTATTACACACCTTTCAACTCAGACATTTTCTTTAATTATACTCCAAGGGGTCCTATCATATCCATTAAAGAAAGGCTACTTGTTGTCTAAAAGAACGCATACATAATTTTAAATTTCAACTGTGGTTCATTTATCTTATGACCCACAAAAAAGCATGAAAATACCTAAACTTCATGTAGTTCTGCAATAAAAACAGTCTAATAAAACTGCCAATGTTTACAGATTTTCTTTATTAAATTTTTTAAAATGCTCTTTTTAGGAACAAGAAATGGTGATATGATGAGTCAGCATTTTCCTTTCATGCCAGACCTCACCAATGAGGACAAAAGCACAGCAAAACCTCTAAGAAAGCAATAAATTTATATTTCAACATCTGCAAAATTGAGTAAGACTCCCACTCCCACTTTGCATTCACAGCAAGCACATTACATCATTTTTTTCAGGGACGAAATACCAGAACTGTGACAATCCCCTTCAGTTCAAAATACTTTTTTTCCCAGTATTCTTAAGTAAAAAATTCAGACATACTTCTCATGGTACAAGATTTTTGTTCTGAAGATATGCATTAGCTGTGTGCATTTAACAAAATTATTGTATTCAGCATTTCATACAGACTCAAAGTAGCAATCAAGACTTGTTTGCTATAAGTATAAACCAAGATTTTTTAAAAGCATTCAATAAAAATGTATTTAAATACTGCTGTAAGCATATAAAGATATATTACTCCACTGAGATATCAAACAATTGGTAATGATGTAGAGGGATAAGGAGAGAAAGAGGGTACTGTTAATAAAAGAGAAGAAATATTACCTCTAAATACACAAAGATTTGGTATATGCCCCAAAGTCTACCCAAATGGGCTCAACTGCAAAATGAAGAGTTACATCTATTAACTTGCCATGAGAAAACCAACTGGCATATAGCACATGGCACAAAGACATCATTCCTCTCCTGTATTCACTTTTCCTATGAAACCAGAGAAGGAACATTTCTTAAACAAGATTTATAACCAAACTTTCAATTAACGTTAAACCCAATATGGCCGTTTCAAAAAGGAAAAAAATAGTAAAACAATAAACGCTTGAAAATAGTTAAATCATGAAAAAAAAATCCATTGATGGAAACTAATCTGTATTACTCTATGAAAAAAAGGGTAAAATCAAAATACCTTGGGCATATTTGAAGAACTAAATTAAACTAGTCATGTATTAGGATAATGTAATTTTTCAAGTGAAAGGCTGAGGAATGCATGGTTTGTTTCTACCTTGCACAATAAGCTATAATAAATTAATAGCTTGATATATTAAAATCCACTTACATTTCCTCCAAATATTCATTACTTCTTCCTACATCGATTTTTAGGTGAACAAGACCTAGAATTGTAGATTCTATCCCTGCCTCATTTCAGCTTGCTTTTTTATGCAACTTAAAATCCAAATCCATTTTTTTTTTCTTTTTCTTTTTTAAACACAGAATCTTGGAGGAAAGGATCAGTGATTTAATACAGATTTTTACATTTCACTTACTTTCTTCCTCTCATATTAAAAACATCATTATTTACATTTCTCCTACTTAACACTTAATAAACTTAACTATATTGTCTCTTTTGATAAAGCATAAAGCAGCAGAGAAAGTACATGCAAATATACTGCACGAATAACAGTTATCCTACAGATGAATAAAATGCAAATATGCATTCTTCAGAAATATCATATTTTAGATAAAGATGTACACCAATGAAAGGAAGAATTTCAAACATTGATTAGCAACAGAGTAAAGTGCTGAAACAGTTTTGACTCTGATGTATGAAAAACACCACTCACAGAACAAACAAGATTTCACGTACAATCTTTAATATGAAGAGTTCTTTAAATGACATAATTGTGAACAGAATGACACAACAGGATTTTAATTTCTTCCTACAACTTCCGAAGAAGAAGATTTCAAGAAGAGTAACTTTCAGCATTTCCTCAATTTCATTAGAATGTGTGAAAGAAGATTTTTTCAGAAACTTAAGAGGAAAAGGTACACCAAAAAGAAGAATTATGTAATTTACCATGGGATAGCTAGAAATTAGACAAAAACATTACTGCTTAAAAGAATATCAGAACAGCTCACGAACTTCACAACAGGAATTGCAACTCTGCCCTCACTTCATTACATAAAACTTCAGAAAAAAAGCTTTTATATAAAGGCTACCCATGGCTGCAAACAATCTTGCTTTAAGCAGTTGCATAGAATAGAGTAATGGGATACTAGAAGATTAAAACTAATAGCAAAAAAAAAAAAAAAAAGGCAAAGCAACAACAAAAAAACACTGTCCCAGAAGCTTTTGATAAGAGTAGTTAAAACGTCTTTTCTCCCTTTAGCGAAATACAGCGAGAAAGCAGAACTGTGTTTGTATCCAAGTATTACTTGTTTGTTTTCCAGAACAACTAAGCCTGTATAGTGTGCATTGGACTAAATTCTTAGGGGCAGGGGCTGTTCTTGGTCTGTGTACTTACAGTGAAGGCTAACTGAGGCCAGTCCGTAACTAGGATGTCTGGGTAGTAAGTAATGATGGGCCAGTGGTGTGCAGACAGTAAATACAAACAGGCAAGATGCTGCCACATTAACATACCTCTTGTATGGAGCGAGCTGCTGGCTTGTCTTGATGATTGGCCAGTATTAAAAACGGCAAAGTACATAACTGTGGGTGCTGGAGAGCTGAATGCAGTTCATTCCTAGCAGTTTCTAGGTCATCTTCAGAGGAGGCACTGTCTAATACAAATATTACCCCTTGGGATCCTTGGTAGTAACGACTCCAGTATTTCCTGATATTGTCAGCCCCTTTCAAGACAATAATAAGAGCTAATTAAAATAAATATAATTAAACAGTCTTAACACTTATAACCAAAAATAATCCTTCTACTTAGAACAATCAAAGCAATCTACTAAATTTTCTCTCATAAATATACATTTAAAAAAGCAACCATAAATCTGGGACACACACAAACAGAAACATAGAAACTAACATCGTTTAAATAAGGAAAGAATGTGACTCAAGGCACTGAAAGTTTCTGCTCCATAAACAATTACTGGCAGAACTACTACACTTTCAGTGTTGGCTAGGCTAATCCCATACTTTCTCACTGAAATATCCTGATAATAACAAGTAAACAGGACATTCTTTGCCCATTCTTTTTTCCTTAGCCATGTAGCTTAACCTGTGGTTCCTGTCATGTCAGTTTTTCATTATTAGGTATGGTAAGGTCTTTCAGTTCACCTCCAAACCATTAAATACTTTATAATCAGTAAAAAGAGGTGTCAGGAAAACCTACTAAAGTTGCAATTACACATTTAATGAGGAAAATCATGACACAATAGTGAGTTGAACAGGGAATGAGGAGACAGGGTGACAGTTTGCAAAGGTATTAATTTCAACTACTTTTACTATCTCAGCCACATGACAGACTCTGGAAGAGCCCAACACTACCCACTTGACTGACTGGACAGGCTTATGTGCCACAGTAAATTTTAGGACACAGTTCAGTGGCACTCAGCCAACTCAACAGAAGCCAAGCAATAAGGTTATCTATAGAAAGCTTTTGTCTCCCCTGGAGAGCAGCATATGTTATAACATTGAGGTAGGAAAAAAAATATATATATTTGACAGCTGTCAAACTATCTAAACAACAATTTGGACACGGGCTATTCTTTGAATGTCTGAATCTGGCACTACACTCATGGGGACTATCATTAAAAAGTGAACAGCAACAGCAATACTGTAGGAGAAAACTTGACATGTCTGCAAGACAGTGATTTGAAGAAATGTGCTGAATTTTTTTATATACATACACTTTACATACACTATTTTTACATTGAGATAGGGAAAAATGAACTTTCATGTAGACATGGATACCAAGTTCTGACAATAAGAAAATGCCATTTTCCGATGGAACAAAACAACTGACTACAAAGTTTTTGACCAACATACAGTCATAAAATGAGAATTTAATGCAATACAATTACTATAACTTTGCTATGACACTTAAAATATTAACTTAATTTGTGCATTGTACAACTGAAAAGAGACTAAAAAACAGGTGAAGAAATCAAAATTTAAGAAGGAATTCACACCAATATGCTTTACGCATTCAACACTGAGTATTCAAATCTCACTCCATGGAGTTACTCCCTTCACTGTTCTGATGAGACTGGAACCTGAAGCACTCAGTCTCTGTCTTGCACCCAGAGCAATATAGGTGGCTAATTAACATTGTGAATACACACTGTTTCCTATAGAGAATACTGGATTCAGATCTGAATGCTGTTTTTCTGCAAAAGACCTAAAGGAATGGTTACTTGACAGTCATGGGATTTAGTCAAAATCTTGCTTAATATCTTTACTAATTTAACCAGGCTCATGAAGTAATAATGTACAAACAGGATTTATTTTATTTTATTGTCATCTTCTGAAGATCAACATTACTTATTCAGCAGAGAGATTGCACTGGAAGTTAATTGTATGTTTTCTTACCACTGTAATATCTATCAATTGTATTTGTACGGAAATGAAATAATTTCATAGCACCTATTATATACACACCAGTCCTGCCAAACAACTCATTGTATCAGAACCAAGGAGAACTAGCGGCCACAGGAGTTTTCAGCCTGAGAGACTCTATGTAACACAGCAACGTGCAGCAGTGTCAGCCACAGCCATCTGAGTATCACATTACTTAAAAAAAAAAATATATATATATATATATA
>CM021797.1:17571696-17584703 GCA_011076525.1 Nettapus auritus
GGTGAAGGGGTGGGTGGGCATTGTTCATAAAATGTATGTGTAGTTTATGATGATAAACTAGGATGCTATCTGTACTCCACCCTTTGTTTCAGCCTGAAGAAAATGGAGTCGCAAATGCATCAGCAGACAGAGGGGTTTTTTGTTTGTTTGTTTGTTTAGCAAACAAAGAAATTTCTACTTTTCACAAAAATCCTACTCAAGAAAAAATAGCCCCTAGTCTGCAGAAAGGGAAATTAAAACATTTGTGGTTTTTTTTTTTTTGCTTATTCTACAGGATAGGCAGGCAGCGCTTAAATGACTCCTATTTGCTTTGAGTTAAATAGTAAATGTCTATTCACACTATAAAAAGCTAATTGTAGAAGAACATTTTCCCAGAACAGTGGAAAGATCACTACTGCTCAATCCTTGTCTGAATTTCCTCAGGATTCAAGTTAACAAAGTCAGTAAACAGGTGTAAAATGATCTCTTATCTATGAAACGAGGAAACTATGTGAAAGAGCTTAGGCACCATTTGAACAGAAGGCCTGAGTATGATTGATAGCAAACAGATCCATCTTTAATGCTTTCAGAAGCTGAACATCTCTGTGCAACTCACAGCTTGGACAGCTCATCAGGGTCATCTAAAAATGTCATCTGCTAAGATGTTCTGTAAACTGTTAGATGCAGATTATGTCGCAGATGGCATTACATACACTCCATGACCAGATTTTGTAGAGGTGTCAACTGCCTTTTAGTCAAATACAGTAATGAGATTTTATTGCTTTGTTTTAGTATGTCCCTGTGAGGATTACTTAGGCTGGCATTTACTTGTGGGATCAGTTTTCTGATGACTAAATAGATGAAATTTAGCTGCTCTACCAGCCTATGTTGTTAAAAGAGCATTCAGTCTTCCCCCCTTTCTCCACAGAACAAAGGAAGGTGGTTTGCCCATACCTATTTAAAAATTAAATGCTAATTAACAGGTCAACATAATCCCCTCCTACCTCATCTTTTCCTTTACTACCTGACAGCTATTGCCATCTTCTCCAGGTGTTTACATTTTCCATTCAACTTGGTCTGCATGGCAGTATGACTACCCCTCCTACTCTCTCTCTCGCTCTTTACTTCCAAATTAGGAAAAAATACGCATGCTTTGTTTAACCAATCCTGTTTAAAAGTTATTGGTTCTCACCTACACAATTAATTCAGCTGGTTTAAGGGTGTGAATTTATTTGGTCATGAAGCTTAAGGAGAAGCAGCAGTGAGGAGGACAGTTCTCTTATCCTGGGCTTGCTCAACTGCATGGAACTTCAAGCATCTCTGATGCTAAGCACTCCACTTTTGCTAACTGGTTAATACGTTTTGTCTTAAATGGTATTTTAAAAGATGATTACCCAACATGTTGATTATCTATGCTCATGCAAAAGGCCTTTAGGTAGCTTACAAAAGCCAATCACAAATACATGACAATACGTCTTAGTACATAAGACAGAGAATGTTAATAAATCCTATAACATTTTGTTAGTATTTTTAGAATCATTAAGAATAAAAAGAGCTATTCTATTGCAAAATCATTCATTTAAATTTGACCAGGTTCAAATAAGCTTATTAAAAAAAACAAAAACAAACAAACAAACCCACTCACAACAGTAAATTATTAGGTGACCTCCAGTTTGGGCCAATAATCTTGACATAGGCCTAAGTATCCATGTCATGACAACTGCCCTGGTTTTATATTCTGTTCTGACAGCATTACAGCAGTAAATGCCTGAATAAACATACTGAATAAATGGTGGATGCAGGCGCTAGGTCTCAAGGATGGAAAGAAACTTCTTAGAGCCAAAAAAAAAAAAAAAAAAAAAAAAGCTTCATAGTGCCTTTGCACCTTCATTATCTGTCTTGAGAATAAACCTCAGCATTCAGTATCCCAAATTTCTTTTATTAAAACACCGTTAGAAATTTCCAAACAATACATTAGCATGCTTTATTTTTCCATTCTTTCCCCATTCTTCCTTATGTTCATCAAGCACAATTTTATTCATAGTTTTCACCAGAGATTACTGCACCATAGCAGAAAATCATCAAATTTTTAATTTCTTTTTACACCATTACTCAGTTAAGTTGTGTAATTCAGAGAGATGTTTCAAGTTACCACAGTAAGAGTGCATTCTGAAAGAACATGGTTTGGCGCACACCACATCTTCACAGAATTCAAACTATAGACAGTATTTTATGGACAAAGTTTTTGGAAGAAAGTGCTACTTAAATTTCACAAAAAGCAGGAAGGAATTGTGGTGTATCAAAATAAAAAGTTAGAGAACGGAAAGTTCAGCTTGGTCAGTAACTTAAGGAAGATATCTTTTTCAAATAATTCAAGCAAATAAAGGAAGAGTTCTTCTCCAAGTACTTCAAACAGGCCTAAGTTTGATTTGAAAGCTATATATTCTTACTCAGAATTAAATGTTTATAAATTAAACATTTAATATTTATGGAATTGGAAAAAAAAAAAATGATTTCTGGTAGGGAGGCAGTCTAGCTTAAAAAACAAAAACAATAAGCAAGCAAAAAAATTTTGTTTCGTTGTTTTAATATTCTAGAATCATGTTCTTTAAAAAAAATGCAAAAAGCACAGCAAACTTTGTTCCATGTCCCAAACCTTGAAGACTGATGAAGAAATAATCAAACCAGAACAGATGAAAGAAGACAACTGTTTTCTATATGCTTTGCATGAAGTTTTATACTCCCTACAGAAATGAAGAAGCAAAATCTGGCTTCATTAGCAGCTCCAGCAATCAACCAGCACACTCAGAACTAGCACCATCTTCGACCTCGAGGAAGGATATTGGTTCAGCCAAACAAAAAGGATACTACACAGTCAGCATCTGTTTCACATAATCGCTTGGCTGCTGAATACAAGAACCTTAAACAGTATGACTTTTGCTCTAAGTTCCTTAAATATTGGCTGTTAGTACTTTGCTGTACAAACATATATGAAGCTTTCAATTTTCAGTTACATAAACCTAAAATATAATTTTAAAATAGAGTATCAAAAATTAAAACTATATTGAATTTCATGCTTTGAATAGCATGCAAGAATGGACAGTGATTGTTAGAAACAGATGCCCCTCTGTCTTCCTCCAGGTTTCCAAGATCAAACACCTGGCCTAGACCTTCAAACTAAAGGGAACTTAGATAACAATGCCTTAACAAATGAATAAGAAAAAAAAAATAGGCTTCTCTTTGATAATACCAAAGGCAGAAACTACTACTTTTTACTTTCTTTTCAGTCTTTCTCAACTTTATGTACTGTTGTGAAAAACAGATTTTAAATTCCAGCCCCAATGATTTATCATTTTTAAAAAAGCTAATATTTTGGTATGATGAGATTTAGACACTGTATCTTTTTATAATCAAAAAAATAAATGCTATACCTCCAAGTTCTTTTACATTCAAGATGGCATTCTGGAATGGCACTGCTTTTATGCTAAAACCTAAAAACAGAAAAGAGATTAAAATGTGATTTATCAAAGAGGCCATTTGAAATCAATTCCATACATTTAGAAAATACTACATTTTTCACCAAAAAATAAAAACAAAGACACACAATATTTTGCATATGAAATTCTGTTTAAACATGATGTTTTAAAAATATCAATTGCATGGTGCAGGGAGACAAATCAGCAAGAGTTAAAACATTTACAGAAATACAATTGAATAGCTGGCATACATTAAATACAGCACAAAATTTCCACCCAGGTCATCTAACATTTGGTAGGGAGATAGAATGAAATACATTTTTATAAAATAAACTTTTAATGCATCTGGTACTGAAGCTTAGATTTCAAATTATCAATAATATGAAGTGATTCTTGTACAATTTTTTTTAGGAAATGTGGAAGACAATGTCTTTTTAAATCACTTTGTCTTACGTTTAAACTTCACAGGTTTCAGTTACACTTAGAGTATTAATCCTGTTTATAAATATTATTAACAGAAAGATCCTTTTGCAGACCTGAGTGGTATTTACTAAAGTGGTTCTAAGCACACTAGAAATATCTGTGAATCTTCTACTAGCCTGTTAAATGCTTAAAAAATAAATAATAGTAACTGATGTTTTCTTCTACCTGAAAATTCAGACAGCCAAAAGGAAGGGAATTGGCAAGGCTTGCATCAAACCATCAATGTACTACATCCTAAACTGTAGATACATATAGATATGTACTTTTATACAAGAAAAACTACATCTGTTCTTTCAGCATAAAATATCCAAATAGACATTGAATTTATTTCCACCTATCACAAGCAGTTTCAAGATGATTACATACCTACAGACTAAGTTAACCAGTTTTGAAGAATGTGTGTCACTCTGCGTTCATTAGCTATCATTTAACAGACACAAGGAATTTGTTCTCCCAGGTCAGATCAATAAGCTATTCCCATACTCTAACTCCAACCCTGATCATTGTAAGGAAAGTGCAAGAAATTCTGAAGGGAATAATTTTGAAATGGCTTGTTGTCTTAAAATAATTCCTAAACTCTTCCTAGAAAACTAAAAACTAGAATGGACATGAATGGACTTGATGAGAAAATCAAAAATACAGGGTATAGTTTGAAAACCAAATGGAGAATCTGTTACATATTTACCGATTCTCAATCATAGTTTCTAATATAGCAAAGGTTACAAACAGATACATTTATTATAAGCTGAGTATCCTAGCTAGTTATCATTTTGACTTGGATGCTACCCAGTTTTCTCTGGAGTCAATTTGCATTGCTCAAGTTGCTTAACTACATGATAGGATTTTGATGCTACTATCTAGAAACATGTAAGAAACTTACTTTTTAGATTAACTGTATTTTAATTATTTCCTTTGATAGATCTATTGCTGTTTACATTACTGTTACTATTTCTTTCAGGGTCCAAAGTGTTAAAGTTTAATTTGTACTAATTTCAGGTGAATTCCAAAGATAAAGAGAAAAAAAGACTAAATTGCTCAATAATTTCCTTCTAACCTTTTGATTTAGTCATTGACATTGTCTCCACACAATGAGGTGTCAGATCTTTTTAGTATTCCTAATTATCAAGATAATGGGTTAATTATGCATCACAGGAAAAAAAAAAAAAAAAAAAGTATTTTCTTGTACCTGTTTTACTTTGTTTACTTACTGTTTTATTAAATAACCTTATGTTCTTGTAATTTAAGCAAAGACACACTGAAAAACAGTTAGGGTTGCTAAGGGATGGTCATGTAAAATTCAAGTCCATGAAACACAGCTTCATTATAAAGCCATAAAACTAACTATATACACAAGTTACTCGCACAACATTCACTGTCTGTTCCCTCTGCAATTCAACCTTAATAAACTGCTGTAGCCACACATCCAGATTTCTTCCATCTCTGCGGTTCTAATGTGTCTTCTTTTTGAACTTGGCAGGCAGGTATTCCTTTTACTCCTTTTTCTTATTCGACAAGGTTTTTTGTTTGTTTGTTTTGTCTTGGACTTTTTTTTGCCTTTGCAATATTAGGTCCTTCTGGTTCTTTTACATCAGCATGCATATTCAAATTTGTGCAGCTAAGATGCCTTTTAGCTGTCGTTGTGCCTGTTTCAATGCATCTTTTCAATACCACTCAAACTTTTTTGTAAATAATCTGCTCTTACTACATAAACAAGTCTCTCCGCTGATCTAAAAGGAAGGATTATCACCAGAAATAATTTCCATTATGTTAGTCTTTTGTATGCTAGCATATACCACAAAGAAGAACTGACCAATTATAAGAAATTAAGTATGATGTAACTTTCAGAGCTTCACTACCCCATTCTAATTTATATTATGTTCTCTATTCTGATTGTATAACAAGACTGCTCAAAAGCCAAAACTAAAAAGAAGAAAGAAACCTTTCAATGTCTGTCTCCAGTAAACTGCTATTGTCTGTTTCATAAGGTTCTATTTTATTAGACCACAATGTCTGCTCTGACTTCTGACATATTCCAAATTGTATGCTTTCATGGATATTCCCCAATGTACGGCCAAACATGGAGAGTAAAGTTGGGTTAGCTTCAAAACAATACATTATTTATCTTCAAAAGCAAGATTAAGCTGAAGTTCTCTACTGCCATTGCTGTGTGTTTCAGAAGTTAACTTTTGGCAACACCAAATGTACACACCATGGAATAAAGGCAACATCCTACCTGTGGTAGACACTATATTTTCTGGGCTTTCACTGCAAAGATGTGACAGAAGACTTGTCTTGCCAGAACCAGTGAGGCCTATGCAAACCAAGTCATACTCAGGTCGTGGTGGTGGTGGTCCCTTGCAGCAAAGTGCTCTAAAACACTGCCAGGAAGAAACATAAGAGGAAGAAGTTACTTTTTTTGCACATATTTATTCAACAAGATTTTAAAATCAGGTTTATAAGTTGAAAGGTGCTAGACAGAAGCAAAATATTACTCTAACTTACTGTTTTGGCAAAATCAGCAGTTAATAGAGTGAGATCAGCTCAACTAAAATCTAGAACAGCTTTACAACAGAATTTAAATATACCTGTTAACTTTTCACCTAAACCTCATGGAGCTGGATTGAAGAAAGTGACTTGAATTTCCTGAATACTATCAACAGTGCACATACAGTGAAATGTACAGGCTCTACTTTACTCTGCAGTTGGGTATTCATGAGTTTGCTCATGAAAACTGGTAGAAAACTCCTGTGCTAACTTAATGCAGTACCTGCTGTTAACATCAAAGCAGCTTCTGAACAGCTGCTGACCAGGCTTACCCTGTTGTCACAGAAAAGAATCAGAGAGCTTTGCTCCACTGATTTCCTTCCTGGGCTTGCTTTGTCATGTGCGTAGAAGGAGAAAAGTACTTGTCCTACCCAACAATTTCAGCTGTTAAAAGAGTATAGCTTGCGAGAAATATATTTTGCTGGACATAGTTCTGGCCATAAAAATGCAGATCTCTCACTGTTCCTTTCAGAAGTGAATTAATCACAACAAAGAATATAAATCACTTACACAAAGCCTACTTTAGAGTTCTGCTCACTTCTCTTAAATAATATTGCCAAAATAGGCCAGACCCATCCAACAGGTCCCTTAAGCCCTTAGTAAGGCTCATTAGATCCTTCTTTATACATTATATGGAAAACTTTTACATAAAAAACTAAAATCATACCATTGTGGGATAGCTAGCAATTCTGTATTTAAGGTGTAAGTCCAAGATACATCCTCTCCACCCCAAAATATGTAAGTACTTTTCCCCGTTATCTGCTACCTTCACGTAAGAATACATCTGCTATAACAAATACCAGAAAATGTGTTTGTGCAGCCATTCCTCCTCTCTCTTATGCCTTTTGTCTTTACATAGTCCTACCTTTTGAACCTCCAGCAACAGATATCTGAGTCTCCACAACCATACTGAGGGTGCAGCTGATTACTAGATTTAATTCATTGTTACGATCTTAACCCCAACTAATCACAGCACTGGGTAAAGAAGCTCAGTCTTTACAAACACATTCTAGTACTTGTCTATGTGACTACCCATCGCCTTGCATTGATGACAACTGCAGGAAACAAAAAACTGAAGAGAAGTTAGTAAGACACTGCAGCAAATAGCAGGTTCTGGGACCATGAGTAGGTCATCTAATGATAACGTGATTATGAAAAGATAGTTCATTATGACTACAGAAGTTTTATTGGTTTCCATCTGCATAGATGTTAAACTATAATATATGTATTGTAGCCATACCAGCAGCATGACTGAGGCTTTTTTACAAGAGAATTCTTAATGTGCAACATGTCACATTTTAATGGATACTTTTAATAATATATTTTAATTTTCTAAACTTGTTTCACAGTCCTCCTGCTCAAGCTCAATGAACAACTCTACCACTGAAAACATCTCTATACAAACTGGTAACTGCAGTCCTATTTTCTCAGCAGCTTAAAGTTACATGGCCCCTGACAAAACCAGTATCCAGTAAGCATCCAGTATAGAGACTAAGCCTCCATTCTCATCACTTCGGCAGCTGCATCCAGCAGTTCCACAAGAACTGTGGAAGAGGAGAAAATTCAGTGGTCACAGACCAAGAAATAAAATTGCATCCTATATTCTATTTTTGGTTATGAAGAGAAGTGCATCCTGAGATATTTCATGAAGCATGGACTAAAGCTACTCTATTATTTAAGATGTCATCTTATATTACACTACAGTCAGAAATGCGCAGCGTTGCAAGAAACGTTTATAAGAAGCCATTCCTAAAACCCAAAGCACAAACATATAAAAATATTTAGAGTTGTTCAGTCCATTACTAGCTCTCAGTCATTTCCAAAACCAGGGTGCTCCATTTGAACAATCCAAAGGATGTTAGAGAAAAGCATATTAACAATCTAACTTGTCTTCAGATATTTGTCATATAGGAACTGCACTTCTCTTTCATAAATATGCAAACCTGATATGTTCAACAACTATAGCTACTGGATGGGAGAAGAAACAAGAAAAGAGAGGTAAGAGTTAATTGTTTCTGGAGAAAAAAAAAAAGAAAAAAGAAAAAAAGGAAAGAGTGGATTTGAAAGTACTTAAAATAGAACAATACGGTATCTTGCAAAAATGTATGTGTTTAGCCAGTTTGGGAAAAAAAGCATCTATTAACCCAGGAAACTGGGAGCAATTAGGTGCTGCAGTCTGCAAGAAAATGTACAATGTTCAGTCCCACTGTTACTTTCATTTTACTAGTGTGTGTGCACATGCTGCGCACACAAGTTTAATGATATGTAAGAGGTAAGGGAAGAAGTTAGCCAGTCTTCCTCTTGCTTAGGGATTTCTATCCCAACCGCATTATTCCAGTTTTAGGTCGATCAGCATTTGAGCTGACAATCCTAGACAGTGGCCCTTTAAAGCCCCACAGAGGTTTCTTCTGGGAAAAGCATTAAATATTGCATCAATAGCAGGGGTGGCCAAACCCTTCTGACATATGTGCCGCTCAGAGATTGAAGCTTTGGGCAGCAAACATTCCAGAATTACTACTCTCTCCAACACATTACAGTGCCTCCGGTCATTGAGTCTGTCTTCGCCTACTCATTGTACTTCTTGTTTCACTCTCCATTTTGGGGTGAAATACTCTATTATTTCTATTTTGTTCTGGACCCATCTCCAGTCTGTTTCTTTTGTTGCCACTATTTAATAGGGACAAACAGAAGCAAGGGATTTCATGCTTAGTTGGTTAAACACACACACTCACACAAAAATACCTTAAGTTAGTGCAACATCTAATGCTAACAAACCAAGCATTCAGGGTTCTTGAAATCCAGAATTAAGGCTGTAAAGCTCAACCATAATTCTGCTCTGCTCCCCTCCTCCTCTTGCCTATATTTATGAATTTAGCCTCTCTTCACTTTTTATTTTTCAATTAAGATATTGTTGAACAAATAGACTTTTAGTACCCAGCATGCATTTCTACCCAGAGGA
Source organism: Nettapus auritus (assembly GCA_011076525.1). Classification (NCBI taxonomy): domain Eukaryota; kingdom Metazoa; phylum Chordata; class Aves; order Anseriformes; family Anatidae; genus Nettapus; species Nettapus auritus. Next base: position 17,581,138 of record CM021797.1, read on the forward strand.
CTGGTTAATCATCTGAAATTGCTGACAAAATACCAGGGGGAAAAAAAAAAAAAAAAAAAAAAAGGCAATTCTATAGAACAAACATAGTCCTAGTAACATCCTACCTTACAGAAATGTTGCAGGACCATAAAATAGCAACACACTGTTTGGAGGGGAAGCTTGACTTCCTCCCTCAGTCCAACAAAAAAGAAATACATTTGGATTCATTCACTGAAATTATTCAACATCCACTGTCCAACACTTTTCAGTATTTCAGAGGAACTACAATCCTAGATTCTCAAAAAAAGCAACCACATTTCAAAACACTTTCATTATCTATATGTAGTGATCTGCTGAACTAAACTTAAGGCTTAAGTACCAAAACCAAACAAATTATGTAGCTCTATTCTTCAAAGTGTTTGACGACTCTACTACCAGCAGAGGAGACTTGTAGCAAATAAGGTCAAGAAAAATGGACTGGATGGCTTCTGACAAGCCAGACAGGACAGTGCTATTCAGAGTACATCATTTCAAAGACTTCCTGGTCATGATGCAGTCTTCCTTTGGGTGAAAATAATACAATCACGACTGGTGGAATTCTGTCCAAAACATAGAACTTACTGATTTCTCATGCAAATAAAGTCCTCACTAGCTTAAGGATAAAATAAAGGTTTCAAGTCAGTTATTTTTAAGATCAAGATCCTCAATGCCACACTGCACAAGCATGAAGGATAGTATCTTTGTATTCAGGCAGAAGGTACAGGATCGTTCGCCCTTGTCTTCTGGTGAGAGGGACTGTTCTGGGATAAAGGCTTCATCTAGAAGTTCAGGGCTTTAGCTACAAGGAAAATTATTTGAATGCAGTCAAGTTTGTGTGCTACAAAAACATAATAATCCCGGAAAAAAACTGTAAGGCAATGGTAGTCCTTCTTCTTGAAATTATAAGCCAAAACTAATCACTAAACCTCATGCTCAAAATGGAAAATGTAACTCTCTGATCTTAACCTCCCAGGCACTCCCCCATAAAAAACAGAAGAGTAGGAACAAAATCATGACCCTCCAATCCATTCATACTGTCCTCGAAGAAAGCACTGAGAAAAACAAACATCAGGTTCTGGATGTGCTTAGACATTCACTATAGAAGTATGATGTAAAAGCCTACCAGAATAAAACAGCACGTGCACAGGTCATGTTGAGTCAACAAAATAGCTGAACATAGGCACAGGTGCTACTCTGAACAGGAGACTTCACGGCAGATCAAGCTCCAAGGGGGTTCTCCAACTCTTCTAAGTTTCATCAAGTGTAGAATTATTTCTCAACTTGTTTCCTCCTTTCTGACAGTTTGCTTTCCATTTATTTCCCTGCACAACAATAACTCACGTTTCAACCCTTCAGTCCATTCAAGTCTTAACAGCAAGAGACAAAGGTAACAAAAAAGATGAACAGAAGTCTGATGAACAAAAGCCTTTGCAAACAGTTTCACAACCTAAGGAAATCTTGAAAAAGCCCTAAAAATCATTGCACAAAAGGCAGTAGCAACACCACGAAAATGGACAAAGTTACAGATGTAGCACTACCTGTCACTTCTAATTTCTAGTAAAGATAAAAAATACATACAGACTTTTTTTTCCCCCCACCAAAAATAGCCTAGAGCTATCAGGCCTGCTAAAAGCCATCTCTTTACAGGTTCCCAGCCAAATAAATAAAATAATAATAATAATAAAAAGCATTTCCATGATTCACTCATGTTACAAGGTGCATTACAGAACTTTGTTTTCTTTTGTTCAGCAAAGCAGGAATTGTGTTCCATACTGAATCACAAAACCCAGAAAAAATCATATAGACCACCTGGTATTCTTTGATTTCTCTAATTAACGCTGACTAAATGTCAACAACACGCTGTTTTTCTTTTTTCGCCAAGTGGAGAAGGACCCAAATATCCCATTGATAAGGAATACCAGAATTACTTGGGAAACTACCAGAGAGAAAAATTAAACAGAATGGCGATACTGTGACAGTACATTAAAATAAAAGTATCGTTCCTACTGTCATTTTTAAATCTATTTGCTCAGATAATAATTATCTCTTTTTTTATATCATAAAATAAATATAGCATAACTATCCCATCCAAAACCAGGACACAAATTTAGGTTCCAACCAACCAAGAAGTTAGCAAACTGATGAATGTTTGGTTGTTCTAAAAATTAACAGGAGGCAAAGGATACTAGTAAAGACTGATGTAAAAAAAAAAAAAAAAAAAAAAAAAAAAAAAAAAAAAATAGTTACTAAATTAAAAACAGTCTATGCAGTTAACATTGAAATATAAGGAGTGTGCTTTACGAATGTATATACAGTCTAACAGGAATTAATGGGAGGATTTAGATAAAAGGAAGAAGTGGACCAAAGAATAACGATAGCTTGATTTTGCAGGCGGCGCAAGTTTTACAGCCAAAGAATTCTGCTGCCTGGAACATTTAAAACCAGACTGCCTTCCAACTCTACAAAATGAAGTAAAAATTTCACTGCTGTTGGCAGAGCCACAAACAGGAGATCTAAGGGGTATGCTCTACTATCAATTCATGGCATACTTGGATTTGAAGTACTACATAGTCACAGGCTTAGTCACAGGTTTCTCTTATTCTTTAGGTTCTCTTTGAATGCTTTCATTCTTACATGTATTTTTCATTTTACTACTGCAATATACAACTATCACAGCATACTATATTTACAAAAATAAGAACCTCTAAGAAGATACGTATTTTGACCAAAAGACCTAGTGAATAGAAAATATGCAGTAACATACACAGGAACCTCTCTACCACCCCTGTATAGCAGAAGTTTTACTTGGCTAACACAGCACATTACTACTGTGGGAGGAAACAGGAGACCAACCTAAACAAAAACCATTAATCCAAAATACACAATTGGAGGAAGGCATACAAATCTGAAGTACCATTAAAAATTCTTCAAATTTTAATCAATGACAGCTTCTTTGAATGCAAACTCTTGACCAAACTCTGAGGAAGTTAGATTTGAAAAACTTCAGCCATTTAGAAGATCTCATGCTCCAACACAGGCATTTTGCATTTTTAATCTCTTGAGCTGCAAGGCTTTGGGGTTGTTTTTGCTTGGCTGGTTTTGTTTTTTGTTTCATTTTGTTTTCCTAGTTAAGTATCTCTATCTCCCACCAAGTTTCTCAATTGTCACTAATCTGTTTTCTAATGAAGACCTCTGTATTTACTGGTTGTTTTGTACTTCTAGTACTGTAAAATCAGAACTGTCCAATTTGTCACTGCTGATCTTACATGGATCAAGGACTACAGCCTTTAAACTGTCTCACAGAGAAACCAAACAGGAGCTCTGCTTGTAGTCCTTGAATATCTGGGGAACATAATTTGAGATGGGGATTCTCAGTTGACAGGAAGGAGAAAGGACCATATGGAGGCAAGACAACTGTAAATATAAGCTGTGTTCACAGGCTTGCACCTTTAAAACAAAAACAAAACAAAAAAACATACCATTCTTGTTCAAACAAGAATTTGTTTAATAAATAGTGACCAAAACTTCATCTGTTTAAGTCAGGTTAA
>CM021797.1:17584803-17600861 GCA_011076525.1 Nettapus auritus
GAAAAAGAAAAAGAAAAAGAAAAAGAAAAAGAAAAAGAAAAAGAAAAAGAAAAAGAAAAAGAAAAAGAAAAAGAAAAAGAAAAAGAAAAAGAAAAAGAAAAAGAAAAAGAAAAAGAAAAAAAGAAAAAGAAAAAGAAAAAGAAATAAAAGGGTAAAGAATATTTTGGAGATAGCCTGCCACACATCTATGATCTACGCCTACTCGCCTACTCACAGGTATGTCAGCATACCCTCTTTGCAGCATAGACAACCCAAACCAACAAGTTTCTGCTAGTGTAACTACAACCCCTTCTTATCAGTTAAGAGGCATGAGATACTTCAAGCCACACAAAGGTATTACTATACCAGATTTTTATTTTTATTTTTGTGGAAAAAAAAATCTGCTTTTAGTTTCAGAGCTACTGCAAACCTCCTGAGGTGATTCAGAATCTGTCTTCTTTGCATAGGTGCAAGTACTTTGCATTATAGCAAGCACTTTCACAGGGAACAAACATCCCAAGTTGTTGGGTGTCTGTTTTTCAGGTAATAATTATACTGTACTTCTATAAAAATTCTCTTAAGTTAAAAAAGCAACAGGTTGCTGCTTAAGAATGTTTCATGTTGGTGAAATATAATCATAAATCCAAGCAGAAATAAACTCATCATGTAATTCAGATAACTGAGCACTGCTCTGGGATGCTCAGTCCCTTGTCTGCTTTAATGCACAGCTGTAAGAGATTTAATATTTATTTTAAGGAGGCTGCAGACACCTCAGTAAAAACTGACTCACTGCTGCTTACTGGAACAAAAATTTTACCATTTAATCTAGATCAGTGTAAATCTTGCCAAGCTGGGAAACTCCTCCTTCCACTGGCTAGAGAGAAAATTTCACCAACAACCAGGGAGAATTGCAATCATAATGAGATTCTATCAGTGAAACATAAGCAATCTGGAGTTGGTGGCATAATTCAGAGTAAGACAATGAATAAAAACAGGCTTAAGAAATGGATTATACCTGGTTTTAAGACTAATATAATCAGTTGTAAAAGCAGAATTTAACTCAACAATTTTTGTTTAAAGTTGGTTGTTGTTGTTTTTGTGTTTTTTTGTTTTTGTTTTTGTGTTTTTTTTTTACACTCACTTCCCTAATTAAAGACTGACAGAATAGATGTTTGTTTGTGGTTTTTTTTTGTTTTTTTTTTTTTTTAAAAAAAAAGGGAAGTTTGATATACACACATATCAAACATATGATATACAACGACATACAACAGCTTTTACAGTGAGGCTTAGATAATGGACAGTCACCTACATATCATAAGATCAGTATTTTTGAAATGTAAGGACTGTATACAGAGTATGAGAAGAGATGCACATAGTTCTTCTCATGCCAAAGGGATTTTTCACTTAAGAGGAAGCATTTATAGCTCAGAAGTATTTCTCCAAAGCAATTATAACAATGAACAAAGATGATAAGGTACAGAACATATAATACCACTTTACAAAAGGACTGCAGAACAGTCTGATTATGTTATTCAGTAATAAAATTCAGAAGTGTAAGATTTAAAAAGAAACAAACTGCAGTAAAACGTCAAACACTGATCATAATACTGATAAAAAACACTGGAAGTATTTTACTAAATAATAATAGCACAGTCTTCTTTATTTGAATAAATATTTGAGTAGTCACATTTTTTCATCCTTGCAACAAATTTTTAAGCTTGCATCATTGAGTTTATTACTATAAAAGCATACAATCACAAATCACACCCTATAGAGATCAGTGCTTAATCAGGAAGAAATGACAAGCTATAAAAGTAGGGAAAGAGACATTAAAAAAAAAAAATCAGGATAAATGTCTTATCAAAAGCATTCATAAAATTAAGATACATTAATCATTGTTTCCTAGTGGGCTGTACAAGATCCTCACCTTACACCTAGGTTGTATCATTGTGCACACAGGTGAACCTTTACTTGTCCTTGTTTCCTACTCATTTCCATGCAGTTAGTTATAAAGCTGAAATAAACAAGAAAAAGCGTGCTGTTCACTGTTCTCTGGCAAGAGAGAAAATTTCTGGTGCCTAATGTAAAGTATGAGCCTTGGTCGTTTCTGTCTACCGCAACAGAAGAAATTATGTACCTGCAAATTATGCCACAGCACTACCTTTACCTTTAAAATGCCATGGAAATCAAACTAAAAAACAGAGCAACATATATATATATATATATGTTTAAAAACTGCAAGCCTGACCACTTCACAAACCTCATCCAGTCAGGCACAACGCTGAAGCAAAAATTCTCCTCCCATTCCTAACTATACTGCTTAGATCTTAAACTTTACCTCCACAGCTTCTGTTTTCCTGTTGAACTTCCTAGGTTCCTTAGTAAACAAAATTTTAAAAGATCAGATCTTTTAAGCAATCAAGTGTACTCTCTAAACCCAGAGATATTTTGATGGAAAAGAACAGAATTCTCAGGCAGACATTTCAACATCCAGCAAAACATACGTAATTCATGGGAGCATATGTTTATTGAAGTTCACAAATCTAAATACGTTTTCCTAAAAAAATGTGAAAGGCCTTTGATTATTATGTCACAAACTGTGCATTCTGAAATTAATGTGCCATTGCCCAATTCTTTAAATTGAAAAACTACAATGAACAGGCTTAAAAAACAAAACAAAACAAAACCTTTATTCTTAGAAACAAGCCAGCAAATTTTATTAAACCTATTTTTACATCTAGCTATCCTCAAAAAGCTGAGGATAATGTAATTCTGAATAGGATGTAAATGTCAGCCAAAAGCTGAAAAAAAATAATAGGAGTAGGTGCAGGAAAGTGAAAAACAAAGTTGTTGTTAACGTGTTACTTCTAGTAAAACACCACTGAAGTCCAGTGTGATCCAAACCACAACACACTGCAAGCAAAGCAGAAAAGACCAAGTCCCATAAGCTACAGAGAAGTCACAACTACACAGCATTTTTATCATTATTTTTTTTTTTGTTCAGACCTGGAATTTGCTTTTGGTACAGATTCAACCTTCTTTGTTCAAAAGAAAAGAAGTTCCTTGGCATAGCAACATGGTCTAATAATAATAATTTCAGTGCTAGTTTTCTAGCATGACTGAGATGTCCATCTAGCACAAATAAACTACAGTAATTTAAAATAGCTTATTGTTCAAGTACACAATTAAGCTGAGAAGTCGCATATTTGACTCTTATCCATAAGCAGGAATCAAAATGTACTATTTAGCTGCAGTTTAAATATTTGAAGATATTTCAGCTGGGGACATTTTACACCCTTAAACAGTAAAAGCAGTTAAGCTATCTCCCATTAAAAATCCTAGAAAAATAATCTTTACAAATAAAACAAAGTTAAAGTTCTAGGAGACCGTAAATTGACTTGAAAACGTTCACTGAAAAAAGCATATTGACAGCAGCAAGCAAAGTGTTAAACAGTATGAAACCAGGTAAATATTTTTTCACTAAGTGTCCATATGAAGTCCATAGTATAAACACTAAAACCTACTTGGACTTCCAGGCAAACTTAAGTATTTTAATGACAAATGTATCATGATTCTTCCTGCTGTCTACCGCTTTTCTCTTCTGCTTAACCTTACATTCCAGCCTAATAGCAACATATTTTCTACTCCAATCAACCATACTATTCAGTGGTATTTCCTAGAAAAAATTTTCTTCTGTCAGATAAATAGAGAAGAAAATCCTTCAGGGACAGCTTGATATACCACAGATTCCAGTTGAAATAATACTGAAACGAGAAATTAAGAATTTCCTTAGTAAACCCACCAGCACAAAAAAAACGGGGTAAAACCATAGGCATTTCAGCAAAACTCAATTCTACTAAGCATGCAGCTTGAATTTCACTCCATAATTTTAAATAATTGATTCAGAAGGAGCAGAAAAGTCATGCTGTGTGAAAGGCCGACTGTAATAAAATAAACTGAAAAAGTCTACACAAAAAGCAGTATGGGATTGCACTACTACACGATCACGTATGTTTCAATTGGAAAAAAAAAAAAAAAAAAAAAAAAAAAGGCCAGCTTATAAGTGGAATTGTAGAAGAGTGGAATCCTTTTCATCATTTTCTAGTTAAAATCATTTAGTGGTACCTGACCAGAAAAAAAGCAGTGACAAAAACTTCACCATGCAAGTGACACACGTAATTCTATTCAGGGTAAATAAAGACATATTCTTTCTTTGAGAAGCCACTATACTTCCATCAACGATTAAACACTCCATTTGAATTAAAAATTTCAAAGCAACTCATTTATCAGCATGCTCATTCTGTGTTCCCCACATTTTCAGAAATCAGACCTGCAAGTTTTCCCATTTTTACACATGTTCAAAGAATTTTACGTTATTTGACTGTCATAAACGATTTAAGATTTTTGGCAGGCCATCCTCAGTAATAGCTTTGAATTTCCCATAAGTGCTTATTGTAGAAGACTTATTTTAAGTGGAATTAACACTACCTTGTAGCTCAGACACAATCTAAACTTTTATCTCTGTCTCTCTCTCTTTTTTTTTTTTTTTTTTTTTATCCCTAGCATGCCAAGTGAAGGACAATGTGGTATTTGCTTAAGGTAAATTAAGATGCATTACATGTTACACATACTGGACATTCTTTTGATCTTAATTTGAAACTATTAATCCTTCTAAAGCAGAGTAAGACTGTCTCCATATGCTTGGTTTGTGTGCTTTGCATCTCTGGTCAGCACAGTAAGAGCTACAGAAAATTTTAAAAGAAATTCTTCGCCAGTGACAATAGAGCTACACGACGCTCTTCCGATCTCCGATTCGTGTATGAAAAAAGGTTACCATATTTAAAAACTAATACCAGTCTCACTCTGTATTTTAAATTTCTGCAATATTCATTAGTTTCATTGTAAGAAGTATCATAAGCAAAAGACTGATTGTCTTGTAACATTTCCTGTTTTGGATGTACTATAGATCTACTTTGATACTGTAGAATATAGAGGGATTTAGTCGATCGTCCCAGAAAGCAAATGCAACTATTTCAGAGACTCATTAGGTGCTTATTAAAATGTCTTCATTATTGATATCTTAGGACAGTTAAAGCAAAATACAGACTGCACTGATTTCTTTTTAAAGAATTTCTTGACTTAGTATTTTCCATTAAAAGTTTAAATTTTTAAAAACATGAAAAATCCTGCAGGTTTGAGCTATTTTACATTGTTTATCATGTGCCAGAAGCTTCAGACATATCCTTTAGCATTTTGTTCTCATTGGGTTAGGCATTCTCCACATCATGAATCTTACTCTTCGACATGTACCTTTGCCCATCCTCAACACATGGAACTAGGTACCTGTTGAATGATGTAAAGTTTTACTCAGAAAACTGAGCAAACTTAGGAAATGTTCAGTATCATGAGGGTGAGGTCTTCTGCAGTACTTCAGGGGCTTTCCATACATAACCTAGAAATTATACTTTTCTCTCTACCAGCTGAGGCAATTACAGAATTTTAAATTCTGTAAAAAAACAAAAACAACAAAAAAAACACTGCAGCAAGTTCCTACCATTTTTTTCTAAAGTTGCATATAGCCTAATAACACGGGAAATTGGGCTTCCTTCACCTCAGTCAATGCTTCCATGTGAATACCCCAAGAAAAATGCTTCACTATTGCACGACTGCTATTTCCCTGTTGTGGTTATCCTGCAGTCATATTATGCCATTTTAAGCTGTACTGCAAGGTAAGGACCAAGTTTTCCTTTTCAGCACCTACACGTAAATGGGGCCCATCAAAATCACCTGTATGTGTGAGGCAGAGGAGACCCTTACCTATGGTGTAGCCTCATTCCTTTGGGCAGGCAGGGGGCTGGTGGTGGTGGTGTTGCTTTGCTGTTGGCAGGGTCTGTTTTTTTTTTAATTTTGCAATAGCCAATTTTAGACACCAGTATGCCTAGGCTTCCAGATCAGACTACTGAAAGGACTGCCACACCCTGAAAAGCGGAGGAGGGTTTTTTTGTTTTGTTTTGTTTATTAATTGGGAACTATTTGTAGTACTCCTGGATGCTTACATAGTAACAGTAGCTAAAAACCCTTGCCATCTTTGGCTGTCCTAGAGACTGCACCCCTTCTCAAGGAATGTGGATTCAAGCATAGTTATCCATGTATTCATCACCTCCAGGCGGAGTATCACCATGCGCTACACCCCGGGGATGAGACGTTTCAACTGAATCAACAGGCAGACAACTCGGCTAAACAGCGCGTGGAGATTGCTCATCCGCGCCAGGCTGGCTTCTGGTCTATTACCAGATTCTTTCCAAGATCTGCTTCTTGATTTCATGCTAATGAATGGGAGTGGATCCATTTCTCCATGAATTTCTGTGATGATGGCAGTTGAGAGATCACTGGTATGGGCCAAGTCAGGGGAATGAGTCTCATTTCCACGGCAGCTGACTTCAGCAATGAAATTCTTGTGGCGTTCTCTCAACCACAGAACAATTATTAGTTCAGCAAAATTTCATTTGCGATAGCATTGTGATTATAGGAATAGTTTCAATGCCTACAAAAAGAAGAATGGAAATCACCATCTCAGAGTACTATACCCAGTTTCACTAGGCATTCATATCACGTTACTGCATATTTTGAGCATGTATGCCTGCAACATTTTTGTCTGAATGAAAAATGGTATTGAAGAAGTTGTGTAGAAAGCTTATGAAACACACAAAAAATGCTTCCTCATATATAAGAGCATGGAGGGGCCAAAAAAAAAAAAGGCAACAGATTTCTTTTGCCCATTTCTATAGTTTACCAGTTAGAAAGTAGCTAATACAACACAGGTTAAAAATATATATATATATATCAAAGCAGAGACCATTCCACAATTTACATTCCCCATGTCCCCCCTCGCCCTCCTTGCCTCACCCCCCCCGTTCCACCTGGTCCTAGTTTTCCGGTTTATTAGAGAAGATACTCACTTCAGTAAACTGCACTTCTGCTAATCAAGTGTTGTATTAAGATTTATTTTTCAGCCTTGCTACCAGATTTGTAATACTTGCAATTCATATGCAACTCTACACACCAAGAACACTATTGTATCACTGCAGAAAAATAATTACCTTGCACAGGTTTTAGAAACAGTCATTGTAGATCCTGTGCAACATCTCAAAAACTCCAGTGCATCTGGACCAGGCACAGGAAGAGAATGCAATGTTGTACCTTTTAAAAGCTGGGTTTTACTGTTTTAGAAATAAAACAAGTCATGTACATTACACAGCCACAATGAGCCTAGACAGCTTAACTGAAGCTACACACTAACAAGTGATACTTGAGTCCTTTCGATAACACAAAAAAGAAGCAAATATGAATTAGGAAGTGGATTCTTACTACTCCCATACATTACACAAATGTGTGATGCAAGTCAGCCTAAATTAACCAACCTATGTTTGAAAATTCACTGAGTGCTTATTTACCTAAACTGCTTTAAAATTAATTTTAATTAAGCTGTAACATGTGCTCAGACTAGGCTGTAGCTCCGCACATACTTACTACCAAAAAAAAAAAAAAAAAGCTCAAGGAAACAAAACAGAAACCTATGAAGATCTTGAAAACACCACTTATCCACTTGATAGCAATTAGACAAAAATCTACCTGAAGAGCAGAAGGAATTAAAACATCTATTTTCACACAGTTGATTATTTTACCATGAAATTGAGGCTGCCCGGCTATGTGAAGATAGCAGCATACTAGCATATTGCTGTCTTCTGGTTCTGTAGGCTTTTTAGTGTCTTTGTTGATGCCCTGAAGTTTCCTATTTGAAATGTGAAAGTAAGATCAGACTCACAACTCAGAGCCCTAAATGCAGCAGCATATTAAAAAAAAAAAAAAAGATTTCCCTTTGTTACTTACAAAAGCACTACGATTCCCCACTTTCAGAACAGGCATTTGTTAATGCAAATGCATCAGGCATCACACTTTCGCCTTATGTTTCAGACTACAATATTGCCAAAAGTACATATTTCTGTTTGTTCAAACGTATTTTGTACTTATACTGCATGTGGCATAAAGAAAGTGCCAACTCTCAAAAATCATATTGCAGCCTAAGCTGCACCCTCTGCTAAGAGAAATCTCATTTATAAAATCTAACAAAACCACAGCAGTACAAACACAGAATAATCTTCCAGACAATCTAAAGCTATTGAGATATCCGGATAAATGTAGTGGGAACTTTCAGAAGAGATACTTGCAGCTGTAAATGCAGCGAGGACAAGAAACAATGGACAAATTGAAACCCGAGAGGTTCAGACTGGATATAAGAAAATACTTTTTCCCCAAGGGAACAACAGTCCAGCAGTGGAACATGTTGCCCAGAGGCTCTGAGAGTCCTTATCTTTTGAGGTTTCTTCCCCTTGGTTTTCAAAACCAGAAATGAAATGGATAAAACCTTGAGCAACCTGGTCAGACCTCAAGCTGACACACACATATGCACACCCCACTATTTTGACCGTGAGGCTGGACTACAGATCTTCCAAGATCCCTTCCAACCTTAACTGTCCTGTGAACACAGTACGAAGTCTACAGAGCTCTCCTCTAAACTTTCATCTATGCGAGACATCTGTGTGACAACATTTTCCAACAGTTTGTAATTGATAGTGTCCTTACAAAGCTACCATTGCTGGAGAAAAATAAAATATAAAATAAAATCAAAGAAGGTTGAGCAGCTTATTGATTTGGGCAGACTCCCACAGTCTACTGGCTCCAGTGTAGGCATGTTTATTCATTGTCAGTTTTGTCCAGGTGCTCAAACCTAAGCACCCACATCAGCTTAGTCACACGGTGAGTAGCCACTGCCCAAGTTACTGTTCCTTTACCAGTGAAAGCATTTCTAGAGATGTATCACAATGGTGTTTGTTTTTTTTTTTTTTCCCTTTGTTTTTACGGTAAGGGGGAAAGAGAAGCCTCCCACACTAACTGGAAAGGAATCATCAAGCATCTGTCTGTGCTTCTGGGGGAGCTGTGGGACAGCTCTGAAGGACTGCCAGATTTATTCTGTATCCTCGTTTGCAGGGTGGGCAGGTTGCCAGCCCAAGTTAAAACAATACCTGAGGTCTAGTTTATATTCCCAGCTGGGCCAGCTAGCTAGGATTTAAAACACTTGTAAATTTGGGTGTGAGAGCTGTGTGCAATGACAAGGGAATTAGGGCATGGTACTAGAGAACTCTTCTTTCAATTCAGGCATTCAGGCAGCTCCACTGCCCCTCTCACCCTGTTTTCCCCTGGGTGAGGGCAGAGAAGAGCAGCGAGGGGCTGGGGCAGCAGCGCCAGCCTGCAGAGAGAGGTGGTGGTGGAAGTGCCCCATGCTGGGATGCCCCAGGTCCATGCTCCCTGCTAGGACCACAGAGTGCAAGGTCCCATGAGCGTCTTTGTGCTGGCAGGGTCAGGATGTTCTTATGATTTTTAAAAATCAGATCCATCTCTCAGCTGCCTGCCTGCTGTTCACCACTTACCATACTCCTCTGCCTCCATTCCTCACGCAGTTTCCACAGATTGTTTTCCCCTCCCAAGTCACGACTTACTCTCTTTGCTTTGGGAAGAAAGGGGAGATGACACCATGTTCATTCTTAGCTCATCACCTGTCATCAAAATCTCCCCCGAAAAAGAAAAAAAGATGATAGTGACTCCCCCAAACACAAAGCCCATCAAAACATCCTAATGTGTGCTACTTGCACACCTCCCGTGGCAGGTCACGCTGGTGGCCATCTCTGTCCCAAAGAACACACTGTAAGGGAGATGCCTGGCAGAGCCTCATCCTGCTGCATGCCTCTGGCCATTACAACAGCACACAGGCCAGCAGCTCCTCAGCTTTTCTTGTCTGCTTCAGCTGCGTGCTCATGGTACAGATCCTCTGCCACCATGGCACCATGAGTCTTTCACTCACAGAATTAATGTTGTTTTGTAATGCCCCAATCTACAGCACTTACATGGGTGCAGACAGTGCAACATACAGTCCTCGTCTGGGTCTTAGCTAGGCCAAGTGTATTATTAGCCCCTCTACTACCTTCTGTAAGTTTAGGCTACCCTAAAAATGTACTTTAGGGAAATACGGAAAATAAAACATGCACCTTTTAGCTCATCTCTTATAAATTAATTTCTAATAAGCAAGAAAGTTTTGTTCACATCAGAAAGCCATATCCACTGAAGTAAGTAATGTTTCTATAAATAATCTATTGTCCTCCTGGAGAAGTAATGATTCTCAAAAGCTTTAACTGGCCATATAGTATCTTTTAGTTGATTAAGACAAGACAGCATAAAGAAAGAAAGACTTCATCCCAGGTTTTCACCGTATCAAACTAAAACCAGAAGTATGCTAAAAGGAAAGTCTCAATTCTCAAACTTCAAAGAAAAATATCTCATGTAAAGCCTCCAAGGCCAGGTAAGGTTTTCTAATGCTGCTTGAGTAAGAAATAAAAAGTAATCAAGTATAACAGTCTTGAAAGAAATACCATCTGTATCTAGTGTATATAGGTACACATTTCACAATGTCTGGTTAAAACCAGAACAGCACTATAGTGAAGTTAAAATGCCTACTCAACTGTTAAAATGCTGTATTGTACTAATTTTAACTTTATACAGAAAATTTAACAACTAAAATATCTCGGTGTTATCATATGCTTATTCTGATAAAGTCAGACTACAAGAAGAAAAATCAAAACCAAATAAGTCTGTCTTGCTCTACCTAAAGAAAGAAAACAATGCTGTATCCTCCCTCCACTGAGGTATGAAAAGATACTGTGTGGAGACAAAGTTTGACAAACTGTTCTTCCCAGCAGCTATAGATAACATCCCTAAGATTTTATTTTTTTTAAAGAGGAAAAACAAGAACAGATCTCCACATTCTCCTCATAAAGGAAATGAGTTCTTATTCTGCTGTTAAAGATTTACTTCTCTGATATCTTGAGTTCCTTTCACTTAAATACTTGCACAGAGGAAAGTTGGGTAACAACGAAAGATGTTCAGCACACATAAATCATAGAAATCTATCCAATAAACAAAGATTACACCATCACAATCTCTCATCACAGATCTGTGAAGAACAAACTAGCTGATTTTTGCAAGATACAGGGGTACGCTGCTGCTGTAACAGGGAGGTTGTGAGCCCCTAAAAAGGATGGCACAGGGAGCACGTGTGCTTCTCAAGGATCATGAACTACCTTCTGGAGAACCTACTCTGACTTCCTGGAGCTGCCTCTTGTCAATGAACATATCAGACATATTTACTTTCTTCCAATGTCACAAAGCTCCCTTCAAACAAGGGAAACAGCAAGAGCTGAGAATTAAGCTGTCTAGAAAATGGCTTTATATTTGATCAAATTCTTGTTCTTATTCATGATCAGTGGTAATTATTCTCATTTATAGCAAACAGGGGAGAGACATTCCAAAGCATGTAACACAGAAAGACTTGCACATCAGTTCAAGAGTTTTGTAAAATTAGTTCTTCATTAAGTGGTAGCATTCCCCAAATATACAGTTTACTACAACATCTGGATCATTTCATCAGCCCATTACTCCCTTTCCTATTTCTGAAATATCCTTATAACAAGCAAACATTTTCAGAACATGCTCTGGCATGTTCAAGCCCACAGATCACCAACGCAGTTCAGCTGTTTGAAATTTCCACAATCTCATTTCCACCATCAAGTGTATATGCCTGTTCAGCTACCTTTACAAACTTCCACAACACTCCTGCTTAGCCTTGCCACCACAATACAAATTCTAAATGCCCTAAAAAAATATTAAAAAAAAAACACAAAACAAACAAACAAAAAAAACAAGCAAACAAAAAATATACCACATTTGGCTTATTTTAAATATGCTCTTCTCAAAATTATCTCTCCCCTGGTCAACCATCAGTGGTTCTTACATCGCATAGTAGCTATGACCCCTACATTTGAGGTGGTATGATCAAAGGATCCCTGGCCAGACTTGGAAAAACATTTCCACTGAGAATGGACATACTGCCTGTCAAAAGGTTATTCCCACTGTGTACAGGGAGCAGCTCATATTACTGCAGTGTAACATGAAAGTGCAAAATCTAGCCATAGTAATCCACATACGTGTTTTTCTTTCCAAAAGGGGCATATGGGAGACACTGACTGGAACAGAACAACCGTATTATCATTTGAAGGGAGGGGATGGATGGGAAAGGGAAAGCTTCCTTAATCAATCCAGCTGTAGGAATCAGATTCTTAAAAAATACTTTAAAAATTCTGCCTCTTACTATAGTAATTACTTTTTTTGTTGTTAAAAATTTATTTATGCAAATAAACATCTACATGTAGATAATCACAACACATACACACGATCAGACTTTACACTGCGGAAGGCAAAATAACTTTGGAGGCGTAAATCTTAATGTCAATGACAGGAAGGCTTTGGTGAACCATTACCATAAATCTGACAAACGCTAATTTGATGGGTGGCTGTATCTGTCTGCTGCAAGACCAGTCTAGACAGTCTATTGAGAAATCCTAAAACACAACTGTTTGTTCCCTGTAACACCATCTGGATATGGCAATAAGAGCCGACCCAGTGCCATTCACACATGGATCAAAGCACATGCTAATGCCATCATGAAGTCATACACATAAAAAATTCAATCTGAGAACTCTATGCAATTTTCCTAAGTCCTCAGTGAGGAAACCTCAGACTTAGCGCAACTCAAGCTAAGTGCATGAAGAGGGGGAGAGGGTGGAAAAAAAGAAGAGAATATTTAATGAGCTTGGCCTTCCCGAGGAATGTTAGGCCACCCATTGTATTGGAAAAGGCTCATGTCACACTTCAGTCATGGCACCCATCAGGGTGCCCCTTTACAAAAATTGATCCGGAGGTTTTTGTAATTACCTGTTTCAAACAGAAAGAGCGCCCAGAAATACAAGAAGGTTTCCAAGGTGTAAATCTCGCATTTTATTATTTAGGACAGATCTAGAAGAATTTTTAATATTGCAGACAATATTGAGAACCCCTCTCATTAAACTGCACTGTGGCACTAGATCAAAGCACCAAGGGCCCCCTATTGAACTTCTCTAAATATTACAAACAGAGCAAGTCTGGCTATGCAGAAACTAAATGTAAAGCCAATTTTAATTCTGCCTCCAAAAAACAAAACATGGCTTCCCATGATACAGCTTAAGAACTGTAGAGAAAGTACTATACAGCTATATTGCAAATTTAGAGTGACAAAACTTCATCCACTCCAAAAAGAAAAAAAAAGCTATTGATTTTTTTTCCTCTATAGCTCATCTTTTTTTCTGCAGGGTGCTTTTAAAGTACTGCCAGTCAAGAGATCTTTTAATTTTTGTTTAATGTAATACATTGTAACAAATTAAACAACACACAAGACATTTGGCTTTGTAATAATATCCACCTTTTCAGCGGCCGCCCCCCCCGTCATAAAGTATCTGCTAATATTAAACTTCCTGTAAAAATTTGTTTGCAGCCTTTTGACCACTGAAAGTGTATGTGCTATCTCTCATTTAACTTTGTCAAGTTTTTTTACAAATCAATTTGTAAAAGTTTATGGCAAGCAGTCTTTAATAATTTTGGAAAAACTATATCATGAAGCTAGTTTTGCTTTCTGTCTTGATCCCCTTCACTATCAGCAAAGGCAGGTTATGATAAAAGTTTGATACAAGCTTTAAAAATTTGCAACCTATAATTTGAAAGCCCTTTTCTCTGATCTTTTCAAAGCAATCAAAATATACATATGCAAGTATTTCATATAGAAAACTTTAAAGCAAGACCACAATTCTAGCTCCTCAAATACTTTTCTTTGTAAATTTCAAAATAACTGGCAAAATTTATTTTTGCCATCATAAACAGTTCAATGTGAGTTAAAAAACTACTAAAACTCCATTTTAAGTGTTTACAGTCTAATGCTAGCAACTTCCATATTCACAAAAACAGAAGTTACACATTAGCAAGAAGAGCTTGCTATAAAATACTGCATTCCTAATATGTGTCATAAGATGAATCTAGAAAAATAAACTCCTCGGTTCCTTCACAGAACCTGCAAAGATACTGTAAGTCTACACACTCATGCACAAAGAAAAAAAAGTTAAAGAAACAATTTCTAAATAAATTATTTAATAAAACTCTCAGTCTAAGTTGATAAACAGATACTTTCATGAGTACAGTCATTAAGTCATAACAGTTCTACTCTGGTGCATCACAAATACAATTGTGCAGAAGTACACTCTACATTCCTCACATCTTCTGATTCAGTACTTCTATGGAAATTAAAAATTAAATTAAATCAATTAAAATTTAAAGGTGTAAGTTCTCTACACGATTCTTAATAAAAACTTCAGGAGAGAAATAAGTTTAGACTGTTACGGAGATTATACACACTGAGGAACTTTCTGCTGAAGGGTCAATTCTAATAACTAATAATATTTTTTTTCTAGTGGACTAACTCCAGGAAGAATTTTTATTTATTTATTTTTTTAATCAGATTACTTTAGGGAAAAAAAATTGATCAATTAGTTTTTCCCTTCAAAGTGTGCTCATGGACAAACAGCAAAAAAATCTCCAGTTTCCAGTACCAGAAAAGCCAAGAGGGACTGGCTCTGATTTAAGACTCCAATGACTGATAAACTATGAGTCATCAAGTTTTCAGACTGTAGAGATGTTTTAATATGGGGAAGTGGGAAATTTACAGGAATGCACCATGTATCACTAACCAAGTTATTTCTGCAAAAAACAAATTCCCGTAGGGGGAATAAATAAATAAATAAATAAAAATGTTAGGAACATACATGCTGTAGTGGCTTCTGATTACATCTGAAATGGTATTAAGTGGTGTTACACTAACATTAGTTTTTTTCGTCTATGAATTACATCCAGAACATGTAACCAAAGAATACAAGTGCACTTAGCATCTATTTATAAAATACCTATACCATCATCCCCTTGCTCCAAATTTCAACACGGATAATAGTCTTTAGACAACTGACCTACTTCTGGATAGAGAGATATTTAACCTAACTATTCGTGTTTCAACAGCAGACATGTAGTGAAGGGTATGTTCCACAGGATTTAACATTTCTGATAATACACATTCAAGCAGTGCACAGGACAGCACTGCCATCTACCGTTCACTGCCACACCAGAAGCCTTTCACAATCTGACCTACCTTACTGACTTGAAAACACCACCTCTGCTAACCAGCACACGAGACAGGGAGGATCGAAGACTGAACCTTGGAAAGACAGTATTAAGAGATGCACCCGCATCAGTAAACTCTTCGGGTAATTCTATAATTCTACAAAAATAAAAGGGAAGTGTTTTTTTTGTTTGTTTGTTTTCCCTAATGTAATGCCTCTGAAGCACAGAAGTGAAGAGCAGGGCTAAAAGAGCTGTAACTGCTCCCACGAGCAGCTCTTCCAGTGGCACATAGCACTCCGGGTCACCAGACAGCTGTAGAGTGCCCTCTTCTGCTTTCCCACAACATTGCTGTACCCCGCCTGGACAGAGTCTTCCATGCTTCAGCCCCTTGCAGCATTTCCATTTTTTCTGTCCTTTTCAGGGTATAGACATTGAAGTATGTCAACAATAAACGTTTGTATCCTGAGAAGCTATCATTTTCCCCACATACAAACATTACATGGCCACCCAAATTACATACCCACTGCTGTAAGCACAATCATTAATGTTTCCAATTTTAGCATAGCAATTTTACTTCTACCAAATGCTACAGACTCAAATTGTACCTCCATTTAAACTAAAGCTGGCAGATAAAACCATGTGCCAGCTAATAAAAACATACATCATTCTGCTGCCTCAAAGAGCTGCCAGCAGGTTACTGATACGCCTAATTCATTTCAATCAGAATTTTGATATGAGAACAAATTTATTTTTTTTTAAAGCACAAGTATTTATTTGTGCTGCTGACTTTCTCACAGAAATAAAAGAAGATTGTTTGCTTTAAGGGTTATATTTTAGAATTCCACTCCAAAAGTGTTCTGACAATTAACAACAAACTTAGATCCCCTAGAAACCATTCATGCACCTATTCTAAAAAAAAAAAAAAAAAAAAAAAA
>CM021797.1:17600961-17623295 GCA_011076525.1 Nettapus auritus
AACAACTCCATCATGAAAAAAAAAAAGTTATCGCTATTTTACAGGGTACAAACAGCCATGTAATTACTTCAATCATAACGTATGTGCCATGTAATTACAGTACAAAGTTATTTACGTCTCACAGATTACATGGCAATAAAAACAGGTTACCTGTTACCATATGTAGTAATTTGCAGTTGACAGTGACAGCTGGCAGATGTTGAAGACAACTTTAATAAGGTCGGAATAACTGTGAGAAATCTATAATTGCAATATTGTAAAGCTACATACTCAGAGGATTTTCTTGGTTATTTGTTTCTCTTGTTTGTGTCTTTTTTAAAAAACACATAATCAAAATGTGAATGACCTTTCAGAAAGCACAGGTGCAGCCTTCACCTAGAGGTCTGAAGAGATGTAGGTATGTATGGTGGTCTTGAAACTTCTTAAACAAAACAATTTGTTTCAAAACAAAGCTAAAATATCAACGTTAATTCTGGCTTTGTGAAACAATGCGAAGATGACCTTGAGATCTTTCCCTCTATTTTCCTTTTTATTTTTGAACCTGTGGCTTCTTTTGCATATTTCTCTTTCAGTGATATCTTTAAGATAACAGAAAGCTCTCCCAGAAGACCTCTGTAGTCACTCTATTCCTCTTACTTGTAAAAACTTACCTTGTATAACCCACAAAAGAAAGTTATAGTTTTCTATATATATTCTACACCTGATATAGATGAAAATACAGCTGAATTAGAAAATAAAAATGAACCAATTTTTATACAGTTCTGATCAGAAAGTGCTGACCACATTAATCAGTCTCTCTCATGAACAACAGATCTGGGAACAGGTTTTAATTTGCAAGCAGCTAGACTATCAAATTCAGCCCTCAGAATCCATAAGGAACAAAGAAATTAACTTCAGATGTCAGGTTGGTATATATAAATTAGTGGCTTTCTTAAATGACACATTCAGTTTTTGTCTTATAATCACCAATGAACAATAGCCAAGGCAAACACTATCTTTAAAGAGGCACTTTTTAAATTTTGAATTTAAAAAAAGCAAAATTTGGGAACTGAAATCTTGATTATGTTTCTCTTGGTAGTTCCCTTCTCCCACCCCCCTTTTTGAGGTTTAATATCTACAGACAGCTGATCAGCTGTACACCTACCCTAAGTCATCTAAGAACCAGAAATCTAGTTGTCTAGGTGCCTTTTAGAGACAGTAAATATAGGCACGCAGCATGAAAGCAAGACTCCCCTCATTTTACAACGGACAGCTAAAGATACAGCTCTACCTCTTCTATGTTCAGATTTAGTGGAAATCAGTCCCACCTATATATTACAGAAACAGTTGTCAGCAGGATACTTATATGAGGTGAGATAGGCTATTTCATTTTTCTTTGGCAAAGGATGTGAATTCATCCATGGCAGCCTGACAGAAATCTCTCTTCATTAGCAGGCTATCAGTTGCCCCCTCAACAGTTTAGGATTTCTGATAGAGATCTACTGGAGGGGGAAAATTAAAATTAAAAAAAACAAACAAACAAACAAAAAACCTACAAAATAACAGGCAGCAGAATCACAGAAGGGCTAAGGTTGGAAGGGACCTCCAGTCCAACCCTGCTGCCAAGCAGGATCACCTAGAGCACATTGCACAGGATGGCATCCAGATGGGTTCTGAGTATCTCCAGAGAAGGAAACTCCATAGACTCTCTTGGCCACCTGTCTCAGTGCTCTGTCACCCTCACAGTAAAGAAGTAACCCCTTACATTCAGCTGGAACCTCCTGTGCTTCAGTTTGTGCCTGTTGCCTCTAGTCCTGTCACTGGGCACAACTGAAAGGAGACCGATTCCATCCTCTCGACACCCGCCCTTCAGATATTTATATACATCGATGAGGTCTCCCCTCAGTCTTCTGTTTTCCTGGCTAAACAGGCCCAGCTCTCTCAGCCTGTCCTTGTACAACAGGTGCTCCAGTCCTCCCATCATCTTCGTAGCCCTCCTCTAGACTCACTTCAGTAGCTCCATGCCCCTCTTGTACTGGAGAGCCCAAAACTGGACACAAATGAGTGGCTTGAGCTGTTAGACAAAATCCCCCACACCCCCAGAAAGGTCATTTTTTAAAAAGATTTCCAGTATTGGATGGAAATTGTAGGATTGGCAACAGTAACAAAGAAAAGCAGAAGTTTAATACACACATCTGTCTGAGAAAAAGCAAGTAACATTCATATTATGATGATGAAATAGTTTCCATTCCAACAGTAACTCAAGAAGATGTTAAACAGCAGCTACTAATTGGACATTTTTACATTAGCAAAGTTGGATAACTTGTATCCAAGTGTGTTGAAAGAGATGGCATAGGTACTGGGTGGATTGGTAATGCTTATCGTCATCATGGTTTGGAAAAATGGAAATGGAAAAGTTCAAAAGAACAGAAAGAACACAAATGCTATGTCAATATTTACAAAAGGCAAATTAGATGCCCTAAAGAATTATAGGTCTGTCAGCCTGAAGTAGATTTTTGTGAAGCAAAAATAATTTTTATGTAGTAGAAAAACTGATGAGGGATTTGATTAAGAACAATTAAGCTAAGTTATACAATGAATGCCAATCAACAGATCTGTATACAATAGACTTACAGTTTTCAATCTGGGTTTCAGAAGTACAATTTTATGTAATATTCTCAGTCTTCTGCAAGATACTGTTTTGCGGCATAGTACACTTGGCTTAATCCATAAAAACGATCTAGTATCAGTAAAGCACTTCCAAAACTGTATAAATGTATTTGATTTATGGGCTCCAGGATATACATGTAAACATGGAGTTTTTGTCCCGTGATACATTTCTAGTATCATCACATGGGATCAGCCCATGCTATTTGTCATTTAACAGCACCTGTCCCAAGGAAACCTAAAATTATCAACACCAGTGAAAGAATACTGATCAATAATGAAAAAAGTCACTGGTATGTTACTAGGTAGACTGCTAGTAAAGCCATGTAATTTAGAATAGATGCTCCCTGAACAAGAAAAAAATATTGTTCAAATCTACAGAAAAATATTACCCTTTCAAGTGACTGGATGTGCAAAGTGTTTCCTGGAAAGAAAGGAGCAGAAAGCAAATTAGAGGCCACGTTGACTATTCAGGCATAAGGTTTGATTTAATAAACTGAGCACAGGTAATGGTGGTGATTATAAGACACCCAAGGGTATACACATTTGCACCTAGCTACAAAAGAGAAGGTGGTGGTTTCTACCCTGAGGAAAAAAAAAAAAAAAAAAAAAAGCCTGTGAAAATGCTTTGGGGTATGGGTGGTAAATTTTCATGGTGCATCTGTGAGGATCAGTCATAGCCTCAAAGGACTGATGTCTGCTTTGGAGATTAGGGAATTACCAAGCTGGAGAAGAAAGGTTTTATGATGTCTGTAGTTGACACAAGAATAATTCCCATTACACTACTGTTGTCTATCCTGATGTCCCCAAAGAAGAGTGTTCAAATGTGTAGAAAAATAGAATGAAAGAGGTCAGGGAAGAGTCAGTAGCTTGAATGAAGGACCAGAAGAAAAAATCTCTGATAATGCCAGGGCTTGAGAAACTTTTAATATTTTTCTTATAAAAAAAAAAAAAAAAAAAAAAAAAAAAAAAACCTCCCTTGAAGCATACAGAATGGGGTAAAAAAACGCAGTAGGCATCCATTAAATTGGATGCAGTTAAACATTAGGACATCTTTCCCAGATTGTAGTGGAGTCTCTACTTCTGAAAATATTCAGATCATAACTAGATTTTTTGATCTCTCCTCTAAAACTGTTTAGAAGATACCTCCAAACTTTATAATGAACGAAGACATACAGGGTAATCAAAACAAAACCTTCTGGATTTACATCTACTCACTTATACTGGGTAACCAACAAATGCAGCTTTACTAAATTTGACAGAAGGCAGAGGATGTCCCTGAGATGTGTATTTCCTGTGCCTGGTTCCACAAGTGCCACTACATGCTACTCAGCATCTCATGGTGCGGGCCTGTATCATGCTGAAGCATCCCAGATGTGAGATCAACTTACATTTAGAGCAGAAGTAACTCTAACTCAAACAATACAGAGTTCACTACACTGCAGCTACTATAGGCTGCATTTGGCTCCTTGTGCTTAAGGCCTATTCAGAATAGCACAGAACATATGCCAATACTTCCCACTTACAACACAGCAGCCCAGTCTTTCCAACACTGTGAGAAATACCTCTTTTGGGACACCAGTGCATGTCTGCCATGAGGAAACACAAACCTTCCACAAAGGTGATGGGGATTTCCTCTGGGACACAGCAGCAGAGAAAGCTTCCTGCTTACCTGGTCTGTGACAGGGACTGCGAAACATGCAGAAGCAGCAATCACTACTGCAAGAGGAAGAAGTAAGAAAGAAGTGGGGGAGAGTTAGGAACACTGTCTTCTAATTTTCCCTCTCTTTCTCTGCTCCAGCTATGAAGCCAGCAGCAGGAGCTGTTTAAGGAAAGGAAAGAGATCTGCAGGTGTCTTGAGTGCTTGCTACTCCTGCTGCTGCTTAGAAGCCACAGCACACTCCTTTATCCCCACAGCTGAACACATGCAAGGAAGCATTTTGCTTCCAAGATGTGGGATAAACCTGCAGGACAGAAAAGGCCTGCCTACCAAAGGATGGACCACACTGACTTCAGTGTGCTTCATCTAGCTGTCCACTGCAGAAAACTTTTTATAAACATGAAATTCTTTGTCCATATTTTCCGCATCTTACCAATTACACAGAAAATGCATACAGATTTCTGTGGAAGAAATTTGGCTTTACTTGCAGGCATCACTTCAAAGGACTTCAGATCCGAGAGCAAAGATGTGATGTTCACCTCTCTTACGTCAAATAGTAAAAGGTTCTCCAGGCTAACTTATCCCGCTGGTCGCATGCATTTGGCCAACTTATAGTGGAGTTCAGTAAACTGCCCTGGGAGCACCCAGAAACGCACAGAACTCCAACAATTGCAGTACTTTAGTCCGGGAAGCAAGTAGAACCAACTACAAACACAGAGAGAGCAGGGAGTTTGTCTTAAACGTTACAAGCTTTTACCTAGTCCATTCTCAGAAGAGAAGCCCTGAACTAAAAATTTGTAGTTTGGATCCAAAAATAGCCTACTCATGCACACAAACAGGTCTAGAGGGCCTGCACTAACTCAGGAATTGAAACGAAAAGCTGTTTGTAGGTGACCATTATTAGGGAGCAGTTTAGAAAGCTTTTATTCAAACCAACATAGCAAAGTAAATTTACCTTAAATGCAGTAAGTGTGCAAGGAAGAAGAGTCACCAAACTGTCATTCAGAAATAAGACAAGTTCAGTTCCCGCTGAAAACACATTTCCTTTTCCCAGCTGGGAACTTATTACAGGGAAACCTCACAATTGAGAAAACATTTCAGAGAAGAGTGCATATACACACCCACATTGGAACAGATTACCAATTGTTAGACTAGTGAAGGCAAGCATATTTCTCTAAAGCAATCCCTTCTCCTCTCAGGAGATAAATCTTATGCAAACAATACTTGCTAACAACGAAAACATAAGATGTCAACAGCTTTCTAGTTTGTTATGCTATTTAATATCAAGTTTGTACCAAGCACAGTGTGGGAATAGAAAAATACTGAAAAACACACAAAGTCATTTGTAAAGATAATCAGGTCAAATTCAGAACAGTTTGGTTAGAAAAGCCTTGAATGATCCTGAACTACAGGAGTCTTGGGGATGTTCTCATGAGCCAAACAGGCATTAAAAAAAGAGAATTATTTGCATTTAAATATGAGATTAATCTGAGGTTACAGAGGCTACTATAGGTTAGACCAGAACTGAACCAATGTGGATAATAAATAAATAAATAAATACATAGAGCAACAAAACTCTCTGGCATGAAACTCTCACCGAGCCACAACACAGATGTTGTCAGTGCTCTATGTAGTAAAACAAAAAAAAAAAAAAAAAATGAGATGGATGGACACCATAGTATCCTTAGGAAATTCCCTCTGAAAATTCATTTCACATTTAAAAATTTGCATATAAATATGGGAGCCACAATTCTTCGATAATGAAGCTTAAATATGCTACCTAGAGCAATTTATCATCAGGCTGAAATACAAGTTATCATACTTAAATAGTTTGCAGATAGAAGACGCATGCTTCTACCTTGCACTGTTTTATTTCAGTATTTAGGGATTCTTTAGCAAACATTAATCCCATGGGATGATCTTTGGTTCCCATATGTAGCAAACAATTCCAGTTTGGAGTATGGCATTTGTCACTTACTAATCTGAAAAGACCGAGACTAATTCATGATCTGGAAAAACCCAAACAGTAATGCCCAGACAGATGATAAAAGACATCTGAGAACATACATTGGCATATATTCCTTACCAAATGCGTGCCTTGATGACTGATTATAAAGTATTCCTAGACACAACAGCCCAATTTGAGACAAGGCTTCTCCTTTAAGTGTGAAACCAAAAAGAATGAAAAAAGCCCATGAGAATTTCTCAGCAATTTATACTGAACCAGGTGATACAAAGTTGGCACTGGAATGCTGCTTTGGTTAACATCCTGATTTGGACCAGATGCTTGTAGGTTTAATATCAACAGTGAAGCAACCTCACACAAACAAGGAAAAATATTTCAACACAGAGGTAACAAGTATTTGGAAAATGACAGAATACAAAAGCATTCACAAAAGCCCTACAAAGACTGACCCACTTTCATAAAAAGTAATATACAAATGGTTTTAAGAGGACTCTTTAAATCACCTTAAGACACTTTAAGTCTCACTTCAGTGTCTGGTAAAATTATGGAGAAGATTATTCTAGAAGTTACTGAAAACACATAAAGGGCAATGCAGTCACTGGTCAGATTTTTGTAAATGGGGTTACATCAGGCTGACAACCTGTCACTAGGGGGGTTCCCCAGGGCTCCACTTTAGGACCAGTCCTCTTCAATGTTTTCATAAACAATTTAGATGAAGGACTTGAAGGTTTTCTGAGCAAGTTCACAGATGATTCCAAACTGGGTGGAGCTGTTGACTCTGTTGTGGGTGGTGAGACCTTGCAGAAAGATGTGGACAAATTAGAGAGTTGGGCAATCCCCAACAATATGAAGTTTAACAAGAACAAGTGATGGATTCTGCACCTGGTACAGGGCAACCCTGGTTATACGTGCAGACTGGGTGATGAGATGCTGGAGAGAAGCCCCACAGAAAGGAATCTAGGAGTTTTGATTGAAAGCAAGCTGAACATGAACCAGCAGTGTGCCCTGGCAGCCAAAAGGGCCAACTGTACCCTGGGGTGCATCAGGCACAGCATGGCTAATCAGCTGAGAGAAGGGGTTGTTCTGCTCTCCTCTGGAGGTGTCCTTACCTCCAGCACTGGGTGCAGTTTTGGCTGCTTCAGTATCAGAAAGACATAAAGCTGTTACGGTGTCCAAAGGAAGGCTACAGAGACAGTAGATGGGCTAGAGGGGAAGACATGAGCTGCCACTGAGGTCCCTGCGTTTGTTCAGCCCAGAGCAGAGCAGGCTGAGGGGAGGCCTCATGGCGGCCTGCAGCTCCCTCACGAGGGGAGCGGAGGGGCAGGCGCTGAGCTCTGCTCTCTGGGGACAGCGACAGGACTCGAGGGAACGGCATGGAGCTGGGACAGGGGAGGGTCAGGCTGGGGGTTAGGGAAAGGTTCTGCACCCATGTTGCCCAGGGCAGTGGTCATGGCACAGAGCTGCTGGAGTTCAAGAAGTGTTTGGACAACAACGCTTCAGTCAGACACATGGTCTGATTTTTGGGTGGTCCTTTGGGAACTCAGGAACTGGACTTGATGATCCTTGCGGGTCCCCTCCAACTCAAATATTCTCTGACTCTGTGATTCTATGACTTAACAGGTCATGAAGAAAACGACCACCATACACATACACTTCATCCCTGGTGCTAAGGCAAGGGGAAAGAGATATCACAAACCTTGGAGCAAGGCTCCCTTTTCAGCAGCCAACATGTTTTGTCAGCTCAGCTGTCCCACGAAACCTCATTCAAACCTTCATTTTACAGGTTTGAAGATTTATCTAGAGAAATAAAAAAAAATAAAATAAAAAAATCATGAGACAGCTGTCAGTAACAGCATGAAGTAATTAGGTGTTTCAGTGAATCAGGAGGCTCTCTAAGCTCTATCCGGAACTGCCTAAATGTTTTTCCCTTAATTCTCATTCCCACAAGTGTGAAAGCACATTTATTGCTGAACAACAAAGTGTTAATGTAAGAGATATGTACTCCTGATTTTCATTTGTTTATTTTTTTTCCAGGTAAAACTCATTCTCTCTTTCTGATTTGGAGCCACTGCTTGATTTCAGTGCTAGCCTAATTTGTTTGCTTGCATCCTGAGGTTTTCCCTGTTTGTTCTCAAATATATCTGGGACCCTTCTCCTATGTATTCCTTGGCAGTCATCAGCACCATGTCTTCAAAAACTGCACAAGACCTAAGGTGAGACAATTCAGAACCGCCCCCCCCCAAGGACACAACTCTAACCAGAAGGGATTTGCATTGCTCCTGTTTCCAAACCAGACAAATCTATCTTTTCCTGGCACGTCTTTTTCCAGAGAGCCTAATAGCTCAGTCAAGGCAATGGAAATGGCAGAAAGGCAAACAAAGGAGTAAAGGTGTCATGGTCAGTGTTTGCTCACCTCAAAAATCCTGTACCTATTTCAAATAATTAGCTATGCGCTTGTGATAGCACAATCCTATCCTGACAAGTCACAGTGACAACTTTGCTCTCTCCTGTAGATGCTCTATAATCAGAGAATAAAAGATGCACACAGTTACTCTCCAAGTAAAATTGCACAATGAACCCAAAATTAAGCAGTTGTGAAAACAGTCAGAAGTACCATTTACTTCAGTAATGTAAATAGTAGCTACTTCAAAAAAAAATAAATGTCCCGTCCCTCCCCAACAAAATATAACTAAAACAGCAAAAGTATCTGTTGTCATATACTTTAGAGGGCAGTAATTTGACAGAATCAAACAGGCTGTAGGCATTTACGTATCAGCAATCACATTCTTTCTAGTGTTGCAGCTCTCTGGAATAGATTGCAAAGAAAATGTTTAAAACCAACCTTTATCCATTAGGCACTACATAAAATCTTCATAAACAAGCAGACTATTCCAATGTTCGTTCACTACAGGAGTTGGTTTTGGTGTGTTTGTTGTTGTTGTTGTTGTTGTTGTTGATGATGTTGTTTTTGCCTTTTGTTTGTTTGTTTGTTGAAGACAACGCTCCCAGCTGGACAAATTCAGAGTATGACAGTTTTTATGTTCTTATCACCTATGCAAGTGCTACAGGGAATTACAGCTCTACTGTGCATTACCCACATGACACAGGCAGTTTAGTTCTATAAAAATCACATTAGGAAAAACAAAACAAAACAAAAAGAAAAAACAAACAATAAAACCAAGTCAAAGCATACAGAGCTTAACAGCTGTACAGACTTGCAAAGCAACAGCAAATGAACCTGTCACTGTGGGTGGAACAGCAGATTCTCCCTAGCGTTCTCCTTCCTCCTTTTTCATCCCATTTTTGACAGTGGGGAAGACTGTTGCAGGGTGTCATAAGAAACAGCACAGTAGAGGGTAGCTCTCTTGGCTTACCCACATGACAAAAACTTAGGAATTTTGTGGACTGCAAGTAGAAAGGTTGCCTTGCTGTTCCTAGATTCTGTACCTCTCTGCCATGATAGTAATGAACTGTTAATTTCTCATTACTATCATGTTTCCCAGGTGTCTGACTGTGGCAGCCACGCACTCAAAACTTGCATTGTTCAGAAATTACCTGGTTTCCATGGTATACTAAACCACTTCAAGCAACCCAACTGAACTAAAAAATAACCCAAGTTAGTTCTTGCTTTCTGTGATTTTGACTATCAGTGAGCTACTCGCAGCCTCCGTTCTCTTTTGTACATACCGTTGCTGGCCATCTCTGCTCTCCTTAGCTTAAGAACACTTACTTCTACATTTTACTCCTTTTTCCTTCCTGCTTCCTCTACATCAAGCCATACAGTCTCCCAGTAGCTGCTCTGGATGCTGGCAAGTCTGCAAGCAGTGCTTTCTTAGTAAGATGGCATTCAATGTCTTTACTGAAACGTGAATCCTCATCACCTGCAACTTTACGTTTTCAAACCACTGTGTAGCTGTAGCCGCGCTATAATTACGTTTTACAGGCGTAAAGGAGAGTCCTTGCGGTAAGTTAAGAGACCTGTACGTGCTGCGTAGGACGGTGGGTTCCCTCGATCAACCGAAGGGGCTCACACCGCCGGGCTGCCCGCACCCTCTGGCGGCGCGCTGCAGAACGGCGCCCGCCTGCACGGCCCGCGGCTGCCGGCAGGGGGCGCAGGCGGCGGCAGCAGGGGAGCCCCCCGGTACCGCGGCAGCCCCGGGGCGGGGCACGGGCTCCGCTGTTTCTGAGAGACACCCGACGGGAATTCGGGCTCAGAAGGAAAACCTTTCTTTGTTTGCAGGCTCCCCAGAAACACGCTGAACCGAGCAGATTTACAAGTTGCAGCCTCGGTGGCCTGCTAATGATAAGCAACTGGCGTTTTAGAACATGCAGCTGATGTTTGCACAGCCTGCTTAGGGGACTTGCTTGCTGAATACTGTTTGTTCAGTTGTATTTGCCTGTGTACAACATTTTAATTTACAAAATAAAAGGTTGCTAATTAAGTTCTGAAATGGTTTCCTAGTGCTGTCATTTCCTAAGTGCTTCCTAACAGAACAGACCTGTGACTGGAAGTCCCATACAAAACCGTGAATTGCAAAGCCAACTACAGAAAGTCAGTTCACCGTGGTGGGATGTCCAGGTGAACTCAAGACGAGCATGCAAATCTATATACCACACATACCACTGGAAGCACTTCACACTCCAGCCACACAAAAAGCAAGTAGGCAGTTTTTACTAACATGGCTTCTAAAAATTCTTGACTGAACTCTTGGGTCTCACTGTCAGTGTCAGACAACAGAAAAGACACAGATTAAAGATTTCTTCCCAAGAAGTGAAAGCAGTCTGGATGATCGATAACTACCTTGGCTTTCACATATTTAAACCCAGCAATGAGGTATCCTAAGTATCTGTACCTGTTACAAACCTTAGTTATATTTAGTGTTCTGGAATTTCAGGAATGTTATTTAATTTAAAGACTATAGCAATGTTAAGGGAATATGATCAGCGGTCAGAAAATAAACTTGAAATGCTTACATTTTAGAATTTACTTGAAGTTTGCATCTTTGCTATGCTTGTGCTGCCCTGCATATTTAAGAAACTTAATCCCTTTTCCCTTCCAAAAAAACTGCTGTGCCAAAATGACTACCCACAGACCTTACATGAGTACTTGCAGCATCATGTGAGACCATGGTTAGGGGGTTAGGTGAGGAAACCTAACCACAGAAGCCCCCAGAACCAGATGGGCTGCACCTGAAGGTGGTGCTGGCTGATCCTGATGATGAGTGAGATGGAAGAGGTCCACGACAAGTGAAAAAAATGCAAATGCCATGCCCATCTTCACAAAAAGCCAAAAGGATTGTCCAGGTGTCTGCAAGCTGATTAAGTCTAATTTTGGTTCCTGGGAAAGTCACAGGGCAAGATCTCTGAAAGAGGAAAAACATTACAGTTCAGACAAGCAGACAATTTAAATGAGCAAAACTGGTTACACAACTGGGCTCAGAGGCAGCAGTTTTGGTTGTACACTACCTGCACCCCAGTGACAATGTGGAGTACCAAAGGGGTCCAACCTGTGACCTGTTCTGCTTAACACTGGTGACCTAGGAGGAACCACTCCTGTCACATATGCAGGTGACCCCAAGCTAGGGGAACCAGCTGATTTGTTCAAGCATAGAGGGAGATGGGCAGGCTGGAGGAATAACCCTTGTGCAGCTCAGCCTAGAGAAACACCAAGCCCTGCCCCTGGGAAGGCAGAGCCCCGGGCAGTTTTCCAGGCTGAGCACTGTGGGCCTGGGCAGCAGCTTTGTCTCCAGGGCCCTGGGGGACAGCGAGGTGCACAGAAGCCACCTGGCGCTGGCAGCAGCCAAGGCCAGCAGCACACGGCACAACCAGGAGATAGAAGGATGTGATGATCCTGCCTCAACTCAGCGCTTCTTAGACCACACCTAGATACTGAGTCCTCTGGTTTGTGCTCCCCAGTCCAGGAAAGACTTTGTCAAGCCAGCCCAGCAGAGGCCCACCAGATGCTACACGGCTGGAGCACCTACTCTGTGAGAGGAGCCTGAAGGATGAGGCTGCTCCTGCCTGCAGAAAAGTAGGGTTTGGAGGCACCTCAGAGCAGCCTTCCCCACCTGTGGGACAGTCACAGAGAAGATGGAGCCATGCTCTCCACAGCCATGCGTGATGGCTGGATGACAGACACAAGGCATAAGCTGAAACAAGAGAAGTCTAGATCAGACATAAAAGGGAAACCTTCTGCCCCACAGGAACAATGGCAACAGTGGTGCAGGATGCCTAAAAGATCTCTATGGTCTCTATTCTTGAAGGTTCTCAAGATAGACTTCATAAAGAAACCGCACATTCTGGCCTCCTCACTGCTTTTTGTGTGAAGACAGCCTAGAGAACCCCATGATTCCCTCCAACTTTAACTGTTCTATGACTGAATCTACAGTGCTGCCAAGCTTCAAGACAAAACTGCAAGTCTAGCAAATTCCTCTTGAACATTTCATTTACAGAAGTCTTACTTGATAATTCAATATGTGACAAGAATTCTACTACAAACATGATTTCTAAGTTGACAGTATTTTTGCAAAGCCATTGTCAAGAAAATTAAACAGGGGAAAGTTTGATCAGCCTATTAATTTGCATCCACAAGCTTGAATGCTGTCACCTTCCATTCTTTTTGAGACCGGGGAAGAGAGGCCTTCGTAAGTAGCATCACACTGCCTGTTACTTATCCTTACCACAAGTTGGAAGAGAACTGCATGACTCTTCAAGCAGATAATAGAGGAACAACGAGACAGTCACCAGAGCTCAGTTCCAGAGTTCAACTTCCAGAGCTCAGTTCTGCTCCACCTAAAGGCAGTGTAAAATACAAATAAAATCTGTACTGGACACAAAACATATTCATTTTTGGGATCTAAACCTAGACTCAATCTCTTAAATATATGGCCAGAAAAAAAATAAAAATAATAACAATAATTCCATAGATCACAGAACTTTTAACACAGGTGGAGTATAAATGAAAAGGCCTACATTCATCTAGATCAGACAAAACAGGAAGCAGATGTGCTGCTGGCATGCAGAGTGATAACAGAGCCCCTGTATTAGAAAATTAAATTGTCAAAGCAGCAGCAGCGAGAGGTACATCACAACTTTTAAATAACAATGCAGGCCTGAGAGAGTTTCCTCAAACCACCCAACTCATTAGTAGAACCATGACGTTTGCTTTAAAAAAAGTTTGCTGTGTGTAGTCCTCGTGCCAGAGATTACTGAACTTCAGAAATGGAGGACTTGATTCTTGTACAAGTAAACTGATTAAGACCTGGTAGCGTGTATGAAGTCCTTTGGATGAAAAGTGGCATATGAAAGAGCCATTAATCCTCCAATCTCCTCAGGAGGGAGGGAAGGTTGAGAGTGCAGTCAGCTAACAAGCTCAACAGCAGTGAGATGAAAAGATGTAAGAAACAGTTTGCAGAACTCTGAGATGGCTGCAGTTTACAGGAGTCTTTCATTTTAAAGAAAAGTGGAAGGGACTGCATAAATACCAACCCTTAAGAGTAACCTTGAAAACCCCAACCCAGCATTATCACAACATACAAGTCCTCAACAGTTTGAGGCTGGCTCACGAAGGGGAACAAACAACACAAAATCAATATAATTCCCAATAACTAAAAAGGCTTTTTTTTTTTTTTTTTTAGATTTACCATTTATTGGACATTATGTTTTCAAACTACAATAGAAGCCATCAGATTCCAAACGTTTGCATCAATCATTGCTGGTTATCTGCCTCCAGACTCCACAGTGTCCAAAATCCAGAAGCAGAGCAATAGTAAGTGCTCTTATCAGCCCTACTTGTGAGTCATCTTGAGCTTCATCCAAGCTAAGGTACAGTATCTGACATATATCCATCACAGCCTGGGCAAAAATGGATGTTATTGTGTGTAGTGGGTTTACATGGCAAGGTTTTGGTAGCAGGGGGCTATAGGTGTGGCTTCTGTGAGAAGGATCTAGAAGCTGCCCCATGTTTGGGAAGGGCCCCACTGCTGACCAGAGCTGAGCCAATAAGCTATGTGGTTTTGCATCTCTGTGAGAGCATATTTAAGACAGGGAAAAAACCGCTGCGCCACTCAGCAGCTGGGAGGGTGAGAGGAGTGAGAAACAGCCTTGCAGGCGCCAAGGTCAGTGAAGAAGGAGGGGGAGAGGTGCTCCAGGCGCCGGAGCAGAAGTCTCCTGCGGCCTGTGGTGAGGACCATGGTGAAGCAGGATGTCCCCCTGCAGCCCATGGAGTACCACGGTGGAGCAGGGTTCTTCACTGCAGCCCGTGGAGGAGACCACGGTGGAGCAGATGGACCTGCACTGACGGAGACTGCGGCCTATGGAAGACCCCGGCCGGAGCAGATCTGGGGCCGGACCTGTAGGCCGTGGAGAGGAGACCACGCAGGAGCAGGTGACCCAGCAGGAGCCGCTGCCCATGGGGCACCCAGGTTCTTTACTTTGATGTAGTCTATCCACACATTAACTTAAAATTCCACTCAGACAAATTAATGACTACATATAAAAAGAAATTGCAACAAGTCAACACGTTAAGACCAAACAAAAAGGTTGTCTTTCCTCCACAGCTGCACCAAATCTACACTTCCCTGTTTCTCCTATTGTACTGCTAGTTATTTGTGCTATACTAAGAGTATCCTAAAAAACCAACATTAATATAAAGTCCTCTTTTGCCAAGGGAAAAATCATTGCCTCGGATATGGAAAAAAAGATTTGTACAAAAATATGTACATGGACAAATGTGATCATTCCTACAAATCAGGCTATTCGCATTTGCTCTCTAAATTTTTATCCATCAGTTCTTCCCTTTCCTTAACCTCCTCTACTTTTCTTGCTTTTCTGTTCTCTTTGGTAGTTACAGTATGTTTTCTAGTATTAGAAATGTATTGGTGAAGAACACCATAACTGCATGTGGTAAAACAGCTTTACATAAGGTAATACTGGAACAGTACAAGTCTCAACATATTCTACAATGTTAATAGAAGTCTAACAAATCTTTTTAGATGCCCCCTGGATAAATCCCAAGATGAGCAGAAGCATGAGGGGATGCTACTCGATTAAATCTCAGTTTCCCTACTTCCTTCCTTCTGCCCATTCCTTTTCCCTTATTCAGTGCCTACTCCCTGCTGCAGCACAAAAGCAGCAAATCAGGTATCTATCTATCTACCTACTGTATTTTTATTATCTATTGACAATTATATACTGTATATTCAGCCTTAATTTACTGCTCTCCTGTAGATGCAAGATTGAACCAGGCAGAAACCTTTTGACTGACTGGGCTACCATGACCTTCTGTGCACACCCCAGCATTTGCTGGCGACCAAAGACCACTGGGGACCAGAAGAGCTCACTTCAGGATGTCAGGACACAGCGTTCAAATTCAGTTCTACTCCGGATATGCATTAAAAAAAAAAATAAAAAAAAATGTGCATACCACACCTCTCTTTCCAAGCCATTTTTCCACGGCTCTAAAACAGTGGGAAAACAAGAATTGGCCATGTTATTTCCCATTACACATTCTATTTTATTTTCTGTTTTCCAGCAATGTCAACATAATATTTCAACTTCATTTTTCTCAAATTCTCTCAGAAGAGCACGTGTAGTTCATAATACAAGAGCACAAATAATTTACAGCACACCAGTGTTTGTACACAAATCCTGGCCAAAGTAAAAAAGCACACTCAGTGCACAACATTTTAAAACACTTCACTGTCACACTGCTACACTTCAGCTATTTGATTACTTAGATCAATATGTGCATTTGTCCTTTGCTGAACTCTCCACACAACATACTCTGCTGGATGGTGCCAAACAACACGCTGGTGTCATAAACACTAACCTCAGATTTGAAGTGACAAGGAAACTTCTATGGTAATGATGTAAACTTGTCCTTTTAAAGTTTTTTGACAGCAAAGACAATGGTAGTGCAACAATCCTTGACTTATGCAGGCCAAATCACAGCAAATTCATCCGTCATACAAATCTGTAGACTCTGCAACATCATTTGTTGCAGAAATTTGAATAAGGCAAGGGATTTTCTCATCAGTAACAGAAGAATGCCAGCTTGGTAAATATAATTCTATGACTGCATCTGCCACGGAGTGGCTCTGTTGTAACACTTATATATTTAAAAGATGGATGCTATTTTTGATACTCAACATGCTAAGCTGGAGTGTGATTTAGAGAAAAATTACTCATTGCTATAGAACCATACAGTACATGGATGGAATGCTCTATGAGGTTGAGAATTCTGTGGGGAAAAAAAGTATTCTGAAAAAAAATGAACGAGTCTAAGCAAACACTAAGTTATGACACAGTTCAGGCTTCAGTTAGTTCTTCACAGTGTTCTACAACTGAAGAAATGTTATTACCTCAGACACGGTAAAATAAAATCCAGCATTTGTGATCTGCCCAGATAGCAGCTGCCTTGACTGTCACAGAAAGACCCATAAAATAATAGTCAAAATGAATTTTCAGAAAACTTTCTACAAAGTTCTTTAAACACTTTAAAAACACACTCAACCAAGTAGTCGTGACTTAAGAGGGAAAAGGCTTGCACGGACAAGTAATTGTTTAAGAAAAGGGAAAGAGAGGATGAGAGTAAATTATCAATTCGTGCAATGGAAGGAGGCCACCTGTGAAATATCTCAGGGATCTGTGATGGATCTGCTGTGAAAAAGGTGAGCTGTGAGATGACAGAAATTGCTGGTAATATCTAGTTATTCAAAACACTACAGACTAAGAATACATGGAGGGACATTCACAATGAGTGAGCACATTCTGCGTTCACTGAGTAGACAGCGGAATGGCAGGTGACAATCAAAAAACTGATCCACATGGAGGGAAAAAGCCTGCAATCCTAAAAAGCTGATGGCATCTAAGCTCCCCATTATATGACTCAGGAATGAGATTTTGAGTTCTGAGAGTCCCATAAAAACAGGAGCTTGTTTCTAGATAGTTCCCCAAAAAAAAAATAATAGAAAATCAAGTGTTAGAAATATGGAAAGAAGCGTCATGGAGTAATTGTATAAATCCATGTTGCCACTTTAAATGTATCAATGTATTTTTTTTTTTTTCACTTTATCTCTGAAAGGGTAAGACAACTGGAAAAAGTTCCTTGAAAGAACAAAAACATGACCAAAGTATGAAATAGCTTTCTCTTCAAGACACAATCTATGCAATCTTAGATTTTCCAGTCTGAAAAGACAACTTTGGAGCAACGTGACAAATTTAATAAGTTGCAAGTAGGTTCTACATGGTGGTGACAACAAATAACTGTACACTGTCTCTTGAAGTGCCATTGAATTGAGTTAATCAGAGGCAGCTTCAACAGGACAAGAACTATTTTTACGTCATTGGTTGTTGACCTGAAAAACCACCAGTTCATTGCCAAATGCAACTGTGGATTCTGCCTGACTTCACAAAGAAACTAGAAATAGTCAGATCTAGAACATCATAGCAGATAGCATTCAGAGCATTGACATCCACAGATCTAAGAGCATAAACCACATCTAACTCTGAAATTGCCTGCACTGAACGAGTCAGAAACTTGTCAGAGGTCAGGTAACAGTAGCTCACGTGCTTTTCCTGTCCTTACTCCTTCACAGACATTTGTTTATGCTTATTGTAAAAAAAAAAAACAGGTCACTGTTCAAGGGATGAATTCGGTCTGACCCAATATGTCCATGTCTGTGTTCTAATTCTGTCTTCAGAAAAGCATTCAAATAGCAGAAAAGAACATGAAGCAATGACATCTAACAATTGTGGAGAAAAACATAGTTAACAGAAGCTAATTAAATTACCACCACCCATCCTGTGTAATGAATGACTCATGGGTCCTATGGGGAAAAGGAAGAGGGAAAACAAAGGAATGTAAGTAATTAAAGACTACACCAAAACACACATGAAACACAGAAGGCAAATTAGGCAGGATTATCTTGTTTGTAACATTTCCCAATCTATGACAGCTTGGCTTTGCCACCACAGTTCTAACATCTGTGTAAAGGTCCCGTGCCTTTAAAATGGCTGAGTTAAGTTTCCACTGGCCTGGAACAGTTTGATATGTGGGTCCTCTTATGGAGGATGTTATTCAGATATCAGAATCAATGGAACAGAATAAGCCAAGCATCCCACCTGCTTCACTGGAAAGAGACTACTGGCTAAACTATCAAAGATGGTGCTTTATGGCTGAGCTTGTATGAAGTATATTAAGGAGCACTCAAACTGCATTCTAGCAGCTAAGCTGGGCATCCGTACATTGCTCCATCCATTTCAGGCAGATCCAAAGTTCATATGACCCCTACCTAGAGGTATTATTCAACAAGATATTGAACAAGAAGGAATCAAGTGTCATATACACATATGCTATATATATATATATATATATATATATACATACATATACACACACATATAATATATGCAACACTATATTGAATACTTTATATAACATTTATGTTATATATATTAAAATACATATATTAAATATATATAAACACACACACATATATATATTTGTTTTGTTTTTCAATCCTGGGGTCTTTTATAAGACAAAACCTTCAGGAGAGAGTAGCAAATGTTAACTGGGGCTGAGTAAGTACACGTAGATTACAACTTTACGAAAGTCGATTGCTTTTAGGGGTAGCATTTAGGGATTTTGTTTTAATAAGAGCAACAAAATGCTAATTTACATAGAAGTTTCTAATGTTTGATGGTGGCTAAGAACAAATGTACAAAGTAGAGGTGAATTATACATGACCATACACGTACAGGAATATGAAATACTGTTTATAGGCTATACTTTTAAAACCTGAGGTTTAATGTCTTCTCTAAAAATGTTTGCTGTTCGGTGCCAATATTACTCTTAAAAAAAACTAATCCTTCAAATGCTATTAACTTCTTAACTCCATAACTATTTTGTAGAAAAATGTCCCATAATTTAGTTACATACTATGAAAAAGCAACATTTCTTAAAAAGAAAAATATATATAATCCGAAATGTTATGTCTCCTTGGCTTTAAAGAAGGTCATCCAGGAGCATCTGATTTATCACTTCTGAGCTAATTATTATTTTTCCTCTCCTCTCATGTCACCCTTCTAAGACAAGGGTCCCAAATTTTGCAGTGGTTGTACATAAAGGACACAGCACTTATTTATCTAACTGTATCATTATTATGTTTTTTTTGTTTGTTTGTTTGTTTTTGCCTCCATCTCTGTTTTCTGCTAAAAAACGGGGCTAGGAGCTTTGCCCAATGATAGCAGACTGTTTTTCTGAACAATCACAGCTTTGCAGGTTCTCAGTTTGCATGTCAAGCTAACATCCTTGAAATATTTTGTTGAGTTACACAGACACACACCCTCTAGTACGGTTCTGACCTGCTCTTGGAGGCGTTTTATTTAGCATGCATTCATGCTGCAGTGGTCATTTATTTAAAATTTACTGAAGTCCAAAGCATTAAATTTTTGAGTGGGTGCATGTTTATCCTTTAGAACACAGATAATCTATTTTTAATAGCAACATATCCAATCTATGGGCTTCATTAACCTTCTGCATTGAACTTGTATCTAGAAAATCTATTTATGAGCTGTTTAAATAACTGAACTGATCTATATATAAAAGCATGGTCTGAGATATTCCATGTAACACTCAATTCAATGTCATCAGTAAGTGCCCAACTCCTGCACTGAATTACAGCTTTCAAATACTATATTGGTATCATAATTTATGTCACAGTCTTTCAGATTTCCGTATACCCACTCATTTAAACTCATGAAAGATGAAATAGCATTTTAGTATTAATTTTTATGTCCAGAGTCTGTCAGCTGAAACAATAACAAAAATCAAACAAGACTTAAAACACACAGTTCATAACATTTACTGAAGTCCTTACATTATCCAGGGAATAATTAATACATTTGCTTGTGATAGCTCAGCCACTTCAAGACAAGGTAGTGAACTTTTACACCTACATCCAGAAATTGCAGCTGTTTCTCAGTAATGTAAGTTCTCATTAGACAGAGGTGGGGAACAGATAGGACTATTTAAACACATAGTCATATAGAACACCAAGTGAATCCAAATTTTATTTAATTTTATTTCAGAAACACTGGTCTAAGTTTAAGGAGAACAAGTAATGTTTGTTTTTTTCGAAATTCTCTATAAACTTCTGAAAAGGCCTGGAGGGCTTAGGAAAACGAAACTGCTAATATTTAATAGCTAGTTGAAAACCAAATGCAGAGAAGGGAACACACAATATCCCAATATCCAACCCGTGCTCTTGGAAGGGATAGCACAATTATCAGCATTCCTCATGCACAAAATTAGTGCTTTACAATCAATCTCAGACTTCACGGGATTTTTCTCAATAATTTTATATGAAACTACACATACTGCCAGTTGCTGTCGCTTCTGAGGTTTAACAAAGACTGATTTGCCACCGTAGTGTGTCACACACCCATCCTCATGTTAAAGAAGCATGCAATCTTCATGGAAAAGCTCTGCAGGATGCATTTTTTGTGACCAGTCATGCAGCACAGACAGTGAGCAGCAAGACAACTGAAGCAGACAGTGATTTAACAATACACGCTATTATTATTAGCAATGCACAAGCATTAGGCAAAATAATGACTGGAGCTCAAGCAGAAAAACGAATCATGTTCAGCCGAGTAATTTGCTTACAAGTATCGTCACTGCTTCTGGTACTAATTTTCCAAACAAAGTACAATTATGCTGTAGCTGCAAGATGGAAATGATCACCAGAATATTCAGTGCATTAACCTGTAGGCCATTAATTTTACCCAAACATTGCTATAAAGCAGACCTCAGGGCTTCAGTTGGACTAATATACTTCAGTCATCAGGAGACAAGATCAAATACCACAAAATGAAAATGTGCAGGGTGTCATCAATGCTTGAGCTCTATGTTCAGGGAGCCAAGTAGGTGAAATATGCTAACCCGTATGCAAATCACTTCCCAAAGTACTGGGAATGGAAAAGTAACAAGTACCTAACACTCTGACCTCAGAAAAAACATCTTGATCTCAAATCTACCAGTCAAGTCAACTCCAGCCACATGAACCAGAGTCCAGGCAAGCATCCAAGAATACAGACAGAGATCATTGTCCACCATTCTCAATGTTCTTCTCCCAGCACGTCAGAAAAGGAAAACAAAACAAAAACAAAAACCAAACAAACAAAACAATTGCTTAGAAGTATAAGTGTCTTCCCCAAACCCTACAAATGACAAGATAATATGCCAAAACACGAAAGTTATGCAAAACATATACATATATTTAAATTACTTTTGTGTAGTTTTGTGTGTATATATATAAACAACAACAATTATCAGCATTCATGGATATGAGGCATATCAGCATTCATTCCTTGAGGACTTCAGTTACCAATTTCTGAGAGCCATAGCCCTTCAGAAAAGTTTTTACTCGCTATTAATGGAGGAAAACCTAAAAACATTGCACATTTGAAAGGCTGTGAATAAGGACTGAAACTTCAGAGACATTCGACACAACTTAAGAACAAGGTAAAAAACACAGTTTGTAAATTTAAGATTAAGCATTGTGTTGACACTTCCCACTTTCCGTTGGGAACACAGGACTAAGTTATTGAGTCACTAATTTCCACCTTCTGCAACAGCAGATCTCCACGTAAAGATTTGAGATGGACAACTGAACATTCACTTCATGTTCTCCCATCCCTTGGCAAACACTGAGCTACAAATCATCTCCTGATTTCCCATCACAGATTAAAGATTGCCAGGATTAAAATTCCAAAGACAGAAGAACAGCATTTGTCCAGAAAATAAAAAGAAGTAATTGCCAATGTTTTGAGCTTGCCAATACCAGCACAACTCTTTGATGAACAACTTCTTTCTCAAAACAGTCAAGAAACATGGCAGGAAAAAAAAAAACAGATAATCAGATAGAGCACCACAGAGAACTTCTAGCAGTCAGTAGCTTGCAGAAGGTATAGCCTCACAATTCAGAGCCTGGACAAGAAACCGACTTCAAAGAAGAAAAAAAAGGTAAGCACTTAAAAAAAAAAAAAAAAAAAAAAAAG
>CM021797.1:17631063-17655497 GCA_011076525.1 Nettapus auritus
GGTGTGTGTGTGTGTGTGGTGTGTGTGTGTGTGTGTTTTACACCTCAGTTTACCCTGCTAAAAATATTAGCTTACATCTCACACAAAGTTTGAAAAATAAGCCTCTAGCTGCAAGATTCAGGAATATAAGCAGACAGAATAATACACGCATTATGACGAATAGATTCAGAGACACTTCCAAATGCATTCAGGTTTCATATTTACTAGGGGCTTTACTCCTTTTCTCTACCTGAAGCTGATATACCATCCACTAGATTCTTATTAGTGGGTAGAAGCTTATATAAAATTAATGCACATTATATTACAGCTTCAGGAGAGCACTCACCTAAAACCTCAGTTTCTTTTATTGTGGTTTTCTTGTTCATTATCCGATAGTCTCAGAGCTTCACATTTCCACTAGCTCAGCATAGCTCAGTCCATAGCAACTTCTTCATCTGGGGACAAATTTTTACTTTCTTTTTCTTGGGGTGTTTAGTTTAGAACTCCCTTTCATGACCTTCATAGTATTCTAGCCTATAACAGCCACTGCCAGAATTCTCATCCACTTGTAGGCTCTGCTTTTTGATCTGGTATTTTTCCCATTTTGGTTCCTTTCAGAGGATGTAAATTTTCCCATTTGATTCCTTTCAGAGTTACCTTTCTGTTCAAACTTCAGAGATGTTAGAGTGAAAAAGCACTTTAAGAACCTTTGAAACCAAGTCTCACCTCCATCTAGCATCTCACAAAAGCACTGATCCAACCTGCACCTAGGACCCTCTTTCTTACTATATTTGTTGTCTTCCATAACCAATGCATTTAAGAAGAGAAAATAACCAAGAAAAAAAATAAAACAATTGTGATACAAAAGCAAGGCGAAATATCTAAAACACAAACCTTGATATCAATTATCAAAAGGTTTTGCTAACTTTTACTCTATATATTCTCATTCCATTCTCTTTACATTGTTCCATGATCGTCCGTCTCTGTTGATTCACCTTCACAACAAATCCCACCTTGTTTTCCCATATATAGACAAGAAGTGAACATGGCACAGAAATTTCATGATTCCCACAACACTGCTATGTTTGCCACATTCCCCTTCTGCACGTAGTCTGATTGTAATAGCAGAGACTATGCTAGGTATAGAACTGTCACCTTCTGTCACGCCTCTCGATACAACCATATACCATGAAGGTTGTTATTTAAGATTATATAATCCAGACAAATGCACTGGCGTATCTTCCATATAATCCACGATGACAACAAAATGAAGTAAGCAGATCATTGGGAGAACTCTAACACAACACAGGCCTGGCTAAGAAACAGAGCCTCCCACATCTGGAAAACGCATGTAGTTATAAATACTGACTTTTGTCCATAATTGAACAAGTTCTAGGCTTCTTAAGCAGTAGTGATTGGGGTAGGAATGGACAAAAAAAAAAAAAGGGGGGGAAAATGAAATTAGGCAAAAATTCTGCTGCCAGCAATCCACCCCGGATTTTGGGAAAGATCCATGCTCTGAACAATTCAGTTCCATAAAGGTAAACTATCCTAAGCTACCAACAGTGGTGATATGCTACCAACCTTCTACACTTTTAAACTACTAGACTAACATACTTCATAAAAATTCACAGTAGGACAAACTGAGAAAGAATTCAAGACTACAATAGCCGTTTTACCAGGGAACAACAAATCTTCATTTGTAAGCTGAAGTGTATGTTTACTGACATATAAAGTCACTACAGTGTGAACAGTACTTTAAAAGGTAGTTACTACGGGAATTTGAGAGAAAGAGATTCTAGCATACAAATTACCTCGAAACATTTTATCTGTGCACATGCACTTTTCCACTACCACACCCACCCCAACAAACAACTACAGAAGTTAAAATACCCTGTGCTAAAACTGGAGGAAATGAACAAAGCAACAGTAAGGTACAAGGTACAAGGAAAGTGAATTGAGGAGAATAAAAAGTATTATTTTTGTCATGATATAAGTGGCCAGGATGAAGCAGAGTGATATCAGAGAGGTGAGGAAACTATATCTGACAGT
The DNA here is from genome assembly GCA_011076525.1 of Nettapus auritus. Taxonomy (NCBI): domain Eukaryota; kingdom Metazoa; phylum Chordata; class Aves; order Anseriformes; family Anatidae; genus Nettapus; species Nettapus auritus. The sequence goes on from CM021797.1 coordinate 17,633,095, forward strand.
TAAGGGATCACTGAACACAACAGGAATACAGAGAATTGGTAAAATAATGAGTAAGTTATATTTTATAATAAATAATGAACCCTGGAATCACAGAATTGTAGGGGTTGGAAGGGATCAAGAGATCATCGGGTCCAACCCCCCTGCCAAAGCAGGTTCCCTAGAGCAGGTTGCCCAGATAGGTATCCAGATGGGCCTTGAATATCTCCAGAGAAGGAGACTCCACAACCTCCCTGGGCAGCCTGTTCCAGTGCTCTGTCACCCTTATGTGAAGAATTTCTCTCGCATGTTGGTGTAGAACTTCCCGTGCTCCATTTTGTGGCCATTGCCTCTTGTCCTGTCCCCAAGAACCACTGAAAAGAGGCTGGCCAAATCTCCTGTCTCTCACACTTAAGGTATTTGTAAACATTGATAAGATCCTGTAGTGGGTTTACGTGGCAAGGTTTTGGTAGCAGGGGGGGCATAGGGGTGGCTTCTGTGAGAAGGATCTAGAAGCTGCCCCATGTTTGGGAAGGGCCCCACTGCTGACCAGAGCTGAGCCAATAAGCGATGTTGTTTTGCGCCTCTGTGAGAGCATATTTAAGACAGGGAAAAAACCGCTGCGCCACTCAGCAGCTGGGAGGGTGAGAGGAGTGAGAAACAGCCTTGCAGGCGCCAAGGTCAGTGAAGAAGGAGGGAGAGAGGTGCTCCAGGCGCCGGAGCAGAAGTCCCCTGCGGCCTGTGGTGAGGACCATGGTGAAGCAGGATGTCCCCCTGCAGCCCATGGAGTACCACGGTGGAGCAGGGTTCCACGCTGCAGCCCGTGGAGGAGACCACGGTGGAGCCTCATCTCAGTTTTCTCTTCTCAAGGCTAAACAGACCCAGGCCTGTCAGCCTTTCCTCATAGGGAAGATGCTCCAGGCCCTGTTATCATCTTTGTGGCCCTCTGCTGGACTCTTTCCAGGAGATCCCTGGCTTTTTTGTATGGAGATGAAAAAAAAGTAAGAGTGACAAAAAACAGTGACAAAGAGTAGCAGTTTACCTTAAGGCAATTCCAAAAACGAAGAAAACTGAAGAAAAATTTAACATGCTGAACCATGCTAATGGGTTGATGTTGAAGAGTTTTGAAGAGGTGCCAGGGGTCTTATGGAAATTTTCCAAATGAGGGAACAGACATGCTGCCACACAGTGGCTCAAGCCAGAGCGTATAGAATCACAGAACCACAGAATAACTTGCAATGGAAGGGACCCACAAGGATCATCAACTCCAACTCCTGGCTCCACATAGGACCACCCAAAAATCAGACCAGCTGTGTCCAAAACAGCATCTTGAACTCCAACAGCTTGGTGCTGTGACCATTGCCCTGGGGAGCCCATCCCAGCACCCGACCACCCTCTGGGTGCAGAACCTTTCCCTAACCCCCAGCCTGACCCTCCCCTGTCCCAGCTCCATGCCGTTCCCTCGGGTCCTGTTGCTGTCCCCAGAGAGCAGAGCTCAGCGCCTGCCCCTCCGCTCCCCTCGTGAGGGAGCTGCAGGCCACCATGAGGCCTCCCCTCAGCCTGCTCTGCTCTGGGCTGAACAAACCAAGGGACCTCAGCTGCTCCTCAGACAGCTTCCCCTCTAGACCTTTCACTGTCTTTGTAGCCCTCCTTTGGAGGCTCTCTAATAGTTTTATGTCCTTCTGGCATTGTGGTGTCCAAACCTGCACCCAGTGCTGGAGGTGAGGCCACACCAGCGCAGAGCAGGACAGTCACTTCCCTTGACCAATTAGCAATGCCATGTTCGATGCACCCCAGGGTACGGTTGGCCCTCCTGGCTGCTAGTGCACATTGCTGGCTCATGTTCAGCTTGCTATCAACCTAAAATCCCAGATCCATTTCCACAGGGCTCCTCCATTATATACAAATATCCAGGGTTACCCTGTACCAGGTGCAGAATCCATCACTTGCTCTTGTTAAACTTATTATGGGGAATTGCCCAGCTCCCTCATTCATCAAGATCTCTTTGCAAGGCCTCTCTACCCCCAAGGGATTTAACAGCTCCTCCCAATTTAATGTGATCTGCAAACTTTCTCAAAACACCTTCTAGTCCTACATCCAAGTCATTTATGAAAACATTGAAGAGAACTGGCCCTACAATGGCGACCTATGGAACCCCACTAGTAACAGGCCAACCATCATATTATGTATTTGTCAAGCCGTGTGATGTACATTTTGTCCAGGTTACTCTGAGAAACTGTATTGAAAGCTTGGGAAATCCAAAAAATTACATCAGCTGGCTTCCCTTGGTAAATTAGGTGGGTAACCTTGTTATAAAAGGAAATTAAGTTTGTTAAACAGGACCTTCCCCTCGTGAACCTGTGTTGGCCATGACCAATGACCACATTGTCCTTCAGTTGTCTCCCTGTGCTAGCTGAAACAGCTGCAAATGAATTCACTTCAGTGAAGCCTTGCACCTCTCTTCTGCCATGTCTAGTTATCTCAAAAAAGACATGCAGATATATTTCACACAGCTTAGACTTAGGAAGACACGAGCACTGAACTACAAGCTTGCCTTCAACAAGAAACCACAATACTGAAAGCAGACAGGAGTACTGCTCCTCAGAGAGGCAAGGTAAGAAAAAAAGGGTAGGTCATGTTTTGGCCTGAAATACAACATTTAGTAAAATAATTATATGATAAGTTGTGATTATTTGAATTAGTTTGTGTGTGCTCTGAAAGAGGACATTAAAAGGATTGAATGAAACAAAGTGGGTGAGTAGCTTTAACTGATAGTACTAAATATAGTTAAGAAATGGAGGTTGCAAGTTTGGGAAGCCTTGGAATAAATACTGCTGCAAAGAGATTTAACAACACTCACACAGCAACAATACAAGAAACAGAATTTTAAAATCTTAATTACAATGCACTATAAGTAACCTCTACTTTCCAGGATGCAAGACACCTGAGACATTTCCCACATCGTGATCCCTAAAAGATTATGTCCCAGAATGGCTTTTAGGATACTAATGCAAGCAGTTACTTGAAAGCTACCTTTAGAAATATGTCAATTTATACACATTAATATCAATGTTACCATTGTGCTAAGTAACAGTATCTTTTAAACACTACAGTTATTTCTCCTCTTTGATAACATAATACCTAGCCACGTAAGACCATTAAAATGTAGTTCAGTTTCGTTCTACAGAAATCCTTGCTAATAAAAAGGAAGAGGCATTCTTTAAAGGCCTACATATTACAGAATATAAATAGGTTCAAGATTTGTGTGAAATATAGTCAATGTGATACAAATACAAACACTGCAATAAAATTAAAATGATCTTAAAAGGGCTATTTACTTAAAAGGATGTACAGGATGCTGTAGAAAAACTTTTCCCAACATTCAGTTTTATGCAGATCAATAAGGAATTTCAATGCATGTTGAAAACACTAGCCTATAATTATACAGAAGCTGTAGCAGTATGGAATTCAGCAAGCCACTTAAACTTCAATACCTGAGCGAAAGTTTTCAACTTTACAGTGCAGAGAAAAATAGAAACAAAGACAGACACATACTCATGGAGAGAAATATAAGGGTCCTTCACCTTCATAAATCTAACTCATAACAGATCAAGTTTTGTAGCATTTGATGCATTTCCTTGAGTTTATTTGATCTGCTACCTGCTTGTATGACCTCTTCCCTTATAACATACCTATTCTTAAACAAATGGAGGATGTCTTTAGAAAACAGACTCGAACTATTTACAATAGCAACCATAACGGTAGCACTGTTATATCTGTAATACCCTCAGGCTACAGTGCAAGCGTGTGCATAGGCAAAAGCAATATTCTATCAGTCTAAGAAGAACAGACAAGCTTTTGACCTCGCAGTAATGAAACAAGTCTAAGACCTGATGAACAGACTGATTCCCCTTGTGCTGTAACATGTCATCTTGTGAAAAAGACAATTATCCTGCAAAAAGAAATGTAATTTCTAATAGAGTGTATTAGTCCAGCTGCTAGTAAAGGCAAATTGCAGACAAACCTGGAACAATCTACATGACTTCCAGGAAAATAATACTGAGATTAACAACAGCTGTATGCTATTACTAAGAATAGTATATATCGCTGATACCATTTCCATTTACAAATCACCTGTTTGGTTCTTATTTATGCAACTGTACAAAGTAGAGGATGTGACTGCATGCACAGAGCAGTGCATGCAATTTTATTGTATTCATAAGGAAATCTTTTGCCACAATTTCAAGCTGCCCAGACAGGCTCCGGACACTCTGAAAATTAATTTGCTTTGTTGCAAAAATCATGGCTATGCACAATCCCTATTTTTAGATTACAGAACATGAAAGAAAAGCTTCACTTTCACTGAAAAGCCATTTCTTGTCTTTATGTCCCCTTAGTAATCCAAAGGACACAGCTAACTTCTGGATTTGTACACTTGCCACTTAGTAATTCAACATGCACAACTACTGTCTTTCCAAGTCCACGGTCATAGGGAAGCTCGAATTTCAAGCATGTGATACTGCTAATAACAGTTTGTCAAGATATTGAATACCTGTGCTTTGCTATGAATTTGCAATTTCTACTTTAAACGTATTAATTGTTTCAAATAGTTACTTTTCATTTTTGTAATTAAGAACACTATTCTACACCATACCGCACCATAAAGGGATGCTCAGCAGAAGTCATCAGAAAATTTCCATGCTCACACAATAACCCCCTGAACCACTTGAGCCTAAAGGAATAGTTTATGTTCCATGTGGACCAGCTACTGAAGGCAAAACATGACATTTTGCCAGTGTATTACACAACTGTTTTCTGGAAAGAGTGCAACATTGCAGATCAGGAATCCTGATTTCCAAAAGGAAGACAAAACAGTGTTTATGTACAGGATAACTAACCACATAGCTTTGATAAATACAAACTGAATGGCAACTTGACTCAACAGAAAAGATAGGAGACTCTTGTAATAAGGATCTAAGCTTTTTTTCTAGTCCTCCTTCAAGTTAATTGTCTGTGCTACAAGACTGTTTTTCTTAAAGCAAGGAGACAGTTTCATCTAGATGGTCTGCTTTTTATGGACCCTGTGTTCATCAATCTGAGTTCATCATTTCTCTAGTTCAGAACAAAATTCCTGCAGTCTGCAAGTTTGTCCAACAGACATCTCATTCTGACAAAAATTAACAGGCTAATTTGGCAAACCACGTATTTCCCAATCAAATCCACTACTAGTTGTCAGAGGTTGTCAAGGGGCTGTAAATACAGACTGTGTCAGTTAATATCTCAGGGAAGCAATGCTGTCACATGAGCCTTGGCTGGACCAAGCTGCTGAGCTCTTCGAACAGATAAAGTGAGCTCTGGCCACAAGAAGCAGCTGCTCAGCAATTCAAATAAATTTAACAAATGAACTCTGCATAGGGAAAGAAGAGAGAATTGTGTTCTTATCCTCACCCCTGGCCCAGCATGGGTAATTTCCCATTCAACCTGTCTGAGCTTTCCCCATCCGACAAAAAAAAAAAAAGTCACAATTCTTTCTTCATTTCAGAAAAGTAGAAGGAAAAGTCTAATAGCTTTAAAAAAAAAAAATCCTTTTTATTTTTTTTTAAATCTAACATTTACATGTACAGAATAACACATGCATCGTATCATTCTCCCTTTATACTATTTACATTGGTAGCAATGAAAAATATTATCAGAAGATAAACAAACATGATTAAAGCAGCTTGACTATACATTTACAACAACAAACTGGACATACTCTCAAACACACCACCATCTTATCAAACACAAGTCACTGCCAATAAATACCCTGGTCATAGTAAATACCTTTTATTTAAGGCTGGAATTTGAAAATATTTATACCTTTCCTTTCCAGCAGTCTACCCACAGAATATCAATAGTGAACATGAATGGAATTGTCTGCATTTCCCAAAGGGTAGAACATAAAAGGATTTTTTCCTGCTCCCTTTTTGTGCCTTTGTTTTGCTGCTCATGTCAAGGACACAACATGGGAAAGGGAGGAGTAGACAGGATATGCTATATGAGCTCTGTTATTACTTTAACTTTGCATTTTCCAATGGGAAACCTCGTCAGGGAGGGGAAGAGTCTCAGAGGAAGCCTTCTATACTGTAAGTCACAGGCTGGCTCCTGAACCATTCCAAACATGCTCCCATGATTACCTCCTACTCCACAACTGCCTTTAGTTACCACCACAGTTGGCTTTTCTTAAGAGCTTCTCCTTCACCACTTCATGAATAAATGTTAATTCTGTTTTGTGTTAACTTCAGAAAAATTCTTTAGCATACCAGCTGTTTCTAGTCAAGCCATTTTCAAGACATGAATTTATCATTATAAACAAAGACAAATTTAAGTTAATCCAAAGTAAACTTGAGAATAAAAAGCACAACATTTGCATCATTTACTACGCTTACCATACGTAAACTATAGTAAGCACAGCTTTATAAATGCATCATTTATTTCCACATCTCACTGCGCAAATTCAAGTCAAGAGGCTACTAATACCAAAATATCCATGGCTTGCTATTTTCAGGAAGATGCCAGTATTGATGCAATGCTGCTAAAGTGCACTGGTTTTGCCATACCCGCCATCTGAGATCCAGAAAGCTCCACAGAGGCCTTGTTGTTATCCATATTGTTTTGGTTTTAAATGAGTGTTTTCTAATTGTTTATCTGCAGATGCCATATTCTGTAGTCAGGGAAAACTCTTACTTTCTGATTTTCCAAGAACAGAAAATGCTGTTTTCTACACTCTTTATTCCTAATGCATATCAGCCAAGAATCATGCTTCCATGAGGCTTCCTCCATTTTTTTCTGCATGGTTGTCATCCCTGCAGAGGCTTCTTTCCTTGTTCTGTCATCCAGAGCAACAAGCAATAGGAATGTTAGTAGTCTTTTTGTTTATTCCTGAGGTCACCTGGGTAAGAGGGGAGAAGAGGGAGATGGAGAAGAATATCCTATAATCCCTGTTCAAAAAAGATTACTGTTTTATACAAACAGTTTAGGGGAACAAAGCCTCAAAGCCCAGTAAAAAATATCAGAGAACCTTCTGGAGCTCATGTTTCTATGCTTCCAGTACACTGATATGGACACCTAGGTAGCTATAAAGGTAGCAAACATACAATCATAAAAACTATGTTACAAGAAAGACAACAAAATTCAAAGTATTTTCCCTCTTAAGTTTATGTAGGTTGAGGTCTTCACAGTTATTTCAATACTATTTTCACCTGCTTAAGAAAAATACAACAGAAGCAGAAAAGACATTAACAATAACAGCACAAATTTCTGTCAAGCTTTGCTACAAGTTGTCATATGCATACAATCTCCACAACCACAGAGAGTCAAGAAGTAACTTATCCACCTGTTCCCACGCTGCCACTGACAGATATGTCTCAGACGCTAGCAGAGTGGAAGAAGCAGAAACAAGAAGTCTGAAAAGGCTGGAACTCCTGCCAGAAGGTACTAGCTGTGTAAGGCACACAGAATATATGGAGTTTTATTTTGGTTGGTTTCTATTCCAAAAGTTTTCATTTAAGCTCATGATAATATTTTCATTTCAGGATACACATCTTTCAGCTTCAGTTCCTTACAAATACCTATTCAGTTTTCATATTAGCCACCTCTGCTTTTGTACTTCCCCCTCGGACTAGGTGCATACCTCTAAATCTCATTTGGTTTAATCTCCCAAAAAGAACGTCACATCTTTCTGAAGTCTTGCAAGGACCTATGTCCTGCCAAGCCTGAGAGAACAAAGCTTCATCCTCCTAATCATGTCAACTGAAGGCAACACAGACTCCTTTGCTATAGATATCTATATAAACCCTTCCTCCTTCTCATAATCTGTGCAAGCCTGAAAAACAGGAAGCCTATTTAATGCAGTAGTACAGCTGAAGTAATGGGTACTCAAAGAGTGTTCCTGATAAGCAGCTTGATAACAGACTAACAATTGAGATGTCTGCAGTCCAAAGGACTACAAGTCTTTGCAAGATAGTTATGGCGCTGTACAGCGAGGACATGCAGAACAGGAAGTGCCCAAATACAGGACAAGCTGAACACATGCCACTGCTAAGGACTGGCACTTCACAGACTGCTTAGCTTTTGGGTAATAACCAATCAAATTAAAAAAAAAAAAAAATCTATTAAATCTGCAAAACAGCATGCAGTAGAAAGCACACAATACAAGTTATAATTAATTGATTAAATGGGAAATATGAACTGGAGTTTTGTGTTTTGCTTCTTGACCATCTGCAAAGAGCACTTTACTTGCTAGCTGCCAGATTGCTCGCATACCTGAGCAACAAATCCAGTGACTGAGTTACATGACTGAGCAAGAACAAGGCAAAGAGTGGAGAGAGGAACAACCACACTTCATTTCCGCATAGCTTTCACTTCGGGAGGTCTCTCCCTTAACTCTGACACAAAAACTGTTCAAACCCACTCACCAAGCAGATCATCAGAAGCTCACCTTTCTAATGATGGACAATTCTACACAAGCAAGAACTCCAGGCACCTAGCAGTTTCCTAAAACAGCTGTTTTAGCCTTCACACACACTTTATACATGGAATGCCTTTTCTCTATACTGTGGCCACAGCAGTGCATCTCTGGATGCTCTCAAGCCTACACACCACGCTCTTTCCTTGAGGTCCCAGCAGTCAGGGAAACCAGTTTCTCTCAGCATTTTCATAAATTAAGCTATCTTTGTAATTTAAAATACTTGATGAAATTAAAAATTATGCCGATCAAAATTCAGAATAAAATACCAATTATCGAGCTACCACTATAACTGCAACTACCATGACTTAGCAGTGAACTGCAGCAGACCCACTACAATTACACATTTTAAACCTGAACAGAACCAATTATTATCAGAGGGTGTATTCTGCTATACATTACAACTGCTTATACCCAATTTTGCAATACACACAAAATTATACTTGAACATCTTCTCAAATTAATTTGGACAGCTTAATACAGCTTTCTAAAGAGCTGGCAGATGGTCTGCATACTTCACAGCCATTAAAACCTCATACCATAGCCCACTCCGATCCCTCAAGATAAGCATTCTCTTATCACACAGGAATTTGGAGAAAGAAGGTCTTGCTAAGGATCTTAAATACCACAGGAAAGCTTGCTTTTAACTGCAAGTGGCAGTTTCCTCCATGAGGATTTTGTACATATTACCCAAATCTGTTACGTTCTACCATTTAGAAAAGAGTCTTTTAGATTATGAAAACAGAACACAGGGAAATGTCAGGGATGGGGGGAGCACAGTCATGCAGACATGAAGCCATAACTGGAACTAAATTCTAGGAATAAAAAAATCTTAAGCTTTGCGACTTGGTCCCTAGATAAGGGTCATTGGTGCTATATAGGCCTCATTACAGCTGTTCACAAGGCACATACCCTTTGACTGTACAGCCTAATAAAATGGAAAGTGGTGTGTGCCAGGTTTCCTGCTGAAAAGCGTTAACAGTGGGAGCAGCAATCCCACTCCGAAAGCTCCAGGATTTGAAACACTCTTACTTAATGAATTTCTATCTGTTCTCATCATTAATACAAACAGCAAATTCGTAATTTTGAAATTTTAAAGAATTCTTAGCATCTTTGGGACATTCATGTTTGAAATAAACCTCATATTTCTTTCCAGTTTCTTTCAATTAAGGTTCAGGAGACTTGACTTAACAGTATTTGGAAAATATTAAGGCACTCGAGGCAAAGCTTACAACAAGTACATTTACCTAATGTGTTTTAATACAACACATTACTCAAGCAAAATGGATACTTAAAAGCAAATGTATACAAACCCTTCAGCCATTATATCATGGGTGAATTCTCAGTAACACACATAAGAATTCCAACTCTTCTTACCTTAAGAGGTTGGCTAGATTTTTCATTACTTTTTAATTAAAGTGAATAACACTTTCTGTCCTGGTATTAATAAAGCTGGACAGGATAAACCATGCTGTATTCTGCTTATGTAAACTAATATGACAAATCCCTTTTGCTAACTGCATTACTTAATCCTGATCCCAAAATACTTAACTTCTTTTCAGTAAAACAGCATTAACAGCAAAAAAAAAACAAAAACAGCAAAAAAAAAAAAAAAAAAGTTATTTATTTAGTTAGAACATTGCCTTACCGTGTAAATGCCAATTCTACAAACAGCAAATGAGAGCTGGATACATTCAGACATAGTCTAAAGAAATTAAAATAAAGACATTACTAATAATTCCATTTATTAAAAATTAATCTTTTTTCTCCCATCTCTCCCCTGAAAGAATATCTGACGGTATGCTACTTGATGTTTCTCCTCTGAGACTGTACTAAACAGACTGAGAAAAGTGCCATAAAGATTCAGATTATTCAAACACTTGTTACCTTTCACAAAGCAGCAGCTGCCAACACTATTGCATTTATTAACTCGGTATTTTATTATAGGCCTCAAATTACCCAACGCTCCCCAGATGCCCAAACACAGCATTAACATTTTCATGCAAGCTTCCAGTCCCATTTATTTTTATCTATTTTGGCTTTAAAAGATCCTACAGGAGATGTTTTAACAAGGTAACACATTTTATAGATTTTTAGTGGTACGTAAGAGCTTCCATGTTTGAGTATTATAGTTCTCTCACTGTATCATCATTTAAACCCTCTTCTTCCATATGCCAAAGGAGTGTATGTAGAAACGTTTACGTTTCTACATTTCTAAAGTAGAAATTCTCCTTTAATTTTCTGACATTTTAATGTTTAAAATAGAACTCTCTACTGTTTTGAATAAATGTTTATGTAATTTGTCACAGCTGTCAATAATCACATTAAAAGTTTTTACCCTCCACTTGCTCAACTTCCAGCCTGTTGCGATGCCACAATTTTATGTCATCTGCAGTCACCCAGAGATGCTGATGGGCTATGAATTTCTGATAAAACAGATGAAAACACCTTCTGTAAAAAGCATAACAAAGTCAGAAAATATATGAATCTTCTCCCCTCACCAAAGCAAAAATCTATTGTTGGTTTGCCATTTTGATAGATGGCCAAGCACAATAAGCCAGGCTTACAACAATCTATTCAAAACAGTAAAATTGAGGAATTCCTTTATATAAGGTATGAAATCTTTTCTCACTGCGGGCAAAAATTAAAGCAGATGCATAGAACATTTTTTCTCGATGTTTCCAAATTTCACACACCATCCACATATATTTTAACATGTAGAAGGTGAAGTGCTGGATGCTACAAACTTCAAACATTTTCAGTGAAAAAAAATTTCAGCTCACCCTAAAAACTACAACTGAATAAGCATTTTAATTAGATTTATGAGTGAAATTTATATATATACATCTAATGAATTATGAGTAAAAAATAAATAGCATGATTTTTCTTTTGCTATAACTGTTAAATTTAAAGTTTAAACAAGTAATACTTCATTGTACTGTCTGAAAGTCGAAACATGCAACACAAAAACCCAAAAGCAAACATCAATAGTGTGGTTGATTTTGTTTTCTATATTTCAAGCTACAATATTATTGCTGACAAGGGATGCTGCTTCCAAATGTTATTTAAATTGTCAGAATGCCTTTTTGTTGTTGTAGTTTTCAGCTTTCAGAACAAAGTTCTATTACTCACACTCCGAGTAGTTCTCCATAGAAAAAAAAAAATCATAGAAAAAATAGTAGAACTGATTCTGAGAAACCCCATGTTAAACACTATAGGGGGGAATGAACTGTACCCACGTCGCTCCTGCCAAAATCAGCCTACCTTGCTGCTAAGGTTCCAGTGATGATTTCCCCAAGCAATCTAGTCCAGTGCTTCATTATGCTCACTGCTAGAAAGTTTCTTAATTTTTAACTTGAGTCTGCTGCAATTTAAACTGCTACCTAAACACAGGATGATGCATACATTGATTTCTCTTTCCAGTATCATGACAAACTGTATGTTGACAGCAGAACCATTGTTACATATAAAGTAAAAGTGTGCTTATGTTTGCAAAGGAAGTAAACATGCAGCAGCAGCATAACATTGCAGCTTGTCAGTGTATACAGATTGCTCTTTTCTAAAGAAGTGCTGTATTACAAATTGTTTTTCTTAGTTTTGTTCAGTACTTCCAGACGTTGCATTGATAGGAGAATTAAGGTTCAGCTAAAATCTCACAAGTGCCTGTGGACCCTAGCTTCAGCAGAAGGGAGAAAGCTACATCCCAGTTACCTTACCAGCCTATTGCCAGGCTTAGTATTGTGAATGTTTAGAAATCAATGAGCTATTAGAGACCATGAACTCTAAAATTATCTCCTCTTCCTACTGTCATGTACAGTACCAGTGAACCTTTCCCCTATTAAATATTAATCAAATCCCTTCCCCAAGCCTCCAAGATAACTTCTGAAATGCAATATATGGCATTAAAAAAAAATCATTAATTCCAATGCTGTTTTTAGACTTTTAGATTCATCCCTCTCCCCCTCCCAGAAAATTAACATTCCCCTCCACATATTATTTCCATTTAATCACCAGATAACTCAAACGAATTCATTTGAATAATCAGATATCTAGTGACACTAAACTACAGACTATCACTCAGATCACAGATCTGCAATATATATGATAATCTACTGCTACAATGGGGAATTTATTTTTGATACTTGTAATCTTTCATTACTTTGGTTTTGCAACTCATTTTGCACCATACAATTGAGCAACAAAACAATTGTTGGACAATTTGCATTTTGTTTACTTACAGTTTATTGTTGCTTTCTGAAAGGATTTTACATGGTAAGCGTGAAAGTAAAAGAAAAAAATAATTTTAAAATATAACTACAAATATTACAAAGAAAGATACCTTATTTGATACAAGTCTGAAAAGACTTACTCTTAACAGAAATCATTTAACATGTCTAAAGCAAGAACAGGAGCCTTCAGATTGAGTATGTAAAATAAACATACTTCTGTCAACATGCACCCTACTGCTTAGGAAAAGGGTCATCTCACAAACATTAAATTATTTCTCCAGCTGACAACTCAACTTATGGCTAAGAGAACAAATACATATTTTCCCAAAGCTTTGCTAGGTTAATCATGTTCTAAAAACGTCACTCTTCAAAATGACTTAGAAAGACATCTGCCTTGCAACTATACAACCTTTCATTCACCACAAATATGTGTTCTGCCCATTTTTTTCCAAACCCTCAGCTACAAATATAAATATCAGTACAAAATAATTTATGTACTTGTTGTTAAAAAAAACAAACAAACAAAAAAAAAAAACTTATAGAAGTCTAATACATGCACTCATTAGTCTGCAACTGAATGAATTCATTGATTTCATATCTACATCTTCACCAAACACAAAATGAAGCTTCTACTTCTATTAACAGGACAGCGAATTTTGAAGAGACTCATTAGAGCATGTTTTACAGTTGATCACCTGAAGCTGAAATAACTGGGTTGAAAGCATTCATAACACTTGTTTCTGCAGCTTTGGTGGGCCAAGGGGGGACCCTTACCAGCTTCCTGGAAAGGAAGCAAAAGACTCAACATCTACAAACTGCGGGAGCTGTCATCCTCATTCTGCCAACCAACAGAAATACTTATCTTGACATCAGCTTTGCCATAATCCTTAATAAATTACAACACTAGATGTAGCTCCAAGGTCACCAAACCAGAAAGCAATGTAATATTGTTGTATTGTTTTGTTTTGTTTTCTGGTGATATGTTGCTTTACTAAAATGAAAATTGCGATATCTACTTGCTCATTTACAAATAAATGATCTAACACAGTAATCACATGTAATTACTGGACCTTCCAGGTAAAAGGCTCTTTCCCTCTCTGTATCTTCCAGTTAATAAGATATATGAAAATCAGCAACATAACTGTAAACTACACACAGAATTTAAGGTACCTCTCTGGAGGCAGCCTGAAACAATTCTCAGAGCTCACGTGTCTTAAAGAATGTGTGGACACCAAAAAACACACACAACTACACTAGAGTACAGGTGGCAGGAACTTTGACCAGAACTGCTGTTTGCTAAGCTTGCGCACTGAAGTCCAAGCAGTAACCTGAAGGCTTCTCTTTCTGTACAAGATGACACAGCCCTTCAGCACATTCCATTAATTCCATTTCCAAATTAAACTCCCAGTTTTTTAATACTGTTCATAGGGAAAAAGAGACACAATAATATTTTCACTTTCTCCTTTAATGCTGCATAATTAGATTTTTGGAATACGAACCTTTTTATATACAATCATTAGATAAATCTGAGTTTAGGGACTAGAAGAAACCTGATGCTGATGGAAAGACAGTGATATGAGAACAGGAAATAGGATTGGTTCCAAGAATTCTCTTGTCATAAAAAGTAATCAAATGGATGCATGGGAGAACAATGCTCCCCCCTCTTTTAGGCAATATTCTCACTAGAACAGTTTTCCATGACTGTTTCCAAGACTGCAATGGTTCAGACACTGAAAGATGCAGATTAGCCAACACACAATTAATAGCTGCAAGAACAGCACAAACATTTCTCAAGAATCCTGGACCTTTTTTCCAGTCTTGCTGAAACCTGAAATTATGTAAGTTTCTAGGCAAGAATAAAGCACTGAGGGAAGAGATCACTCATTAGCGTTCATCATCACTCGGCACTCTGCACAAACTGTCAGGCAGTTTCAGGTTCACTCAGCATTGTGGGCCTTTATATATAAAGTCATAAATTGGCTCGGATACAAAAGTTGGAAGTCCAACAGCCTCTGCTTGTATGTCAAAGCAGCACCTCCAAGCAGAAGGAATCCTTTAACTACACGTCCCTGGAGCAGATTAAGTATCTTCATAAATCCCACTCAATAAAAACTCTCACCTCCTGTGCACAACTCTGCTTACACTGGGGAGCATTCCTGGACGTGATCCAGAATATTTCCATTTTCTGAGAGCAATTTCCTATTCTGGAACTAGGTCTAGCTCTCCCCTCAGAGAGGGGACATGGAGATGGTTAGCACGTAGTGTAAGCACACAGGGAACCATCTTTCATTGATACGTCCTTCTCATGATCCAGCAAACACACCTTCAGGATCTCCACAAGCCTACCATCACACTTGAACCTCAGGCTTAATACTCCCCAGTGGATCCATCTTCCAAGAAACTGTACAAGGTCAGATTTTTTTTTGTCTCTTTATTGCTACTGCAAAGCGAGGTCCAGAATTCAACTACACTCATGGGAAAAAGCAATTCCTGGATTATAATTGTCATCAAGTTCTTGTACTAGGAGAAATGACTTATTGCCTATTGACTCTATATGTTTTCAGAGATATCTATAGCATTGCTTCCGAACACCATCCAGCTGTCTCTTCTTCCGACTGAAGGCCTATAAGTACTTAATCCCTCTTTGTATGGTAGCAATTGTTTTCTTTTCAGTACCCTGTCATCCTTCTCCATATCCTCTTTGGTTTTACAATATTCTTTGAGATGATGCAACCAGAAATGTACCACTTAAGACAACACCAAACTTTGCAATTAAGCAGTGTCAAAATGGCATTTTCTTTCTTTTTCTTTCTTAATTCTGTAGCTAACTTGTTGACAGCTGTCAGAGTTTGAAATGACATTTTAAAGAAAGATCCTCTTTCCCCATACTGAGCAGTGATGGTATTTCAGAGCCTACCCATTAATCTGTATTGTCAGATTTATTCCCTCTACCATAAATATAAATAACTTTGCATTTATCTACACCAAATTTCACATGCCAACTTATTATCAATAGCAAAAGGAGTAGTATGTTTTTTTTCCTTTCACAGATACAATACGCACTCTTAATATTTGCCTCTGCATCAACCCATTCAAAGCACATGCAGTTCATACAACTTAACATGAACACGAAATTCCCTTATAACCCCTGTGTTCTCCTCTCCCTCTTACTCACTGCCAGTACAGTGTTATCAGCTCTCATTTAGGATAATTATTATTGACAGCGTACAGAACAATTACTTCATTTAATTGCCTCAAAGTTTTGTATCTCTGTTAGGTGCAAAACCATAATGGAAGACTAGGCAATAGTTACTGTAAAAGCTAATAAGAATGTAGAAAACAGATGCTTCTTCCATCAAAAAGCTCCTAGTCATAACCAGGAGGAATAAACAAATAAATAAATATCTGCAAACTCGTTTCTCACACATGAAAAATTCCTACTAGCTCTTGGATGCCACCTTGCTTCCTCTGACTCTTCCATGCCAAAAGCAAACTTGGTCCTGTGAATAAGTTTTTCTTCTACTACTCCACCAAAACATGCACCTTAAATACAAAACATTGCACAAAGATCCATGTTCTTCCTGTTGCTTGTCCTTGTAAGCAACAAAGCCACAGGGCAGGACCGTGTCTGAACATAAGAGGACTTGTCAGCTAGGTTTCCTGCCTTGTGCCTCTTCCTCAGCTAGCAGGAAGCTACTTACATCCTCGTGTTGGCAACTAATAGTCACCTTACCAGGCTGCCAGACAGCCAAAAGAAAGGTTCTGTGCTCTGAAGAGCTCCAGTACGAGTCAAGCTAGTCATTCAATTGCAAATACCCTATTTATGTCCCCAGGAACTTTTGGACAGTAAGATAGCTTGCCCTTCAGAAAGCTTTGCAGCACACAAAGTGGGGAAAAAAAAAAACAAACAAAAAAAAAAACATACTCCAAAATACTATGAGGTAAATGAAACAATCACAAGATTCAGTACAGCATGTATTTTTTTCCTTATAGCTTTACAGTTGAATGGGCCCACATTCACGCTTTTAAGTTTGAAACATGAAGTGTTTCCTTTGTTGATGGAAAGCTGATAACCTCACATAATCACAAAACTTCAGAACTCAGGCCTTAAGTGAAGAAACATTACAGGCTGTCAGTACTAAAAAATATGAGCTGACGATACTGACAACAAGCCAAAAATGGAAATCAGCATGAGGTATCAGGAAGAATATTCTGTCCTTACTAAAATGCAGATTTTTCTCACTTATTAAAAGCTTGCATTTCTAACCTTTTGTGAAATTCGTCACCACTCTGCCTCAGACTAGGAGCTCTGACTGAAGAATTTAGGAGCAGCATTCTGCAGAGCAATATGGGGCCTGGTCCATACTGAACCTTGGGAATAATTCACAAGGACAGGATGGGGCTATTTGTACTAAATGGACCAGCACATTTTCAGAAACTGAGACACACTTTTTGATGTAACAGCACCTACTGCTCTAACACAATCTTCATCATAGAAAAGGCAAAATGGTAAAGTAATTTGATTTTAAACATTTCTATCCACTTGTTTGTTCAGCATGTGTTATCTAAGGAGAATGAAATTTCTGAGCTGCAATACCTCCGTTAATTCACAGCGTCTTGTAGACAAAATTATAATCACATTAAGGCATTCTTTTGTGTTCCCAAGGTAGCTGTGTCAAGTCTCAGTTTTTGTAACAGCCACCTTTGAATCAAAAGCTTAACAGAGGAATACAATAATGTTTCTTCCTTCAGGATGAGCCATTAAAACATTTCACTTTTATCATCTTCTACAAAGAAATCCTGCACCTCTCCTCAACTGTCTTCAGCAAGGTGATTCAACTGAGTTAAGTCACCAATATTTTTGTTGCCCTTCCTATGTAGCTGACAACATCTTTCATTCAGCAGATACTGCTTGCGATACTGGCTACATAGACTATACCAGTGGAGGAAGATTTGCTTTTCCAGAGCACCTCTTCCAGGTTGTCAGCCAAATCAGGTTCTTGAACTTCCAGACTTACTTAAATCAGAAGCATGCTCGTTCAGGGAAGGTTGTCTACCAGAATTAATTCCATTTGCCACTCCCAGTTGATTTAGATTTGAATGCTATGCTTCACAGAGCTGAAATGCCAATGGGAACCTGGCCAAAACAACTGCTTTGAGTTAGGGTCTCCAAATTTGTCTGGGGGTTCTTTCTATATTGCTATGCTGATGCAGAAAACAATCAGAAGCAGCAGCAATCTCACTTCCAGATTAAGTGACCATGGCTACGTATGTAATAGCAAGTAGTGCAGCAGAGCAAGAGCTTGTACTGAAGACAAGTATTCATCCTGAGTACTTCAGGCATTTTACTTCAGACTAGTTCTGACCTGGTCCTGCGGACTGAAAACTCCTTAGTTGAGTGCATCTTCTAATCTGGTTTCATCTGAAAAAAATTAGGTACTTGTGATCACTCTGCAATGCAAACCTATACACACCAAGTTGGGATGACTAAGGTTCGCTTCAAAAGTTCAAACATGATCCAAACACTAACACAGCTGCACACACCCTGTATGCTAGCTGATCTTCTATATGGTAGTTGGCTTCTTTTCTGCATTAAGTGATTTCTTAATCTTGAAAAAACGGTCAGACCTCTCATAGTCATGCCCAATCAGCCTTGCAAACAGAAGGAGGGATAATATTTTAAGATGCAAGCCATTGTGCTCTACAGAGGGTAAAAATTTCCAGGATGATATACCTGGTAGAGGAGTCAAAAGACAGATCAAGAATCTTTAAAACCACATGACAAAACACAGAATTCATATCATGAGAGGGAAGTTCAGCATATGGTAAGAGGACAAGGCCCGCTGACTTTTGCTGCTCACGCTGCAGGTGACATATAAAACACTTGTACGTACCTCGGAGGAAAGGCCCAGAGAACACAGCATGGGCCTTTCCCCATCTTGCCTTATTCAAAGAACAGCAGCTACTGGCTTACAGAGTTGCAGTGGATGAACACTCTGACCTCACCTTCAAACAGATGCTCCCATTAAGGCATTTGTAGTAAACACAAAGATGTTTCTCAAGGCCTGCCAGTAGTAAACAATGTAACAGCAACAGTCAGACCTGATATGAAGTTGCCCAGAACTCTTAAGTGGTCATGATCCACCCTGTATTACCACTTTCAAAATCAAATCTTCTACTACTAGTATTTTTAAATACACCAGTTCTGTATATGCTGCTTTCCCCAGTCATTAAAAAAAATAAATAAATAAAAATAAATAAAAATCTGAAGTTACTTCAAGGCCTATTCATCTAAAATTTAGTTCTATTTATGCAAAACCATCTGTGCACTCATACAGAATTAAAATTGATCCGTATAGCTAGCAAAAGTACAAAGAACCAAAAAAGTCCTTTTGTTTCTTTGTTGGAACAGTTAAAGAAAACAGTTCCAATCAAAGCAACAAGATTGCCCTGCACTAGAAGTAATGTGTATACATTTTTCAATACTCTTGTTTAACTTTAAGGATGAAGTTGAAGCCACTGAAGTTGAAGCTCATGCAAGAAGCGTTCTCCTTAGTCTCCAATTGGAAAAGACTCTTCATGATCTGCCCAAGGAACTTGAATATGTGAATGAGATACTATGTAGTACAGGACTCAATTTCAGTTTTCACATTAGAAATGCTAAGGCTAGTTCTTTTGTCGTTGTTTCAGTCACATTCAAATTCCACTATCATGCTCTGAAGTAGCTTCTAAAGGCTGTACACAGATCAGGCTAATACATGCACTTGTTTAGTGCAAGATCATTATCTAGCGCAGAGGATGCCACTGAAGAAGCGTATTGTGAAAGTCTACTCAGCAGCTTAAAATTTGCATTCCAAGTCTCACTTATGAAAACTGAAACACTGGCATTGTTTCCCCACAGGTTCTCCAAGCAAATACTGTAAGGTTGGTCACAAGCCATACTTTTCACAAGATGCATCATGCCATAATATCTTAAATTAAGCACAGTCTACTGAGCGTAGGCCAGCCAACACAAGTCTCTGTATGCACTATGATACTTCCAGACACAACGCAGCAAGAACGAAGAAGATGGTTGCAGATACACCAGAGGATTATGTAGCCCCAAAAGCCATACTGCTCTGTATCGATGCAGCTATGTTAGCACAGTCTGTTTTAAAGGAGTTCACTGCAATACAAGCACAATAAACTGTACACATAAAAGGTGCCTTTAACTGAGTGAAGATGGATTTTCTTTTAGAGGTTGAACCTTGCTCAGCTATGCTGATTAAATAAAAACACACAGGAAAAAACAAACAAACAAACAAAAAAAAACACTCCTAACACTGTAATTGTATCAATACAAAAATAAAACAGGCAACAGCTCTACTAGCTATTAAGATAGAGACTATTCCCACTGTTCTGTTACAACACAAAACCAGACCAGAGCACCACAAAAGATACCTGCCTAATACTAACTTTATCTGCTCAATATTTCTAGGGTTCAGCTCCTTAAAGAAGATCAAAGTCTCTGTCAAAGTCGGCCTCATCAAGGAACATCAGGAAAGGATGCTTCCTGTGCAAGCCTGGGAAGACACCACTGAGGGCAGACCCCGCGTCAAGAAAGCACTGCTCCTGAGTCCATGCTGCAGCAAATCTGACCTTGGCTGTCGGAGCCTCCTTCCACCAAACTCCTTCATTCCACCTCACCGCCAACCAATACCTTGGGCAATGCTCTGTCAGGGGGCTGCTGCAGGCAGAATCAGCTGCTTCCTTGGCCCTGCTGGGTGCTTCACACCAAAGGCCGAGGAGAAAACCTCTGTGCCTCCAGGCTTCCATGCAGTTGCTCAGCATGAGGAATCAGTAAGGGACCTTCTGCTTAAGAGCTGAAGGTGAAAGACACCAACGTAAATGCATCGAGAACGTAAAACCTTCTGAACATACACAGCTTTTGCTCTGATGAACGTAACAAGGAGACGGCGCTTCTACACCTGCAGATTAATATGTTACAGTAACTGCAGGTCTTGCATAAATAAAGCGTAGGCCCGTCGGTACGCTGGGGCAGTCTGCAGCAACAGCTCGGTTCTCCGGTCTGACAATGCACTGCAGAAAAGGGCTTGCCTAACTCTACCACACCACTTCTTTCTGCCCGAGCAGACTTCCCGAGGTGCCTGAAGCCCCCTGCACAGCACCAAAAGGCCTCTCTATTTACACCGCTAGCAGAGGAAGAGCAAGGAGGACCAATCTCCTGCACGCAACAGAGATGAGGACTGGAGGGGGCTCTGCACAAACGCATGAAAAAATATTTGAACTGCCAAGTAGAATCTGTTTTCCTTCCAAGTGATACACAGACTCAAAAAATTAAAGCCTTCTAGATTTTTGCTCCTTTGGCTCAAAGGGTTGATGCCAGTTGCAACAAGTACCCCAGAGATGCAAAGGAGTTCTTCTGCTGCATAAGAAGCGGTGCTAACCCTAGTGACATGGGGTGGTCAGAGATGGATGAAGGCATCTTGGCTCGTCCCAGAGCTTCAGGGGATCAGCATCACGTTTAACCTATTATTCCCAGACCCTTGCTTTCACCACCTACAAAAAATGACCTAGGTGAGCTGTAGCAACTTCTACAGCAAAGGAGTCCTCCAGGTTTCATGCAGGACTATAACAGGATAGAACAGGCCTGGAGAAAGTCTGTCACCAAAGACACTCCCGATATCACAGGATCCGCAAGAACTGCGCGATCACTCAGGTTATATGCTGATGGTTTTTATTTTATTTTTAGTGGAAGCCTGCAAAACAGGAAGAAAAAAAAAAAAAAAAAAAAAAAAAAAAAAAAAAAAAAGAAAGTAAAAGGATGAACTGGACAAAAAGTGAGGGAAAAACGACGCAGAGCTATTTCGTCCCCGCTGAGCTGACACAGAAGCACACTCGGTTATCAGGGCTTATTGGATGCCTCGCTCTCCGAGCAGCCGGCCTTCCGCGCGGCAGCCTGCAGCTGCCCCGGCGGTGAACGCTCGGCGCCCAGCCTCACCTGGACGCCAGCTCGTGAGGGACAGGGACGCGAGGAGCAGCTCGGGGCTCCCACGAAGCCAGCCGGCAACTTTCGGTAGCCGGCTCCGGGGGGCAGCGCTGGGGAGGGAAGCCCGGGGAGGCGCTGGCACCGGCCGGGCACCCCGAGGGGGGCGTGAGGGAGCGCCGGGGGTGCCCCGGACCGCTCCGCCGGGCTGGGGGGCAGCGGGCAGCCAGACCCCAACGGCCGTAACGGCCGCAACGGCCGAGCAGGTGCGGCGGGTGCCGCCCGGTCGCCGCCGCGATAGCATCGCCGCGCCGGCCGTCATTACGGAGCGATAAATCCCCGGCGGGGAGCGTGCCCCGCGCCGCGGCCGTTCAGGGTCAGGGCGCGGGCAGCCCTCATTATCCGCCCGAACGAGCGTCGGAGCACGCCTCGCGGCACCTACCAGGTAATCCATGTACCGAGCCGAGCCGAGCTCCGCGGGGCCGCCCCGTGTCTGTGTGTGTGTGTGCCGGGGGGGGGGGCGAGCGGCGGCTCCGCTTCCTGCCGCCGGCAGGGGAGGGCAGGGGAAGGCGGCGGAGAGGGGCTGGCGGCGCCGCAAGGTGCAGCGGGGCGGGGGCTGCGCGGGCGCTGTCACCGCCGCTCCCGCTGCTGCCGCCGCCGCTGCTCGCGGCCCGGCCCGGCCCTGCCTGCGCGCGGGCGGCGCGGG
>CM021797.1:17655897-17747697 GCA_011076525.1 Nettapus auritus
CGCGCTTAAAGGGGAAGGCGCCGAGGGGCTGGAAGCGCCCGGGTCAGCGGAGGTGCCAGCACGAGTCTTTATTGGGGATAGGCGGTTGGGAATCAGGCGCCCTAAGGGACACATTCTCCTCAGCCCGGAAGCACTTAAAGTCTCCTCCTTCAGTGGCAGCACACGCAAGAATTTAAAGCTAAGAAGTGAGACCAGTTAGAGTAATCCTGAGGTTCAGCAGGTTGAAAACTGACAGAAAGTACAACTGGTCTAATGACAATAGACTTCAGAGTATAAGCTCGAACCATAAATATCCGTGGTCACGTATTAACCGTCACCGAAATTATTTCCTAGAAAGATCCAGAAGGGCATGGAGATGGAAAAAGGACTGGACGCGGAATGGGTTTTTCATGAGGAGAATTTGAGCGCTGGAAGCCAAGAACAGTCAGCAGCTGTATTTGCAGCTCTGATCTCAGTGGGTAGCTGGGAGCCTGCTGTTGAGCAAACTCGCGTAACTGTTACCAGGGACGGGGAGAAACTACTCCGAGCAAATAAAACTCGAAGCAATTTGCAGCTCTTTATCTGAAATATTGACAAATGTCAACATGCAGAGGTACTACAAACAAAGATGAATGACTGCAAAGACCTCTCAATCAAAAATCTTCCCTTTTTCTGTGCTGTAATGCTAAGTTCTGGCAGTAGGGTCACTGTCCGTCAAGGCTAGATGTTTTTCCTACAAAAGAATGCAAAGTTATGAAAGCAAGCAAGCAGATTTTGGAAAGGGTTGTTCTCCTCCCATTTCTTGTTTTCTGAAATATTTGTAGGTCCTTCAGGTAATCTTACTAGCAAAATAACAACAAGGAGCCTAAAAGGAAAGGCTAATGGTGAAAAAAGGTCAAAAGGAGAAAACAGGTTCCGACTACAGTTACGCTGGTGCAAATGTATCATAATTTCAATGAAGGCTGAAGAATTTTAGCCTGTGGGATATAAAGTAGTTGCAATATTACAGCTGATTTTATATAGATTATTATTTATTCTCCCTTGTACCACAAAAATGTTACTGTTGGTAAAGCAATGCAAGAGGATTTGCATGAAAATTTTTGAATAGATTAGTCAATAGATTATATTGCTAGGCAGACGGGCAATTACCTTTCTAAGTCACTGCCACCCATGCTGTTAGTGTTGTGAACTCATTTTTCATTTCATGACTCTTCAAGGGAAGGTCATGAAACAGTCCAACAGCAAGGAAGAACAACACCTAAGCGGCCCAGTCTTAAACTGACACCCATCTTTTGAATTATTAACAGAGTTTGAGGACTAAATGAGCACAGATGGAATCTCCCTTTGGTAGCAGGGGTTCTGTCTTTAAGAAACTGTGGAAGTCTGGAGCCCTAGATTTACTAATTTGTTCAGTTTCTTCTCACACTCGACAAATCAAATGACTCTTCTGCGCTTGTTTTTGTTGTTGTTGTTGTTTTGTTTTGTTTTGTGAGATGAAGAAAATAGCATTTTCCAATAGCAAGATCTTCTGAAGTTACAAAACAAAAATCGTGGTTGCCAGCAGTTCAAACCTGATGCTGCTTGGGCCACAGTGTAAATACCTTCAAGAGATGGATTAGAAGTTGTACTTTCACATCCCTGTTGAAAATCAACAAGGAGGCAAACACTAAGAATTCCAGTCCCACTCCACCTGACTTTCATGGATGAGCTAAGCATTTGGACTTCTGCGACATACGTGCTGTACATGTTATGAGAATTACAGTTCTGATTAAGGTTTGCAATACATTTTTCTAGTACAAGTAGTGTTTACAAAACATTCAAACATTTTTCTGTCTTTATGTTGAGTTTGTTTTTACCTTTTGTAATGAATAAATAAACAGAAGCAATGCAATGACATTATGGTCTTCAGTATTAACATGAAAACACATTTGCATCAGTGGTTTTGACCACAGGATGAGAACTCTGTTAGGCCAGAACTAAACTTATGTTCCAGATTTACCCCTAAGAAGAAAATACCTAGAGAGAAAATATTCTGTGTCTCAAACTGCAACATGGGCTGTTTTGAGATGCAGTTGTTAAAGCCTTTCATCTTTCCATTTGGTGTTGGAAAAATCATATTTGTAAGTATTTCTCAAACCACAGTCTTGTGAAGGTGTGAAGAAATGCCATTACAATAGTAAAAGACAATACATCTTATGATGTACATAATACCTGTGTGTATAATATAATGATATATAATAACATGGACCATCCTGTAGGTCTGCCTGTCTGAAGGAGAGCAGTGCAGTCCTTCGACTTAAGCTGTACAATGACTTGGAACAGAGGTCTGACATTTGCTAGCACCAGCCCTTCACTGCAAAAGAGCAAGATTCAATAATGGCACATACAAATTGGTGAGAAATACGGAGTGTCAAAACAATTGAAAGAATAGCCAATCCAGAAACAAAAGTAATTGCACTTTGCTAGGACCTTGTATGTCATAGTTATATAAGGTAGGTTAACTTATTGGATATATTCTAACTTTATATATTCCTTAACAATATGAATGCAAACCTGTACAACTAAATTTTCCCTGTAGTCAAATTATAGCATATAGTAAGAATACACTCAGCAGAGCGTTGCACCTATCAATGGGAATGACCATTTCATCTCTGCCTGGAAATAACAAACATCAGCTACAAAGCTAAGTGGTTGAAAACTTTTTGGAATCTTAAATGAAAATCAAATTAACTAAGAAATAATTTGTTGCTATAGATGTATCTTTGCGGAAGAAAGGAAGATAGAACAGTGTTTTAGCCTACTCGAGGTAACATATGCTAGAAGAGAAATGTTGGTTTAGGAACACACGCCTTAGAGTTTGAACTCCAGTAACAAGTTCACACAGAAGTAATTCTTTCATTATTTTATTCATGTTAGCTAATTTAAGCTATGCAGACATGTGAACACAAGTTATAATTAAACCTGCATTTTGCCATGTAGCATATCCTTAGGAGCTCTTTTTTTTTTTTTCTTTTCTTTTTTTTTTTTTTTTCCCTTAAAGCACATCCTAAAGTCCCACTGATTACAGTTTTTAAACACTTTAATGCTTATTTCTGGTGAATTAAAGTATGCAATTAGTGATAAGGCACACATATCAACATACAACTGAAATAGGATTAAAAAGCAGAATCTGGAAGCAAATCTGGGATATCAATATCAGGCCCTCAAGAAATAAAACAATATCTTGAACAATATCAGTCCAGAAGGAGAATTTTATGTTGGTCAGATGTATTTATGAAAATGATTGTAGCTTAGGCACTTTTTGAAGATAATTAATATGAAAAAGGTTATATCAACTGCAGATCATTTGAAAGGATTCCCATTTATTTTAAAAGCAGGAAATATGGGCCAATGAACCAATTCTTGAGGAAAAAAAACAGACGTAGCAAGATAGTGTGAACTGACATCGAGAAGTAAATTAGAAAGTCTTGGAAATGAATCATATCTCTCAATTTTTTATTTATTTTTGTTTGTTTGTTTCAATTGTAGCTGTTCCTAAGGTATTTGGGGATGTTTTTGTAGGTATGGTTCTATACATCCGAGGTAACCAAAGTATGAAGCGGTGACAGTCCAAAAGAATCTGGATAAATCAACTTCATGCTTCCCTAGTAGGACAGCAGATGTAATTTTAAAGTGAAAAACTAAGGAAATAGCACTACACCAGAAAATATGCCACTAAACAGGAGAGCAAATGTGAGTAACAGAAAGTGTTGTTTCCTTTTCAGCTTCACTATTATCTCTGTACTGGGGCTATTGAAAAAATGGCCTTTTTAAAAGTAGCATTTATAAATTACATATCTGTCTCCTTGACTTTCAGCTCACATACAGAAATCTGAATGGCATCTGTATTGTAGATATAATGTGAATTGAAGGTTATGCAAATATTTTTCACCATGCCTTCTAGGTTTGAGAGCTTCCAGTTAAATACCTGTGTAACTACCTCCGCCTTCACATGAAATGCTCATGCAAGGTTAATACCTGTGGAATATAACACTGGAGATATTCAGTCCCACTTACATTTTATTTATTTATTTATTTATTTATTTATTTATTTCCATAAAGCAGTTTGGTTGACTGCTGGCTACTCTACAAATGCTGTATTTTATTTAAAGTGTTTTCAGTATTGGGCCCACTTACGTAGGCCCAACAAAAGGTAGAATGTTTTATGTTGAAGCAAGTTTTCCCATTATCTTTTCTAAAGTTATGATGAGTAACTAACGTTGAATGCAGCAGACTGTTAAACATACTCCATAATAAAAGTTGATTCAAGTGATGCTTAGTTAAGTGCTTCAGTTACTGGTAAGTAGAGACTTGGTTCAAGTGCTCACAGAATTGGAATATTAAGTTGGTTCTCAATGTTATTTTTTTCTCAATTGATTTTCCTTTTGAAAACCCACAGGTCAGATTCTCACTATTTGTTTTGGATCACAGTTTTTTAAGAAATTATTGTGATAGTCTGAGTGCAAGTGGGAAAGGATCCCCATGCAAAATGGATGATCTTTCTAAATGAGAATGGGTGCCTATTCTGAAATCCCATGCAGAAACCTACTTAAAAATATAAACAATATGTGCATCCTCATCATAGTCTTTGTATATTATAGCAATAGTGAGAACAAATATATTCCATTTATCCTTATTGCAAAGCTGGAAGCTCTGTCTCAGGAAAGGCAGAAAAGCCTATATCCCTGTTTGCAAAGGTCCAGGTACTTGACTTGAACACCCAAATCATGTTCCCAACAAAAATAATGTCTTCGTTGCTTCTGACCCCAACAGGAGCAAGACATTGGCTTACCTGACCTTTTTATTTCCTTCAGAGGTCTTCCCAGTAATTGAGCTGGATTTTCTATAGGCCATACATGCTCATTTTTACAACTAGGCAGACTATCACCAAACAGAAATGCTATTCCTGAATTCCTGACTGTCCAGAATTCATGTACTCTTATCCATGCTCTGTCATGCATGTGCACCCCCGGATAGTTGCAGAGCTCATCCACGGCCAATGGGGAAATGCAAAGCAAACAAGTGAAGTAGCTTAGATATGTTGGTCCAATCAAAACTAAACAGCCAAAATGAAACTGAGGTGATATATTTATGTCACATAGCTAACAGACCAATCAAAGAACATGTTTTGCACTGACCATATAGCCTACCTATTTTTGGAATACATATTTTACCTTTGGATTTAGGCTAAGTTAACATTACAAGATGACTCTGAAACAGTCACTCCGACAGCTCTCTGTACTATATCTTGTTCCTTACTTAGAAGATCCTTCCACTAATATTATTCCAGAATGATTGGAAGCCAATATCCAAGAGTGAGACAAGATTACAACAGTACCAATTGGGGAACTCCATATCTTTTATACATAGGAATATGGCAACAGGAAGGTATTGGGGAAAAAGTGTGAAATGATATGCTTGGTTTAATGCATTGACTGACAGAATTCTGCAAGAGTAATATAAATAATATTTCAGTTCTCAGATCAGAGTAGGCACCCAGAAGGAGTCAGGAAAAGGATTTTCTGAAGTCTTAGAAACTTAGGATTGATCAGTCATAAATGAAAAATACCAATGTCCAGTTCTGCAGTGGTGAAGAAAAGAAGTGCTTGGTAAGTGTATTTGAGGGTCTTGTTATATAGAACTGATTGAAAGCAAGGAAAGAGGAACTGGAACTGAGCTAGAGGGTTAAATAAGACAGATGACTGGAAAAATCAAATAGGTGTGTGGAAAGCAGTGAGATTATAGAAAGATGAAGGAGAAGGGTCAGGGAAGCTCTGAGGCTTTGTGGAAACTCTACAAGCTAGCCATCGTGCCTTCAGATGACAGGACACAGGGCAAGTCCATCTCCCTCTCCCACTTCCCAGTGGCTTCTTGTCCTTCCACAATCCACTCAATCCACTGTCTAAAGATCTAGAGGCTTCTTTGCAACTTTCTTCTGCTTCCTCCAATTCAGTGCTTGTCTGCTTTCATCCTCCCAGGAAGCATTTACCTGGTTCTGTACAGAACAGGTAGGGAGGGGATGGCCAGAAATAGACAGGCAGCTTGTTGCCTGTTCTCACACAAACAGCCAACACTTCACACACTCCATCTGCCTCCCCTAGCAAATTCAGTTCCCTGAGATCTTGCAAAACAGGTAGCAAGCAAGGTCACATACTGCTGTTTACTTTGGCTGTGCCTAGGAGTTAAACTTGCCTATTGCCAATGGTATTAGTGGGAAAGCTTCCACTGATTTAATCTGATTTCAATGAGTAAAACTTGAATAATTTCTTAGCAAACTCCCTTGGGTGTTTAAAGGAAGGTCAAGGAAGCATTCATTACCGACTTTTGACATTTTTTTTTTTTTTTTTTTTTTTGCAAAACTATTTAGATGTTGGTGGTATATATACAGCAGTTTTTAGATGCCTCCATCAGCCACTAGAACATACAGCAATATGCATTGTTTATGTTCTTCTTTATTGCTCCCTGCAGAACAACATCTTTGAGAAATTTTTCTTCCCCTCTCAAGCGAGACATAATTATAATTAGGGTAAACCACATATAAGCCTTTGGGGAAAAATCTGGTGTAGCAAGAGTTAAGGACATTATTGACTGAACCAGCTGGGCAGCATTATGCTATTTAAACAATTTCATTCTGCATATGTGTGCTGCCCAAAATTAGGTGTAGAAAACAGCTAGAGGCAAAGCCAGTTGTAACCCTGTAGCTTATTAACTATGACATTTTTAAGGGTGTAAAACATATATAATTAATTCTTCATATGAAATCATGAACTAAGGTTTATTGCCATTTGTCAAAGGGACAACAACTTTGCCCCAAAGAAGAGTTCACTGGCAGGGAAGCATTCAGTCTGGGAAGAACAGAGTGTGCTCTGCTGTCAGTGGCTTGTTTGTATTGGGAAGACATGCCAAACCAATACAGAAGTTAATAGACTATTATACTAAATGGTGAATTTGTCCTTACTATGGGCAAGGGCAGATCTTTGTTAACTGCTTGTATCTGATATAATTACAATTAGGAACCATATTTAAAAGCATGGTGTCTTGCTACCTTAAAGGGTAAGTTAATTTAATGTTTCCCAACCAGGGGTATTCAAATGGGCAAAGGGAATGCCAAATAGCTGATTTTAAATATCAGCAGGGAATCCTAAAAAGGCTGTTCTCTTGGAGGGCACAAGCAAGTTGTCTTGAATCAAGGCATCTCTTAGTATTCCCCATCACTGCCTTTTACTTTTCAGGCTCTGTTAACCTGCTTTGAGACTTGAGATGTAGAAACTTGTGACTAGTTTCTTCACTAAGGATTTTTTTGTGTCAGGATAATGCTCCCTTCTGACAGACTTTCTGCAATATGTCTGTACCATTTTGTATGCATTTACACTTGCAGACACTCAGGCATGAAACCAATCTTATAGACTTCATAGTAAAATATAATTACAAAAAAAGCATAGAGCGAATGATCATCTCTTTTATAATCTGCTTATTTTATACAAACCATAAATGATTATCTATTATTCTATATTATTATTTAGAGGAAATTGCAAGTATACAGTTAGCAGATAAAATCACAGGTTTCAAGCCTCACTTCTGTGCCTGGGAAGATCATGGAAAAGATCCTCCTGGAAGCAATGTCAAGGCACATGCAGGACAAAGAGGTGAACTGAGACAGCCAGCAAGGCTTCACCAAAGGCAAATCGTGCCTGACCAACCTGATAGCCTTCTATGATGGAGTGACTGCATCAGTTGACAAGGGAAGACTGACCAATGTCTTCTACCTGGACTTCTGCAAGGCCTTTGACACAGTCCCGCATGACATCCTGATCTCCATATTGGCCAGATATGGATTTGAAGGGTGGGCCATTCAGTGGCTAAGGAGTTGGCTTGAAGATCGCACCTAGAGAGTGGTCGTCAATGGTTCTGTGTCCAGGTGGAAGCCGGTGATGAGTGGTGTCTATCTGGGGTCTGTCCTGGGACCAGTGCTCTTTAATATCTTCATCAATGTCACAGACAGTGGGATTGAGTGCACCCTCTGCAAGTTTGCAGATGACACCAAGCTGAGTGGTGCAGTCGATACACCAGAAGGAAGGGATGCCATCCAGAGGGACCTGGACAAGCTGGAAAAGTGGGCCCATGAGAACTGCATGAGGTTCAACAAGTCCTAGTACAAGGTGTTGCACTTGGGCTGAGGCAATCCCAGACATGAGCACAGACTGGAAGAAGAACTCACTGAGAGCAGCCCTGCAGAGAAGGACCTAGGGGTTCTGGTGGACAAAAATCTCGACACAAGCCAGCAGTGTGTGCTTGCAACCCAGAAAGCCAACTGAGTCCTGGGCTGCACCAACAGAGGGGTGAGCAGCAGGTGGAGGGAGGGGATTGTGCCCCTCTGCTCTGCCCTTGTGAGGCCCCACCTGGAGTGCTGTGTCCTGATCTGGGGCCCCCAGCACAAGAAGGATGTGGGGCTGTTAGAGTGAGTCCAGAGGAGGGGCACAGGGATGATCAGAGGGCTGGAGCACCTCTCCTGTGAAGACAGGCTGAGAGAGCTGGGGATGTTCACCTGGAGAAGAGACAGCTCTGTTGATACCTCATTGCAGCTTTTCAGTGGTTAAAAGAGGGCTTATAAAAAGGATGGAGAGCATTTATTTATTTATTTATTTATTTTTTCTCAGTCAGATAATGACAGGACAAGGGGGAATGGTTTTAAACTAATAGAGGAGAAATTTAAATTAGAGGTTAGGAGGAAATTTTGTCACCATAAGAGTGGTGAGGCACTGGCACAGGCTGCCCAGATAAGCTGTGGATGCCCCATCCCTGGAGGTGTTCAAGGCCAGGCTGGATGGGGCTTTGGGCAACCTGAACCGGTGGGAGGTGTCCCTGCCCATGGCAGAGGGGTGGAACTGGGTGATCCTCAAGGTCCCTTCCAACCCAAACCATTCTGTGATTCTACGTCAGTTATACCTACTGTAATCCTGGATAAAACACACTTTTTTGTACACTTTTCAAATTGTGGTCACTCTATATCTTAGCTTAAAAGTTCCTTATAAACCAGATATAAATTAAAGTTTTGTACTTAATTATCTTGGTTGTGCTTCTGCTTTTTATTTGTTTGTTTTGTTTTGTTTGTTTTGCTTAGAAACTGACCAATGAAAACCTTTTGCTAACACTTGTTTTCAGCACTATTTTTCTGTATAGAGGTGCCCTTAAATACAAATACTTACACTTTGACATTTTTTTTTAAATAATTAAAATTATAGATTTCAATGTTTCATGCACTTTTGTTATCTTTACCTGGTCAGATATCATATAACACAAATCTCTTTAGGTGATGGTGATGAGCGTGAAAATCTCTGTCTAGGAGCTAATGCTATAGGGCCACCATTACCTGCCAAAAGAAATATTATATGAGTTTTGACTTCAGTGAGTGTGGAAATTTTGTAGTACCAGTCAGCTCGTTTCACTCCCTTGCATGTTATCCAGAGAAACATCAGGGCAACCTGAAAAGTTACAAGAAGGTATGAAGGAACCTGTTTTTTTATGCATACTCCTTGGAGAGATTGCAATCTGACAAGGTAGTAAATTTTTGACCATTTGATCCAAAGACATAAATAGACTCCTATTGACTTTAATTAACATTGGGTTAAGTCCTGAACTACTGTAGCTAATGAGGTGGAGTGAGGGATTTTCCAGTACCTACAGTCTGTTTTAAGTGTAAGAACGTCTTTAAACCAAGAGAGAGAACCTATGCTTTGAACTATAATTTTCAGCAACTCATAATGAATGATGTTTTAAAAATCCTTATCTTTCCAGATAAAACTTGAAAAATATATATTAAAGAGAAAACAACAACAACAAATATGAAGGAATTCTTACAAACACCAAGAGTGTTTTGGGAGATAATCAGGGCTTCCAAGCATCTCCCACTTTCAAGTGCAATGGAAACAATTAGAGTAGTACATGAATAACTTTCTGTCTCCTGTGACAGAAAACCAGCCAACCAAGAGCAGACTTAAGAAAAAGATAAATATTTGGGTATAAGGAAAAGGGATGCAAGATCTGTTGGTAAGTGGTTACTTACCAACATGGACTTCCCTTGGCCAGGATTGCTTACCTGAAATAGATATTTTGAGAGGTTTTGAGTGAAAATACAGCAAAGCTCCTTTTTCATTACTTGAGTGCTAGTAATCACACACATAGTAATACCTGGGCACATTTGATACAAATAGATTTGATTTTTCTTTCAGTCTCTACTCAGAAAGTCTCATTTTTGCAATTTATGTAAATCTTATTAGCAGGTACTAGAGAAGTGTGAGTTATAGTATCTATAGAGTAATCACTGTATATAATTTGTACTAAAAGAGACGTGATTGGTTCTGAGAGTATTTATTGTACCTCACCTGCACAAGTCATTTAGGGTTAAACCTAACATCTGACATTCTGAGATAGTTTAAACAAAAATGAGCTCCATCAGTAAATTTACTGTTGTGCTTGTGTGTTCACAATTATCCACAGATATTCTCAAAATTTTTCACATGTGAAATTTAGCTCATTCAAAATTACAGCCACATATTTCATTTCATACCACAGCAACACTTTTTTCACATTGATGTCTAACAGGTCTCTGAGGCTTATGGTTTTTACTCTTTCTGGAGTATAGAGTATATAAATATTTAATCCTTTTGTCCTTTTGCTCCTTTTCAGTCCTCGTGCATGAAAAAGTGTTTCAATGAACTTTGCTCAAGAAAGGTCTGAAAGGTGAGCCTATAATTGTTAATTTTAAATTGAACTCAAGCAGTTTCATCCCATAAAGGTTTTTAGTAGAATAAATACATTAACTGCATTATTATAAATACATTATTGTGTATTATTATAAATACATTATTGTAGTGTGCTAAGTCCAGAAGGGGCATTCATTTATTTTTTGTTTGCAAACCAATATATGGTGAATAAAACAAAAGCAAGATCATCAGTCATACAGACAGGACAACAACACAAATTTACTTTATTATTAGCAGCAAAAGCTAAATCCGCTGAAACCATATTTGCATCCATTTGACAAACCTGGGTTAGTTACTACATGCTTTCTTATTGTCTGTATACTCTGAATACTAGCTATACCCTGTATTTTCAGGTGCATTATGATGATGAGCAGGACTGTAGCACTGGAGGCATAAACTGATACTACACTTTCACATCTCATGAAGCAAGTGACACACTTAGTGACATATTAGAGGAGAGGGGAGTGCTTATCCCTTCCAGGAAGTCTGCCTCTGATACCTCAGTCAACAATCTGTTCTTTGGTTTCACTAATATTAAAGGTGTATTCTTGCTAAAGTTAATTTCATCTTTGTTATTAGGTAGTCACCTTCATACTTAGAACTATGATTCTGGTTTGCACTGCCTCTTCCCTCTGAAGACCTGATATATTATCATGTCTGTGTGTAAGAGTTTCTGCATTTATGTGTCAGAAAATAGTGACTCTCTTGAAAAGCTTGGTAATATAAGTAGTGCTAGGATCCTGATACTTCTTCCCCACTCTTTGAAAGTGGATCAGAAAGACTGTGGTTTGCCAGATGTCATAGAGAAAAGCCTACAGGAGAGCCAGGGCTGTATTTCTTACCTAGCAAGTCAGTGCCCTAACAACATGTCCAGCCATCCTTTCTTGCTTATGTCTTGGCAGCTCCATTATAAACCTAGTTTGTGAGTAACAAAACCAGTTAGTGATGATTGGCTAAACAGCACAAACACAGCAACACTGCAGACATGCTAGGCAGTAGACTTATGAGATTCTCAGCTTCATGACAGTCAAGACTATAGGAGTAAATATGACAGAGAGTTGTGAATGCTTCAAAATGTGTTTCCACTCAAGCAATTTACTGTATGGGTGGAAATTTTAAACTAACTTCACCTTTTCACACTGTTCCAAAGTGGTTTAAGGATGAGGATCTAAAGACAGCATGTGAATTCAGCCTCTTCAGTACATTTCTTTTTATATTGTACAGGTAACTACAGCTCCAAAAGAAAAGCAGGACAAGGGTGTGAATACACTGAGTCCATCCTGAAGAATTCTTGGTTAGGAATAAACTGCATTTCTCCGTTGATCATCCTCCACTTATTTTTGCAGATTTTTTTACCTATATGAAGAAAATGTGAAAGGAATACCAGTTTTATTTTATTTCTGTTTTACTCAACATGAAAGACAGATTTGGTTCACACCTATTTTTGCAGTCTTGATTAAATAATAAATTAAGGCTTTCTTTAGGGCTTTTCTTTAAGGCTTTTTCTTTAAGGTTTTTCTTCTAAATTAAGGCTTTCTTTTTCTTTTTTTTTACTTACATAGTAACATGAATTTGGTCACTTGCCTCTACTATATGTAGAGTTTAAGAACAGGAAGGTGAGTATTTTAATTCCTCAACATGTAACTGTTAATACTTGCTGAGGAAACTAAGATTAAGGATTAACATTACTCTGACCACAGGAAAAATCATAAGTAATGATACTAAAATAACCAGAGACTGGGGGAATCATTTCAAGTAAAGCTACATATATTGCGAGCAAAAAGTACGGTATGTTACTGTTAAGAGCAAATGATCCTTATTAGTGTTGATCACTATTTCTTCATTTCTACCCTGTTCATCTGTTTGACACACATATTAATTTACTGTCTCAGAAATGAGTAAGACTTGATCAAAATTAAAGCTTTTCACATGTTCCTTTTTCAGTATTTTCAATATGCTACAGATCAGGAAGTTCTGGTTTCTCTCAGCTGTGGCAATGGGCAGAAAATATCCAGTGGATTCAGTCTCCAGACAGGGAACTCTCCAGGGGTTTCAATATACTACACCAGCTGACTCATAATTCTCTTGGAGTAGATGGGAACTGCAATGTGGTCAGTTCTTATTTCATTTCAGATAACTTCAAAATACTATCTGAATTATTTTCCAAATGAGGTGTTATCTGTTTACACATCCCACATCCTCATAGCTAATTAAGTATCATGCTGAAAAACCATGAAAGTAATAGATACCTAACAGTTGTGGCTATGGTACTGTGAATGCTCAAAACACAACATTAAAAATAACGTTGAAATCAGGCACTTAAAAAGACAGTACTAGATTTAAGATTTACTGTGCAGCTGTAATTCAGTCTGCATGTGCCTATCTATAATTAGACTTAATGTCTAATTACATAACCACTGTGTATTTTCCATTTGACTATTATCTTATTCAGTATTCAATTTTCCTCTTTCTTTACTACTATCATTGATGTGTGTGGCCCCATGTATTATTTACTCACCACTTGTCAAACCCTGTCTGAGGACAGAATTATTCATTGTTTTGGCATGCATTATGATACTATCAAAATCTTCACAGTTATTAATTAGTTCATTTTCACAACAATCCTTTAAGATGAGAGAATATTATTATCACTTTCTTTCAGAAGTAGAAACAAGGCACAGAAAGTTAAATGTCTAAGTCTATTGATTTTGGGTACCTAATACAAGACAGACAGGATTCTGCAATATTTAACATTGAGTAGCATGTCCAGCCAGAATGCTTTTATTATTATCTTCAAGTACAGGTCTGAGTGCCCACTGCTGCCACAGACCAGGCCTTAACCTTCTAGGTCAGACTCGCTGTCATCAAACAAAGACTGGGCTAATGGAGTCAGGTATTTCTGCTAGCCTTTCTCCCCACATCTGGAATTAATAACTGCATGGGGGTTGTATCTGGTAACATAAGGGATCAGTCCAGTCGTTCTACAAATGCAGGCAATTAACTCCCCATTAGTTGGTGCAAAAGGCATAGCTGACATGTAGCATGCCATGCAATTGTCTACAGCAGCCAATTTAGAGGCAGAAAGCCACCCTTTAATGAACTGACCCTCGTGTGAGATTTGGACATTAGTAGTAACAAGTTCTGGAAGACAAGCAACTTCAGCAGCTACATTTTGGAAACCACTAATGCCTTTCACATGTTCAAATGAGGCTGAGTTTTGCAAGTAGTCAGGCACATGATACGTAACTGATGTGTCGCAAGCATCTTTTGTAACCACATTACCTAGGTATCTAAATGCTTACTTCACACTTAGATACGGATAAAAATAAGTTTAAAATATGTGAAAATAAAAATGGACATTTTAGATCAGGAAATTAAAATCAGAGTATCAAGATGACATCAAAGACTAAAATAAGCTGGACATTTGCTGAGAAGAAATATTAACTTCTAGTTTTTGTGTAATCAGAGTGTAGAATTGCAGTAGTAGAATAAAACACCTTTCCAGTTTACAGAATAATTCGGTGTCTTGCTATAGCGTAGTCAGGATATATCAGTGGCTCTGGAAAAAAAGTAAATCAAGAACAGGAAACTGAATCTGATCTCTGGCAATAACAGTGTCCTCCAGCACAATTTAAGTAGAGAATGCTGTTTTTCTAAAGTGCTAGAACAGTCTCTGGGTTACGGGATTACCAGTCATTTGCAAGTTGGTCCTAAATGTCTATTGCTATGTAGTCTTTGCACATTAGCCCTCACCAAGTTGCAGCTCATGAAAGAGATCAGCTCATTACTGTTGTTTGCTCACTGATTACTAACTGCTCTCTATGGGTTTGTATACCCAGGAAGTATGAAGCATGGTTTGGCAACTGAGGCACTAATTCTTGTTCCTGAGCAGAAAAGGGGCCTCTCTCCAAATTACGCAGATTCAGGCAGGAGAACTAAATCAAAAATAATAAGCAGATGGGCAGTGACAAAGTGGACCCTGCTACTTTACCTCCTAGGGAGGAACTAAGAAACATCACCTCCTCATTTAGGTCATGTGCTTAACCCTGAAGTGTTATACATAAAAAGCACAAAAAAACATTGCAAAAAACAACAACAACAAAAAAAATCTAACATTGCACCAGCAGAAAAAATGTCATAGGCTGTAAACCACTAGCATGTGACTTAATAGTCTCTCATTGTTCTTAATCCTGTTATTGTTTTCTTTGCTATTTGTTTCCACAGCAAAATTCCAGCAGTGATAGAATAGGAATAGCAATGAGAGACTGTGGAGCCCATCCAAAACTGCCTGGTGGTTCTTTCTCTCCTAGCTTGTTGCTAGAATAATGTTTATTCCTTCAACCTTCTCTTCTCTGGTATCCCCACTGAATACTGTGGGAACAGCAATGTGAGTAGCGAGTTGGCAAACTGGACAGTCTCTCGTTATTCAACATCCAGCTGCCTTCGGCTGCTATCACCCAGTATATTTTGCTGAGTGAAAGCTTGCTTGTGCACTACAACTCCCATTTCCTCTGTTTTAGAACATTTTTCTCTATCCATCACATATTTCACTCTCATCCTCTGCTTCTAACTTCTAACTTTTAAATATGTTTTGAATTGAAACAAAATGCCAGCAACACTAACTCACTTGACCCTGTATCAGAGCCCACTTTATGGCTTGGGATGCTGCTTATGATTAGCTCTCTGAATGGTCTTCCTCTGGCTTTGTTCATGCCTCGCACAGAGAAGCCCCAGCTCACTTCATAAACAACAGACTGTATTTTTGGCCATCTGTAAGCAGTTTTGACAAGCCACAAAAAACACTACAGTATATATGAAATATCTAACATACTTTAAAAAGCCCAGCAAAGATCAGAATTACTTTGAAAACTTGTTTCCAAGAATAGGTAATCATTTAAAAATCCAGTATTACAAATCTGACTACTGAACCGGCTATTTGTCTGCACAGACCTAATTTACCTTCAGTACAGCAAAGACTAATATGGAAAAAAGAGCTTCTACTGTGAAAATAGAATAGTTTCTAAAACACAGGATTTCAATCTGCCTTTATAAACATTAGAGTGCTCTCATGATCTCACTACAAATATTTTATTTCTTGCACAACATACTATCTAAACATAAACCTTGGCACAATAAAGTTTAATTAAGGGTCTTCTGACTTTCAGTAAAAATAACATACAAGCAGTAGGTCTTGCAAAACATTTTTTTTTTCCTCAAGAATATTATAAAAATAGCTGTACTGATAAATATTTGTTGGAAAGAAAATATTTTAGTAATGGAGAGAAAGTGTTATCATACCTGTTAATGAGGTATGTGGTTACACTTTATAAATGTTTACATGTATACAGATCATTGCCTAGAGGGTGTGGCAAACACTGAGATTCTGCCAGTATTGTTGTTACATGATATGAAGATTTTTCTGAGAAAAGCAAGTCTCCCATCAGTTTTTAATAAACAATTTATTAAAGTGTTTGCTACTCTTGTCTGTGTAATTTTTTCTGTGATATTAAAGAGAAGTGCGGCCAAGTGCTGCCTTCTGAGCTGAACCTGTACTATTAAAGAACATGCAATTTCAGAACTAGTATGGATGATAAATTTACAATTAACAACATAAATTCTGCATTTATATCCACTGTGTACAAGTCCATTAAGGATAAAAGGAGGTTCATATATCAGAATTTGGTCCTCAGACTTAACTAAAATTCTATCTATAAAAATAGGAATTGTAGCATCTGAGATTTTACAACCTCTGCAGCCTTCCAGACATCACTGAAGTCAGAAAATTAAGAAAGTCTGAGAACATAGTTATAATTCCAACACTGAAAGAAATAACAATTGACATAGAAGCAAAATTCTGGTTGCCTTTTTTCCATGTGGATGGGCAAGGGGAAGTAGTATTTTTCCCAGTGAATTACTGGCTCTCCTTCTAAGACTGAAAACTTGTGGGGGGTTGACTGTGATAAAAATAGATGGTCCATAGAATT
The DNA here is from genome assembly GCA_011076525.1 of Nettapus auritus. Taxonomy (NCBI): domain Eukaryota; kingdom Metazoa; phylum Chordata; class Aves; order Anseriformes; family Anatidae; genus Nettapus; species Nettapus auritus. The sequence goes on from CM021797.1 coordinate 17,672,663, forward strand.
GAGACTTGACTACCGACATATTTCACATCACCCACTGAGTCAGCATATGAAGACAACAGTGTTGGTTCACCATCAATCCAGTATCAGTCACTCCTGTGATTTTGTGTTTTTGGGGTAAGCCTCCCACTCACACTTCCCCCATTCTCAGTCTCCTGCTGGTCCTAGTCAGTTATAGATGCTTATAATAAAAGTTAATTCCCAAGGTAAATTGACAGCAAACAACATATTTATATCACTTCAGAAAGGAATTTTTCACTAACCACAGCAAAGTCATCCTGTAAATCCCTCACAAATCACAGCCGTTACTCATCAAGGACTTTCTGGATGAGGCACCTCTACCCTGGAATCCATAGCTGGCCACTTTCCAGACCAACATTTGGGCTCTCAGACTCAATGAGTTTTGGGCTTTGGGATTCTAGCTTGACCTTAGGGCCATCACCCATCTTGGTGACACATGGTGGTGGAAGACTCAGAGCATTTGGAGAAATTTTCATGGAACCTTGATGTTAAAGAAGAAAATCAAGGAAATTATTTAAGTTACACTTATAAGACACAGTCACAAAGGATGCAGGATGCAGCAATGCACAATGCCTTAAATCAGTGGCTTCACTTAGCATCCAGTGCCAAAGTTGCAGACATTAGTTATAGCCACAAGATATGTATCAAGGGCTATTCAGCTGGTATCTCATTGCTAGCAAATCAATCCTCAGAAAGTATTGCTTTTAACTCTAACATTTCCTACACAATGGGAATTTGTATTCTGTATCATAGCTCTTCATTTTTCACTCCTGAAGTCATGTCTTAATACAATATTTTCATGGTTGGAGTGGAATGAAGTATGTTCAGTTATACCTTTGGTTCCCTCCTACACCTCAACATAGTGAAAATTTTCAATCTCAAAATTCAGTTAGCAAGTTGAATTATGTTCTTCCAAATAAATGTTTTGACAAACAAGTCCAGAGCTTCAGTATACCATAGCTGTTCAGTTTACTGTAGCTATTTAAATTTAGCAATAACTTTGTTCTAAGGAAAACTGTAAAAAGTTAGGTCAAATTTTCTCTGTGCTAATTGTAGGTTAACATGTTTTGTGTGTAATAGAGGTTTTGGGTTTTCCAGCACTTATCTGTGGAATTCTTAGACAGTACCTAGCTATAAACAGCAGAAATGTTCCTACTGCCAGGATTTAATAGGTAAGATTTTCAGTACTCTTATTGCTTTTAATAAAGTGGTCAACCTCAAAACATAAAAAGCTGAAGATCTGGTCCCTGGAATAGGAGTTTCACATTCTAATGAAGCAAGTGAGCACTTGCTGTGAAATTTAAACAGATCCAAAATAAATAAACCAGCATTATTGCACTCAGCTGCTTTGAGTTATTCCTACCAAGTCTCAAGGCAAGACTTAAGTAAGGGAGAGGAGCAGGAGATCTGCAAAGTAACATTCTTCTTGGAACACTAGTTAATTTTTAACTGATGAAAAACAAGATTGTTTCTACAGAAAGCGTGCATTAGATCCCACCTATCAGTGGTAAAACAGAACATTCAAGTCCTTTGGCAAATTATTCTCTTTTAATTGTTCTTTTCTTCTCTGATGTTTTTCTGTGTGCAAGAAGTTAACAGATTAGTATCATTTGAAATAAAATAATATCTTTTTTTTTTTTATCGCACTTCCTCAAGAATTTGTGAAATGCAGATGCATTTTACCCTAACAAGTACAAAAACATACAGTAAACAAACCATGTGAATAACAAAACAAATACTTTTGTAAAGAGTTCCATGAATCTTAAATATATATATATAGAGAGAGATTAACTTGAAATTCAGAAATCATTATTATATAAGTAGCATTTTCATTCCTTCACCTTTCTATACAGAATCTGCTTCAACAGAAGCTGCTGTGGTCCTACTGTTCCTCATCCTCATTCTTCATCTGCCACTCTTTTATATCAACACATCAAACAGAAGTCATATGATAGTGGATGCAATGTGTCAAAATCATAGCCCCTTCCATATTATATTTCTTACATAGTTTCCTAACAAACAAGGAAAAAGTTTATTCTTCATGCAAAAACTGAGATTAGCTTTCCATTTCTTAACAGGCCCCTAAAATCAGGAGATGAAGTTTACAGTTACAAGTGACATCAGTGCCCTGAAGAGATTTTCCAAGAGGTTGGGCAGACCCAGCCTTTTCCAGGTTTTGAAGGACGTGACCCACAGACTTATTTCTGTTAAATTGGCTGTGTAAAAACATAGCCCTTATAATCTGCAAGTAGTTTTATAACAGAGTATGCTGTGTGAAGAATTAGTTTGTAATTCACTGCCCAATGCAAATATTACATGATTGGACAGAAACAATATTGAAAAGAATCTCTCAGTATTTATTGAAAACAAAACACCTGATGCCTAATGACTAGACAACTGCAATAGTTGTAATTAAGCTTTTGAATGTTTCAAACATACATCCAGATCCAACAATCTGGTGAAAAGGACAACTCACACATCTGAGAAGTAATGGACTCAAAGTGACACAAATAGCAGACAGTAATTTTCTCAATGTAAAAAATAATAATAAAAAATAAAAAATATATATTTACCATGTAGAAAATTGGTGTTTATCATCCAGTTTCCATATGTGCCACTCCAAGTGCCTTTCTCACGTCCATTTTTTTTTGCTATGTACCTTGTCAGTATCATCACAAAGCTTAATCTCCTTTATTGATTTTTACAGAGCCAGCAATATTAAAACTTGTAGTCTTACTCTTCCTTACATTTCTTATGCAATGCCAAGTTTAAATTGACAGCATTCCTTCTGAATGATATGTGAAGTAGATCATGAGTGGCATCCTTAGATACTTTTGGTAAAATAAGTTTCAATACTCTGCCTAAATTCATTTGGGTAATTGCATGGTTTTCAATTGAATTGTCAGCTTTTGCTGGAAGCATTTTTGTTCACTTCATCCTGCAAGGTTTTTCACCTTTTTCCCCTTCCAGCAGTTATTGAATTTCAATGGTAGTTGAAATATATCTCTTTGGGAAATCAGGCTTTCAGAGAATTGCAACAAAACAAACTATTATTTTAAAGTTGTGTCAGGCACAATGCCTGCATTTCTTTTAGATATGCATCAAAAAATTGTTGTTCTAGTGAGTTCAAGCACATTACATTTTTGCAGCTTTAACAGGATGGCTGCTTTATGTATTTTCCAGGTGTTCAATATGAATTATTTATTCTCCCCTCCAGATTACTGAAAAAGAAGATTATATTAGCTCATAAAAAGCCTGTTGTAAGTTAAAAAATTGTGTGTGTGTGTGTGTTTTCCCCTTTGTCTCTCCATACAAGTATTTCACACACTGGTAATGTGTGTACACACATAACGCTGTACACACAGCAGGGGCATGTAAAATTTTCTTTTAGCTGCTATTTTCCTGCCTCACCACAAGATGTCAGTGTAACATGTTTATACTAGCACCCTTTTTCTCATACATAGCTGTTGACAATGGATCTATTTTTTTTTCTTTAAAAACAAAACGAAACAATGCAAAAAAATATATTTACATATATGTATTGAAACCCTAACAGAAAAAAAAAAAAAAAAAAAAAGCAAGGGTTGGCAAGTGCAAGGCAGCTATAAGTAGTTACCTCACTTCAAACGAATTTTGCACAGAGCAGCTCTGCAATACTTCACAAATTATTTGGTGGTTTGCTGTGTGTGCTGTAAATCAGGCATGATGCGGCCTCCCTGCTCAACACGGTGTGTGACATGGGGCAAATTGTTCAGATGCAATTCTGTGCTGCCTGCCACACCTGGAAAAGAAAAACAGGAAGATTCGTGTTACCAAACTGGAGATTAAGGACATCCATCCTATTCCCAACATAGCTGCTCACTCCCTGCAACAGCTTGGTGATTTCTGTTTTGTTTTGTTTTGTTTTTTCCCCTCACTTTTGCACACCTGCTGTTTCCAAGAGAAGTGTGCTGTATTCTCCCTGCAGCCCCATTTTATGGCCATCTCCCCAGCCCCAGTGACACTGTCAGCCCCACACAGAACGTCCTTGCCCTGCCATGGGCCCTGCAGGCCCAGGCCCACCCACGGGCCCTTGCTGCTGCCTGTCCCTGTCCCCAGCGTGGTGCCAGGTGCCTGGGGGAGCACCCCCAGCCCAGGGAGGCCTCTCGGTGCCCTGTCTGGGATGTGAACGAGATGGGATCCCTCGCTGGGAACTGAAGACATTGACAGGCCGAGCGTGCAGTACCAGCCTCACACACCAGAGGGTACGAACGTCCTTTTTAGGCTGAAGATTTAAAATCATAAAATCCTAGAAACGCAGAATGGTTTGGGTTGGAAGGGACCTTAAAGATCACCCAGTTCCACCCCCCTGCCATGGGCAGGGACACCTCCCACCAGCCCACGTTGCCCAAAGCCCCATCCAGCCTGGCCTTGAACACCTCCAGGGATGGGGCATCCACAGCTTCTCTGGGCAACCTGTGCCAGTGCCTCACCACTCTCACAGTAAAAAATTTCCTCCTTATATCTAATCTAAATCTACCCTCTTTTAGTTTACAGCCATTTCCCCTTATTCTATTGCTACATGCCCTTATAAAAAGTCCCTCTCCAAAGTCACCTCAGGAGTCACCTGTTATAAAAACACATCGCTGGTGTGTAATGTGTCCCTCAGTGTTGCAGCACTGTGTGTGTATTTAAATTTGAAAGCCTGGAAGTACATTCCAAATTGATGGGATGTTTGTGTTTGGAGAGGGTTTTTGTTTTGTGGTTATGTTCTCTTGTTAGCAACAAAGAGATGGAGCTAATTCCCGAGTCTTTGGGTGGAAAAGAGAGAGAAAAGGGGACGGGGACCCAGGAGAGACCTGGATGAGAGAGCAGAAAGAGGTGAGACTACATTACCAGAATCTTCCCCAGTCCTATGGAGTAGAAAGGGATCCTATAAACATTTGAAGAGCTCTCCATAATATATGAATTTAAAGGGCATTCAGAGCATCTTCCATGCTAATTATACCACTCTTAGTTCCAAGTGTGCTTAACACAGACATTTGAAATACTAACACAACTGTTTTTGGAACAGCAAGCTATACTGGGGTTGTTTCTGTTTGCAGGTAAAGGGTAAGTATACGCAAGTTTACTTTTTTTTTTTTTTTTTTTTTTTTTTTTTCTTTTCCCCCTGGAGAGGATGGGAATAATTAGAGGAAGAGAGAGAGAGAAAATGTGGTATTCCTGCATAATGCATTTACTATGAAGTGTGAAACTGAAGTAAAATGAATTGAGCCTATCATCAGAGAATTCAGCAGGGAGAGCAATAACTTTCAGCAGTTTCTAAAAGCATATCACAACCAGCCATCCACACTGCTGCATTTCAGGGTTAAGTTTTCCTCATCAAGTGAATCACTGGCTTGTGAAACAGAAAACAGCTGCTGAGCAGATAACGGGCAACGTCCCAGGTTATTTTTATCCCTATTCTAGCAAACCATACATTTGGAATTGCATTTTAAAATGATTTCTGGAGGACAATTTGACAAGAGAAGAGCCAATAGTTAAATAAAGCAGCATAATTCTCCTGCCCCACAATACTCAATTAAACAAGAGGCCATTAATCTAAGTTATCTTGAACCTTTGATCTATCTTTGAAAATCTCCTTACCTTGCAATGTAGCCTTCATGAGTCTAAAATAAAATTGCAACCTTAGAACCTTAATTATAGATATGTCCAGCAAGCCTGCTCTGTTATCGATTCAATACAGAAGTTCATTTCTGATTACTGTTGAAATTCAGCTACCTCATTCTGTATGAGTCTATAGTCCATTAGCAGCCAAAGATGCCATATGAACTGGCTTGCCATTTTCAGGATAATGAAATTTCTAAGGGCAAGAGAGAGAGCTCAGAAGAACAAAAGCCAAACAAAAAGGAATTAAAGTATCTTGTCTGATTATTTCAGACATTCAGATATTTTCTGACTATAAGCATCAGTACAACATAGGAAAACAATCAATTTTCCAGCAAACAGGAAATGCTTTTCCCTTTTCACTGCACTTTCATCTTCGGTCCTGTTAATCAAACTATTAACACTTTCAGGCATTACTTGACTAGATCACACAGTAGCAATATTACACCATAGAAAACTTTTGAGGTCCTCATTCCTGCTGTCCAGACGTGGTAGATGGGATCATAGGTTCAAGCTGTTAAACCCCAGAAGATAAAGGCTGCTGGGACAATGGGATAGCATTAAGGATTTTTTTTGTCTTCTGATTTTTTTCTGTTATATTTATTCAATCTGCTAGGGAAAAATAACTCTCTGCTCTCCTGGAGGCTGTGAAACATGAACTTTCTCTTTAATTTCCCCTGTGCTCTTGAGTCCAGCTCCCTGACACACTGCAGAAGACTCTGCTGTGTTTGTAGGTCACTAAGACTGCAGGGTCACCCTTTAGCCACCCCCTTTCTAGGCAGCGATGATTAAGTTTCCCTCCTCCCTCCAGTAAGGTTGTTCACAAAGTATTTCATCTTTGAAAAACCTAAGCAACAACATCTAATGCATTGGTTTTTATAATTCATTTAACATGAAATTTACCCTGTTCCTACTGTCAAGCTACTTAAACTTCTTCCCTTTGTACAGTACAATAACTTTGTATTTCAATTAGAAGAAATACGGTTTGTGTCTATTGCAATGTATACCTTGGAAAAATTGAATCATTAAACATCCATTTAAATAAGAGTCTTTCACATTATATGTCTGCTCATTATTCACATGAACAAACAACACAATATTGCAATAAACAGCAGTGCATTACAATTTTGCTTTTACTACTTATGCACGGAAGCTGCACATGTGAAAACTGTTACAGCCACTGAAGACCCTAGCACTATAAATAGTGCTCTATTGTTAGAAGATAGGAGATGAAAGGAGCCTCACCGAGCATGGCATGTCCGATTAAGCGTTAAGCTATCCCTGCTAAAAGTGAGAGGCTACATCAAGTGATCAACAAGCCTGAGGGTAAGGCACACGCCTGGGAAGAGTTCGGTAGCTTCCCCCAGGAAACCAAACGCAGCAACTTATCTTTCTGTCTCAGCAATGGCAGAAGCTGTTATAAGACACTGGGTGGAAACTCCTGTACGCTATCAAGAGGAGTTTGCTGCCCAGGAGCTGGAAGCACACAAACTGGATCACTTTCTGTATGCTTTGCCAGGCCCTTCTACAGCAGCACTGAGCAAAAGAAGGCGAATGGTGGAAAGTACAGCCGGGGCCGAGACCAGTGGGCAGGAGCAGGGAAACACAGGCTTTCAGGTTTTGCTGGATGTCGTGCAGTTCCGCCCTGAAGATATCATCATTCAGACTTTTGAAGGCTGGCTCCTGATCAAAGCTCAGCATGGACCCAGGATGGATGAACATGGTTTCATATCGAGAAGCTTTACCAGACAGTACAAATTGCCTGACGGAGTGGAGAACAAAGATTTGTCTGCACTCTTCTGCCACGATGGCATTTTGGTTGTTGAAATGAAGAACTCGGTGGGAATGAATTAGAACCTTGTCCATAGTTTATTGGTGAGATAAAATTATTCTTAATATAACAAGATGATATCTTGTAATGCTGTAGAGTGTAGAAAGCATGTGGCTGTATTTATATTAGAGGAAAGGAAAATCTCTGTATGTATTTTTCAGCATGCTGAATTTATTTTTTGATGTGAAATGTTAGACTACTTGTCTCAGGCTACATGTATGCTGGAAAGTTAGGATTTTTGAACAGTAGAAAATTTAGGCTAATCACAGCAAGAGAAAAAAATCTATTTGATAACATTGAAAATAAAACACGTTTAAGAGTTCAGTGAAGAAGGAGCTGTATTTTTTCAATAAGCATTTGCAATATATATCATTAAAGAAGCAATAGACAGGTAGTGAGTTTTGTTTGTTTGTTTGTTTAAATTTAATTTACATACCAAAAATGCTGCTTTCTATTTTTTTTATATTAAGTTCTTCTTCCTAGGCTCTGCAGAAGCACACAAACTGAAGGATACTATCAAGAAAAAAAAAAAAATAATAATCCACAGTTCAAGTTTATATACAAAATATCCTTGACAAAGCACTTTTTAGAAGTGTGTTACATGTTTGAAACTATACCAAGCTAGAATATTCACTGGCTATATATGTCTGAAAACACAGTAAGTAGAAATGAAACTTTCTGTCAAATACAGAAATAAAATATTGTAAGAGATTTAGAAATTTGTTGTTGTTTAACACATTCTGCTATCTATTTGCAACCAAAGAAGAAAGATACTGCTTACAAATACTCAGAAGGATAAAGTTCTTCTTTGTGAAGCCCTGCTAATAGAAAGGCATTACTCTAGCATGGATGCCTTTATTATTATTCACTGTCTTGTAGATCAATAAGCTGAATATTTAATTCTTCATGTTGCTTGACAGTTTAGGCTGACATCCTCCAACTGTATCTTCAAGATCAAATTATTCTACTATTTTTTTCTCCTACTCTTTCTGTACCAACATGGGTCCAATTTTAGTGTGGGGATCCCTTACTACAGACACTTGTCTAATTTCTCTCTCAGTTTCTCTGATTTAAAAAAGAGTAGTAGAGATGAAAATAATATCTGGCCACTATACCTTGTAACTAGTCTTCTCAACATTTGAACAAAAAATGCTCTACATGAGTTTGCAAGTGCTCAAAAATTTGAGATCTGAAGCTGCAAATGAAAGTGCCTCCTTTCATGCACACTGGAGATAAGTTTGACTGCTGTGCTATGAATAGTAGAGGAATGCAGAATGGAAAGTGCCAAGTTAAATAGAGACTCTTTACAATAGCCATCTGCTGGTTGGCCAAATTAAAAACATATTCAAATGAAATTGAATACAAATACAATTTTAAGACTATGAAAAAAATCTGATGAACAAAGCCCTGGCACTCACCAGCTGAAGCCAGAGAGTTCTTTTACTCTAAAATGAAAGCCCAAAGCTCGCACTTCTGCACATGTCCATTCATCAGAAAGTCTTTTGTTGTGATTGTTTAGACTTGAAGGCATTTGAAAGCAGTTCACTTTAGAAAACTGGAGAATCCAATTCTCGCATTTTATTTATTATTTGTCCTGACAAAGAATTTCTACAAGAGGTGCAGAATAAAACCTGGACTGTAAATTTCCATAATGTACTAATTATTATTATTATTATTATTATTTGGAATAGAGCATAAGTCAAGAAACTGCTATTTTTTAACAAACCAAGCTAAATAAAAAACATATGTCCCCACATTTCCATTTAACTCACACTTCCACCTCATATTGCCTGTGTCTAATTTGTATATTGGTTTAAGGTAATGAGCAATCAATCACACTAGAAAATTAGGTCTAGATTTTATACACTTCTAGGTCAAGGAGCTTTCTTAGCCATGAATCTGATGGAACATGTAGCAGGAATTAAAAATTGTGAAGTCTAGATAGAGGTCTAGATTTAAACTTTGCATGCCAACTTTATAAAAACTCATGTTTAGACCCGTGGTTTCCATATGACCTTATGGCACAACTGCTGGGATATAGCTCAGAGTCACCAGTGAGTGAGCTCTGCTGACTTTCTCTTTACAGAGAATTTTCTACATCTGACCATTTAAACTTACAAGTTGTTATAAAATTGATTTTACTTATGTATGTGGTGATGGTGTTTATAGCCCTAGAGATGACAAAGCAGTTTACAAATTCCTAAAAAAAATCAAACTGACAATTATATAAAATAGATGAAGAATAAACTACTGGAAACTTGGCAAAGAATTAGAGCAGACAGCCAAAATATCATCGTCTGTTCTATATATGTAAATACCACTTTTACACAGAGCCCTTCCCACGTGTACTGGCCTGCCTCACAGAACTGGATAAGGAATTTGGAATCTCTGTGCCTGAATCTGTACTTGCTGATGACACTTTCTGTCATAAACCAGCAGAATGTACTGACACAAGCATGTCAGAGATGCACACAGCCAGGTTTCTTCCTCCCTAGCACCCAGAGGAACCCAGTTCAGAGGCCTAAGCCCATGCTCCTTCATGAATGGCCCCGTGCCCCGGCTCCACACCAGTGTGGTGGGTAAGAGAGACCGTGCTGGAATCGGACTTGCCACTCACTCCCCCTATTTTAGATCCAGGTACAGCACAGGGAAGTGTTTCTGTCACCTGCTTAGTGGCAGTCTATTGAAAGTTTTGGGATGAATGCTTTTTATACATTTACCAGAACAGCCTCAAAGTATGTGGCAGAGCACTTCTGAATTTTCTGTAAGGAGCTGTTTTCATTTGTATGTGATGTTTTGCTTTTGTAATTCAATTAGAATTGAATTTGAGCATCAAGGAGAGAGCTGTTAATATTGCTCACGAACAGCAGAATGAGACATCTGTAAACAGCAAAGAATTTTTGAACAGTTACAGCTTAAGGCAGATTTAATACACACTGATTTGATTAAATTAAGAACCCTGATATTGGCTGGCCACAAAATCCTGGCCCAGAATAAACAATATATACTGCTGCAAGCACTACAGAGAAAGTTAGTGAACCTTCCCAGTATCTGTCAGTGAAGGATTACCTTTGCAATTGACCAAGCTGCACCTCCAAATTGGGTAAAGATGATTTCATGCATGAATCTAAGCACTGTAAAAAGTGCTTTCATAGAAGCAAATTTCTCAGTATCAGAACAGGTTGCCAAAAGCAAGGTCACAAACACATTTCTGTGTGACCCCTGTGGGCAGAAAGCCCACAAATGCCTCGGACTTTGAGACATTGCCTTGTCTTTTTATAGCATCTGCTGTATCCAGGGCATTTGAGATGTCTCAACACAATCCGATACTTGCATTAAAGGGAACTGAGGCTGACACAGCACTCATCATACACTGTGTAACCACTCAGCTACAGCTACAGATATTGGAAGAGAGGAAAAGAAACCCCTGGGGTAATCATGACAGCAAAATTCCTGTTAAGAAGGGCAGGTCTTTCATTCCTTATACAGCTCATAGCTGGAAATCAAAATATGCATTTTTATCTGACTAGCACTATGAGATTTGGCTTCTAATGGGAGTAGGAATATTTCTGAAAATACTGGGTGTGCCTTTTCATTTGAAAGAGATGCTGTCCTTAGACTTGCTGACTGCCAGAGACAACAGCTGTCCCTGATCATCCAGAGGACAGCATCTCCATGGCTCTATGCTGAAGGCAGGGGTTAAGTCTAAGGGATTAGGTCTACCTGCACATTCCATCAGAGATACTTGAGGTGGACCTGCTCATTTTGGAGCCAGAAGTACTACCCCTCTTTGCCACTTCAGGTCCATAAAGCCCAGAGCATCCATTGCTGTGCACAAGATAAAAAATTGTCACTTACTAAAAATGCTTTTATGGATGGAGAGACAGGAGAAATATGGCACTGCAGCTCAGGACCCCCATTCAGGTTGGTGCTAGCTTGGGGGCCTCAGCTCTCTGTTCCACTGTGGGTTATAGCCTCACAAGTCCCATCAACATTTTCTTTCTCAGCCCTTAAAAATGCTCTTTTTATAAAGAAGTCAAGTATTTCTCACACACTCTTTAACCACACGGTAATAACTCCGATGAGCATATTTTCAAGGGGAAGTGTTTCCAGTAGCTGCTTGCACAAACAGGACTGACACAAGGATGTCCACCAGAGGTGGGCTCCAGCAAGGATGGGGAGCAGAAAAAACTCTCCAACTGATTTGAAATATATACTTATATATTTTAATATTTTGAGGTATAATATTTAACCCCTTCTGAGAAAGAATTTACTTTTGTATAAGACGGTCATCTTTAAAGGGCTAAGAAAGACATTTCAAAATTACTTTAACTGGCAAATTTAGGTTGTTAGTAGAAAAGGAATTAGAGAATAAGTTACATAAAATCTTCAGCTACATTTCCTTCCAATTGCACATCCCATTAATTTTCCCACCCACTAGTTCTACACTCACATCAGGTAAGGATGGATACCACCACACAACCTCCGAAGTTCACAAACTCCTAGCACAACCGGATGGCATAAGGGTTAGAGTGTGAGTGCCCCACCTAAACTAGCCACTCCAAAGCCATTACTACAGCCAAATCCCCATTGCCTCAAGCTGGTGTACTGATTCACAGTAAACTAATCAACAGGTGCAGCCATCCCTCTCAGCTCTGCTTTGATCCAGCAAGACTTACTGATGCAGGTGCCACTCTGCATCCTCCAGGGCCATCTGGCATCTAGCTGTCTCATCATACCACAGTATCAATGCAGCATGGAGCCCAGCTGGCAGTTTGTGCAGGTAATTGAGATGTCCAAATGGGGCTCCTGCAGATGGAGGAGCTCGGGAAACACGGTGTGGAAGCAGTCAGCTGGTGCCATGTGGGGCTGGGTTGTACAGCGCAAGGGGTTCCCTGCGCTTATGTGAGGCTGTATGAGAAGCAAAATGGAATGAGAAGAGAAACAAAATGGAATGAGAAGACATCCACAGGGTCCACTGGCAACAATTCCTTTAATATGTGTTCCAGTCCTCATTTTCTGGGAGATCTTGCTCTCTTCTTGGCCTGGAAGCTAGAGCTCAGTGCTCCAAAAATGCCGCAGCAGTACAGCGGTACAAGCACAAAAAGCAGGTGAAGCATTTTTGTGTGGATGAACCGATTTTGAGTTCGGATGCTGGGTTTAAATAAGCCCAAGTCTTAAATAAAAGTGATAGCATTACATCAAAGCTACGATGAAAAATTAATGAAGTCAAGTGATTTGCAGTGCATGGTTGGACAATGCTCTACATCACAAGATTGCCAGAAACCCACAATATACCTGCAGTGGTGAAAGCCATATGTATTTTAATAGTACTTTAAATACATGTATATATTTAACTCTGTCATAATTATCCACATCCTGATGTCATGATCAATATACACCGTAAAAGATGCACCATAAAAGCAGTCCCTCCCTTGATGCATATATGAAGCCTGAAGGCTTGATACGAGAAAGAAACTGTTAAGGACTCAATGCAGATTAGGAGACTCTTGAAGCAAACGTAAGAAGAAATAGGAATTCTGAGAATCATTTTATTTTGCTATATATATCAATATTTATCTTGGACATTTCTGCAAGGCAGTCAGCTCAAGCTTAAAAGGTGTGCTTATTTTTCTTATTTTGCAGTGTAATGTGGAACTGAAATACCAAAATTAACAAAAAAGTTTAACAAATTAACAGTATTTTGCAGGAATTTGACTAAATGGCTCCCATCTAAACAGAGTGCATTCCTATTTTATATTTCATCCACAAATCCACAGTGGTTTTGGTGAGTCTGTTAAGATCTTAAGGATCTCTGAACAAAATAGATTAGCAGTAAATAACATAGAGCAGGGGGACAAAGTCAGACTTTCAAAAAAGTAGTATAGAAAGTAGGAAGAAGTGATCAAAAGGGCTGCAACCTGCATGCCCCATTCCAGCATCATTCTGTGCCTGAAATACTCACTTGGAGGGGTCTCCACCCTCAAAAACAGCAGAGGATCCAAACTCAAAGGTTAAGGCAAGCTTATTTTGCTGTGATTTAATCCTGCCTCTGCAAAATCTTTTTTCTGTGATGTAAGGTGGGGGAAAACAGACAGAGAGAAATGAGAAATTAGCCCAAAGAGAGCCTCCTTCTTCTTTTTACTAGTTTCCACACTTTGGCTGTTGCCATGGCAGTGATTATGATTTATGTTAATTAAAATAAAAGGAAAATTAGATTACGTTGACCTACGCGGTGATTTCAAGAGACTTTACAGCTGTGTTCCAACTACTCAGTCGCACACCATCCTTCCTTTAGCAGGCCACCGTTAAATGCCAGATTCCCAGGCACCTCAATTCACACCATTTCATTACCACCTCATTACCATATAGGAACCCCTTTGTGCTTTTCCAGTAGGGTGAAGGGGCTGGGACTGGGACACAGTGCCATGACCACAGATTTGTAGGCACAAAAAATCTGCCATGAGCAACGTTCAGGTTGGATAGGGCAAGGAAAAGAAGCAGATTAGAGTATGTAAATGATATATTTTACTTTGCTAAGTTATATATAGCTGGAATAGGTCCAGTAACCAGCAGTATGCAATACCAACAGTTTTACATGCACTTTTACAGTCTGTTTTTTATTTGTTTGTTTGATATATAGAACATTTCTGACTACTGGGGAAGCAGAACAATTTTGACAATTGTGACTAAATGAAGAGTTTTGCTACTAGCTGAGAAAGTAGAGTCTCAAGTCTGGAATTCTAAAGCAAAAGTATCTACATGAAGATTGTTAATCCAGCCCATGTTTGCAAACCACAGCCTCTGTAAGAGTTTGTTGGGGAAATACTGCCTAAATATTTACAATAAAGGCCAAGAAAAACACATTTTGGTAAGCTAAATCCAGTACAGGATTCAAGGAACACAGCATACGAACTGTGAAATTACTTACTCTTTCAAGCTGAGTTAATTGATCACTGAGGTTATCTTTGTAAATCAAAATGTCACATCTTGCAGTAAAGATTTTACTTAAAATGAAGTATTTTAGGTGGTCACTTTTTTATTCTCTGTAACTTTCTTACCATGAGAGAATTCTTATGAATTCTAACCCCTAAATTAGATTTTAAAATATTGATTTAATCCAGATCAAAAGAGTCTGATCAAGAAAAATTCGTACTTGATCATGGGGTCATCAAATCAAAGGGACAGGAGAGATCTGCATTTCAGAAATAAGTTACTCAGTACAATTCATATGTGCTGGAAAATAACAAGAAACCATATTTTCAAATTTTGGAGATTAAAGCTAATGAAAAAAAGGGGGTTATGCTTCAATGGAAGATGCTGTAAAAAGAAATGAAACTTCCATCAAATAATCAGGTGGAAAAATTGCTCTTGGCATCCTCGACACAGACACCACATTAAGCAATTTATAATTCAAATGTTCAGGAAAGGCGATGCCCAAGCTCTATAGTCTAATAGAGGGGAAAAGGGGGAAACAAGCTGGAAAGAGAGAGAAAAACTGTAAGAGGAGAATCAAAAACTTGTATTCGTATGTGTGCCATTTCACTGTACGCTGAACTTGCAGAAGCTCACAGCTTACCAAACACCCTGCTGTTGACAGGGCCACTTCTGGTTAGAATAACGTTGAAATCTCTGACTGAGGTTTCTATAAATACAGCTGTATTTATTTATTTATTTATTATTATCTGTGTCTGACCATCATGAAACATCTCCTGAACACTAAACATGGCCAGAAGAGCTAAAATTGTTTTCACTTTTAGCTGTTAGCTGAATGCATCTAAAGACATCCTTTGCTGTCCATGCTCATCAAAAGTCAGAGAGAGCTCAGCTTGAAGCAAAAATCCCAGTCACTTCCTCTGACATATGGGAATCATTAAGAAATTAACTGTTGCAAAATGACACGTACAGCATGCAGTTCAAGAACTGTGTATACAGACAGCTCAGGGCTTGTGATTTCTAGATGTGTGAAGGGAATTGAGGCAAATTTGATAGATGCTTGTAATTTATCAGTGCTTGCTGTAACCTAGTAAATGGGAAAGGTAGGAGGAGAACAACTTCTCCCAACCCACAGAAACTGAGGTATCTCTCCTGAATAAGTAAAACACGTAGACAAAAGTCCAAAGATGAAGGAAGACTCTTTTGTTTGATAAGACACATGATTTCAGTAATTTCAAATATTCAGGATCAAAAATGAATAGTTCTCGGAAACTTTTATCGGCTATCTCAAAAACAACGACTTTCTGTAAAACTGAAAATTTTCATTTTTAAAATGTCAAAGTGAAACCATCTCAGCAACTTAAGATTTAACCTAAGTGTCTTGATTTCAGTCAAAAAGTACTTTCTGATACTGATCACTGGTCCTTCTACCATTTACACTAGCTTCCTTCTGTGTATGTGAACACAAACAGAGTTTTTATACACACACATGAATTTGTGGAGAAAAAAAAAAAAAAGGAAAAAAAAAAAAAGGATTTTTTTACCTAATCTTGTTTTCAAAAGGCATTAGCTGAGACCTAGAAACTTCAGCCTGAAATGGTTACAGTGTGGAGAGAGTCAAGGTTTCCAGATCTTCAGGTCTAAAGGTTAGAAGATCAACGATGATCTATCTCCACTATGACCCTCTGGACAAAAGACTCCACGTCATCTCACCTGCTAATTTCCTTGTGAAGTCTGTAATATGTTTGAGAAAGAACACGTACTTAAAGACTTCAGTACATGGAAAACCCATCACAGCCCTCCATAAATTGTTCAAGTGCTTTCCATCCATTCTCAGCCCAGCCTGTGTTTGTGCTTGGGTTTGCCATGACAGGTATTAGATTGCAATCTATTAGGATTGATATTACTCCTCAAAGACTTGCACATCTTGGGCTAAAGCACATCTGGCTCATATGTTTGCTTTTGCTAATGTATCTCAGTCTTTAAATTCTGGAGGTAAATTCAGACTGTGTGTATGACAAGGACTGGCAGTTGACCTGTGCCTGTTTCTCTGTGACCACGAAAGACTTTCAGCACCACCTGAATATCTGTCTAGAGCATGCCCCCATTACACAGCACGGAAGGACGGCATACATAGCGGATTTATCTTAATGGCCATCCTTGCATAACTGTGAAATGATAGCTCTTCAGACAGGGAGCAGAGACAGACATGCATTCCCAGCAATATTAAATGCAGGGCTGAGAATTTCTGAGTACCAGCCACCTATTAAGCAGGCAGGGGCTGAGGTAACTAACATGTATTGCAAAGGTCAAACAAGAACCTCTGTCTTTCTGCTCAGTTATCTGTTATTTTACACAACCTAGTTTCAAAAATGTTATGCAACTTCTGATGAATTTATGTTTCTGTTTGGGAAAAACTAAAAAATAAAAATAAAAAATTGTTCTCTGATAAACTCCAGTGTATCTTTCCCTAAATTCCAGAGCACAATATAAAGTATCTCCATTTCTGATACCTGAAAATAGATATATATTTATTTTCAAGTATGATTTTACAGAACATTTAAAAGCTAATAGAATTTGATCTTTTTAAAGCTGAAAATGAAAAAGAAACTAGAATTATTTGCCACACTCATTGTATTCACTTCACTGCTTTGCTAGTTTGAAATCTTTAATCTTTCAGACTGAATTCGTTTTTAAAATCATTTCGTGCCCTCTAGTGGCAGATTTGTTAGGCATGGTAACTGCTGCTCTGGCAAGTCCCCCACCGTTCAGAATTAGACATTACACTTACAATGTAGAAATGGAATAAAGCCACTTCATTTATCTTTAAAGTGAAATTTTTATCCATCTTTACAGTTAAAAAAAAATACATTACTTTTTAGTTATGATGAGATATTACTGACAACAAAGCAAAACAATCTTGAGTTACAACATAAATAGGTTACAACATAAATAGCAACAATAAAAAGCACATACTCAGTGTTTGACTGAGTTTGCTCTCAGAAATGGTATTGATGAACACCTCCTTGCACCCAGGACCGTTCTGGTTGTATCCTACTAGGACACTGTCCAACATCCTGGAATATGGTTTTTCCAAGTTGGCATCTTCATAATGGTGACAGTGAAAAGGCTAAGTCCCACCAAAGCTTCATCTTCCCTCCTGGAAAAATCACTTTCTTTTCCTTGCTAAAGCAACAAAGTTACAGCACAGAGGAAAATCAACAACAGAAAAAAGGAAATATTTGAGGGCTTCAAGGAAAATTAAATCTGGGTTGATACACATTTTTTGTTTGTTTGTTTGCTGGGCCTATACTAACTTGCTTGCTTAGGAAAGATAGCTCAAAATCCTTACCTTTTCCTTCAAATTTTTTACCATAAGCTTCTGCACGTGAGCATAAAAATAAATCACAATGCTTTCAAACAACTCTTTCAGCATAGATTCTCAGGAGTCTTGAGACAGCAAACTCCAAATGAAAGCAATGAGGCATCCTGTACTTAGGCATCTGCACACTTTTTGCTTTAGTTTGGCTTTCTTTTCCACCCCTGAATTACAAATCTCTAGGAACACATTAATCCTTTTCACTGAGTTACAAGTTCTGAGCTCAACAGTATCAGAGTAATATTCACTTTGACTCTGAAAATTTGATTCCCAATGAAGATGGTAGAGATTCACTACCAAGGAAGGCACTCAGATGCATGTTTCGTGCAGATAAAATGAGAGAAATCAATATGCGCTATTCTGATTTTGAAACCCTTGCCTCTGGTAGTCTGAACAAAAAAGCAAGGCTTAATCAATCCAGCCTTTCCACTTAGCACTATAGATGGTTACTGAGGGCCTAAGAAGTCGGTGTTTTCAAAACCTTCAATTTTTTTTATTTTTTTTTATTTTTTTATTTTTATTTTTTTAGGGTGGGTTTCTAGTTCTGGTTTTCTTGATTAAAAAAAAAAAAAAAAAAAAAAAAATTGATTTAATTTTAAAACCCACAACAGAGTCTCTGCACACAATGGTCGTCAGAGCTGGCTCACTGATGGGAGACAAATGGAAAATGTAATTTCAAGCTAGTTATTGTTCCAAGTTCTCTTCGCAGTTTTGTCCACTAGGGAAATAATATATTTTCTCCCTTCATATGCTTGCCTGATACAGTGTCTGAAAAGCCATGACTTAATTTCATGTTATTTAATTTTTGTTAAGGTCTCAAAGATGGAGGATTTTAGAGAATAACCACTTAAGTAGTTTACACTTATGTAAAAGAAAATAAAAAAAAAAAAAAAAAAAAAAAAAAAAAAAATTGTTTTCATTAGTTCTACAAATTTTATGCCTTAAAATCCTCATTGTAGCAGGTTTTGCACCTTCTGAAGTCGACACCTTTGCTTGTCTCTGTTTTAGATACAAATAACGAGCAGAAATTATTAGAAAACACTAAGGGGTTATAAAGGCAGAAAGTAGGACAGCTGCACTCTCCAGCACTGGACCCTGAGAAGTAAAGCAGGCCCCCAGCTCAGCTCTGTCCCTCCTTCCTTCCCTTCCTGGGACAGAGGCAGCCTGCCAGGCACTGAAAGCACAACTTTTCACCACTTGGGGCAGCAAAATCCAGTTCCTGAGCTGCTTTTGTAGCTGAGAATGGCATCTCTTGGTCACTCCTGGGTGTTCAATGAAGAAAAAATTTAAATCATCTGCGTATAGAACTCTAGCAGGTCAGCATTATTTACAGTACTGATCAACTCATGAGAAAATAAAAACAAAAACCTTCAGAGAAAACAGCAGTAATGATTAAAGGAACTGAAAATTAAGATGAATTGGGACCGAAAAGCTTGGGAAACGAGCAGAATAAGATGCAACAAAACACATATGAAACAATAAATAGTACAGAAAAGGCAGAATGGGAAGTAATTTTGCTGTAGTTTAACCTGTGAGGATTCATGTGAATGCAAAGCCTGCTCAGATCAAACTATGATCAGTATTAGGAGTAACTTTGAAGGAATATAAAACCTAGATCGCTTATCTTTGTTTCTTGCAGTAGTGAGAATCAGGGATAAAATCTGTGACAGAGGTTAAACTGACCTGTACCTCCCATTGGGGTTTTAGTCCTCACTCTAAGCTGACCACACGGGCTGAGGGCAGCATGCTGGAGCCTGGCCACGTACCACAAAGTTCCCGTGTTCAGCAGAAGAAAATCCTGTCTGGATTGCATGGATGGCAGGCACTGACTGTAGCGGCCAAAAGGTAACGACCACTAGCCCTAGTGGAAGAAGAGCTGTGGTGGTTCCAAGGGTGATGACAAATGCTGACGCAGGGCCTGAGGAACGCCTCTGGTCCTGCTGGGTGGGTCAGTGATGACAAAGCCAGGTCAGCGTGCTGACGGGGAAAATCCAGCAGCCTTGATAGGGAGCTGTCTGAAGTCAAGGTCTTCAGCTGCACAGCCCTGAGCAGCTGCCAGCTGTCCCTTGGAAGGAGACTGATGCTTCTTGATTTATCACTGATGTGGATACTCAGTAGTGCTCTGAGTAAATGGCTGCTCCATATTCTGTGCTCAGGTCTGGAGAAGGAAGCACAAGCAATATAATGTGAACATATGCCCCTGGGCTGGCCACCCAGGAGCTGCTTATGGTGTAAACTATGAGGCTCTTTGGGCACTATTGGTACTGCCTAATTAAAACAGGCTTCCAGAGCTACACAGATGTGGAGTACTGGGAGTGACATATTAGTCTGGGGTGAACTGATGCATTCAAAAAACATTAAGCAACAGTACATAAAAGTGCCGTGAAAATATGTCAAATGGGAAAAATGGATGTTGGAAAAAAAAAAAAAAAAAAAAAAAAAAAAAAGTGAATAAAAAAAAAAAAAAAGGGAAAAATTTTTTTTTAAAAAAAAAAAAAAAAAAAAAAAAAAAAAAAAGTGAGCAAAAGCAAAACTCAGGTATCAAACAACATGAATAACAGCAACCACAGAATCGCAGAATCATTTTTGCTTTGCAAAAGACCTCTAAGATCATCTCGTCCAAGCTTTAATTGAGCACTGCCAAGTCCACCACTAAACCATGCTGCTCAGTTCTACATCTACATCTAATGAAAGCAAGGAGCGGATCTTGTAGCATTCCAGCAAACTGCTCCCAAATTCACACAAATTATTTGACACAAAGACCTTTGAGAGGTGACAGACCTTGAGCTAAGTCAGAGAAATAAGGTAGAGCTTAGTACCTGGCAGGGTGCTGGAGGGAAAACACGAAGAACTGGTAACCAAACGGGCACACACGGCTTTCCCAGCAGGTCGAGAATGGTCAGCAAGGCACGGTGAGGAAGCACGGCGAGAAAGCACAGCGAGGAAGCATGGCACCTGGGAGGAAGACAGCAGGCAGAAAGGGGCATGCAGTCAGCGTGGGCTGCCCTGCCTTTGTTCCACCAGGCATAAGTTGTGAGGGAAGTGCGTGTCCTGGGACGCAGGATGGCTAAAGGGCCATGGATGGGGTGGGGTGTGTGTGAGCGGACAACGCAGGGCCAGGTGCCACAGGAGCTGGGTTGACCTGTGTGGTGCCGGGAGCTGGGCTCGATGATCCTTGTGGGTCCCTTCCAACTCGGGATGTGATTCTGTGGTGCTGAGTTACGAGGGGAAATGGCTTGAGGCTGCTCTGCAGAAAGCAAACATGGGCAGGATGAGCGTGTTTTTGAAGAGGGGTACAACACACGTTATCCACCACTAAAACACTGCGAGGGCAGCCAGCTCAGGGGTGACCCTCACAGGGCACAGCCCCTCACCCAGCAGCTCTGCACTGCACCGCGCAGGACCCGGGGTTCAAATGCCTCCTGCTGGCCCTCCGCGAGGCCAGCCGGGCCCTCCAAGCCAGGCGCAGCACCCGCACGCCTCCACTCCGCCGGGGGCGGCCGCAGCCCCGGGGCCACCCCGCGGCGGGGCCGTCCCGGCGCGTCCCGGAGGCCGCCAGGGGGCGGGCGGCGAGGGTCGGCTCGCGCCGGGCCCATCGATGGGGGCGGCCGCTCTGCGCTCGGCTCCTCCGCCCTGCCTCTCGGCTCTGGATTAGCGAAACTGGCGACGTGGGAGCGGGCCGGCCCCGCCGCGCCCCGCGGGGTGAAGCCGGGACTCGCCGCCCGCCGGCAGCGCGCCGCGACGGGGCTCCGCGGCTCCGCTCCGCGCCGCAGCAGCAGCAGCAGCACCAGCACCAGCAGCAGCAGCAGCAGCGCCCGCACGGCCGGCAGCGCGCCGCGGCCATGGCGCTGCGTGCCCGGGCGCTGTACGACTTCAGGTCGGAGAACCCCGGCGAGATCTCGCTGCGGGAGCACGAGGTGCTGAGCCTGTGCAGCGAGCAGGACATCGAGGGCTGGCTGGAGGGCGTCAACAGCCGCGGCGACCGCGGCCTCTTCCCGGCCTCCTACGTGCAGGTGATCCGCGCCCCCGCCGCCGAGCCGCCGCCGCCCGCCCGCTACGCCAACGTCCCCGCCGCCGGCTTCGAGCCGCTGCCGCCGCCCGCAGCCTTCAAGCCGGCGGCGCAGCAGCAGCAGCAGCAGCAGCCCCCGGCGGCGCAGCAGCCCCCCGAGCCCTTCCCGGCGCCGCCCGCCGCCGGGTACCCCTTCCCCATGGCGCCCTACGGCGGCCCCTACCAGCCCAGCCAGGGCAGCGACGACGACTGGGACGACGACTGGGACGACAGCTCGACGGTGGCGGACGAGCCGGGAGCGCTGGGAAGCTCCTACCCCGACTACGAGGCGGCGGGGGGCGGCGGGGCGGCGGGGCGCTACCGGCTGTCCACGCGGTCCGAGCTGTCCCTGGGGTCGCGCGGGGCTGGCGGAGGTGGCGGCGGCGGCGGCGGGCACGCGGCCGGACACCCGCACCCGGCCGGTGGAGGAGCCAAGAGCTCAGCCACGGTGAGCCGCAACCTCAACCGGTTCTCCACCTTCGTCAAGTCCGGCGGGGAGGCCTTCGTGCTGGGCGAGGCGTCGGGCTTCGTGAAGGACGGGGACAAGCTGTGCGTGGTGCTGGGCCCGCGCGGCCCCGAGTGGCAGGAGAACCCCTACCCCTTCCAGTGCTCCATCGAGGACCCCACCAAGCAGACCAAGTTCAAGGGCATGAAGAGCTACATTGCCTACAAGCTGGTGCCCAGCCACACCGGGCAGCAGGTGCACCGCCGCTACAAGCACTTCGACTGGCTCTACGGGCGCCTGGCCGAGAAGTTCCCCGTCATCTCCGTGCCCCACTTGCCCGAGAAGCAGGCCACCGGCCGCTTCGAGGAGGACTTCATCTCCAAACGTCGCAAAGGCCTGGCCTGGTGGATGGACCACATGTGCAGCCACCCCGTGCTGGCGCAGTGCGATGCCTTCCAGCACTTCCTCACCTGTCCCAGCACGGATGAGAAGGCCTGGAAGCAGGGCAAGCGCAAGGCTGAGAAAGACGAGATGGTGGGTGCTAACTTCTTCCTGACCATCAGTGTCCCCACCGGCCCTGGGGCTGGCCTGGACTTGCAGGAGGTGGAAAGCCAGGTGGACGGCTTCAAAGCCTTCACAAAGAAGATGGATGAGAGCGCCCTACAGCTCAATCACACCGCCAACGAGTTCGCCCGCAAACAAGTCACTGGCTTCAAGAAGGAATACCAGAAGGTGGGGCACTCCTTCAAGTGCCTCAGCCAGGCATTTGAGCTGGACCAGCAGGCCTTTTCGGCTGGCCTCAACCAAGCCATAGCCTTCACTGCGGAAGCCTACGATGCCATCGGGGACCTCTTTGCAGATCAGCCCCGACAGGACCTAGATCCCGTGATGGATTTATTAGCGCTGTATCAGGGGCATTTGGCCAACTTCCCGGACATCATCCACGTCCAGAAAGGTAACGCCCTTACTTACCTTCTGAAATTATAGTTTAATGTATCGGTGCCATGCAGACAGAGGTAGGAACCAGGAGCTAAACTTTCTCCATGTATGGCCTGTTGGCCTTGGGTTAAACTTTTCAGTGTTTGCTCAGGTAGTCTGTTGCTAAAAATACACAAAACACATCAGTGACAGCTTTCATTCTGTGCCAAAGGTCTAGACTTTGTTGGGATTTCTGTTCGTCAGAGGTTACTGAGTGTGACTGTTTGCCTCTGAAAGAGACCACATCTACCTGCTGATACATTAAAGATTAATGAGCTTATTTACAACCCCCGGAGATCAACTGGTATGAAAACATCTATTACTCTTTGACGTATGTCAGGTATCTTAAATCTCTGATCTAGTAGGTAATAGATAAGTAATTTGAAGATGCAGATACTCCAACTGACCTTATTGTTGGGAGTGTTACATGCGTTTTGCAGGGGTGGACATTCAGATGAGAAGTTTAAAGCCGTTGGTGTTTGTCAGTTTGGCCATACATTAAACTCTTTGCACCTTTGTGAGGACAGTGGTCTGCTGCAGTGTTCCTAGTTGGGGTTTTTCATCCTTTGCCCTTATTATCCTGAAGAGATGTTGCTCATGTGGTACCCTTTCGGCATCGTTCTACCTGAAACGTGCTTCTGAGGTTTGCATTGCTGTTTGTGTGGCACTTTGTGATCCATTAGGGAGAAAGAAACTCAGAAAATGAAAGAATCATCTGCTGTATAACTAGGGACACTCATTCAGATAAATACAGGTTTGTAGGCATTGTACAAGTGTAGATGATTTCCCTGCTGTGAAGTTAATGCTATTCATGCATCTCACTGTTGTGAGAAGAATAGCTCATCATTCATCATTTTTCCTGTTATATTGCTGACCTATGGGTTTCAACTCAAAGATTAGAGGTAAAGAGACCTAGGAAAACACCACCTACGCTGTACAGAAATGTGTGTGTGTGACAGTTGTACAACAAAATGTGAGAGCTTCTTCACTGGAAATTATTTTCAAGATTTATAAGTGGTGGTCTGTATCCAGAGAGGCAGAGCCTTAACAACAGATCGAAAAAGGCAGGCTTTCTGGAGGTGCATACTATTGCTAGGAAAATCTGAGGAGGCAGAGTTGATATCAAGTTCACAACTTGTTTAAGAAAGCAAGAGTTTAATTTCAGGTAGATGCATCAAGTTCAGATTTTCATTCTCCTGTCGAATCTTGATAATTGTGGGTGGAAACTTAAATAATCCTGATATTATTTTGAAGAGAAAACTGAAAAGTACAGTCTGACCTTTGAGAATTTGCTCTGCTAGCTGGTGTGGCATTGTGTTCTGATAACAACTCTCAAGTATTTTAAATCTGGAGAGAAGCGTGACCTTGGCAGCATCTCACACTTGGGAAGGGGAAAGATTTTTTATCGGGTGCAGTAAAACAGCAGATGATATACACTATTTAAATATAGTCTTAAAACTTTAAGATATATTATAGAGTTTACTTTGAGGAGAGGATTGGGAATAGTAAGATATGTGCTTGATTCAACCCGTATTTCCTTTAGCTTGCACATCTCTATTTCTCTTTCAGTTGTGTTTGAATTTGCACTTACAAGAATGCTTACCTTCTTGAACTGGGGAAAATGCATCTAAGCGAGCTTCCACCATAGCAGTGCAGAAGTATGATGACATACACAGAGCTGATTCAGTGCCAGAAGACTGTGCTGGAGCTGGCTGGTGAAACGTACAGCCAGCCTACCTTCACATTCTAATGCTCCAGCACCTCTGAGCTAACACAATTATTATCCCTGGTGCATATTTGCAATGAGAAAATGGCATGGGTTTGAGAGTTTGGTCTCCTGAGTGTCCGTATTCGTCACAGGAACAGGGTTAGGGCTGGGTTGTGCATTTGTTGCTTTTGTTCCCTGCAGAAAAGAGACAAACTAGAAGAAAACTATTTTTTTTCTCCATTTTATGGCTGTTTTATAGCTCTTAACAGTTATTTCTAACAGGGTATAACTCTTCAATTCCAAATTGTAAACTTCAGATGAAAACATGAACTGCTTGGTGTTCTTACAACATAAGTCCTTTCTTTTAAATTTACAGTCTGGGATAGTTGCCAGTATGTGAGGATTATTATTGTCTGTGCAGACCAAACAAAAATGTGTTGGTGATAATAGATCATCTGAAAACAGAGTCGACGTGTCCTTCTTTCAGTGTTTTATTTTCTAGCGTACAACTCTGTGCATTAAAATAACCCAAAAGTGCCTTTAGAGGTGGCAGAAACAGCAGCCTTTTGATACATTGCCAACATGGGCTTGGCTTTAAAAAGATGAACTCTGTTATGGGTGCTTCCTCCATTTTTCTCTACATAGTGCAAATGGATTGTCCACTTGGGGTAAAAAAGCGAAGCCATTTCTAGACTCTGTCACTGTATCCCTCTAGACCTGAGAAGGACCAAAAAAATAAAGGCAGCTCTGCCCCAAACATATCATATCTGCTGGTAGAACCTTAGAGTGCCTCGTCTTGCTAAGGGTTTGATCTCCTGCAGATAGTTGAACAACTGCTTGATGTGATTGGAAGCGTGTTTAGTGCAGTGGACTGGGAAGTCTGCGTGTCTGAGGTTTTTCAATAATTTCTGCATTTTTTTTTTTTTTCTGCAAAAAGAAGGCCTAGGAATCTGAACTAGAGGCAAGAATTTTCTTCCATTTGGCCTTTATCTATTTGTCTGGAATTATGAACCAAAACCACATAAGCCCGCTGTTGCTTTTTCTGTGTATCAGAAAGGACACGGGTTAAACATTGTGCTCAGGGATCCCGGTCCTTCTGCGTCCCATGTTGAGGACATCATATGTGATCTGTGGTGTGCAGAGAGTGATTGTCATTCTGGTCACTTAGATAAAGATGGAAAGCCACGGGAATAGTACAAGTATGTGATGGAATGGCAATAACTTCAATAGGACATTTAAAGATTCCTCTCTGCCTCCTTGATGTTGAGCACCAGTGTTTAAGGATTTTTCTGTGAGGGAAGGAGGATTTCATGTTCCTGTTCCAAAAGAGACAGAGGAGAGGTTCGAACTGCTCTTTTCCTGCAGTCTGGTTGAGTACCGGCTTGGCAGTGCTTTATGAGAAACCTTTCTTGGTTTTGTGTTGCACCCATCCAGGTCTGAAGGCTCACTGAAACAAGCCCTACAGTGAGAGCACACCGGGCTGGAAATCCCACGTTTCCATCTGGAAGTGCTTGGCTTGAGAGTCCCACTGAGACTGGCAGCAGAGCATTTCAGTCCCAAGACATGGTTTCCTTACAAAAGTTTGCTCTTTTAGACATTTTCAAAATAAAACTGAGCACTTAGGGGACAACAGACATTTGTAGGGGTAGATGATAGCAGAGTAGTGTCTCTGAGCCTCTCAGCACCCAAATACTTTTACAAATCTAGCCCTCATCCACAGGGAAGTGCATCTAACATGCTTATGTTAAAGTTTTCCTGTGCATACCTGTGTATTTTGGAATAGAGGATCCAAGTGTGTTAGACAGCTATACTTGTACTTAGTTTTCTTTAGCCTCTGGCACAACATTTGTAGAAGAGGAGTGTTTAGTTCATGAGGCTTAAAACCAAAACTGCACTTTACTTGTCATTTTCTTTTTGCAGAACTGGTGTACCTTTCAAGAAACGCTAGGTTCAGTTGCTTTAAGCTTGAGAAGAAAAGCACCCTCCCATCTTTGTTTCTGTGCTTTTTAAGGTCTAGTTGTGGAAATTCCCTTGGCATTCTTGGCAAAATAATTCCTACATATTAATTGCTAGAGCTTCACTCAAGTGATGAAATCTTCTGACTTCCATAATCTTCAACCTAAATGTTTGCTGCAGGCCCAAGCAAGTTCAGGTTTGGGAAGTTTGTGCACATGTGAGAATTTGAGATAGTGCGTGAGTGTATGCTGGTGCCGTAGTTCATGCCTGTCTGGTTGTCTCGTTACGTGCTTAGTGAGAGTACAGAAGTTAGGTGATTTTTTTCTTTCTTTCTGTTTTTGAAGTCTTCCTTGAGGAATTACTATAATTGGACTCTTGGTTTCTGAAAGAGGAAGAAACACTGGTTAACTTCATGTTTCATCTCTGCTTTCCAAAATTGTTTCTTTATCTTACCATGATGTTGTTAACTTCTGGTACGATTTTTGCAAACCAGACTTAAGAAAGTGTTTTCTAGGTGTTTTCTGAGATGTAGGCAGCAATTCATTTCCTCAGCACACCAAGATCTAAAAGAATTACTTAAAAAAATCTGAGTGACCCTACCCATTTACTTCTTGATAAGTTTGTGAAAAATAAAATGAGGCAAATGTCCTTATTTATCTGGAGCAAACGTCATCCTAGACTTTGGCTATAAAAATGAACTGGGTGTGCTTTTAGAAAAACAAAATTATAGGTCAAAAAACATTCCAGATAGTAATGCATTGGAATTTCAAGCATGGAAAAAGCCCAGACAGAAATCTGGAGGTCTCTGTAACATCTTCAGCAGTTCTTGCAGGGAGGGGAGAAGTAAGAAGTCTCTGTGTGTCCTTGAATGAATGAAACTGGTCAGAATTCACACCTAAGATTTTATAACAGTGTAAAATCAGTGCCCTTCTCCCTTGTTTGCTTCCTAGCCTCTTAAGTTCATTGCACATAGGTGGTAAAGTCCCAGTGTTAATTTTCCAGCAAACAGCTGGTAGCAGAGGAAGAAGATCGCTGTTCCACCTGTGGGAAGGACTGCGTGCACTGCTGCACACCAGCAGGTCTGTACCCACCAGGCATCTACTGCCAGCAGGCTGGAGAGGTTTTGACCAGAGCTCACACCTCCATTTTTGACCACAGGCAGTAGACTCCCAGCTCTTGTGTTCTTGCTTACCACAAGAATTAAGGCCCTGTCTACTGGGAAGACCTCATGAACGGCAGAGAGAAGAGGATAGCAGGATATAAATATAAATATATATATTTATGTATATAAAATGCCTGTCACCGTATTGATACACACTCTTGCGAACCGCTCTGATGGCAGGGGTAAGAACAGGAGCTGGCCTTTTAGTATCTCAGCACTTCTGTTTCCAACTAATTTTAAAAAGGGAAAAAAAGCCACAAGACTACAAGACAAGAGTGCAGATATTAAAGAAGTAGAAATTATTTTGTAGAAGGAGGAAGCAGTTTTATTTCAAAGACTATGCAATAGCTTTTCAGGTTGAAGTTTCTGAAGAATCTATATGCTGAGAAAGGTTTTGTTGTCCTCTTACAGCTAGGGAAATGCATGTCATGCTAGGGCTTCTATCAAAACAGGGATGACCAGAATTGGTAGACCGAAAACAGAAAGCAACTCCTAGAGCTCTTCCAAGTCTTTGTAAGCACATTATCAAAACCAAACAAGCTGGCCGAATTTTCTATTTTTGCAAGTCACCTTTGAAACAAGGACACGTTTCAGCCTTTCCAACATCTTTTCCATGACTTCACTGTTAGACTTTGTTTGAACAGTTAAAATGCCAAGTTAATGTGTGCAGACTGTATAAACTCATCCAGCTGGTACCTTACTTATTTTGACTTGCCTGATTCAAATAGCACAGAAATTGAAATTTTAATTAAAGAAATGAAATCACATTTGGCTGAGCCCCCAAGATATTAGCTTTATCAACAGATTTGAGCAAGTAGCAAACACTTTCTGCAGACTTGTTTATAACTTTCATGAAGGCCACAAGGATTTAAATAAAACAAACAAAAAAAAAAAAGTAAAAAATGCATTTAAAACCTTTGAGTTGGTGTTTCATGAAATCAGTAACTATATATATATATGTACATTAAAATTCTGCTCAGGTCTTGACTGTGCTTAGGCCCTGTCTCGTGCTGTTCAGCCTATGCTTTGGGTAGGCATGCATCACATATAAGTAACTTCCGTAATAGTGATGAACTGAACCACCCTTTTTATGCCTGCATATGATTCCTTCAGAGCAGTGTGAAAGCAGGTTAGTGCTGTTATTGGGAGTTTACGCTGTGTTTTCGCCCTGTGATAAAAACCAACTAGTCTTTTATTCAGAGTTACTGTTTCAAACCATAGGCATGAATAGCTGTTCCAGCCAAATGACAATATACCAAAGAAAAATCAATGTTACCAAATTTTGTGATGATGACGTCACGTTTTCAGGTTGCTTGGTGTTTAGGTAAGACAAGGTATTTAGAGGAGTAGATCCCATCCTCCAGAAAGGCAGACAATTCTCTTCTGCCTATGTAATTCTATAATACTTGCTATGCATTGGAATATATAAGTATACTTAATATAATGTATTTATTTACAATTATAATTAACATATAATACAGTAGTATAACAGTATAATACAATAGTATCTGGTAGAGCATTTTTATATATGATGTGTATATAGCATTAAACTATGCTATTGTGCAGCTTTGCTTTTATATTAGATTTCAGTCGGTCACATTAGTATTGGTTTACTTTGGCTGTCTGTATTGCAACAAGGAATCTCCTTTCTGTCCTCACAGAGATGCTGCAGCATTCAGGTTTCTAAGAGAGCATTTAAGGTGCACTGGGAAAAACTGGAGCAGGATCTGCGCTTAATTTGGATCTCAGCTCTTTACATAGGAAGTTATGTGAAGTGGCTCTGCATGTTATATTTCCTGATCCTAGGACAGTCGTGGAACTATGCAGATGATGGTGAACAGTCAAATACCATAAACTGTGCTCACCTTTTGCATCCCTTCAGCCTTTATGGAGACCAGCATCCAAACGCAGGACTTGCATAGTACCCCAATAAAGCAGGGTTTATGAGAGTAGGTGAAAACTGCATTTATACTGGCTTTTCTTGACATATGGATATTGCTGTGCTGTGTAGCCTGTATTCTCCGGTACACCCACATCCCATAAATCTAAAAAAAAAATTAGAGATTGCCATTTAGTATTATGACGCCTACATCCATTTTGATAATAACTCATACTTGTCTTCTATAGATCTAGAGGAGACATTTCTGCTCATATGCTGCCAATTGTACTGAAAATTAATTGTACCAATCGTACTGAAAATTAACTTATCGTGTGTGCACAACATCATTTCTGATTGAGCTTGTTTTCTTGAATTAGGCGTTATGAACAGGGCATTTATAAAAGCTGTTAAGATTTAGTGGCATTGTTCTGGCAGAAAAGTACCTGTTCTGAACATGCTGAAGGGGAGAATCCCATGTTCAGAAACTATGATGATTAAATTGTAAAAGGCATATTAAATTTTTGGAAAAGCAAACATTTATTTTGAAAGCCTGCTTGATGCCACTCTTAAATGTAAGCTCGTAAGATACCCTTAAAATCACTGTAAGTTTTCATCTCAGCACTCCTGCCAGTTGCAATCACTTACGTTTTCAAGTGTCCACCCTGAAATTGTTCAGCGTGAACTGCTTTTCGAAGGGCAGACGTGCTGCGTTTCCAACAACTAGACTGATCTGTGGGGTCACTCCTTTCTATAACCCAGCCTGTAGAATCAGCTGAAGTACTGTCAAACCTCCTTCACTTGTAGATAGGAGTGCTGAAAAGTACAGGCTGTGTTAGAATTGGGCAAAACCTCTGTTACTGAATGTTTGCCTCACGGGCTGTGATACACAGTGCTGTGTTTGTGATAATGTAAAGCAGTGTACACAATTCAGCTGGATTTTAAAATTAAATTATTGATCTGACGGCCTTCCCTTCAGACATCACTATAGGTACGTACACAGTCAGTAGAAATACTTGTAAACACATGCTGCAGTGTCTACAATAAAGTTGTTAATTTGCAGAAAACATGGCATACAATACATCTAAAATACATTTCTTTTAAAATTGCTACGTTCAGCATTTAGGAGGAAGAAAAAAAACAACAAACACCTTTCAACTGATTTTGCATAATTTTTGCCTTTGGTAACCTAGCAGGATGTGTTTACTTTTTTAATGGGTTTATGCAGAGTGGTAGGTGTGGCAGATCCGTTGTTCCGTAGTGTTTCTTTCATTTATTTTGCCGCCTTGCTCACACCTCCTGTTGTCAACTGTTTTAAGGGCAAAGTCTGGTTTGTAGCTTGTATAGCAGTACAGCAGCGCACTGTAGCTTGGCTCAGTGAAATGTTCTTGCTGGAGCTGCTGGATTTATCTGGAGGACTGTAGAGCTGAAGGGTGCATTGCCAGTGTGATAATGGAAGTATTTTTCAGTAGCATAAACATTTTGGAGATTCTGAACATGCCTAGGTATGATTATAGCCCTTGTTTCTCTGGATAAAAAAATGGGCCGTGTATACTCTTCTTATGTGTGTGTACACCAACTTGCTGTTGTACACACAGTGATCTACAAAGATTTAATCAGACCTTAACTGTGGCATTAGTTAAAAAAAATCTTGCAGTTAGACATGTAGAGTATCCATTAACAGTACTAACTCTTGAAAATTGAGTGGCATTTGACACTGCATTCTATCACCATCATTAATCACTTATATAGGAATTAAATCAATGTCTATGTTTAAAACCTCCAGATAAGATCAGAATTTGTCAAGTTTCTGAAATCTCTAGCAAAGACTTTTATTTTTGCATGATCTCTGCATTGTGTAGATTAGAACCTGGCTCTATTTCGAACTCTATTGTATCTCTGAGTGACAGCTTTTGATGAGCTTTGTAAGAGGGTAGCAGGAAGAACAAATAATTCTGTCTAATAATGCCACAGTCAGTCAACGTTAACCTGGATGTTAGCAGAGACCTATAATTTGTGAGCCTAGATTTATCAGATAGTACTATTTTATTCTGATTTTTTTTTTTTTTTGAGCAATGGGCAAAGAAATAATGAAAAATCCCTGTTCTTTTAATTGTTGTTAGGCTGCATATTCTGAAAGCATTATAGCCATGTTCCCATATCTATACAAAAACCTGTAATACTAAAGTAATTGTTATTTTATTTTTGCATTTTTAACTCACTTTCATTATGAAAAGTAGAACTTTCTTAAAATTGTTTTACACCATTCAGAAAAATATCATCATTGAATTAGAAAGCTTGGTTTTGAAAACTGTGTTGACACTTTTAGAAAATACAAGTGACTTCATCCTTCTGCCTTTGATGTTGAAGATGGCTTGCTTTGTTATGTTTGAAACACTAAAGTCAGATTTCAAAGCAGTGAGCCGTTCGTACATTAGTTTCAGTAATGCTACATTTTCCCTGTGACATTCTTTTACGCAGTTAAGTCTCTACTGGAGAAGCCTTCTGTTTTTAATTTCAGGCAAATTCCCATTATGCTGCTCTCCCTTCTAAATCTCAGCCAGAAAATGTAAAGAATTTGCAGAATCTCAACTTAATGTAGGCTTCTTTTGTTAATCTGCGCTCACAGCATTCTTAAGCAAATAATCCATCAGTGTAGTAAAATCTCTCTTCTCCTACATGCAGCTCGGTCCCTTCTCTTTGAATTGAGAGAGGGGAAGTGTAGGGGTGTGCTTCAGAGCAGGATTTCACATTAGGTGTAATCTTGCGCGGTGCTTCTGATCCTTCCCTTGTGTTGGAGCAAGCAATTGCATAGCCGTGGGCTGAGCTGGATCGAGTTGCTAAGCCATCGGTAAAGCCAAGCCCTCCAGGCCCAGAGCAGTGTTTAATTGGGTTAGTCATCTGAGTCATCCTGTAACAACATCTCTGCTAGCTGCAGTGTGAGCGGGACGGCCACGTAGATGGCTTCGCTTGGCAGCAGGCAGCTGGGTTACGGAGACGGCTCTGTCTTCCACAGGGTAAATCAGAACTGTGGCTACGTGCATGTGGGCTGCCCGGGGTTTGCCTTTTCAAATCTTTAGGCAAAGAGCTGTAATTAAATAACAAATAAATGCAATGAATAAACATCATCAGGTTTGTAGTAGGAAAACTGTAATATCATTTCTGGTTACTTTTTCTGCTTTTGCATCCTTTTATGAAAGCTGCTAAAAGCCGTGTGATGTGTATTGTTTTCTCACTTTTCAGAGGTGGCGTCTCAGAAGTAAAGCAAAGGGAGTTGTTTGCGTTCAAAGTTCTTCCCTAAGTATCGAGTAGCATACTGCAAAGGAGACATCATTGATGCCTACCATTAGGCAATTTAATATGAAGGGCAGCTGAATGGCATGGAAACACAAGTTATTTTTCTTTCTAGTAAGTGGTGCACCAAATCTGATTTTGTAGTTTGCAGATGGTAGGATGACAAAATAAATTGTATGCATGTGTGTATGTATGTATCACACAGGTCATACCATTTTCACAAGATCTATCAGATGAAACTGCTGAACAGTTTTCTTTGTTAAACTTCCGAGTTACTGTAAAGAACACAATGTTTTCTGACTAGCTTTCCTCCCTCACGAGGGAGCCGTTTTTCAGAGGAACCTTTGTACTTTGACACAAATTCTTCGGGGAGGCTGGCGCACCGAAGCTCATTGGCCAGGGAACTTCTCAAAGGAGGCATTCAGGAATCTGGTGCTCTTTGTTTTTGCCACGCTTACCACTGACACAAAGGCCAGAACAATCGCCCTCCCTGGATCTTTTCCGCTCTGCCATCTCTATGGCTATTGTCTTTTCGGGTATTGTTTTTGAGAAGAGCGGGTGCAGATTTACCGGGGCGGCTGGTGGCCACGTGCCATGTTCCTGTCCCTTGGAGCCACCGCCGCTTCTCACCTGCGGCACCAGCAGCAGTGGTCATGCCAGGGGCAGGGCACAGCAGGGCGGGCACAAGGCTAACGCCTCCCTCCCACATGAAGGACTTGTTCCAGAAAGTAGCTTTCTACTCAATGTATCGAGGACAACCACAGGAATAACTTTTATTTCTTTGTCTCACGTATCTTCTGGAGTTATTTTGCGATAATTCTTTAACTGGAAGTAGAAAGTAAAGAATAACAAGAATGGGTGTATTTGAAAGAAAGGCTTACACTATCATAACAGTTTACGTATGTGTCAGTTATCTCCCTGCTAGTGGAAGAAAGCTATTTGCTGAAGTTTAGCATAATTCATCACTAAACTGAAGTACATACTTGAGTATCTCTATTCATATAGGCATTACAAATACAGGATCTAAAAAGCTATCTAAAGCTTCTTCTGTGTGCTAGGTGAGATTTTCAGTTGAGTGTTTTGTGCTGAGGTACTGCAGACAGTAATATGTAGGTGACTGAGGGGATGATGCATGTTCCTGAGAGTGACAGTGAATTGCAGACCCCCTGACCCCCACCGATCCTCGCTGCTGCTGCAAGCGCCACGTGTTAGTGACACCGAGCTGACAGGCCTTTGTGTTTAATCCCGTATTGCAAGCCCACGTGCAGCACTGCTGTATTAAGTTAAGTCATTGCTGTTACAGCATTTTTTTAGCTCTTTCACAAAAGAGGAATACCTTTCTGAACAGCATCAGTAGGGGCTGCTTGTGTGTTTTAAGAATCGAGCAAGCCCAGCCATGGGGCAAATGTCTGCTGTAGCAAGCACTGTACAAGAGTAGAGCAAAGAAGGGCTGCTGCCCCAGAGATTTCATTTTCTCTAGCTTTGTCTGCACGTGGACTCATAACTTCATATGCAGCTGAGGTTTCGCTTCTGACTATTGCGTGCAGAACTCCAAAGCTGATGTCCAGGTGCTACTTTGAGGAGAAGAGGAGGTGGGCAGTGGGAAGTTGGTCTTCGTGAGCCGAGCCCTGAGGCTTCTGCTTTCTGGTCACGTTGCAGGCTGCAGCATGGGCTGGTGTCGTGCACCCTCAGCACCAAGAACCCAGGCAGGGCTGGCTGCTGGCAGGCCGATGACGTGCAGTCAGTTGCGGTCTATTCCCCTTGCATGAACGGGAGCTTGGAGACACATACATCTGCATGATGTGATCCACTTTTACATCCGTGTACCCATACTCACAGGGTGAGGGGAAGTGGGTACAAGCTCACATATAGGCTCAAACCCACCTGTGGTTCACTGTTGACATGTGCTCAAAGCATTTCTGAGCATAATAAAACTGCAAGTGATAGGAAAATATATTGCTTGACCCAAACTGGAGTGCTGTCAGGTTCAGGACTTTTTTTTTTTTTTTTTTTTTTTGGTTTTACTTTCCTGAATGTGTTTGATTCTTTCTGCCTCATTGCAACCTCATGCTTGCATGGGATCTTCCTGACTCAATACACTTCATATTTTCCTGGTAACTCCTCAGCACCTATTTAAGTTGCTGTTTATACAGCATGTTTCACAGCTTGCAAGTATTTGTTTCTAGCAGTAATTTTATGTTGTCCATATCTTCTTGGCTGCTAATATTACTATAAATGTCCCTTATTAAATGTGTTCGTGTAACCTAGTGTTGTCTAACCTCAGACTTCAAAACAAGTACTGAAAACTGTGAGTTTCTAAAAGCCCTTAACAGCAGTCATGGAGCACCCCTGTCTGTTTAACATCAGGCTTTGGGCGATGAAAAATAGCATTCACATTTGCTTTTCCCCACCTTTAAGAACAGAAATAGATGTAGCACAGCTTTTTGCAGTGTCTGTGACCCAGGCTTTCTTTGTTGATTGGAAGCTATCCCTGACCACTGGAACCTGCTCTCCTAACAGAAGGGCTTTTCATCAGACCAGAAGCTTTAAATGCATGGGCAAATCGTAAAGGAATCTTCAGAAATGGAGCTAAGCAGAAAAAATACATATATATGTATATATAAAGGGGTTCCATCCCTGTTGGAACAGTGCATTTGCAGATACTTATCCCAGACATATTAGCAGGAGATTTCTTTGAGCTAATACGCACTGGGAGGTGCCTCTTTCTGTGTCTTCTCCTCCCTAAAACGTGTGCTATCCTTTTCTAGGGCTGCCAGAATTCTGTGATTGTTGCTGTTGTTCTGTTTGTTTGTTTTTAAATACTCCTTTTTTGGATTGTCCAAAGCAATGCTTGATGTTTGGATCTTTGAATCCAGGAGCCGGGGGAACGGAGCAGAGCAGTCCAGGTGGAGGGAGCTGCATCCAGCTGCAGGTGCTTCTCCAGGTGTGCCTGGCCAGAGGGGCTCACTCAGCCCCTGCAGTGGTCCCCAGGGTGTGGGGCAGGAGGCAGGGCACAGAGGTGCCGGGCAGGCAGAGGAGAGGGGTGCAGCAGCAGCTGTGAGAAGTGTTTTGAGATATCGGGAGATGAAACACAGTGTGGGGCTGCTAGCAAAGCTGCTTGCAAGGCGGTGCAAGCTACCAGCGCTTATATTCCTGAGGTTTACTAAACTAAGGCTTGCGAGCTTCAGTAGATGATGAACAAATTAAAAATGGTGTTTTAGAACAAATGGTTGAACAGATTAAAAACTGTGTTTTAGAGCAAATGGTTGCTTACCTTTTAGTATAAAGCACATGGGTTGTTGTTTTTTTTCCCTCTGTGGTTGGAGAAGGTTTGTTGATTGTCTAAAATAACCTGAATATTTCCCCCTGTGAAGTTATTTCAAGGTTCATAGTTTCACATTTAATTCAGTACTTCATTTAAGGTACTTGAAAAAAAAAACTAAGACATTTGCATTTAAATATATGTATAAGCTCTTGTTGTACATTGCTGACTTTCAGCTGTGGTCTGCCTAGACTTGAAAGGAAATTCCACTATAGTACCAGCATGAAAACGTGCATTACAAGAAGTGTTAACGGTTGGAAGTTTTCCCCTTGGTTTCCTTTCCCTAATTATAAATCTTTTTTTACCTTTTTTTTCCAGAAAAAAAAAAAGAAAAAGTCACAATGTGTAATATTTACAGTCTCAAGAGGTTTAGTGTTTGTTAATGTGTGGTTGTATTGATGTAAAATAATTCCAAGGTTGTGCTTGCTCCAGAATCTGGTTATACATTCCGCTGCTGATGCTGTAAAATTTCAGTATTTTTTCTTCCCGTTTGGTCATTCTAGAAATAACATCTAAAGCTATTTCCACACATCACAACCAAAGAGTTGTCATGTTTATTTAACCAGCTCCATCTGGCTCCCAGTTAAGTCACAAATTTCATATTTTTTTCACAGCCCTGTATAGATTCCTGCAATGCAAACGGAATGCAGAGAAAAAAAAAGCCAAGTTAGGTTTTGTTTCCTGAAAGCAACGTCCTTTTTGTCAAAGAGAGGACTGACTGTTTTTTTTCATTGTATCCTGCCTCCCAGATTACTTGGTCTTTGAAGGGGAAAACACAGATCTTCTGGCGCGGCCTGCTGCTTGCAGCACTGCCTGTGTTTTTTCAGTTTTGTTTTTTTGGGCCAGGCTGGAGATGATGAGGTCAATCAGCTGCAGCAGCCGGTGCCAAGCTTTTGGCCCTCGTGCCTGAGGGCTGTGGGGTTGGGAAAGATGTGGGCAGGCCAGGCTGCACCCGCCACCCCACGGCCTCCTGAGGACCATTGCTCAAATACTGAAGACTGTGAAGCAGTCTTTGGTCTGAACTTGTGCTCATGACTTTCCTGATGCCTGGGCAGGAATGGTCCATATGGTCTTCTTGCAGACCAGAGAGGAGTTTCTGAAGCTCCCGATGGAGAGCACATTCCGGGACTAACACTCTTTTTCCCCAGGACCTCTAAATCCTCTGGTATTTTAGCTTGCTTCCAGTAAGAGCACACCCTGACACAATGTTTAGGTATTGAAATGGGCTGCACGGGGAAGTGGCGGAGTCCCCATTCCTGCAGGTATTTAAGTGACATCTGGTTTAGTGGTGGGGATCAGCAGCTCAGGTGGACAGCTGGACTTGGTCATCTTGAAGGTCTTTTCCAACCTCAATGATTCCAGGACCTCAGAGATGAGACAAGGGACAAACCAGGCTGTGAGAAATTCCAGGGTGACAGGTGTCCGACGTCTTATTAAACAGGCAAGGAAAGGGTGGAAGGTGATGTAACTGCTGCTGAACTCTGTTTTTGCTGGTGAATAGTGTCCATTACAAACAGGGATCCAAGCTGACAAGAAGATGAAATTAGTCCTCCAGCAGACAAATTGGAGGTCATCCTCCTTAAAGACAGAGGTAGAGAGTCTCCTCTGTTAGCTTGGTTCCTCTGTAAGCTTGCTGTAGTGAGTACAGAAATGCATTTCTTCAAGGCAACGTAAAGGGAGTCCTGTTTGTGAACTGTAGTCGCTTGTGTGATGTGAAGCGTAATATGAAAGGAGAGAGTCATTTGAGATATTACAAGTAGCTGAAGGAGCAAGAAACTTGTGTGATCATAAATGTTTTGACAAATGTATCACTATATTTTTTTAAGAAGATAAAGATGTATTGATCTGACTGTTCTTATGTATATGAATAAGATACATTCCCAGGGTGGCAGTGGTCATGGCACCAAGCCTGCCAGAGCTCAAGAAGCATTTGGACAACACACTCTCAGACACATGATCTGATTGATCTGATTTTATTTATTTATTTATTTATTTATTGGGTGGTCCTTTGGGGACCAAGGGGCCGGACTTGATGAGACCCTTCCAGCTTGATATTCTATAAAGATATGTATGTGATATCTAAGGCAAAGAAGTTGGTTTTTTGGGAAACTGAGCTCATGAAAATGAATGTTTAAGATGCTTCTTGGTGTTCTGCGTCACTATACGAGTCTGGTTTGGTGATGTTGTGGTTTTGTAGCTTTAATCATCTATTTGGAGGAGGAAGGCTATCACCCTCATTGCTATTTTTCTTCTGGCTCTCACAAAACTGTGGCTCTACCTGGAGCCTGAAACTTTGAAATAATGCTCTTAGATTCTCTAGTACTCAGTGTATGTTGGGGTATCTGTAGTGTAGAAGCAGAATGGTATACTGTTATTTTGTGAATTCAGATCTCCTTTTGATATTCCACAAAGATTGCGAAAGTGTATGATGTTTCACAAAGGTTTCTGAATGATGTTACTTTTCTGGTGTTTATGTAGGCTTAAATCTGACTCGTTTTATAGTGCTTTTCTCCACTACCAGTGTATTTATCAGTTATTCTCTGAAGGACATCATCTGATTTCTTAAGATTATGAAATAGGCATATTTTTCTCTTACTGACTTTTGCAAGCTACAGCCTTAAAAATTGCTTTTTTTTCGCAAGATACGCTGTTCTGTGATTTTATTATTTGAAAGAACTTTTCATTCATATAAACACACATATGAATACATTCAGAATGAGCCTTATACAAATCCTTGTTGTTGTTAAATGACTTGTTAAAGTGCAGTAAGTCTACATTTTCCTCACAGTTGTACTCTTGTGTTTTCTTCTTTACACAGGAGCCCTTACCAAAGTAAAGGAGAGTAAGCGGCATGTCGAAGAGGGGAAGATGGAGCTCCAAAAAGCAGAGGGCATTCAAGAACGGTGTAACATTATTTCTTTTGCAACCCTAGCAGAAATTAATCATTTCCACAAAATCCGTGTGAGGGACTTTAAATCACAGATGCAGCATTTCTTGCAGCAGCAAATACTCTTTTTTCAAAAAGTGACACAAAAGCTAGAAGAAGCTCTTCACAAGTATGACAGTGTTTAATCTCTGAACATTGATTTGTGGACTTTGCTCAATTTGAACATGACTTAAGCAGCGAAGCAAACATCGCTGCTGTTAAAGAGCTATTGCCAGTGGTAGATGGTGGTACAAGGATGGTTTGTGTTCACCTGGAATCCCGGTTTAATCTCTGATTATGTAGGAAGGAAACAGTTATAGGGCTATGTAGTAGAAACAGTACCACACATTGTAACTAAGTTATACTGTGTATGCCTACACTACCATTGTAACTTTTTTGAAATAATGAGTATACTATTTGCCTTATTGCTTTTTGAAATACGGTATTTTAGTGCATACTTTGTAGACCTCAGAACCCTTCGGGTCTTTAAGGAAGTTGGCTAGATAAGCCTGCTTCAGATGCCTTTTTACTTTCCTAGATTTGGATTTCCTAAATTCAAACAATTCTCTGTTTACAGACTCCTACTAGAGCAGCTATGTGATTCTGTGCCTTTAGACTCTATTTTTCCTTTTCTAGTAAGTCACATTTTTATTATTGAATGAATGAAGGGTTGATGCCTATGACAGGAACTGATAATGAAACCTCATATTAACTGGAAAAAAATCAGCTGCCATCCAGTTTGCACAGCAAGTACTGTCTTATGACAAATGTTGGCTCAAAAAGGAGAAATTAAATCTATTCACACTTTCCTTGAAAATGGAGACTACTTGTTACATGTGCTAGGATGTTAAGCACATATACAAATATACACCATTGAATTCCCTTTCTGAAATGAATATTACAGTGAGGGTTGTTGTTTTTTTTTTTTAGTATAAAGCATTACTGTGAGTGGAAATTTGAAGAACTAGCCTAATCAAAGTGATGTTTATCAAAAGGATATGAATGCAGGCTATGTGGCTAGAACATTTTTTTTTTCTTATAAGTAGGAAAAGATCTGCTCATTGCTCAGTTGCTGATTCAGTTTAACTTCAGACTTGCATCTGCATTGCCGGTTGTCTGAGTTGAGACTCCACTGTGATTCATTAGTTTACTCGGTTACAAATTTTCAGGGATGTTCAGTAATACAAATGATCTGAAATCAGTCTTGGCTGAACTGACTTGGAAAACAGGTGGCATTTTTATGTTTATAACACTCAAGAATTAACAATTGTCTTAATTTTTGTATGAATATTTTTGACAAGCAGGGTGCATTTATATGTATGTAAACACTATCTTTTAAGGAGTTTTCTGGCTTATTTCCCTTGAATTAAGTCTGAAGTCTGTGTTTATAACCTATTGGTTCCCTTCTTAGAGGTCAGTATGAGGGAGGGTTTTTATTTATCCTAGCCTTTTTCTCCTAAACAAAAATAACAAAACCTTCAAAGAAAGCAAAATGTTTACTTTTTTTAAAAATTAAATTAATCAAAGATAGCTTAAACAAATTAAAGCCTGGAAAAGGAAGTTAAGCAATAGTTACATTTAAGTACAAATCATTCCTCACCTATGCAGCAGAAATGTACAGTTCTTTTGCTCAATCATGTGAGATTCTGTAGCTTAACCCCACACCTCTGTTTCAGAGGAATAAAGGTAAGAATGTAGTTTTGGGTTTAAGATGCCCCAAAATGCTTGGAAGATTGCTATTTTGACCACTTTGCATTCAGCAGTGCTGCTAATACATACCCAAAGAAACAAAATAGAGTGACAAGGAAGAAAAAGCAACAGTGTTTGTAAAGGAAGGACAATCAGTGAGGGAAGAATCCATTTGCAGGCTATTGAAAGAGCGCTGCAAACAGCAATGTTGACTGTAAAATAAGGACCATAGTCATAGGGCTGACTTTCTCTTTATCTTCCTCATGGTGTCTTGTTCTACATTCAAAACTCACCACTTCCCATAACAGCTCTTCCCAACAGTGCTCCAACTTCCCACATACTGTTTAATTACCTGAGACAGCAGTGAGCCGGGTTTGAGCTGTTCCATGGCTTACATTTGCTTAAGCCAGATAGCATTTTGTTAAATGACTTTGCAGTAATTAGATCAGGCTACAATTGAAGTAATTCTATATAGAGGTATTAAGACCTGATCAGAAATTGATCTTGGTCCAGTTGAAGTATTCTAGGAGGTTAGTTTTATTAGTTTTTATTAATGAAGTGTACATGCCCAGGGGAAATTAAACTGTGATATGTATACATAAAACATTATCAGACAGGTACAGTTTTCCCAAATAAACTGTCATGGCCTTCACCTTACTTTCTCATTTGTGAATTTTTGGGGTAGAGGGAGAATAGGGGTGCTAATTTGTTAAACTTGATGTACCAAAATGCTTGACTGCAGTCCTGGATCTGAGGTGTTGCAGAGTTTGAAAAGGTATTAGCACATTAGCATCTTCTTTTATTCTCACTTAGAGAGAGTTGGAGTTAAGCAGATGTAGGGAGCCAGAACTCAGTTCATGGTTACTGCACTCTGTGAGATCTACTATTTTAGTTTTACTTGGAACCAAGTGTCACGTTGACCACCCATGCTGACGGACTACTGGATGGTGCGATCTGAGGTCCGAATGTACTCTACAGGAAGGTGAATGTATATTGTGTGGGACTGTGGAGGTCTCGAGGGAAATCTTAACAAAACCTCTTAAATGAATACATGTGGAAGAGAGGAAATGAGCTCCATAACATAATGTTAAACGCATTTGTTTTATTCCATTCCTGTAATTTGTGTTTGATGCATTACAATTTTTGTGCTGATAGTAATATGTGTCTGTTATATTTACTGGGAGTTTAGGGGGATTAATTGAAAGCTGCAAAAAGATTCACTGATGTATTGGTTTCTGTGAAAGTGCTGTATCCAATGAAAAATGTAGAATAAACCCATCAGTGGAATATAGCTACTTAAAATGATCAGCGAGTGGTGAGTGAGTAATGTTTCTTCTTAAATTAGAGGCTTTACATTTAGATATTAATAACCTGTGAAAATGATTACATATGTTTGTGTTGTAGCCCTTCTGTTGTGTGATGCTTGCAAAGAAAACGATTCTCTCTGTTGGTGACCTGTGCACATTTTCTAGATACTCCCCACCAGTTTCATGATCCAATGGCATGGTACATTTGTTTCAGGAGCATTGCACAACCCAG
Organism: Nettapus auritus; assembly: GCA_011076525.1. Classification (NCBI taxonomy): domain Eukaryota; kingdom Metazoa; phylum Chordata; class Aves; order Anseriformes; family Anatidae; genus Nettapus; species Nettapus auritus. The sequence goes on from CM021797.1 coordinate 17,715,416, forward strand.
CTTAGAGAGATCAGCAGTAAAATTGTGATGATGAAACCTTCAAGACAATCACCAACAAAATCTGGAAAAAAATCAGAATGGAAGTATACGTCACATAAAATGCATACATTTTTGTAAGATGTTAATGAACTGTATGCACTGAAAATACCTACGTTATTTTGTGAGGCACAGGTATCTTTCTGGTGAATTACAAGACACTGTATGCACTGCATTATTACTTTGTCAAAATTTCATAATTCCAGCTAATATCTTCCATGCTGGTTGTCTGCTCCAGCTTGAATTCTTCAGGGAAACTCAAAGCTGTTCAGCTATTTCTGAGAAGGAGATCATAAAAATATAAAAAAATAAAATAAGTTTTTCTTCCTCTTAGATCCTTTGGCTGAAAAGCTTTAGTTCTCTCATGCTTTGGAACAAGGACTTGAAATTTGGCAGACTTGTTACCTTTTACATCCTCAGATACTCCTTGCTGCACTGTGAAAATTTGCCCAAATATTTCGAAGTTAAGCTAAGGTTTCTTCAGGCTCACTTCTGCTAAAGTTTGAGAGATATTTTTTCTGTAGCTTCATTTCATTTGCTTCAAGCCATCTTTTTTTCTAACCTCAGTCAGCAGCAGCTCCATGAGATTTTCTCTGCCATTGTTTTGTCTCTTCATCTAGAAGGGGCTGAGCCTTCCAGAGCAGAAGCTGAGCAAAGTGGCATGCAGGTTGGCAGCTACAACAATGTGGACATCAGGGGTGATACAGGGGAACATGGGGACAAAGATCAGGGAAAGGCTAGGGCAGAAAGCCTGTTCCTGCAGTCCCTCATTATTCCTTGGGCTTCCAAAGTGTCTTGGCCTTTTGCTGTCATCAGAGAGCCATAATAAGCAGATGCAAAATGGGTAACTTAAGTTCTTCTGGTGTTGAGGATGGCAACAGCTTGTTTTTCTCATTATAAATTACATATGTATAAATGTATTTGTTCAGTGGTCAAAGGTCTGATATGTTAGTTGAAAAGTTTTGACTCTGATAAACTCTAATAATCTGGGGACTGAAGGATTGTGCTGCAGCTCTGAGTATCCATACCACTCTTTATGTTCTAATTTGTTTTAGGAGTCTGCACACTAGAAAGTTAAATAACAAAAAATGATAAGTTTGACCAACAATTTGAAAAAAAAAAAAAATTAAATACAGTTGCCTGCGTAATTAGTGTATCAAGACACACCTTGATAGACCACAATGTTTTTCCATCACTTCCCTGCCTGAGTGCACAGCATACACAGAGGTCTGCTGGCCAGTGAATGTCTGTCAGGGAGGGTGTTGTCTGTATCATCCTTACCTCTTTTGCAGCACCACCTGTACTGTGTGCAGTTTGAAAGAAAAGTAAGGGTCTTCAGCCTGCAGGGAGGTGCTCAGAGAGCTAGACTCCATCCCTGCCTGCACCCATGCTCTTCTATGCAATGTAAGCCACAAAAATAATTTAAATTACTTATATCAATTTTTGTGTAGGCTTGAATCACAGAATCACAGAATTCCTAGGTTGGAAGAGACCTACAAGATCGCCGAGTCCAACCTCTGACCTAACACAAATCATCCACTACACCATATCCCTAAGCTCTGCATCTAAACATCTTTTAAAGACCTCCAGGGATGGGGACTCCACCACTTCCCTGGGCAGCCTATTCCAGTGACTAACAACCCTTTCTGTAAAGACGTTTTTCCTAATATCCAACCTAAACCTTCCCTGGCGCAACTTTAGCCCATTCCCCCTTGTCCTGTCACCAGGCACGTGGGAGAATAGACCAACCGCCACCTCGCTACAGCCTCCTTTCAGAGGTTAAATCCTTGAGATTGAAGCTAAAAAAGTGCTCAGCATTCACAGTTTTCACTGCAGGTTGTGGACATTCTGCTTTGAATAGAGAAAATGCTACAAAATGCACAGCTCTGGGATTTGTTCTCTAAGCAGAGCACCACAAGTTAGAGGACACTTCTACTCTATCAGCTGCAAAAGGGAAACGTAAACCCAGTTCATTTTTCTGGAATGTTGCTAACAAGTTCCTTGAAATAGTTTTTAGACACTGCATTAATAAGTTAAAAAAATCAAAACCTTGTAAGGAAATTAATACTCAGTCTTCAGAATGAGGTGTATTATTCGGGATAAAATAAGCCTCTAGAGGAAGCTCACTCAGTTACTATTCATACAGTGAACTGAAAGAGAGGAAGGCATTAACAGGAAAATCCTGTGTGACTGTGTCACTGCAGCACAATTTTGATGCATATCCACAGGACAGCTGAATTGAATTGCATGGGTTACCTTACTTCTGTCATTGCCTTGTTTTTGAGATATTGCTTTTGTAGCTTCAGTAATTTATCAATGTAACACAATGTAGTAAGTACGATACACAAGAACATAAATTGGGTAATATGTGTAATAAATACAAGTAGCGTAAGTTCACTGCATTTTGGACTTAGTTGGCAGCAGAGCTCAGGCATGCATGAAATTAATACATAAAATTGTTGGATACAGTAAAAAGCTCTGATTTCAAAGTTAAAAGGCATTCTTACCCAGACTGATAGCCATGCTGCTTTGCAACCCCATTTAAAGCTAAGCACTTAACATGGTTCCATTGAAATCCAGGGTTTTTTTTTTTCTGCTTGACTCCACTGCGAAGAACATCAGGCTCTCCCTGTTGACACAGTGCAGTATTCCTCTCCTTTGCTAAGGTACAATTCAGTCTAAGCCAAAGATTTTAAAGTTCCCTGTTATAAAGCTCTTTCACATAATTTTAATAAAAATCTCTGGCTGTTTTAGGATATATGAAATTATCATTTGAAATAAAGAATCTGAAGGAACAAGGTTTTATTTATAATTTTTATAAATATTTATTTTTTCCCCCACTGGTTGAGATGGCACAGGTTGAATGCTAAATGAAGCAGCGGCTTATGCATCCGCCTGCACTGTTTGTGCTGGAGCTGTTACCCAGCTCTGCCTGTCTCCCCCTCCAGGTGGATGTGGTTTTCCAGGCTTAGCTGTCCAAAGCGCATAGGGATGAAGAAGCACAGCAGAGTTCACAAATCGATTACTCACACTTCGAAACATAACTAAAGAATGCGTCTGGCCGACAGGGTTGAGCAACATGCATCCCGTGCCTGGGGGTGGGGAGGGAAGCTCACAGTGGTAACCAGATAAAGGGCAGCCTCAGCATCTGTGAGCATTGCTCTCAGTACTCTGCTGGCCAGAAAAGGCTGGAACTTGTTAGGGCAGGAGGACAGGAAGGAGGAAGTGATTTTCTCTTCCCATGCAGCCCTAGTAGGCAGCAGGCTGGGGAGCAATGTGTTGATGGCCAGGGAAAGAAGCCGGAGGATGCTGTGAGTTTCCGTCTAGGCCGCACTGAGACCATGAGTGCCCACCCAAAGGATGAAGTTTCCTTCAGAAGGCAGTTGTGGCCACTTTCTCTTTAAAATCCACTATTGAATAACCACTTGGTGTAAAATACAGGAAAGGCCCTGGGAGCAGGAACTGGCCATACGTGCTCAGGGCAATGGGCCTCTAGGTCAGGCTCTCATCTCACAGCCTCACTTTGCACTCTTCTCTGCACTGGGGGACAACGAGGGAAGGAAGAGCCCTGGCCAGCTCTTTGATCTCAGATATTGCTGTTGAAGGTGCCCACCTGCCAAAGAGGGCGCCAGACTCTGTCCCAGGGTTATAAAAACATTAATCTGAAGCCATGAAGGAAGAACGTAGGCTCCCAAAGGGGCAGTGCTGGCCATGACTCCAATGTTCAGTCCTTCATGGGCTGCTTCTAGGTGTCCTTTTGCTTGTCTTCTTCGGGACTGTGAATGCAAAATGTTTAGGAAGCCAACTCGCCTGACACAGAGGTCCCCCTCCTCAAGCCAGGTACCCCAAATCTTCATTCTTTACGGGATCTAGCCCTAACAAGTTGTCCACTTGGAGGCTCAAGAAAATTTGTCCTTATTAGATCTAAAGTAGATTAGCTAAACCTAAAAGCTTTGTGTTCATGTTTTCATTCAGAATTAATGTTATTTCCATTTGGCTTAATTTACTCAGCTAATGAATTAAAGCAAATCAAATTAAGTTTATTTCAATTCTGAACAAGAATATCCACTGCTCCCATAGGCAGCTATGCACCTCCAATAACCTAAATTCACATCCATAGTTGACAACAGCATGTTGAAAATTCCAGCATAGAAAAGACCCAGATAGTTTGCCATATATTCTGGGATTTTTACAAAATCTGAGCACCTTTTCTAGACTGGGATCTCAGGCTAACATCTTTCTAAACTACACTTCCTCACGTGAAAGGTATGTCCTGCATGCTGCCCTTCCCACCACCACACCACGCTTCTGCTAACACCCTGCTGGACCGCATTCCCACAGAGCTGTCACCATCCCCACAAAACCTGTGGTCTGTGGCATTTGGCAAATCTGTGGGCAGAGGTGACTTTTTTTCTAATTATCAGTGTACCAATCATGTTCTGACTGTAGCAACTCTGTTTTTGTATAAATTTACCTTATAAACATCTCTTCTGCATTTTTTTTTTTTTTTACTCCAGTTTGGCATGTGACATTTGTAGTTGAAACTTACATTAAGTATTTGTGAAACCTTTTTTTCAAGTTTTTACGTCGGATACCATTTTGTCTCTTGTGTATAAGTGTCATTGAGATATTGTTTCAGTGGTGAATTTGAAATCTTTCTTAGTTTATTTTTAATTCCTGATCAATTATTTGTAATTCGAAAGCAGTTTTTGTCATTAGCAGAATCTAATTGTATTTTGATTAGCAGAACATAATTTCTAACAATAAGAAGGGAGATAACCCAGTTTTTATATATGTATTTAATTCTTTTTCCCTGTCTCAAGGTCCCAATGAACGCCAAGCACCCTAGACCAGAGGTGTGTCCTGGATTGTAGGGCAGTGATGCAGCAAAGGCAATGCACAGGAGTGAGCTGCGGAACTTGAATGTTTGGGACTACATTCAAGGAGGCAATTAGGCTCCTAATTTCCAAATTATGTACTTCAAAAACCCTCATCAGCCCATGTTCAGTCTTGGAAGCACCTAATTCTTAACACTTTGGGCTGCTGCAGGTGCACTGCACACCTTCCTGAATGTTGCTCAGATCTTTCTATGGCCAAGCAGCTTATTGCTTAACGAGCCCCTGAGACCCATCAGTGCAGGTTAACTGGGTGTTTCTCTGCCTGAGTTCCTTACAGTTACGATGTTTGTGCCTGGTTGTGGCCATCTAAAAGAAAACAAAGTCTAGATTAAAGAGTACTTAAGTGCCTGCAATGTGAACTATGCTGCTCCTTTCTTTTTAATACATAGCATCATAGCAAGCACTTGTATTGATTTTTCACTTACTTCTCAATTCACCTTCTTCAAGATAGGTCTTATACTAAAACTTTGTGAAATGATTTCTCAGAGTCTAGGAAAAAAAATGAAGTTGTGTGTATCAAACTTGTTGTCAAGTAATTACTAGAACTGCCAAGCACAGCATGAAAGCTAAAGAGTAACACCCAGTATTTCACATACGAAATGGGGTGACTGCCTCATGCTGACTCAGACAGCAAGTACTTCTGAAACCAGTGACCAAAATTTCAAGTGTTTACAAAAGAGAATTTCCTCTAGAAAGGTTTCCAGTCTAAGGACAGTGCATATGTTTGAAATGTTCTTACTGAGTAAAATAAAATAGAATTAATAAAATAAAATAAAATCAGAAGCAAAACAAATTCAAATTCAGGTTTACCTGATTGGTCACTGATATTACAAAGAACAAATGAGGGCCATGGAGCTTTTTTCCATCCAGTTTTCCTTTTGATGCTACCACTCATAGGGGTGCAAATGAAAATCATAGATTTAACGTACCTATAAACCACCAGAGGTTTTGTTGGCTATCATGTCACAACAATTAGAAAACAGATTAGAGTAAAACACAGTCTGTAATCCTGTAGGTTTATAAGGTACTGGAAGGTTAATTATTGGCATGATTTGAATCAGTCTGACCCTGTGCCAGAGGGGTGTTGATCTGGGGGGTCTCAGTTCCTGCTGAAGCCCACTGGTGAAAAGGGCTTGCTGTCCCTCAGCAGCAGGTAACACCTCCGTTTTAACACTGGATGAAAACAAATGCGAGGGACACACTTGCTTAGCTCCTGTGCACATTTATTTAGCAACATATGTTACAATCATCTGCCAAAATAAAAATAATCAATCCGTCTTGACAGCAGGACCTGCCAGCTTGGTTTGTTGGATATTTATTACCCACGCTGCCAGCAGGCAGCAGATGTACAGTATGTTTCTATTACTGACTAATCACTGAATAGGAAGACAAAAAGGCTAAATGAAAAGAAAACATGATGAAGCATCTCCTCACTTAGGTGGTAACTCTGTGTCTTAACTAGAATTCCATACATTAACAACACCTCCATACATCTACATCCCTCCCTCAGTGCTGAAATTTTAGGTCACTTTATTATTCTTTTTTTGTTAATTGCTTCGCGACTGACAGGCTTTGAAGCAGTGCATTTTTTGCTTATCATACAAGCTGGAAAAGTGCCCAAAGTATTAGCTCATCAGCCAGCCATTAGTACCTGCTGCTCACTGTCTGCTACTACTAAATATATGTTAATGATGCTATCTGAATCTTGGGAGGATCAGGATGCGTTTGTAAATTGTGCTCATGCCAGGAAGATGAATGCTACTTGCAAAGATGACAAAGAAAGCAGCTGCTTTTAGATGAGATGAATCACCACATTTTGTATTACTCTGGGGTAATAAATTATATTTTCTCTCTTGAATTCATTTTTTATGGAAGCATGTGGTTATGTGGAAGTATAGCATGTGAGAAACCTTTCAAAGCCTTCTGAGATGGAATAAAAATGATCAGATTTATTATTTTTTAATAGACTTGTGTTTAAACACATGCAAGCCTGTTATGTTTTTCTTTCAGGGGTCTTTTCACATATTGCATCCTAATAAGAAAACAACAGCTTTTAAATATTTTATAAGATGCATTTGTTTTTCTCCTGCTCCTTCTTCTGGCTGTTAATTACACGGGTCTTTTCAGCAACAAAGAACAGAGTTCTGCAAGTCTTAAATGCTTATGTATAAAATATATCCGAAGCAATTGAATAATATGACAGGAAATCAAGCCAATTTGAAATTCTGATGTGATGTAAAGTAATGCAGACTATGTTGTGTGTTTGTTAGGAAAGAACAATTTAAGTTAATTGCAATTAAGATGAAGTTTAAGTTTTTTGAAAGATGATTCAGACATGCAAACAACAGACTGAAAATATGGGTGCTGCATTTGACAAAAATGCGGAAAATACTTGGACTGATTAGTAGAAGTGGGGATTATTTGGGGAAACACTATAATTACATTTTTCTGTGGTGTTTCTGGGATGCCAGGACAGGCCATGCCCTTCCACAGCACATTTCCCTTCCCTCCCCTCCCAGGCAAATCTGTGACAGAAAAGGTGAAGAGAAAGGCTCAGAGAGGCAGAGCAGGTTGCTGGCCCTTGCCCTGGTGGGTGAGTGGTGTGCAGGCAGATCTGGCGCCTAGCCTGGAGCTGGGTGGCACAGGGCACTTGGCTGCCCTCCTGCACGATAACCAGCAATTGCAGCTCTAGACTTCAAGTCCTGTTCCTGTGAAGAGTCCAACACGTGCTGAGCCAGGCAAGCTGATTGTGTGATCTAGCAGAAACACTTTTCTCCAAAGACTTAATGCTTTCTGAGTAAGTCATATGATTTCTTTCATGTGATAAACCACTGGAATTGGAAGCTTTATTTATTTATTTATTTATTTATTTATCCTTACTAGGGATACATGAAAGGGCTTTGAAATATTTATACTTAACCACAAGAGACTTCTCCAAAAACAGTGGCCTAGACTATATGCTGAAGGGGTGACTAAGAAAAGCAAGGAATATCCAGAGGGGAAAACTGAGTACACCAGGTTCTGCAGGGGATATTGCTACCCCCAGAACTTCCCAGACCATGCGAGTACTACCACGGCTTAGGGCTGTCTTAGACCACAGTCATTTTTTTTGCAAAAATAGCTAAGCTTTACCTCTTAGAGGCACAGCACTGAAATTAACTGCATGGATTTTTTTGTGCAACACATCTGCTTAAAGAAATTAAGAAAAGAAACCAGATATTGAAAAACATGTTTTTGGACTAGAAAATCTGAGCAGAGGACATTCAATTTCGTGAAAAGTATCACAAATAAGTAAAGCAGGTCTTCATTAGAGATGACTTTGCTAAGTAACATGAATCCCACTTCTCCACTTCCCTCTCAACTGCATCTCCCCCTGTTTTCAGGACATCCATGCCACCTTGGTTGTCATTGCTCCTGGATGTAGGGCACTCCATCTGCACAGGGCTCTTTCCAAACCAGGGTTTCAGAGGGTGATTTCTGCTCCCCTGTTGCAGAATTTGGGGCCTGGCCACCTCTAAACGAGCTTTCCTAGTTCCTGCACACACTTCACAGCTGGATGATGACACTCAGAAATGTTTCACAAACTGAGTAAATGTATTGCCATTAGAGAATTGTTATGGAAACACAAGTACCTCCAGAGACAAGCACTCTTTGTCTATTTTTTGTATAGCTACATTTTGTGTAGCCTTGCACTGTAGCACTGCCTTCTAGTAAGAGGCCGTAAGCTTCGCAGTGAATTTGCAAGACCTTCAGGCTGAGGCTTGCCAGGCTTGTTCTGTCTGAACTTCTCTTGACCTGCCCCTGACTTGAAGATCCAGAGGAGCAGAGGAAGGGTGACCACACCTCTAAGAAATGGGACAGAAACTGAGAAATATATGTGTTGCAATTTTAATTCTATTACTGCTGTTATTGAGACATTTTCTGTACAGAAATGCTCTAACTGCATTATTAGTCTCCCTGTTTCTGCCATAATAACTTATAGACTAACAATGATTCATTAATTTGACTGATAAGATTTACATTAAATAACAATAAATTATTGCCTTTATTTATATACATAGTGCATGCTTCCTTTTTGCCCACAGACAAAACTTCAAATGTAACAGTTTGTTATTTCACACCCACAAAATGAAAGGTTTATTGGCATTTTGGGAGTGCCTAAGCCAAATGGACAAGCCCTCTGAGCTCATTGTCGCAGTACCTAGAAAGTCTGCATGGCTATGCAGAACAATTGTTCTCTAAAAGCTATTTGCCAGGTCTTTTTTTTTTTTTTTTGGTGTTTGTGTGTGTATTAAATCATTTGTAGACCCTGTTTCCCAAAGAAGCAAAACATTTCCTGTCTTGAACCACCCCAGAAAACCTCAGCTATTGGTGAGTTTGGAGTCTGCAGGTGGAGAAAAAGAGAGATTTAACTTCAATCTTTTGGGATGGGGAGTCGTAGCCGAGCAAAAAGAAATGATAATAATCACATTGATCCTTGTCTACAGGAATGCAAGGATATGAACTGAACATCCCAGGGAGTTGCCTGGCCGTGACCTTTGAAGACAAAGTATTTTGTCTCTTCCCTGGTTCTGCCCAGGAGTTGTCATCCACAGGAATACCTCAAGGTCAAAGTACAACTTTCTTACCAGTAAAAACAAGATGCTGAAGTCACAGTGGGGTGACCAACAGGAAATTTTGGCCATGTCTGAAAGAGCTGTGCTTCCATTTGGGAAAAGAAGTGTTTATATGTTAAACTGAGTTCAACTGCAAGAAATACTGCTGTGCAGCTGGAAACATCAGAGGACCAGAGGTCTGTTTGAAATGTCAGGGATGAGTGGAAAATTCATTACAGTTTTGGCAGAAGGAGATGGATGTGGGAAGTGAGGGTTTTCATTACAGATACCGTCTGATGGTAGCCTTACCAGGAAATAACTGTATATTTGTATTTTTGAAGGCAGGTTTCCAGCCTAATAATGCTACTATTGCTGTCCTTTGAGAGCTGCTATGACTCCGAGAATGCCACGCACTGCACCGCTTACCATAAAGGCACAATTGTGCTGTCATGCAAAGTGAGGGCTTTGCTCAAACAGAGCACATCATCACACAGCATGTACGTGGATACAGACACGCATGCAGGGTGTGCAGGCAGGGTGCAGAGCAAGCTCACAGGGAAAAGAACCTCACTTTCATATTGCCTTTTATGTTGCCTGAAATATCAGGGTCACGATTTCAAATTAAGAATGCCTGCACTGTTATATCCACATGTTCACATCCATTTGGTGCACTCTGAAAATAGCTACATGTACAAAATAAATTTTTATACATAATAATTGTCACCAAAAGATGTTTTGTGCACCATTCTGACTACTGAGCATCATCTCCCAACAAATGCAGAATCCTACTGCATATCCACCCACTGCACAAGTGCAGTTTTCTTTTTCTTATTCTTTTTTTTTTCCTCCAAATATGCATATAATTAAATTTAGTCTTAATTTGTATTTTCCTAGATTTGAATTTAATTACATCATTCTATACATATGCGAGAAGTCCTGTACACAGCACTTTGAGAAAGCACCAGGACTGAATACAGTAGCTTCAGGATCTGTATTGAATGTGGTGGGTTTAGAAGTTTTTCTCAAAAAAAAAAAAAAAAAAAAAATCTGCTTGTATTACGATCTGATGCAAACAACTAGAATACATGCCATCTAGCCTGAAACATGTATTTTCCATCTATATTAACTTTTGAAAGATTGGAAGATTTTGACATACTCACTAAATTATCTTTCTCTAAAACTGAAACTGAGATGTATGCAGGTACAATGAATGATATGAAGGAAACAGTATGCCTTACCATTGCACTTAGTTGCACGGCTGAGTTAGCTGAGTTTTTATTTCATGAAGTTGTACACTACTCAAATATCTGAGTTAATTTCAAAGAGAGCAAGCTTCAATAGTGACACATGCAAATATGCATAAACAAAGCATATCTTTAAAAACAAATAAACACAAGGACTGGATCCACAGCTGAGGATTTTTTGGATTGGAAGAAATCCAAAAAATATTGGGATGCTCCTTCAACAATGCAGAAAGCTCAGGCTCTGCTCAGTGAGTCTGGCTTTGCTCTACCTATGAACCACTGTAAGAAGGGAGCAAGTCTGCTCCTGGTAAGGAAATGGACCTTGGCATCAGACACAGGTGAGCCACTTCCAGCTCCAGCTGGGGATGGAGCACAGCATTACAACTGCTAGGAAAATACAAATGACAATTTTGTAATTTGTAGCAAATGTATCCACCTGCTCTACATTGCTCAGGTCTCATTCCTCACATCATTGTTAAAATTATCAGCAGGTATCTTACTGCATGAAGTGGAGGGTGGCATTCAGGGAGGAGGTTCTACTGAAGGCCCACTCTTTCCCCATGCTCACTGCAGCACCCACACAGACTTCATCAAAGCCAGTGTAAGAAATCTGAAGGATGCTTTTAATGGCTAATTTACTAAGTGAAATTTTTGTCTATCAATACTTTTGTTGAGAATATCCTTTCTGGATATTTGCTCCCCCCAGAACAGCTGTTTCATGAAGACATCTGTGGTTGCTGTAAGAGGAGCACACCAGGACAACCAGACACAGCAGGCTAGGACAGAACCTGAGTCATGTGATGCTTTTAGTGTAATCTGTGCTGACAATTAAAATGTGTTCTTTTTCATGGCTACATAAAGAAAAATGTGAGTGTTTTCTCCGGCACTGCAGTTAATGTATGGGGAGTGTTTTAGAGGAGCATGAATTTTGCAGGGACTAGCAAATATTACGTGCCAGATGACCAGTTTCCTGCATTAATGGATTGGCTGCTCTCCAAACTCCTGTATGAAAATAGACACATTTGTAAAGAGGTTACTCAGCAAATTCTTCATTTTCAGCAATGAAATAAACAGTATGGGCAAGAAACACCTTTCACAAATCTTTGCAGTGTTTGTGTTTGCAATAGCAGACAAATATATGAGGGAAAATTGCATCTACAGACATTGCTAACTCCTAAACTGAGTTCTTGGAAAAATTCAAGGTTATTTCAGATGGCTTTATATTTTTCTTTTTTGGACACTAACAGTGCTCTAAATTTTGACTTCAAATAAAGGGGAAAGCCTAAAATGCTTTGTTGTTCATGGAGCGTGGATTTAACCTTGTATCTTGAAGTGACAATCTGTGCAGCTTTTGGGGGAGAACTGCATGGGTGGAGAAGGAAAGAGAGAAAAGGACTGGGAGAGAAAAATATTCAGGGGCATGCACTGTTCAAAACCACCTTCAAGGATGTGGCCATTGCCCATGACGAGATATTAACAATGAATAAGTTCATTGCTCTGTAGTGCCTGTTCAGAAATTATATTTTGTTCTTGACAGAAGTTATTTGTTTCCCCAAATATATTTTTCCTTGAGGATTTTCCTCACTTCATAATTACTGAAATAAGACAGAATGGGAAACAGAAGTAGGAACCTTGCCTGGCTGAGGTGGCTGGCAATATCTCTGAAACCACAGAAGTTAAATGCTCAGAAACCTTGGAGGAACAGGGAACTTGAACCCGATTTTTTCATTTGGGAGTTCACTGATCAGAACACAAATCTAAATGCTACTTAAACTTTTCACACTTGAAATCTTACTTTGAATCTCTATAACAAATTTGAGGATTATTTCAAATTAGATATGCCGGAATATCATAGTGCTCAGCTCTGCTGTGCGTTAAACAAGATGGCAGAGGGATTAGCACAAGCAAAAGCAACCACAACTGTTACAGGTTTCAAACCTTGATATTTGCTCATTGAGGTCACAGTGCCAGTGCTGAAGTTATCAAGAGAAAATTTTATGCTTTGGCAAGAATTTGTAAGAGACATAACTAAATAGAAACAACACCAACAAAACAAACTCTGCATTAAACAACATCTCGATGAGCTCAAGTTGGCTTAAGAAGAAATTTTTTTGGCTGTTTTCTTTGTTAGCTGAGGAAAATGAAAAACTCAGTGCTAAATGCAAAAATCTTTGCCTACAGGGAGAGATGCTCTTGGCTCTTACTTCCCCTGGAGGGAGCACAAGCTGCCCTCCCCTTCGTCCTCCCTTGACAGGGAAGAAGGAATAACTTCATGATGAGTTAAACCATGTTGTGTCACGGAGCAGAGGGCGTACAGGTGGGGCAGAGGTGGTCAGGGGGCAGCAGAGCCTGCAGCAAGCAGCAGATCCTCCTGCCTGTGCTGTAGAAGGTCTCCAGTCCTGTAAAGTATGTCAGCCCGGTCCTCTGACCCACTGGGGAAAACCTGATCTTGTATCAGCCAAGCCGAAGCTGAGGATATTTATAGACCTGAATGGGTCTATATGGCATGTGTATTGTATGGTGTCTAATGTGAGATATAGGTATGGTTAGATTTCCAGCTGTAGATAAAAGCATTTTCAAGCTTAAAGATGAGTAAACAAAGAGGAAAAAAAAAAAAAAATCAAGCAAATAAGTTACACAACAAATTCAAACACGGCCTTTTACGGGAGCACAAGAACTGTTCACCTGGTCAGGGGAATGAGTGGAAAGAGCCTATAAAATCTGCAGGACAATCTGGCTGCCTTCAGGAGCCAGAGCACTTCTGCTCCATCTTGTGCTACAGATGAAATCACATTGCCCCTTACATGCAAGTGCTTGTTTCATGCCAATTAACACATACCTCACTATTTGAGCTGTGCCTAGTTAATAAGTATACAGTCAGACGCTGCAGAATGAGTGTGTGGGGTTTCTGCCTCAATCTCTCCACTGCTTCTTGTGATTTCCTTTTGGCCCTGTATCCTTCCTGCAGTATCTGCAGGACGCTCCTCTGCTTGGAGCAGCACTTCCCCAGCACTAGAGAAGGAAAAGGAAACCAAAATCAGGATTCAGCTTTTTTTCCTTTTGCTTGTTGTGTCCCCCTGACCATCTCAAGTGACCTCAAACTTTGAGGTTGCAATTTGTTATCCTTTATCCAGAACACCACATTTGGCAGTAACAGAGTGGATGTTTCCAGCCTGGTATACAGAGCTAAGCCAGCTCACTGATGGGTCATGGAAACCCCTTCACTGCCTGTGAGAGTTGCACACAGGCAGAAACAGCAGATATCTCCTAGAAACACCCATCCGTGGCAAATTACAGTTTCACAGAATTACAGAATCATCTAGGTTGGAAGAGACCTCCAAGATCACTGAGTCCAACCTCTGACCTAACACTAACGAGTCCTCCACTAAACCATATCCCTAAGCTCTACATCTAAACGTCTTTTAAAGACCTCCAGGGATGGTGACTCAACCACTTCCCTGGGCAGCCTATTCCAATGCCTAACAACCCTTTCAGTAAAGAAGTTCTTCCTGATATCCAACCTAAACCTCCCCTGGCACAACTTGAGCCCATTCCCCCTCATCCTGTCACCAGACACATGGTTGCAGCCCCAAGCAGTTAGCAGGTCTTTGTTCTGCTGTCTGAATGGCTTCTTCCATTTTGGCTCACTGCTGCATGGGAGCACTCTGCCAGGCACCTGAAATTCCTGCCATAACCAGCCCTCTTTGAGATTACCATTGTTTTACAAATTATGGCTTCTATGTCGATATCTTATCACCAAAACCCCTCCCAGTACCTACAGAAAACTGTGCTATGCTAAGATATAAGTAGGACTGAGAAAACTTTACCTCATGACATCCATACAGATCTACCATACTCAGGACTCATGTAAGTCCATCTTATCTACACACCTTGCCTAGATAGGGTACATGCAGAACACTTTAAAATAAATAAATATGTGAATAAGATTCCAGCCATTCAGAAACATTTGAGTCCTTGAAAATATGTATGCAGCACCGAGAGCACACTGCCCATGAATACTCTTAGGAATGTACGTAGCAAGGGCAGGACTATATATATTCACAATGACTATTTCAAAAGAGCTTTAATATGTTGAGGACATCTGTGGCGGGACACATGAAAAATGTCAAGAGCGTCTTGACACTAACACTTCTGCCAGGACGAGTGATGGAAGAAGTGAGGCCGTGTAATGGAAGGAGCTAATTTCTTTCCAGGTTCACAGAACTTAACCTCTTTATGGGCAGTTGGCTGTTGGCAAGCAATATAAAGTTGGCATATCAAGAGAAACCTAGGATCAAATCTGAAATCTGATATTACCTCAACTTGACCTTATTAAAGCAGCTAACTAGACCCAACACATATCAGATTTTACCTATAAAGCCAAAAAGCGGGCAGTATTTCCTGTGCTCTTCTTTAGTACCTTTGATGCTGATTAAATTCTGCCTGGTAGACAAGCAGACCCAGCTGATGGAAGAGCTATCACACTCCCCGTGAAACCATGAGAATTTTTCCAGCTGGCCAGCCCAGCTAACAAAACATCTGGCACCAGAACGGATCCAACATCTCAGCAAAGACCAGGCGTGTCGCTGTTTGGAGGCAGATGGGATCCATCCCCCTACAGACTGTGAAAGCCCTTTTTCAACAACTGGTGGAGATGAGCTCACTTAGCTGACAGTGCACTGGTGCAGATGAACCAGGACACAACAGCTGTCTTCCACGCCACCCCTGCTGCCAGCTCAGCAGGTGCAGAAGTGGCAGCACCACTCTACAGAGGTGTAGGGCACACCTGGAGCCCAAGGGTCCAGATGCAAAGCCATGGAGGAGCTTCTTGGCAGGCTGCAGCACTGCTTGCTGCCTGGGAGCAGGGATGCTGCTGGATCAGGGATCCACGGGCAGCTCTGGACAGCTGAGCTGGGGTTTTTTAGCCTAAATCTCACAGCATTTGTTTTGCCCACACAATGAGGCTGCAGTAATCCCATCTGTAAAAAAGGTGAGGCATTATTACACCCTATTTTTGGATCCTTCCTAACGAGAGGGGGGGCATGGAGATCAAATCCTCACCAGTGTGCACTGAGACTTTCCCAATGATGGAAAGAGTCAGCTGGTAACACCACTGTTACCACAGGATGCCAATCTCATCAAGAACCAAACAAAACCCCAACATTCAACTAATTTGCACTCATTTAAATAATATTCCATTGTGGTATTATTAATGAATGCAGTGAGCTGAGTTTTGAGGAAGGATACTGTAAAATGTGTCTATTAAGGGACTCCTATTGGACAGGTTTCTATGATAGTTCCCTGAAAAAATACTAAATATGGGTACATATTTAAGTAACTTTGCATACAGATTATTCAAAGAAAGAGTAGTCCATGATCAATAAAGGTTATCAGTTAATGTTAAACAAAGGATAATTTATGTAATTGTATGGTTTGTATAATACTTCAGCCAACTGATTAGGAGTCATGATACAGCTGCCTTTTAAATCCATGCCCCAGATAGGAGACCGACAGAGGAGATTTGTGATTTGGTCATGCTGAAGAAGAGTCAGCTTTCGGCAATTGGGTGATATGTTGTTGATTATGTGCATGATTTGTCGAATGTTTGAGACATCTAGGGAGGGGAGAGCTTCCAAGTCATTCAGAATATGTATTGGGCTGACATTAGAGGAAATGCAGAGGAGAAGCCATACCAGCAAAACAAGCACAAACGAGAAGACAGTCTACTGAGGAATGTGGTTTTTCTGAACATATTGAAAAAGAAAGTGAATGTGTCCTATTGAAAGGGAGTCTATAGAGAGGCATTTTAAAAGATGTGGGATAAGTACATTTCAGTGGAGCCACCTCTAGCAAGCAGAAGGCTTGCAAGAACATTTAGGATGTAACCACACATAAACACAATCAGACAGAGTATCCCATCACAAAAACCTGGCTGTGCAGCACTGTGGTAACCTTACTCTAGCATGCAGAGATGAATGATAACTCTAAAGTTTTAGCTGCTTTTTCGGGCTATTATAAACTACAGCTGCTGTCAGAAGCACCCATGGAGTTGGGGCCTCTCCAAGGCACAGAGTCTGGGTTGATTAGTGTAAGGAGTCAGGACGTTGCACATCTTCCCTTTGCATTTGGTTTTGATTGCAGTGGTTAATAATAAGCAATAAAAAATAATAGCAGTAATAAGCAATTAAAAAATCAGTAAGCTTACAGGTGAGGTGAATATAAATGTTTTGAAGCATTTCTTATCACACGGTGCAATCTGATAAGAGAGACAGAGGAATTTTTGTTTCCAAAGACTTCATTTAAGAAGGATTTGCGTACAGACCCTTTACAAGGAATATTCCTGAATGGGAGAAAAGTGGTGCTGTATGGAATATTTCTGCATATCATCAAGACTGCAACACAAGGCTAGGACCATACAATGGGCAAAACCAAACGATTTCATACAGAAAAAAGGATGTGTCAAATTTGTGTTGTCCTTTGAAATACCATGTGGAAACTCTCATAACTGTGGAAGAACAGAGTTTGACATGGCATCTGTGATAGACTTGCTGCTTAAAAAGAATTATGCTCCTTTCTTGCCACATGTGTAATACTGACAAAATATTTTTTCTTTAATCTGACACTGGCTTCCCATTCTGATTTTCCTTCTTTCCACATTCAAGTGGAATTTCCTTGCCAATAGGAAATCAGTACAGAATCTCTCAGCAGCTGGAAAAAGTAATTAGAGAACAGAATTAGGCAATTTTAATATATGGAAGAACAAACTCTCCTGGAATCTGCCTGCAAAAAAATCTTAGCTTGCAACTGCTTTCATGTCCTGTTCTTGCAGTGTAAGTAGGACACGGAAAATACGACAGTCATATGAAGAACGGAAATTCTAGCTAGAAAAGTTTTTCACATTTTGAAGTTTGACTTCATCTTAAGCTGGATAAAAGCCCAAAAATTCAGGTTTCTTCCTAGTGAAATGCTAAAGCATTTTTCAAGCTGCTAGGTTTCAATATAATATACTTTTTTTAAAAGCTGTTCCAAAAAGACAATGAAAACAACTACATTTTTTCCATTTTTAAACATTTTCAGTGTACTTTGTTTCCTTTATAAAGGATTTTGTTGCAATTGCACATTTCAGAGCAACACTATTCCACAAAGTCCCTCCAGTTAGCTCTAAGCAGATCTTTTATGTCTCATTGCTCTGGATTTCCCCAAACTGTTGCTCTCTACAACAGGGGCAGGGGGGAGGGGAAAAAAAAAAAATAAAAAGAAAAAAGTGTGTCCTTACAGTGATTTTAGTATGTGCTTAAGAAGAGTCTTTTCTTAGTGAATACCAGTATGGTATTTTGAACTTTCTCATTGGCTGAAATATAAATACTCAAATAATTCGTGTTCCTGCCATACGAAGAAGCTGCTGCCTTGGCAGCCCCAGAGGCAGGAAAAAGAGAGACAGTGCCATTGAATGCTCTCAGCTGGGCTGCAGCCAGTCTGGTCCTCAGCCAGGCACAAAGGAACAACTCCCACCACGGCTGTGAGAGCCCCGCACAGAGCAGAGACCCTGTCCACATTGCAGCCTGCAGCAGCGCCATAGATACTGAGGTGTGGTGTTGAGCAATGTGCAGCTGGTAGGCATTATTTATGGACGATTTAGCAAATTAGGCTAACGATGCACATGAATGTTGGTGCAGCAGGAGGGATTTCCCATCAGAACCGTAGCCAGTGGCACAGGATAGACAGAGCCTTGCAAGGGCCTCCTCTGACCTCAGAGGGCTCACAGGGGCAAGCAGGGATACCTGAGCACCTGGTTTGGCAGGACTAGCTTCCATGACTATAATACTGTTTGCTAATAACTTATTGACAGCAACCATTTCTGTTTGCTTTCCATCTGCCACTGGAATTTGATTAGCAGGTATTTGGTCATATGAATCTTTGAGTTTCGCCTTGTGTTGATGGAAGAATAGGAAGCAGGTCAATCTTTTAAAATATTTCAATATAATAAAGCATATGTCCATAAACCTGAAACAGTAATATCCCATTTCTATTTAAATGGTGCACTGCCATCAGATGGGGAACACTCTAAATGCCTCAGGCAGGCACAGTCTGACAGCACCAGCAGGAGCAGGGCTGCCCAGGGTGAGAACAGCCAACCTTCTGTTCCTGGATGCAAACCTTTTGCTCCTGACACATTACCCCATGTTGCAATGGTAAGTGTGTAGTCTGCTTAGAGACTGTGGTGATCTCACACAGGATTTTAAATGAACTGGGCTGCAGGAAGACTATGACCCAACAGAGTGTTTACTTTATCCTGTCTGATGGATTGCATGTCCCTATGAAGTAATCCAGTTTGAGTGAAATCCAGCTGGCTCATATCTCTTCTCCATTAATGAGTTCAGTTAATATGTCAAATGAGTAAGGTGAGATGGAGTTATGCTAGAAAACAAAAGAAAGAGATTTTTGACACCAGTGGTAACAGAATTAGCTAAATAGCATTGGCCCAGTAATAGGTTTTGTGCTGTTTGTAGAAGTCATTGAAGGAAGCGTTTGTTTTCATCACATGCTTTTACAAAACAGCCTAAGTGGTTAACAAATATTTTTCCTGAGGACTTGGGCTTTGGCAGAAGAGGACACTGTCTTGTCACTGGTCACAGCCTCCTCCCCGCAGCTTGGGAAATGAATTAGAATCAGGCAGTTTGCAGGCAGCCAGCAGCTGGGCTGGGCTGGGCTGGGCTGGCAGCACTGGGATGGCACAGCAGGGGAGCCCAGGTGCTCACCCACATTTGCTCTGCACACTTGCTTTTGCCCACCTGCCCTGGTGGACACACAGTGTCCCATACAATCGTGCTGCTAATTGACCCCGAATAATTTCATATTCCCTGCATTAGTCTCCAAATAAAACATAAGAATCTTTTCATATCATTTCAGTGCCTCAGACAAACAATCCCAAAATACTACATGCTGATCTGGGAGATGCCTAAAATTAATGCATTAACATTGCTGAGGATAAGAATAGACCTAAACTTCCAGCACTCCTCCAGACTTTAGATATTTGCTCCAGGAATAATTTCTAATGCTGCTGTATCTAAAGAAACAAGATCTCTAATGATGTAGAGAATATAAAGCAGAACTAATATTTCAAGTGGGAAGATTCTTTTCCCAAGAAGTGTACAGGCTGAAAAACAATCCTTGTCTAGGAAAGTTTGGACTTCCAAAAAAGAACACAGTTAGAAATTAAACAAAGTGTATTAGTAGTCTTATTCTTGAGTTTATTGAATATTTTACTCTTTGAAATAAAGTAATTTGCAAAGAGTAGATTAAATATTTGCCAGTATGTATACACATTACACTGAATGCAAAAAAAAGACTACATAGTCATCTACTACACTTAGCTGACAAATGGTGCTCATCCACACCCAAGCTGCCTCAGTTCAGTCAGTTCTCCTCCTGGCTATCCCAAGATATCCAGCTGGACGTGCTGATGGTTCATGCACCCACCAGCAGGAGATGTGGCTAAATCAGGCTGGTCAAAAGCCAAGGCAGATATCAGCCTGGGACAGGCACAACTTTACACACAGGTTTTGGGATCCACAGAAAAGTGGAGGCTTACAGGAAAGATGAGCTTTATCAGCAAGTAGAAGTTAGAGTATTTGGCCAATGTGTAAGAAAGAGTATCTTCTACTACTAATTGCTTTTAGAGAGGTGTACTTTCAAGATTTCATTCTTAATTATGCCAGTTAGTTGGCAGGATGTATATATATATATTATTATTTTGGCCAGCAGAAATGCTGGAAACATTTAAGATTAATCTGACTGCCAAAATAAAATGTCTGTTTGTGTTATGAATCACAAAAAGATGCTACACAATCACTAAAGTATGATAGGTTAGCACAAGATTTGATTAGAATGAATCTTATATATCATCTCCCAGTAATAATATTTGGATTTCTCTCTTACAGGCTTCACATTTTTTGTCATTTCCACAAAATTTCCCGCCCCTCAAAAAACAAAACAAAACAAAACAAAACAAACAAAAAAAAAAACTTACTTTATTTCAGAAAAATATTTTACTTGTATTAAGTCCAGCTTGGACCCAAGTTGTGCCTTGCAAAGCAGCTATTGAAGCCCAACAATTCCCAAATCTTGTCAGATTTAGGAAAGAACATATTCAACAGAACATAAGTTTTATCAGAGGAGAACTTTTTTTTTTTTTTTTTTTAATGCTTACATAATCTCATAACTTTAACTAAGGAAGGCTCTCTCACAAATTCCTCATTATTAATCTGTGTGGAAAAAAAAAATAAATGTTTTACTCTTTAATCCCTTTGTAAGTTACTACAAATCTTCTGTTCTGCTTTAAATGGCAAAAAGCACCTTTCAACACCAAGGCAGTAAATAAGTCAAGCTCTCAGCCTAAATCAAGAAATTGCTCTTTGTGGATGTGCAGGACAAACCCTACAGCTGCAACAATATCATCAGCTCAACACCCCAGCCTTAGGCTGTCGAACCAACCATTGGTGGAGGGAAAATAAAAACGATTAAAGTCAAGTCATCACTCTCTTCATCCTCCCTCACTTTCTTCCTTCAGTTGTCTCTGCAGTAAAGCCGACAAAACATTGAGTCATTAGACAGCTGGCATGCAGAGGCCTGTCAGTTTATTACTCGGTGTTATATATGTCTACAAGACAAAAATGAAGATAAAGCCATGTCATCTACTAAAATTGTGTTGTCTTCATCTAGCCCCTGTGAAGTCACGGTGAGCCATGTTATAGTTCTTAATACCTATAGGGGCCAAAAGGTTATTTTATTTTTATCACCAGTACATGTTGAACTGTGTCACCACCTTTCCACTGCTGTGGTTACCCACAAAAATGGGCTCAAGCTTGTCCATATATTAAACATATACATTATACATTGTCCATACACTACCTGCTATCCCTTGTACCTATTCCATCTGTTGGAGCTGCTCACTTGGTGTCATTTCAGAGGAGGAAAGGAGCTCCAGCCCTTTGTTATGGGCTTGCTCAGTGCCATGTATGACACTGGAGCATGTCAGTGCTGCTGCAGTATGAGCAAAGAGGGATTAATTAAGAACCTTAGAACATGACCATGAACAAAACAGCAGCATGGGTTTGGAAACACTCTCAATAGGAAAAACAGAAACTACTAAACAAGACTTTTTCCTGCTGTGAAGAATCTATTGTGTTTCATTTACATCTCTCAAATACTCCAGGGTCTTGGATTTGCCATATAGGATATTTGTGCTTGCCAACTGAGCTGAGAAGACTGAGTTTTCAATTTAATGATCATGGGAGAGAGTGTAGAAGAGGGTTTCAGTTCTCCGCTCACTCTCACTTAGTGTTTGTGTTTTAAGAAGAGACGGGTTGTGATCAAAATGCAACTCAGGGGATCATGCTGAGCTCTGCTGGCCTACAGAGGACCAAGGTAACAAAGTCTGTAGTGGCAAAGATACCACACTTGCTATGAGAGTTCATATATCACCACATTTTTTTCTGCTTTCTAAATCCCCATGTTGTAATATAAGTTTCACACTTTGAGCAAGGGCAGATAAGATGCCCTAATGGCAGAAAATAAATCTGTACAGTCTATGTGAACGTAACTCAAACTCTGGATCATATTTTTAATACAGTACAGATAAAACAGGTTTGAAGTTCAAATTTTACAGCCCTCAAGCCTAATTGTTTTTGTGGTAGGAGCACAGAATTAGATACCTCTAAATACACTGATCTGGAAACAGTCCTCATAACAATTCCTTTTACTAGGATATAGGGTTGCTACTAACAGTATGGAATTCCTAAAAGGAACAGTGAGCAGGGACCCAAGAAGCCTGAACAAAATAAATCACTCCTACATAGGAACTAAATCCATAAGGTGTCTTTGCCAAGACATAGTCTAATGCAAAACTTTACTGCTTTGTCCTGTAATAAATTTTAAATGCCTTAACCGTGAGAATCGCGCTACTTACTCACAAGGTTATTTTTTAAACAGCATAATAATTTTCAGT
The DNA here is from genome assembly GCA_011076525.1 of Nettapus auritus. Taxonomy (NCBI): domain Eukaryota; kingdom Metazoa; phylum Chordata; class Aves; order Anseriformes; family Anatidae; genus Nettapus; species Nettapus auritus. Next base: position 17,738,196 of record CM021797.1, read on the forward strand.
GTTATGGAAGATGTGCATCTGGTAAGACTTTCATTTATTGAAATAGTTGCTAAAACTTCTCAAGACAAAACATAACTCAGTCACTTCAGTATGCTCATGAGAAATAGATCTCTATGGAGCTTCACAGATTTGAAAGACTTCAGAAGAAAACTTGGATTTTAAAAAAGTTAATTTAAACATGAGAAAAAATAAAAGTGAGATCTATCACTAATTGTAAGAATTTAATTTTTAACAACATAATATTACAGAAATGTTAAAAGACTAATATGAAATGAGAGAAAACTAGTATTGAAGTCATATTGCTAAAATGACTGGCATCTTAAGTAGATTCACGTTCAGCCAGGTAATACCAGCACATTAGATCACTTCTGTTTAGTAATAGCTTCACTGTTATCTTCACCAGTTAATTACACAGAGAAATACTCCGCTTCACTTCATTCAAAAGAACCCCCTCCCATCTTCTGTAATGTTTGTGTGGAAGAAGCCAAGTCTTTCAGGACAGGCATTTTGTTTGTAGAAACATTGTTTATTTTCTGCCCTAGTTCTGGGTAGGTTTTGACGTACCACATTAAGTATATGATCATTGCTGTTACAGAAAGAGGTATTAATTCCTTCGTTATCTCCCCAAATGTACTTATTAGGCTTTCATGAATAATAGACTGTTTAGTTAAAAAAAAAAAAAAAATAAAAAAAAAAAATGTTCTCATGTGTGACTAACTTGGCTGAAAGCACACATTTAGTACTCTTTCTAAAAATACTGAAGTGTTTAGCTAATTGAAGAGTTGGCTTGAAATCCAGAACTTGAAAATTAGTTGTAGATCTATGAAAATACTCCACTGCCCTTGGGGAACATGCAGAAAAAGCACATGACTGTCATTAAAAAAAAATTCTATCCCTGCCCTTTTCCTACAAATGACCACATTGTTTTAAGTATCAGATCTACTAGTCTTCCTAGTTCCTATACCTTACCTTTTTTTTTTTTTTTTTTTTTTTTTTTGAATATCATTCATTTTTTTCCTTGTGACTGTCTCTCTGGGTCTGACTGCTCCTGTTTTTTTTTGTCCATCACTCCTGGGCACATCATATCCACAGCAGTTCTTTGGTTTATGACCTTCCACAATGTTCTAGCAGACAGCCTGTAAGCTTGTAGTCAGCTTCGGTCCCCAGACTATCAACTTTATTAAATGAATGCTCACATGTTAAATCTTTCAAATGTTTCTACCTGGAGAAAATTCAAGGAAGAGGAGCAGCAGTACAGCTTGTTGCTGCTTCCAGCTTTTGTAAGAAAGCTGCCCCTTACCACCCTTACAAAGGTTGCCCCTTTCACTTGTGAGCACAATGTTTTGCTGCTGGCACCAGTCAGAGCTCAAGCTTGGGAAAGGAAGCCCTGCAGATCTGGTTGCAACACACAACATATCAGAGGTGATGTGGCTTCTCTCAATTCCTCCTTAAAAGATCCTGTGTTTTTCTATGAAGAAATGCTGAGAGAGCTGGGGCTGTTCAGCCTAAAGAAGATGAAGCTCCAGGGTGACCTTATTGCAGCTTTTCAGTATTTAAAGGGAGCTTATAAAATAGATGAAGAACAACTTTTTGCTCAGTCAGATAATGACAGGACAAGGAGGAATGGTTTTAAACTAAAGGAGGGGAGATTTAGATTAGATGTTAGGAAATTCTTCACTCAGAAGGTGGTGAGGTTGTTGAGATGCTGTGGATGCCCCATCCCTGGAAGTGTTCAAGACCAAGTTGGATGAGGCCCCGAGCAACCTGATCTATTGGGTTTGGCAGTGGGTCTAGCAGGGGGTTTGGAACTAGATGATCTTTAAGGTCCCTTCCAACCCAAGCCATTTTGTGATTCTATAAAAATTACTCCCTCAACCCAAGCTGGTTGAAATGCTGTCTGTGGAGAGCAATTCCATCAAAAGGAGAGGGAGGGAGAGAAAAAAATATGCAAAACATACAACTAACAGTGATTTTCAAAGCTAAAATACCAAAGTATTATATCCAAAGTATTTGGATGTAAATAATCTGGATGAGCTCAGCAAAACTGGGTATTTCTCCACCTAAGTATCTAACAGACTTGTGAATGCACCTTCACATGTGTGTCAAGTAGGTTAACAAAACTGTAGAGTTGTCAGCTCTGTCATCCTCTCCTTGTATATCAGATGCTCTGATTCATTCATCATCTTTATTGCCCCTTGCTGGCCTCACACCGGTAGAGGTCTGCCTTTCTTGTGCTTAGGAGCCCTGAGCTGGACACAGCACTCCAGGTGTGGCCTCTTGCAATACTCTGGCCTACAGCCACTATTCATTTACAACTCAAGGACTTGTGAAGAGTTTAGTCTGAATGAAGTACACAGACATAATCTTATTAACCTAGTTTTAAGTATCGGAGCTGCAGAAACAATAAACATAAGCCCTAGGGCATCATTAGAAGATGAGTCAAAGGCTATGCCTATCTGCCAAATAAAAGAGGGCCAGGAATGAGTCTGAATGCTGGCAGCCTAATTGTCTACACTGATTAACATCTGACTCAGCTCAGGGCTCCTCCAGCCAAGTCCCTCCAGAGCAAGGTTTGGACACAGGCAGGGAGATGGCTGACTCCAAGGACCACTCCCAAAAGACAAGTCAAATGAAGTGGTACCTCAGAGGCACCAAACAATTGTGTTTGCTCTTCAGTATGAGACTCTCAAGTACAAGCACCATTGGCATCACAACTCACAGTGTGGCTGGGATATTTGTTGGCCTCTAGATTCTGCCAGTTTTGACTTGAAAGCAAGAAGGAAAACTCAGAAACAGTCAAAATGATGCTGCAAGATCTGATACAGGCTGTCAAGAACAACTGACAGCAAAGGAGTGAAGAAGCTTGTACTTCTGAGTCTATCCTAGACTTGACAAGCACGACTCATTCCTAATTTCTTACCACCTGTTCCATCAGATTGTATTTTAATTAATTACTGATTACTAATTACTCTTTTATAACTGATCATGTTTATTCTGAGCAGAAATTGGAAATGACAATCAGACTCAAAATTAATCATTTTTATAGACCTGTACCCATGTGTTAAGTGTAAAGTGATCTAGACACAAATCCCTAGATATCTGTAATGTGTCTTAAGAAGGTATGACAGGCACGGCACATAGTTCTTAAAAGATCCTTCAGCCTTGATCCTTGAAGATCCTAGGTTTTCAAGCTATAGAATAATACTGAAATCATGCAGTTGTAACTCCAGCCGCAACATCTACAATTTTCATTTTCTAAATATGTTTTCAGACTGTAGAACAGTTCTGGTTATCACATCCCACACCCCAAAGGTGGTTACTGTTTTCTAGCATTTGGAAAGGCTTGTAGAAATGCTAACAAGCTTCAAATTCTGAAAAAGCAGCAAGTGTAAACTAAATTAATCAGGAAATTTCCTCAAGAACATGAATATTGGTGGGAAAGGATAGAGGGAAAGGGAGAGGAAACTCTTTTATTCTGATCCCTGCAGGGAAGGAGGTGATATTTTCCTAATCAGAAAACACTCATTTACAGAACTGCCCTTAATTTAAGCCAACTGCTGTTTGAGTCGGGAATTGAAACTCAAGTTTCAAACAGCACCAGTGTCTACAAGCTCCTTATCCAAAGAAGCAGTGATTTTGAATTCTCAAAGAGTCAGAATATGGATAGGACAGAGAGATGCTTTTTGGAGGCATTTCAAAGAAAGTTCTGGATCTTGCTGTGGTGTGAAGGCTTCTCCCAGGGGAAAATTCCAAGTCTGCAGGGTAAACAGGAGGAGCGGTGCTGCAAGCTCACAGCTTGATTGTTTTAAAGATGAAACAAGTGTGTTCTAAGTACAGAGATCTTAATTAATAAACATCCTTTCTGCATCTATAGAAGCAACTATTTACCCACTAGCTGATGGATTGAATCAATGTTTCCCAAACCTCCTCCTGTGGTGGTTTTACCCTGCTGGGCAACTGAACACCACAACCGCTCTCTCACTCCCCCTCCTCAGATGAGGAGGGGAAGAAGTAAAGGAAAGAACAACTCACGGGTTGAGACAAGGATAATTTAATTAAAAGGAAATATATATATATATATTAAGGAAATATTATTAATTAACAATTCAACTAAAGGGAAAAAGGGAAAGGGGAAAGGGAGGGGGAAAGGGAACAGCAAAACAAAACAAGTAAAGGCTATGTGGAAGTGCAGAGGAAAGAAATTATTCTCTACTTCCCGCAAATGAGCGATGCCTGACCACGTCCTTGAAGCAGGGCCTCAACGCACGTAGCCAGTGTTCGCGAGGAGGACAGACGTTTTCGCAACGAAAGCCCACCCCTCCCCTCTTCCTCCTTTTTCCACCTTTTTTTGCTGAGCGTGACATCAGGAGGTATGGAATATCTCTTTGGTTGATTTAGGTCAGCTGCCCTGGTGATGTTTCTTTCTCACTTTTTGCCCACCCCCCAGGATGGGCAAAAGAGAAAGTCCTTAGAGAAAGTCCTGATGTTGTGCCAGCACTTCTCAGCAGCAGACACAACACTGGTGTGATAACACTGCTGTTCTAGCTACAAGTGCAGAGCGTGGCACTGTATGGGCTGCTGCAGGGAAAGTTAACATCCCAGCCAGACCCAGTACACCTCCGTTGCACATAAAATTACAGCAGGTCACCATTTGAGCTTTCAGTATTTCTCTTCTCTTCTTATTTTTCTCTACCTGCTTGCTTTTATACATAACTGTAAGCTCCTGCTTGAAAGACCTTCAGTCTAATTTGCTTCATCCAAGGAGCAATCACTAAGGACACGTGGTTATCATGCTGTGGACTGGCAGTCAAAAGAATTCACAAAATAACACCCTCAAAACCATGGCACTTTAACCACCTCGAAACAGAGAACCATGAAGAGGAGGAGGCCTAGGCATCCTTCCAGCAAAGCAAAAGGTCATTCTTTGAGACTGTGCCTATTGCATCATTTGGGCATCATAAACTAAAAATGTGCATGGGTCTGGATATCAGAAGTTTAGTCTGCATTCAGGAAAGAAAATGCCAAGAATTGTTTGCATTTGTAAGCAACAGTATTTTAGAAATGGCCTAAAACCCAATAAAATAGTCAGGCGAGGATGTAAAAATGGGAGCTGTATGGTGTTATAAAGGAACAGGCAGCTAGTCCTGGAAGGTGAGCAAACATTCACTTTTGCAATGAGACTTGGCACTATATGTACTCAGACAATATTAAGGGTGATACAACTTGTGATAGTGTTTGAAACAGGACATGGACAATTTTTGTTGTTGTTGTTGTTGTTTTTCAAAGCTTATAAGATGTGGAGCCTCTGAAAAACAAAGAAAACAAAGGAAATGGAGAATTTGAGGCAAATGTCTGTGAACCAGCAATAAAGAATGAGGCTTAGGAAATTTCAAGAGGAAATGAAAAATAAGAATGAAGGGGTAGGGTGAAAAAAGTTTGCAAGAATGAGAGATGAAACCCTGACTTTCCTGCAGGCCAGAGAACTTACATCATTGGCTTTAGCTGAGCCAGGAGTTCACTGAAGGAGCACTGGAGCTGCTAGGAGTCCAGGCAAGATTACCTGATAGAGGAAAAGATCTGAAGCATACCAAAAAGACTTAGTGTGTTAAAAGCCCTGAGGACAGAAAAAAACATTTTGAGACAGAAAAAAGTTCTGTTGTGCAGAGGTATTTAGAATTAGAAAATATTATTGGCTTCATCTCTATAATCTGCTGTCCTGCAGATGTACTAGAGGGAACTGAGAAAGAACTGAGAAAGAAGATCCCTGGAGACTTTTTTTTTTTTTTTTTTTTTTTTTTTCCTCCCTGGGTGCTACATACATCCACTAACAAAATTTCAACCTATGCTTGGGACAGGCTATGATTTTAGAATGTCTCTGAGTAGCAGGTTAGTAGTTGCATCAGTTAGAAACAGCTTGGAAAAAATACAAAAGGAAAGGGAGCGAGTAGTGCTGAGGTGGTAGTGTCTGGAGGCACACTGTTTTGGCATTTTGGGACAGGCAGAGGTATGATTACCTGCAAGGATACCTGAAGAAGTATCATTACTTACACAGTTGAAGGATTTAGGCTTTGCAAATGCAGGTGGCAAACGCACACGTTTCTGGATGCTGAGAAGCATAAGCATATTTGCAGATGGTTACCAATCTACAAATAAAGGAAAATTGTGGAAGAGTTTATAGGATGTAAATCATATAAATGTATTTCATATATTCATGAAAAAGAACAATAAAATAAAAAGAAACAAAATCACTGCAAAGACTTGGTAACATGGTAGCCTTTAAAAGTTTGTAATTTGAGCATTTTAGAACTTTTATTTAATTAATTGTTTTCCAGCCTGAAAAATTATTTCTGCTGATTTTATTTTTTTTTTGCCCATTTCTTTGCTAAGCCAATATTCCCAGAAAAGAGCAAGGAATTTAGTTTTATTCTGCAAATCAGTCGGCATGGAATTTGAAAATATTTTGAAAATATTTTGTGCTTTTATTTCTGCTCCCTAGTAGGAACAAATATAATAACCTGTTTGGGTCTTTGTAGAGTTGGTAAGGTAGCATCAGGAGAAATAACTTGAGCATTTGTTTTATATTTTTGCTCTTAAAAAAATCAATACAAGCTACAAGGTCATTAACGTATAACAAGATGACAGTGATACTATACGCTTGATTTGAGTAACAGGATGGTCTGACCAGAAAAAAAATGAATTTCCAAAGCATTATAACAATAACAGGAACAGTCATCACAAAAATAATAACAACAACAACCTCTCTGTGTTAAAATAACTGAATTATCAGATATACCTTATACTTTCATTAGGTTCACACACCATTTGTGATTCAGATGATCTCAGTTTCAGATTCAGAGATTTTGTGATGTAGTGTAAGTGCGGGCTGTCTCGTGCTAATTATCAGACATAGATTATATTCTTACTTGCTCTTTTTGCAATTCTCTTGTCAAAAAAAATATAACCGATTGTTTTCCACTCAATTTTATTGATCACAGTCTCTCTGATGCATTATGGAAAATTAATTCATTTTAAAAAGTTACTGTGGTTTGGCTAAGAGAGAGAAAAGTGTTTTTCATGGCATCTATCAAACATTTTCCTCTCTGTTTAACAAAAACATTTACTGGAATTTGCACAGCAGGAAAAATGTGCCAAGCTAGAAGATAGATGGTTGGCAGAGTGCTCAGTACATGCATTGATGCAGGAAGATTGTTCCTTTTGTGAAGTGGTCTAGCTCAGACAGGAAAAAAGAAGAACGGATGAAAATATCCTAAGGAATTCTCTGAGCTTTAAGTTAAAAGGGAGTCTGCTTTAAACCTTTCCATATTTCACACGAGTAAAATTAGCTCTTCACTTTCTATCTGCCTGTACCCTACCTTTATTTTCCAGAGTCTCTTCTGGGCATAGGCTGTCAGAGCAGCTCAGCTTTGAGCTGGTAGAGACTCAGGTCCCTAGAGAACATGGCAATGGGGGATGTTAGCAGAGGGCAAGGGGTATATTGGTGGACAGCAGTGGTAAAACACAAGAGCTGCTACCAGGCTAGGAGCTGGGACAGACTTAAACTGGGACAGGGTTTGGAGGAAGGTTTGGAGGGCAAGTAATACAAGTGGTACAACTTCTGGATTGGGAGAGGTTGCAGAATGGAAACCTGGAGGATCTGGGGACTAAGGGCCTGGGTCAAGCAAGAGACAGAGTCAAATGGCCTGGACAACACACGTGGGACCTGGTTTGGGGGTAGGGATAGACACGTTAGGGCATAGCTCTTCTGATTCTCTTTACTCTCTTCTTTCTAGCTTTTGGAAGCACATCACTCAAAAAGAGTGTCTTGTTGCTCTCTGACTTGCAAGTTTTACTAGTTAAAATAAAGCCCATCAAACAGCCAAAGAGTGTTATATGAAGTTACTGCAAATTCAATGCTTAAATTTAATTACACAAATATGGACTCAGCATGTTTCTAGAAGCACTAAAAATTTCCTATTAAAATATTTTTTAAAACTGTTGAAAGTTTTTAAAACTATGTAAGGACAAACTTTAAAAACATGATGAGTAGCCAAAACCAAGCATCCCAAACACCGTTTTTTGTTCCACCCATAGTAACCCCGCAGTGTCCATACTTTTTCGTTTCTACTCTCACTCTAACAACTTCCAGCAGCCTGGTGGCTTTGTAATAAAGTGTACAGAGTCTTTGATAGCTCTTGAGGACATCTGTTTGTTCTTTCAGCACCTCTGAGGCTTGGCTGCAGCTTGCTCTTTGCCACAGACAGGGCTCTGTAACTGCTGTAGTGGGTCGTGGCCTCCACCAGCTCTCCATCCCCCTGCTGAACCCTCAGGTCTCAGAGCAGTCACAGTTTCCTCCCCATGGGTTTATCTGACTTCACAAAGAGAAGCCAAAAAAGGCAAGTGCAGCCCTGCTGCCCTGCTGCTCAGATGCACCCTTTTAATGAAAGCCACCACACATCATACACAGAGTAAGCTGTGAACACACAAAAAGAGCGACGATATATAATTTATCACGTTTACTCTGAAGTGTGGTGTATTTCCAGTATATCAAAGACCCAAGGAAATGATGTGGCTGAAACTCATCAACCACTACAGCAAACTCATACTAAGCCAAAAAAAACAGACACGCTTACCACTCAGAGAATTTCTCTTTAAAAAACAACCATGCCATATCTGATTTCTTGGTCATAATCTTCAAAGGAAGTAGTTAAAATAAGCATCTCAGGTATTAAAATCCTGGATTGTACCGAAAATTAAGGTCTCAGGAGAGATACTAGCTTAAGTATTTGTTATGACCTTCCTGATTTCCCCCCTGTATCACTCAGGACGCAACTGCACATTTTTTCTACTCAGTTGATGTAACAATATAACTAACAGCAGTCCTGTAGAGCCTGAAGATAGCTTGGATTTCACTGTTTTCTACATGTGTGTTAAAGAACCTTGAGCTCAAAAGCCTTTCCCCCTTGCTCCTGGCAATTTGAGGCTACAGCAGAGCCAATCCAACAGGTGTAAGGGAAGGGCTTGCTTTGCCATCACTGCTCCTAGCTGAGGCTCTGGTGCTTGTCTGAACCTTCCATAATCAGGCTAAACCAATCTGAGGTTAGTTAGTTAGTTTGTTATTCTATTGTTGAAATTAATTGCCTGGGAAGAATTAGGCACAAGGTGGTAGGAGGGGCAGAGCAGCACTTTTTGTGCCAGTGATATGATGGGTAGACTTACTCCATTTCACAGTAGGCTACCATTGGTGTCCCAGTCAGATGAAGGATACTGAATCTCTATATGATCAGCGGAGAGAAGAGGGTGATTACCATAGCTGTAAAAGACACTGTCAAGACAAGTAGTGATCTGAAATCTTCAGTTCAAGAGCAAAATGCCAAGAAGATGCTCCCCAGACAAGCATGTCTTTAACAGACAAAAATTCTGTGGTCAAACAAAGCGATACAAGAGGTCAAACAAAGTGTTCTAGTGGTCTTTTCTTGTGGTCTTTTAAAAACATTAGGGAAAA
>CM021797.1:17747797-17770715 GCA_011076525.1 Nettapus auritus
TTTTTCTTCTCCCTCGAAAATGGCTATTGGAAAGCTTTTGAGTTTAAATATTGCATCAACAGTGGGTAAATAGAGCAGCTCTTCGGTCCTGGCATGGGACCAGGATGAGGTCAGATTTGCTACAACAACAAAAACTGTCAGAATATAGAAAATGATTTAACAGTGGCAACAGTATAACTGCTGGCACTGGCTGATTGCATGCAAAGGCAGCTGTACCATAAGAGTCAGGGCATTTATTTTATTGCTCTTGGCATTTTCTTTCTTCAACTCTTTATATACCACCATTTCTGTGGAAGATTATTTCAGAGCAGACACTCTGTACTAGTCCTAACCACATGGCTAAAGTTATTTCATTCAGAATTTAACGGTAAAACACTTTCTACTCTAAAAGATGATGGGAAGTGGGACTTTAAATTGTTTTCTCCCCAGACCAATATAGCAAAAAGAATCCTGCAGTATTAAGCTCCTGACTTCATTTTTCTCTGAGTGGTACTGCTGTAGCTACTTCTTAGGGTCCAGGACAAGCTATTCACAGTTGCAGTAAAGTCTCTCCCTGTGGCTACAAACAAAGCTATTTGCTCCCCCTCAGCTTTGCCAGCCCAATAGTCAAGCATAGTGCCAGGGTTGACATTGCACTTTGCACTCCCAGTCAGTATTTTATTTTAAAAATTTTATGTCTGTTTTTTGAATTGCTTGGGGTCCTTCAAGCTCTCTCCCCCTGTTTCTGTAGGAGTCAAAATGAGCATGTTGTCAGTAGGTATGGACAGGCCTCCAGCTGTTTTCAATTGATGTCCTAGTACAGAATTAAACCTTGAAACAGAACAGGCAGGACAGCATGAGTCACTGAGAAAGGACAGGAACACCAGGGCAGTTTAAAATAGTTTCTTTCTCCCAGGAGTGTTTCTTTTCAGAGGTCAGCTGCAGCACAGCACTCATGTGCCTCTTCAACCTGAAAAAGGTTGTAAACCTTGTCTTTTGGACCCTGTCTTCATATTCAGTATTTATTTGCTGTTCTTCATTTCCCCCAGATCTACATATCACTATCATTTTAATTGATTTTCTCTTTTCCTCCATTGTTTACTTCCTTACCTGTGTTGTAACAATGAGAAGTGCCTGGAGATGTGTCCCAGCCACATCCCAAGCCTGTACTGGGGTGGGATGTAGCTGTGCCCCCCTGGCAGGGGTCTAAGATGTGCTCCCTAGGTGCACTGATGTGGACTCCAGCAAGGGGGTCTTGAGGACTACAGGGCACTCTAGACAGACCTATAGTTCTTGCTGGCCAAAATGTTTGCTGACGGAAGCAGCTTCTGTATGAATCATCATGACTCTTTGTTCTGAAGTACTTTTCCTTAGAAGCAATGGTGTATAGTCTAGCTGTGCTCAAAATAAAGCTTAATGTGCCTATTTAATTAATTGAACATAACTGAAAAGAAAAAAAAAAATGCTATAAACAAAGTTGAGAAATAGCATTTTAGAGTTTGCTAATATATTCAGGGATGTCAGTCAAGTATAAGGTGGCACAATAACAACTGAGTTTGCTCTGTGTATAATTTTGTTACTCTGGGTTACCTCAAATCTTGACCACATACAGTTAACAAACTTAACACTCCACAGCTAATGCTCTTCCAGACTCTGAACCCAACCATGCTCAGATATGCGTGCTATACACAAGCCACCCCAAAATTCATGGTGTTTTGCACTGGTTTAATTTCAAAACTTTGAAACTGATGCATGATCAGAGTGACCACTTCCTATAATGATTTGAGTAAAAACCACAGTATGATATATTTTTTTTATATATATATATTTTTATTTTTTGGTTGGTTGGTTGGTTGGTTGGTTTGGTTTGGTTTTGTCTGTGTGCATGTATGAGGATTTCACACTCCTCACAAGGAGCCTTCATAGCTGGGCCTCAGAGGTAGCGGCAGCAGTGGGCCTGCCTGTGGTAAGTACTGGTAGTGTTTAGAGATGAGAGGTTTAGATGAAGTTGTTGGGAAAGGGGAGGTCTGAGTGAGGCCTGCACAACAAACTATGAGGGCAGAGACGGGGAAATTCAACCAGGAGTTCTTGCATTAAAGGAGATGGGAGCACACAGCCATGTGGGAAGATCGCCAGGGGAGGCAAATGGCCCAGGGCCTTGCCAGTTGCAGAGCTGTGGGTGCTGAGGAGGAAGGGTGTCTGTGGGCCTGGGCCCAAGTCACCACTCCAGATCTGAGTGGAAATGTGGCCAGGTGCCGTGGGACAGCCAAGCAGCTGTAATGTGCTCTGCCTCTTCCTAACAGACCTCAAAGGCCTATGCAAGACTTCTCCCCATGCTAGCTTAAAGCTGTGGTTGAGCTGCTCTGTGCTTATTCAGCCAAACTTTGAAGCATGTGGTTAACTTCTGGGCACATGAGTCAGTCCCTGGGACTCCGGTGGGACTAAATCATGTGCTTAACTTTTAATTTGTGCTCAGGCACTTTGCTGAACAGGAAGGGGATCTCCTATGTACTTGAGGTTAAGCAAAAGCACTTCAGCACTTGGCTGGGAAAGGACTAACTCAGGAGTCAGTCTGCTGAAATCAAGACATCCAGACTCACTAAAAACAGAAAGAAATGAGAGAAGAATTAGGCCTACTCTTTTTATAGAGCTTTTCCTGCTGGTTGAATCTGTTGATGTCAGCAAAAGCTGAGATACCTAAAAACAAACAAACAAACAAACAAAAAACATTCATGCTTTTTTCAACATTATTTAAGGGATAACAGAAACCAGGAAAGGAGACCACCATTAAGCAACATCCTATCTTAAATAACACTGCATAAAAGGGCCAGCTATGATATTGATCCTGGTTTTCTTCTCCAATTGCTGCAAAATTTTCATAAAAGCCATTAATCACAGAATCACAGAATCATAAGTATCATAAACTATAGGTGTCACTGAAGGTGTACACTGATGCAAGAGAAAGGAGAATTTGGACTGATCTTTACAAGCCTCTGCTCTGAGCAATTCATGCTGTTGATCACATGAGCATCCAAACATTTAAGTTCTATTTATAAATAAACCAAGCCTTTTACAACTTACTTCCTGGTGAAAAAAAAAAAAAAAAAAAAAAAAAAAAGTGGTTTTTGAGCCACAGAAATCCTTTATATCATGTGTAGAGCCCATTCTTCTGGGAAACTTTGTCCACTGCCTATTGTATACTGAATGCTTTGTTTCAAGCTTGCAGAGGTTGTTCTGGATGCTTCCACCCAGTCTTACTCCATCTGTGTTTAACAAGTATTTAAAACCCGGAGCATGTATTTGTAGCAAGAATGAGAATATGTGGCTGTATGTCAAGAGCTATTGAAAATCACAGCCTCCCAAATGCTAGGGGGAGGGAATTGCTGCAATTATCAGCAGGAAACTTACGGAAGCCTGAAATAATAATAGGAATAATAGAAATCTAAGTATGATTTAGAAATGTAAATAGTTTTCCATTCCAGTTCAGGGTAACTGCAAAATCCCATTTCAGATTTTTTGTGCTAAAGTTCCAAGAACATGGCTATATATTTCAGAGTTTCTGGGAAACTGTAGTCAAATATCTCTAGTGGGATGCAAAATTCTGCCTCTTTACGTAAATAGTAAAGCTATTAATGTGAAAGCCACACTCTCTCAAGGAGGTAAGTTTGAATAAAGATCAGTTAGTAGCCATCATGACAATAGTTTTATGCAGGAAACACTGGGTGTTTTCTAGGGACAGTGTTTTGTGCAGACATACTGTGTACATCACACACAGAAGCACAAACTATGAAAATTTCAGATCATTGTGCTAGTATTCACTCAGCAGCTGTCTGAGAATGCACAGACTCCTAGGTACTTCCTTTTCCTCTGTCTTAAAATGGAAGATAAAAATATATTCACTGTGATACGCTCTAAGCAAAAGTTTCAGTATGCTTTCTTCTCTCACTGGTGTCTAGGAATATCTCTATATGTGCTGGTGTACTCCTTGTTAGGTTCAGAAGTGAATATTATATGTCTGTGTATGGTAAACATTACTCTGCCTACTGCATTATATTGACTCATTTTAGCAGCAGGATTGTAAAAACAAGTTCCTTTTTCCCCCTCTGAGAATTCCCATTAAACGCTCAATGATTTGGAGTCCACCACCTTTACTTCCATCATTTCTACAAATGCATTAACACTGAATTTTATAATGAGGTGCACAGGGCAATTAGAGTACAGTTTCTAGACTGGCAATGGAACCACTCAATTGTCTCAGAATAGCATTGCACAATACTGACATAATTTCCAACAGCAAAAGTTGCATCCTTCTTGAGAAGAAAGGGGGGTGTGGTTGCAGCAGTAACACCCTAAGCTTCAACTGAGACAGATGCAGCATTAGACTATAAATGGTTTCAGCTGAGATAATTTTCTTCATAGTGACTGGTATGACACCATGTTTTGGATTTAGGGTGAGAATAATGCTGATAACACACAGTTGTTTTAGTTATTTCATAGCAGTGCTTACACTAAGTAAGGGATGTTTTAGCTCCTTGTGCTACCTTGCCAGCGAGGAGGCTGGGGGTGCACTAGGAGCTGGGAGGGGACACAGCCAGGACAGGTGGCTGAGGATGGCCACAGGGGTGTCCGACACCAGGTGGTGTCCTGCTGAACAGTAATGTGGGGAGTTGGCTAGGGGTGTGTAAGGGGCAGCTGCTGCTTGATGCCTTGCATCAGTCAGCAGGCGGTGAGCAATGCATTGTGCATCACTTGTTCTGTATATATATATTATTATTTTCCCTTCCTTTTCTGTTCTATTAAACACTTTTTATCCAAAACCAAGGGTTTTACCTTTTTTCTGATTCCCTTCCCTATGCTACTATAAGGGGATGAAGTGAACGAATGGCTGTATGGTGTTTAGCTGCCTGCTGGCTTAAACCACAACACAGAATAATTTCTACAAATAGATTTTTTTCTTTCCTAATCATATGGCCTTACATACTGCACTGCAAAAGTAACATTCAGAGGATGGTCTTTGCCTACTAGACACATCAAAATCTATGACTGGATTCAGACTCTACCATCACTGCTCCCACTTCTGTTGCACATAAAAGACCTTGGGGTAGACAGGACCATTTGGCGCATACTGTACCACAGGAAGAATAGTCAAATAATAGCTCAGTTCCCTGAGTTTCATTTCATTCTGTCTTGTCCTGCTTCCTTGCTGTGGCTTTTGCTTATGGGCAAGCAACCCTTTCTCAGTGAGGTTCCTGTACCAATCACACTATTCTGCAGCAGAAGGAGCAGATGCTAGCATGTCTTTCTCTATTGTTGGCTTAGCCATGTGAAGCAAAAAGCACTGTTTTCCAAAACATCTATTCAGAATTTAAATTCCACAATTAGAGAAACTAATGTAAGATGTTGGTACAAAGTCTTACCTTTTCCAAAAAGCATTCCTCAAGGACAGAGAACTGGGTAACAAGTTGGAGTAAACTTATGTGTAACGTGTTTAGTTTCTTTCTGGGTGAACTTTGCAGCTGCTGTGTATAGCAGTTCTAAACCATACATTAGCAGAGACTGGTAGAATGTAGTTTGATTTATTGTATTTTGCTGTGTATATATATATGTTTTTCTCTCTAAGAGAGTTGTCTGTTACTTTGTAAAAAAATATCTTCTGCTCTGTAAGGTCTTCCCTCCCATTTTGCACAATGACATCGTGACTATCTTCTTTCTACTAAAATTCTTTTTTATTTTTATTGGCAATGTAAGAATGAGGTAATAAGTTGGTTTAACTTTGACAGCTATTATCAGAGTGAAATCAAGGGTGCAGAAATAGTGGTTGCTAATATAATTCATAGCAGGTGTTTGCATCCCAACTTTCCTTTTCATGGCATCCAAGAAAATGGCTTCAAAATTCAAAAGGATAAATATCTTTTTTCTCTCTGAAGATCTACAGGCCTATCCCTTTGAGGAAACATGTAAGTTCTTAGAGGAAGAGCTTTAAAATGATAAAGGAGAAAAGGACCAACTTCAAAAGGATGTTGTATAGAGGTAGGAAATAGCCATCACCCATCCTCTCCAAATTCTGTGTACATTTGGTGCTAACTGTAAAAATTTCTTCCTGTAGTTTAAAGCTGAATAAAATTCCCAGTGAAGTCATTCAATAAGCATCTCAGTGTCAAATCCAAAGCAGTAAAAGTAAATATTATTTCTTCCTGTCCAGGTCAGAGTCTTTTACTTTTAAGATAAGCTGCTGAGGACCTTCATTTTTATTCATAAAATTCCCCAAGGAAAATTCTTCTAAGCGCACTTTCAGCTATTTAATTCAGAGGGAAACGTCATGCATAGCTTAGAGCTGATGCACATTTCCCTTGCTGGTTTCCTGCAAGCCTGTCAGTTCCTTAAGGGATCATTCACTTTACAGTATATTCAACCTCTGGTTTGTTAATCACACAGATAACATGGAAGAACATTAGGATCTATCTGAAATGCAAATATTTTATCACAGATTCTGAAACACTAATTGAAATGTTTGCTACCCAACAAAGCATTCAAGTATATATACAGTGGAGAGAGTTTGTGAAATTGTGATTAACCACTTGATCGAAGCCTGAAAGTCCTTCTCTGAACAGGTAGTGGTACCAGTGACTTCAAGTATCAGATCTGGCTGCCTCTAAACAGGTGCCTGTCATCACTTCCAGATTTTCTGGCTTTTACACCAAGTTCTTAGAACACTGCCAGTGCACAGCATCACGTCAAGGCTGGAAACAGGCCAACAGCAATTTAGCTTTAAGCTAACAAAGGCAGGAAGCAGGGAACATAGTCTTTATCTAAGCTTGCTGAAACATGCTTCCATCGATGTGGTGTTGAAGAAAAGGAAAATGTTGCCGAAAACATGGAGTGACTTTAAAAGGGAAGTTAGTGTTACTTGTAACAGGAGCTAGAACCCCTCCTTTAAAAATAGTAATAATGAAATTTGTCCAGTTAATTCTGTAGCTGCATTTGTGTTTTCTATCGCATCACTGAGATATTCTGTCTTTGCATGGCTGGTATGTAGATGGGATCTGCTTCACTGCTTTTGCTGATTAGATAACAAAACAGACTGTAATGAAAATTATAAAGCTCAAGGCTATTTGTAAGAGCTGGTTGAATTCTTTCCAATGAATATTTCAACAGGATTTAATCTAAGATCCACTTTATAAATTATTCACAAGCAATGTAATTCTTCAAAAGGATCTAACATGTAAATATCCTAGAAAAAAAAAAAATCATTAATAATAAGGAAAATTTTTTTTTTTTTTTTCCAATTCCATTTCCCTTCTAATTCTGTTACAAAATGTGTTTAAAATGTGAAATGATTTAATAGCTATTTATTTTAAAAGGTAAAAATTCACACAAAGAAGTCTCTGACTTGATGATGACAAAAATAAGGGGAAACTGTTCCCTTTCACCACTTTGTTTCTCAAATGAAGGAAATTATTTAAAATCAAAGTTATTTTCCTCCACAAAACAGGAGCACTAAGAGTGCAAAGTGTAAACTTTTTTTTAATATATTTTTTTTCCATCAAGATTCAAAATACACACATTTTTTGGACAAAAACCAACCTTCCTGTCTAACAAGACATCCACCCAAAAAGAAATCCCTGGTACTAGTCACATCTGCTCTTCACAATAATTCACAAGCTTTCTAAGGAAAGACAAGTCTTTGTATGGGAACCTATAGTTTTCAGAGAAGACATTGATCCAGGAATTGCAGTGCTGCGCCCAAGCATCTGCCTGGGTTCTTGCCTCAATCTATCAGTTTATTGTGAACAAGTGAAGCAGTCACATTTAGATCTAAATAAACGGAAACTATCAAAATCTCTGAAAATGTGTACTTGGGATTACAGTGAGTGTGTTTTCTCCATTTGGAAACATGCATTATTTGCATTTTGTACTTTAAAAATGGATTGTACTAAACTCAATTCAATTTGAAACTGTGGTACCCATTGGCAACTGTGCTGCATTACATCAATACCCTCAAAGGAATGAAAAACTAAAGGCAGAGACCACTTTTTGCTGTGTTTGCAAAGCAGCTGTCAGGGACATTGGGAGCTCTGTGCCCTGCTCATTAGCCATAAACAACTGCAATAATATGTGCTAGACCTTCCATTTTTGAATCTTTATCTACTGGATAGAAGACATTACATACATGGATTTGCAGCCAAGTGAGAGGCACCTTAGAGGTTAATTAAATACCTGGACTTTGAATTACATGGTTTTGAAGGATACTTAGAAGAAAATAAAAAGATTCTACTAAATATAAGTGTATCATTGCTATTAGGTGATGGATCCTCCCTGCCACCAATCCTTCATGGAATACTGGTGTCACTGTGAATTCATGATGCGTTACTGGTGTGTCACAGGCTGCTCTTTGCCAAGAGAAATGTGTAATCCTACACAAGTGCACAGCTGCGGTGTCTGGGAACTTTCCACAGTAAAATATCTTGTATGTGTGATTAATGATTTCTCTAATCATTTCACTCATTTGTCCTCTAATTTGCTGATAAATTACATTACACAAATTGCAAAAGCAAGCATTTTTACTCATCATGCTTTGCGTAATCGACAGCCACCAGCTTCTCTTTCTCTAGTACGTTTCCTGTCTGTGGAAATTACTATAGGAAACATTTCTGTGGAGACTGAAAAAGCCTCAAACGGCAAGTGTTTGCAAAGCCGTCAAGAGACCCTTGCTGCAGCAGGGACCTCTCTTTACAAAGGTTTAGATGGTCTGTGAGCAGAATACATCACTTCTGTGCCACAGTGGTGGCTGAGCAAGGATCTGCTGCATTGCGACAGCTACTGCTCGGTCACTGCTGTGGGTGATGCTGGAGGGGGGCCTCTTCTTTTAAGGCATCCGTGTTACCTGGTCCAGCTTTTCAGAAGAAAATAAATCCTTGTTTGTGCTGATGGTGTATGAATTCAGGAAGACTAGAAGTGTTTGGATGTGTTTGAATTTAACTGAATTATGGAGCTAAACTGTCTAGTAAGAACATTTTCTCTTATTCAAACCATTTGTTCACATATCTAACATCTCTCAAGATGCCAGAACTACAGATGATAATAATTAGCTGAAGTCCCTTTCACAGAGGGTTAAGTTATTGTATTTTACTTTTGCCATGTAACTCAACAGAAAATGAATGTATGGGGTATACTGCAATGACATGGTCAACACATGTTCACATATTACTCTTCCACAGGTTGTTCAAGTGTTTGAAATCTGGTTTCTCTACTGGAGATTTACCAGAGCTTATCTTCTGCTTGACTATTACAGAATTTGGCCACAAAAACACGGAGTTCTCCAGGCTGTGAGGGACCTCTGGAGCTCATCTAGTCCACCTCCCCGCTCTAAGCAGGGCCAGCGTCAAAGCTAGGGCAGGCTTCTCAGCATTTTATCAGCTGAATTTTAAGTCTCCAAGGAGGGAGATTCCACAGCTTTTCTGGGAACATGCGCCAATGCTTAATAGCACTCATCATGAGATTTTCTTGCCTTAGATCCAACTGAAATTTGGATAGGTGCCTTTTGCCTCTTGTCCATTTGCTGTGCTCTTCGGTGAAGGGGTCTCACTCCGTCTTGCTCGAAAACTTTCCTTTTTGTAGCTTTGTAATAAAGACATTTTTTTCTTCAGGATGAGTTTTGAAAAAATATTTTCTGTACACACTTTTTGATATGCAAATATTGTTAAAATATTTAAGAATACTTTCATGTTTCATAACTAACCCTATGTTTTTCATTCTGTGAAGGGTCTTCTATAGTTTATTCTCAAGAAAAATACTTCCTGAGGACTGTTTTTAATTCCACTCCCCTTTGCCTTGCCATCTGTATTCACTTGAAATGCCTAGGGTGAATTGAAATTTATTTTTAATATTGAGGATAGCTCACATCTAATTAAAGCTCTTTAAACTCTTGCTTTTCCATTTTAACTACATTAACTAATGTTTTAACTAAACAGAAGTTTTTTGCTTTGTCTTCTTAGCTCATATATTTATCTTTTTGTTTTGTTTTGTTTTGTTTTGTTTTCCTGAGGTATAAGGCTCTTTTTCAGGCCTGTTCTACATTCAGTGCTAGAAGTAGGGAAAAAATTACAAGAGTTAAGAAGTAAGCAGAGACTGTTTTCTCCACAGCATCTCTGTAACTTTGCAAACAGTTGAGAAGCTGGCTGAAGATTGATAAAACTGTCCTGGAGTGCTAGTATAAAAGTTACCAAAAAAAAAAAAAAAAGTCAGCTTTATGTTAGCATAAGTTACTCTCTCTCTCTCTCTCTCGGAGGTAAAGTTTGAGTTCCATACTCCAAAACAATCTTTCTGTCTATCAGGCTGGCTGTTTCACCTCTATGCCTTAGCCTCTGTCTATAAAATGAAAATTGTCACACTTCCCTACCACATACAGCTACAGTATGGAAACATTCATGATGTTTCTGGGAACCACAGGTATTATGATTATGTTGGAAATGGGCAATAAGAGAAAGATGATCTGACTCTTTCTTTTCAAGGCCAGAAACAGCAGGAATTCTAAAGTTCATTCTAAGGCAGCTGAGCTTCTGAATTTCTGAATTTCGAAGTGTTTTTCAGACACCCAGATTCACCATTGCAGTTTGATGGCCAGCAGATGCCAATGTTCTAACTTTGGTCAAATTCTACCTGAGGATATTCTTGAACCATGACTTGTGTGAGCATTCTGAGCTTTCACATTCAGGTTCAGTGTCAGTCTTTCAGTTTGTGGCTAAACCTCGTCTCTGAGGCCTGAATCAAAACCTAAGCTCCTGGAGTTATAGTTCTCTAATTATTGAACTATTTCAGTACTATAACTTTCACACTGTATGAACACTACTGGTATCAGAAATGGCCATGATATATAAGCTGAAGGTGAGTTTCTTACCACAGATGTTTCAATCATTATAAATATACAACACAGGAGAAAACAAACAAAGAAGTAAAAAATACAAATAAATAAAAAATGTTTCCAGTGCCCAGGGCAAAATCAGAAGATTACTCGAAACACTTGATGTTCTGTGTTTGACAGTTACTAAGGTGTATTGATATATAATGTATCTTACTGTTAAGATTATCTCATGCCTCAAATGTAAATGCAGATGTTTGAAGTCCTGTTGATTTGTGCAATAACACTTGCTTCTCAAAATTTCTCTGTTAATGACTCATCGGGGTATGCACTCAGAGAATAGCAGAGGCAGAAACAGTGTTGTGGCTGGGAAGGCGAAGGCATGTTACTGAGGGAGATGCAGGGTCATCTATCAGTTGGTGACAAGGTGTTCTTTACATGGGGTACACATGGTGTGCAGAAAAGGATGCAGTGCCTTTTCTCCACCAGGGTATCTTAGAAATGCAATATGGGCAACCAACCAAGCAGTAAAGTATTTTTCCTCTTTCCTAGGGCAGTCTTTTACGCAAGTAAATTAGTAATTCTCATAATGCATCTGCAGAGCCATAGCTGTGGTCTACCACTAGGTAAGACTCACCTCTGACTCCTGAGCTACAGCTCGCTGTTGCCTCCCTTATGCTGCATGGGAGAGCTGAACTGGGACGTCAGGCAAGTGCCAGGACTAGAACAAGGGAAGGGAGGTGAGCACTCACCAGCCACACCAAGGACAGAGAGGAGTGGGATTTCTTCTTTGACAGGGATGAGCTGTTCAGTCTGCTCACCATATTGCATGGAACACCTTCAGCTGCTGTTCAGCAAAACAACTTAAACTAGTGACAGCTTGAGCATGAGGGGACAGATCTGGTGTCCTCCATTGCTATTTTCAATGATGGCAAGCTTCTCAAAGAGCTAGACTCTTTGTCACGAAGTGCTGACAAAGTTTTGCCACTTTATATAAGAACTTGGCTCTTAAATAGAAACTCTGACTGGGAACATATGTTGGAGTCAGAAAGCTGGACTTAGTTGGCCTATTTATAGGAATGCTCTGACTTTTTGAAGTGTTGGATTTTGGTAATTGCTCAAAAGGAAGAATGTGTGGATTTTAGGTGTTGTGGATACCAGTTAGCTGACAAGTGTGTTCACTGCAGGCCATATGTCCTCCATCCAGAACTGTCATCAACAGGATGATGGGAACTTCAGGATCTGACAGTGAACTTTGTTAAGTTCAATGTCCCCGATCCTAAACCTCCGTTGGGTACAACTGTTCCTTTTTTCCCTTGACTTTAATGAGCAAACACTTCCCTTGGAATATAAAGTCATATTTCTAAAAGGAAAATAGTGAAGCTTTCAAAACTCCAGGAAGAAATACAACGCCACAAACCAAATACCTTGAACTAAACATATAAGGGAGTACCATGCTTTTCTTTAAGTCTTGCAGGAGCTTGAACAGATAACAGGTCTTCAAACGCAGCTCTAGTCCTGCCTTTCTCTCTTACAGAGACTGGGGCAGTGGTACACTTGTGAACATACACCATGAAGAACCAGCCTGCTAGTGTGTGAAACTTAGGTCAGATTTAATAAAATGTGCTTGCATTGCAAGCTGATTACATCACCTAGAAAGCTGTGGCTCAGGTGGTGTACAAATAAAAAAAAGAGAAGTTATATGGGACTACTAGCCCTACAGGCCCAGGGGAGCCAGCCCCAGAAAAGGGGCCCACAGCACCCCAACCCTCCTCCTTCTTCTATGTGAGGGCATCTTCCAGGCTGCTCCCAGCACAGCTGCCTTTGGCCATACATGGGACATTCCATCACAGAGGCTTGCTGAGGTCACAGTGGCCACCACTGCCCCGCCTTTGCTCCGGGCCCTATAACACAGGACCCCTGCAGCTGGCACACCACTCGCTGAGCTTTGAGGCCCTCTGACAGCCAACTTGTGTGGCAGGAAGAAGAGCCAAAGCAGCAAGGCGAGCGGCAGGCCTCCTCGGTGTGAGGACAGCAATGCAGTCCAAGGAAGCACTGAGAAGGTGTGCACCTAACAAGGAGACATGTCATGAGCAGAGGAATTGCGCCCACGGCACAACTGACACCAGTGCCCAAGGGACCTCTGATGCCCAGCCCACAGACACAGGCAATACCACTGGCACCGCAATGACACAGGGAACAGGCCACCCCCTCAGCCAAACAGCAACAGGGGGCCTGGGCCTTCCTGTTGGTACAACGGTGGCATGGAGTGAAGGCAGGAGAGTCGGCTGTACAGCCGTGTGGAAGAGAGGCATGCCTATCGTCCAGAATACAGCATGGGACCCAGCCATGGCAGTAAAACAGACGGCAGTGTCAAAACCATGCATGAAAATGAACCGGACAATGGCATGGAACCTAGACATGGAACTGGATGCCCCACTGGTTCGGCACCCTGGCCTGAAAACATTCCAGATGGAAGGCATCCCATTAGGGCAGTCCCAGGAAAGGACTGGCTTGTCCTCCTGCCAAACACTGTGAAGTCCATGGAGTTGCTTCCACCAGTAGATGTAGAGGAACCGATGGAGGTGGATCCACCTTGGCCAGACCAGACTTCTGACTACCCCACCATGTCTTCGCTCTCTGTCATGCAAGTGCACCAACAGCGTTGTACGAGTGCCCAGGGAGCTCCCTACTCGTTGCGCAGACTCTATCACAAGCATTAGCTTGGAGCTGCTGAACATAATGGACATCCTGCAGGCTTACCTGCAGGATGTCCTGGCAATAAAGAACTATGTTGCCGATTCTCAGGGGCTGTGTGAGTGCTTCTTTCCCATCCCCCAGCCCTTGTGCGACAGGTGGCGTCCCTTCTGCACAGGGCCTCAAGGAAGAGCACAAGAGCGGACACAGCCTCCTTCAGGCTGCTGCGCTGGCGTGACAGGAGGAGTCCCCGAGGGCCACCATACACCTTTAACATTTGTGAAAATAGACTGTGGGGTGAAAATAGGAGTGTGTAAGTGATTATAGGTGGCTAATTTCTTATATTAGGAGTGAGTTTCTATATCTGAGTAAATGGTAATGACAGACATGGAGAAGGTTGAGGTACTCAACTTCTTTGCCTCCATCTGCACTGGCTTCCCAAGTCTTTCATTTCCCTGACTCCATAGATGGAGGCTGGGGGGATCAAAGTCCCACCCACTGTAAGTGAAGAGCAGGTTTGAGACCACCTGATGGATCTAAACAGGTACAAGTCTATGGGACCTGATGACATGAATCCCAGGGTCCTGAGAGAACTGGCTATGTAGTTGCCAAGACTCTACCTCATAGTTGAAAAGTCCTGGCAGTCCTTGGTGAGTGAAAAAATGGAAATGTCATGCCCCTACTCTTCAATGATTAAAACAAAGAATTGAACAAAGAGCACTTCTCTTCAACAATTAAAACAATTTGTAGACATTTCTTCTCAGAAAGAGTGGTCAGGCATTGGAACGGGTTGCCCAGGGAAGTGGATGAGTCACTGTCCCTGCGGGTGTTCAAGGAAAGGTTGGACCCGGTGCATAGGGACATGGTTTAGTGGGTAACATTGGTAGTAGGGTGATGATTGGATCAGGTGATCTTCAAGGCCTTTTCCAACCTTAATTTTTCCATGATTCTATGATTCTAACTCCGCTGTTTTTCTGTATATTTTGGGCAGTACTGAACTAACTACTATTGTTGAAAATAATCCCTTCCCAAACACATATAGGAAATACCATCCCTCATCTTATGAGCAGAAGAAAAACATCATCTCTCACAGAAGCTTTGCAGACATACATTGCCATGGCTGCTGCATATATCTCAGACTTGTATGATTTTATAAAATTTAAAATTACCCCAGCAAATTACAGACATTTTTGGAAGATGACAAGAAGTCAGTGCATGCAGGTGCAAAGTAACTGTGAAGAGTGGTTGCTGGTTGTTGCCAGCTGGTGAACTGCCAAAGAGTTTGACACATCTTGCACTTGGGAAATATCTACTCCAAATGTGGTGGTACAGACTGCTCCGTTAACTGTGTGAAACACTCAGCTAACTGATTTTATCACTAGATGGGAGCTTTCAAAGAGCTTTCGTTGACATCTATTCCTCTCTCTAGGATTATCTTTGTTACTATAATGCAAATATATTCTGGCTATGATTAGCATGAACCTCTCTTGGTGTGGCCTGTTGTTGTGAACAAGATGTTTCTCTGTGCATCATCTAATGTACAGAATATAGGCCAAATGTTTCAGAAGTATATTCATTACTTCGCATTGGGAATTGCCACAGTAAAATATTAAATACTGTCAGACCAAAATAATAGCTACTTTAAGGGCTCCATTGTGTCATCAATCAAATGCAGATGTCCCAGTTAATATTATGCAAACTCATTATTTTGCCTGGAGAATTTCTGGCAGCTAGGGTCATGACAGAAACTGCCTCCTAGGAAATAAAGGATAATCAGGCTAAAAAGGTTCAAAATCTCCTGAAGAAAAATGATAACTGTCAATTTAAAACACTGTACCACAGCAATCTCTAAAAAAAAAATTACCTTTTTTTTTAAAAAAAAAGGTGTTTTGATGGGGTGGGGTGGTGGGGGGGACACGGGACATGGGACAGACTCCAAAAGAGCTTGGCAAAGGCAGCCTAATTAGTGTGAAACACAAAATAAAATTGAGGTCCAATATATTCCTACACTTTTTAATTTTAAAAGTTGCATAATATATAATTCAGAATTGATCTATTTTTTTTCTGGAATTTAATAAAAACATAAAATGTGATTATGATATCTTCCTTGGATGTTACCAAATTCTGTACATGCTACTTAATACACTTAATTAAGAGCATGGCATGAAACACAACTTTCTTCCTCCAGGGCAAGTTGAACAGCAACGGATCATCTTGCTTGATGCCTGCAAATGAGTATGTCTGCAGGTGAATAAACGTGGGCTTCTTTTTAGCACTAATGAAGAGAAACACATTTAGATGTAATTCACCTTGTCCACCTGAGGAAATAGGTAAATTAAATCTTATTAAATCCTTACCTCTTTCTTCTCTGTCATCCACAACTATAGTGACAGCTTAGAGACATTAGCTTAGCCCACAAACAAGGTGAGATAATTTCCATCCACTATGACTAAAATGTTGCCAGGTGTTCAAAATAACTATATCAAGTCTTGAAAAATTAGGTCTTAAAATACAAAATATTAAGTATTCAGTAAGGGATTTGACTACTTTTCCTTTTACCTAAAAAATATTCCTCTGAACTCTCAACCTGATGTCAGCGGGAGCTTGTTTGCACTGCTATCTCTGCAATGTAGCAATATTAGCCACCGGATGATCAGAAGAAACTTGGCTCTTCACATCTAACTCTCTTTGGGAAAAGGAATAATTCACCAAAACCAACTATTCTGAGTGGGTTCAATGCACACAAATCCATGGGTCCTGATGGGATGCATCCACGTGTGCTGAGGGATTTAGCGGAGGTGATCACCGAACTGCTCTCTATCATCTTTGAAAGGTCCTGGAGATCAGGAGAGGTGCCTGAAGACTGAAGGATAGCCAATGTCACTCCAGTATTCAAGAAGGGCAAGGAGGATCCGGGAAACTACAGGCCAGTCAGTCTCACCTCTGTCCCTGGAGTGGTGTTGGAACAGCTTGTTCTGGATGCCATCTTGAAGCACTTGGAAGAGAAGAAGGTTATGAGGAGTAGTCAGCATGGATTCACCAAGGGCAAGTCATGCTCAACCAACCTCCTTGCCTTCTATGATGGCATCACCAGCTAGGTAGATGGGGGGAGAGCGGTGGATGTCATCTACCTTGATTTTAACAACGCTTTTGATACTGTCTTCCACAATATCATGCTAGCAAAGCTGGGAAAGTGTGGGATAGAGGAGTGGACAGTAAGGTGGGTTGAGAACTGGCTGACTGGCCGAGCTCAGAGGGTGGTGATCGTCAGAGCAGAGTCTGGCTGGAGGCCTGTGACTAGTGATATTCCCCAGGGGTTGGTGCTGGGTCCAGTCTTGTTCAACATCTTCATCAACTACCTTGATGAGGGAATAGCGTCTGCCCTCAGCAAACATGCAGATGACACAAAGCTGGGAAGAGTGGCCAACACGACAAAAGGCTGTGCTGCCATTCAGTGAGACCTGGACTGGCTGGAGATCTGGACAGGAAGAAACCAAATGAGGTTTAACAAGAGCAAGTGTAGAGTCCTGCACCAGGGATGGAACATGTATCAGAACAGGCTGGGGCATGACCTGCTGGAGAGGAGCTCTGTGGAGAAGGACACGGAGGACCTGGTGGACAACAGGTTGGCCATGAGCTAGCAGTGTGCCCTAGTGGCCAAGATGGCCAATGGGATCCTGGCATGCATTAAAAGGAGCATGGCCAGCAGATCAAGGGAGGTGATCCTCCCTCTCTACTCTGCCCTGGTCAGGCCTCACCTGGAGTACTGTGTCCAGTTCTGGGCTCCCTGGCACAAAAAAAGACAGGAATCTTCTGGAAAGAGTCCAGCAGAGGGCCACAAAGATGATACGGGGCCTGGAGAATCTTTGCTATGAGGAAAGGTTGAGAGACCTGGGTCTGTTCAGCCTTGAGAAGACTGAGAGGGGATCTTATCAATGTTTACAAATATCTTATGTGTGGAAGACAGTAGAATTTGGCCAACTTCTTTTCAGTGGTTTGTGGGGAAAGGACAAGGGACAATGGCCACAAAATGGAGAACAGGAAGTTCTGCACTGACATGCGAAAGAACTTCTTCACAGTGAGGGTGGTGGAGCACTGGAACAGGCTGCCCAGGGAGGTTGTGGAGTCTCCTTCTCTGGAGATATTCAAGGCCTGTCTGGACGCCTACCTGGGCAACCTGCTCTAGGGAACCTGCTTTGGCAGGGGGGTTGGACCCGATGATCTCTTGATCCCTTCCAACACCTACAATTCTGTGATTCTATAATACACCTGGACTTCCTGTTATGGCTAATGGTAATAACCTTCAATGTTATTATTTAGACAACTCTGCATTTTCTGTATCTTTAATAAAAAAAGAGACAAGTTCCCTATTTCTTTCACACCTCTCTTCCTTTAAAGTTGTGTGAAGCCAGCTGGCCAGGCAAGTGTACTGACCAAACAACACCTTTACATGGGTCCAGCCTCTTTTATGCACTTATCTTTTTCTTTATCTTTATGCACTTATCTATTTCCCCATGCTGTTCCTTCCAAACCACCTTGATGCCTCCCTTTACACACCTTTGTTTCCTCCCCTGAACATTCCATAATCTTCCCCAGCATCCCCTTCCCCGTGGCCATAACCCCTGTCTGTATCTGGGTAGCCTCTCCCACTGATTCATGGTGTAGGATTTTGGTTTAGGGAGAAGAGATATGATCTTATACTTTTAATTGTCTATGGTTTAAGTAATTAATGTTTTACTTTAAATTAAATCATTAAAATTTTAATGAAATTTATAAGCATCAGAGTCTGCAATCATCTTCCAAGTTCAAAGAATTAGAATGGGTTTCCTCCTCCTTCTGAAGCTGAAGTCACTTTGATAGCCAGTTACCAGACATAAATAGCAAAAGTTTGCATAAATTTCCCCAAAACAGACAGAGAAATATCTACACACACTGTATTAGTCATGCAATTGCAAATGAGTAATCCACTGTTGAAATCATATTTTGTATGTGTTTAGACCCAAACAGGAGTGCTAGATGCATAAAAACCTGAATTACTTCAAATGAATAATTATTTGACTAGCTCTAACCACAGCTTAGTGAATGAAACACAGAATGTGATTATCTTTACAACTGGGCAATATCATATGCTGTTCCATCAAATGAATTAGCTGCTCAAGCATGCTACAAGAGATGTAAGAAAATGGGGCCATGTTATCAGTCAGTGGCTGCACCACTGGGCTGGTTGCCATTTCCCCACCTTCACAATAAATCCAATATCCTCTTCTGCTGCTTAGCATAACAATAAAGCCAATCTATTTAAGGGCACTGACAACCTTCTTCTAGATCTGAATGTGCAGGTGTCATAAAGTTACTTTAGAGAGACAACTAGCTCAGAAAATGTCTGCTTACCTTTTTTTTTTTTTTTTTTTTTTAAGCAGGGCCGATTTCTCTACTGCGTATAGAGGAAGTAGCAGTCTTATTCCCTGTGAAAATAACTCAACCAAACTGTCTTTCTATTGTATTTGCATCTCACCCTGCAGCACTGAAAAGGAAAAATTAACACAAGTGTCACCTTCAGCATCCTCAACAGAGAAGAAAAATGCTATGGCCTCACTTTTCATTTCCCTCTTCCTGTAGCAAGCATTCCCATAATAACACAAAAAACTACTGTAAGGTGTGCTCAGATGCAAGACCAAGTAGCCATCTGGTAACAAAGATGAAAACACCCAGAAATTCACAGTGCAGAAACTACAGTCAAGGAGGTTACAGCTGCAAGGTCATGCTGACGCCTATGTATTGGGTTGGGCTGTTTTTTTCCTTTGGGGATCCACCACCTATATTCCACAGTCCCACAGAAGAGACTCTGATAAAAGACTTCAGTCTCTTTTTCATTCGGTTTTATAAACTGCTTCTTTAAAGAATTTGGAGGTTCAAAAGCTCATCTTGGCTAAATGCCACAGTGGGTGGATTCCCAGCTAAATTCTTCAGGTCTACAGTGATTTGAGCTATTCCTAATAACCATAATACTGCTCTTGAATTTTCATCTGTTGTCACAGTCTTGCTCATTCTTTGTCAAGACTTATAGTGTCCTAATACCATGGTCAACATCCCTGTTAATTTTTTGTTCTTTGAATGACAATAATCCTTTTCCATTGTCCCTTCTAATACTTTATTCTGGCATTAGTAATATGCAAATACTAAGTGAGGATTATTATACTCTATTTTTGCTGGCTGTTTCCCTGAGAAATGTATTCTATTTATGGGACATGTAGACACAGCCGGTTCCAATTTTCCTTTTCATGCATAGCAATTTGGGGAAGCCTGCCATATTCCTGTATGTAAAAGCAATCATGCCAGGCTTTTGTTTCAGAGCACACCCCAGCCTATGGGTCCTTTCTACTGCCTGGGGAGCTTATCCTTGTGTTCGCTTGCCAGATTGTCCTCAGCTTCCTCAGCAGATGTGTCGACCCCTCACTGGGGTCACGGCCAAGGATAATACCAAGAGGGAGACAATGCTTCTCAAGCCTAAGGCCTGTTCTCCTCCCACTATTCTGGAATAGGAGTGTCCACACATGGAGTTAATCAGGGGTAAGTCCCAATGCAGACAAGCCCTCACACTAAATGTACCACTCTAAAAGATGCTGAGGCCTCTAACCACATCCTGGGTACTTAGCTACAGGCTCCCTCAGCACCGTGATTTTATGCTGCAATCTAAACCTGAGCATTCAAATTTAACAAAGATCAAAGAGCAGGTACCCAGAGATCTGCTATTAACTTCAAGACTTTACAACAATTATTAATGTGATAGCTGTCATACTTCACAAACCATTTAAAAAAGCCTTTGAAAAACTAACTAATTAATCTCCACAACACTACTGTAGAGAAGGTTATCAAATTGTAAAGAAGATTATCAGATGTCTCACACTGCAAAAGTTTCAGAACTATGTTTAACATCTACATGTGGATATCAGGAAAATTATGAGTTTTATCTTTCAAGCTGAGCTAACAAAAGAGAAAACAGCAAGTTTTCTGAGTGCCTTTTTTTATTATTATTATTATTTTATTTTTTTATTTTATTTTTTTATTTTTTTTTTTTTTTTGTGGGAAGGCATGGGGAGAGATTGGGAAAATGATTCAGTGTGATGACCCTCTAAATTCCTGTGGGACTCCATGAAAAAATAATACTTTTTCTACTTTCAAATTTTTTGGACAAAATTAAAGGCAAAGTCCCAATTTCAATTCCCAGTTGCTGCTCTGTAAAACTGGAGTAACTCCACCAAAACCATTGGTATTACACTAGATTTATGCTGCTCTGAGATCAGAATTTGGACTGCAGGCTTTGTGGTCAATGCTTGACTACAAAGCTTTTCAACTTAAGGGTTTTGTAATCCTTTCTCCCAGAATTCTTTTCAGATGAATTTAGGAAGGCACTTCAGACAATGTTGTATCTTTCTTTTAAAAATCTGCGTTTTAGTTAGTGAGCAAGTGTAGGTGTAATCTTGCAAGTACAAAGTAGAATAAAAATAGGAAATGGAATTAAGAAGTCTGACTAACTTTCCTTTGTTCTTTCACCAGTCCTTAAGATAGCTGGATTTGCTCAGCAAATGCTGACAGTGGAATTACTACCCAAAAAACAATAAGATGAAGTTTAGTTTGAAAATTGGTAAACTGTCTTTTTCTGCTTGTTTGTCAGCACTTGGAAGGGATTACATTGGAGACACATTGTCTACAGGACCATGCTGGGACATGGCATTTGAAGGCCCTTAAGTTGCATAATCTCTGAAAGCTTGGTCACTCCTGTACATCTCCTTTGCCTCTTCCTCCTCCTCGCTGCTTCCCTGTCACACACCATAGTGGCCACAAACTGGCTGTGCAAGTGATGTTCCACCATGGCGTTCTATTCCAGGCCCTCTTTCCAGCACCAGACGTGGTGTCTTCTATGGCCCAGCCACAGGCATTCTTTCAAAGGCAGGTAAAGAACTGTCTTCTAATTCATGGGTTGGGTACACCATGAGCAGGATGTGGTCAAAAGTCATGCAGATTTTCTTGTGGCCCTCCTCTGGATGCCAGCAAAGCAGATGCAATGGAAGAAAACCACATAAGCTGAGCTGGTCATGGTGCCCAGGCAGAAGGACCATGAGCAGCCTACTGATTACTGACTGCCCTGCCCAGTGCAGCTGGGTCACGTTGTCCATTGCAGCAGAGTCGCTGTGCTCCAGAGCTTCCTCAGTGCCTATGTTGTGAGCAAAATAATCTCCACACAGGGGATTTTTATTTCATTAATAACTTCTACTACTACCACACCAACTTCTGAGCACTGAATTGGGTACTGAGGGTAAAAACAGAGACCATAATCAATCAAACATTTTCTTCCCAGCTTTCTAGTCTCGCCTTCCCTTATGTTCACTCCAGACTGCACTCAGAGGGACCCAGTATCTTTGGTGAGGTGAAAACTGGCACAGAAGGTCAAATACAGAAGCCAGAGACACCAAGAAGAACTCTTGTGCCTGTACCAGAAAAAGGCTGTCATTGGGCAAAGGAGCCTGGGCAGGGGGAGTGCATGTGGCTCTGAGGGTTATGGTATTTTGCATGTATTTTAAGATTTCTGAGGAGGGGGCAGGACAAAAGTGTTTGGGGCTGATATATATTACAAGGGAAAGTTTTTCAGGAGCTTGTGGAAGTGTGTAAGGCTCATACAAAGATGCCTCGGGGAAGGCCCTGAGGTGGGGGAATGGGATGGGTCAGGACAGATGAGTGAGGAATCAGTGTGGAAAGAGAGAAGGAAAATCATGGGAAAAATCAGGCTGGAAAGAACTTCAGGAGGTCCCTTGTGGTCCCTGCCCACTTCCATACACAGGGGGATGGAGAGTTCTTGTGCTCTAAGGAAAACATCCTTAACGAGTTTCCAGCTCTGGTCAGCTCCTTTGTCCCTAAGGACAAAGCTCCAGGGAATCTCATCCACTAGCTCTTCATATAGCTCAAATTTCACTCTTCAGAAGTTCAGGGCTCTGACTTTGCTCTTCACCAGGCCCATATTACTTGAGATCAGAAACTCAGCCCGGGAATGGTCACTGCAGCCCAGACAGCCTCCAGTCTTAACCTTCTTAATGAGTTCATCCAAATTGGTGGGCACCAGGTCC
This sequence comes from Nettapus auritus, assembly GCA_011076525.1. Taxonomy (NCBI): domain Eukaryota; kingdom Metazoa; phylum Chordata; class Aves; order Anseriformes; family Anatidae; genus Nettapus; species Nettapus auritus. Next base: position 17,770,454 of record CM021797.1, read on the forward strand.
AGTAAAAATTCTCCTCTGATTGATTTGCCTAGTACTTCGGCCATGAATTTATCTTTAATGCATTCTAGAAATCTCCTGGATTGCTTAGAGCCTGCTGTGTAACCTTCCAGCAGACATCTGGGTGGTTGAAATCCCCCATCAGGACGAGAGTGTGTGAGCATGATGATTCTTGTAGCTGAAGCAAGAAGGCCTCATCCACAGGCTCTCTCCTTTTTTCCTGAAAAAAAAAAAAAAAAAAAAAAAAAAAAAAAAAAAAAAAAAA
>CM021797.1:17778357-17836691 GCA_011076525.1 Nettapus auritus
ATGAATTTGCAGGTTCTAAACTCTTTTTGAGTCACTATCTAAAAGGTATGTTGACTTCTGTAGACTAGAATTTCTCTTTTTCACTTCAAATCTTCTAGTAGTTTAAAATGACCAGATAAAAACCCCAGAGAATATTTCTTTTTACTTTTTGCTGATACATTTTTGAGTTGTGTGTGTTTTTCCACATGGGGATTTCTAATATTTAACATCACATTGATTGAAATTGGATTTACCTCACTTTTTATTTATAAAGGTTACTATTTTCATGCTTCTCAATTGTGTCACTGGAAGTAGATGATGCACACATGGAAAGAAATATTAACCAAAACAAATATCACAAAAGTAAAATTAACTAAAATATTAACCAGAACAACTTTGCAGAAAGTTTGAATAACATTGTTACCTTGGTAAATACAAACAGCAAATATTTCCGTGGCAGAAAGCTGGAGCTAAACAACTATGTGTGGTAAATGAGGAACTTTATTTTTCTAGCATTCTGGATGGTAAACATCTGGAGGAAATTGTCAGGAATGGTGTGGTCTAATCATATGAAATGGCAAGTCCTGTGAGTTTGCTGCCTTAGTTTCCTCATAGTAAGATAGGAATGCTTGTTGTCTGATTTTACCTCCTACAGGATTTACTCTACCTTCCTTGCACCTGAACCTATGGCACACAAGCAGCCTCTGCCCTTATGGCAAGACTTGGCCATAAAAATCTGCCAGCACTGATTGCTTTATAAGACAGGGCCACAACATTTGCAAAGCATGTGGCCAATCTTCCTAACCCTACAAACTGCATCCCAAAGTTTCCAGTGTGGTTAAGTGCCACAGAATCAGAGGTTCAGGAGGATGAGTGACCATACCAGGGACCAAGAACATCCTGGAAGGGTTTGCCAGCAGGAGCAATAATCAGGGTTGACAGCTGCTCAAATGCTGGGATTGTAGCCTGGGACAGAGCCAGGTTGCATTGTACTGTGCAGGGTGTGCAGCTGGACCAGGCAGTGCTGGCCTCACTACATTCTCAGCCTCACCTTGTTCCATTGCTGGAGACATTGCTGGGCATTCAAATGAGCTCTCGGTGGCAGTCCCACCTGAACCGCTTGAGAGCTGCCAATGGCTCAATCACTGTAGGCTTTCCCTTTTTTGAGCAGAAAGGCTTCTTATCTGCTCAGTACCAGAAATAGAAATAATGTTTATCTTACTACATTAAAAATAGCAGCTGCTGGTTTCATTGAGTCATAAATAGACTAAAACCCAGGAAGATGCACAGGTTAATGTGCAATGTGAGCCAGATTTCCGTTCAGATTGTATCTTTGCATGGTCTGGGCTTTTAAGGTCATTGCCATCTGGGAAGTGATATAATTCAATTAGAAGATTCACTTTGACTCAGGACCTCATTTATCTCTTAGAGCTAGCACAATAAATCACAGCTTTGTGAGCAACAGTACAAGACAGTTGTTCTGCCCTCCACCTTGCTCATTGATCTGCCTGAAAAGAACGCATCTGTCTCCAAGATCTGGCACTGGTCTTTGTTCCCCTGGCAGTCTGGCTCCAGAAGCAGAAGTCAGAGCCAAGCAACTGAAGTAGAAATAACACCTAGTAGGAAACAAGTCATTTCCATGCAACTGGAAATGCATGTGCAGTGACCAACCATGTGTAACCAGAAATTGTGTTTGCGAATAAATAGTTCAGTCACTGGTCTGAGTCTGAGTTTGTTGCTGGTGCTGGGCCTCTGCTGAACAGCAGTGTCATTGAAGCTGAGCTTAGTATTCAAGCTTGGTTGAAAAAGCACAGCATTGCAAGTTTACTGCCAATTCTAAAGAGAGCTTAGCAGCTGAGCATAGAATTCTCTACACACTCTACCTTATGGGGTTGGAGGGGTTGTTTTGTTGAGAAAGTCATGTAGGTGGGATCAGCCTGCAAATCGGCTCTTAGCAAGCACATTTTCACTTACAGGGATTCCACATGAGACAAAGCACTTGAATTTATTTTTTTTTGTGGATTGTTGTGTCTCCATTCCCTTGTCATGGCCAAGAGTACCTACTTTGAAGGTTGCACGGCATTCAACATGCGTTTAGAAAGATATAATGCTATCTAATAGATAAGATCGTGAATAGACTCAAGTGACTGAAAATATAGAAGGGCAATATAGAGGAACGAGGCAAATCAGAAATGATACTGTAAATGCCAATAAACTCCCAAGTACCATGAAGAGATTTGGGATTAGACTGTTCTCTCTTTCCTATTTTCTGAACAAAGTACATCTGTGGAGCTCATCATTGTAAGATCTTATGTATGCAAATATATACATACATATATATATATGTATATATATATTTAAGGAGGGGCTAAACATATTTATGGAAGAGAAAATCATCACAGGCTTTTTTTTTTTTTCTTTTTTGAATATAAAACCACTCCTTTGTCTCTGAAAATTCACAGATTGTTGGAGCATGTGGACAAATACTATATAAGGTTCCTCTCTTGATTTACATTTTCAGTAGTTTTCCAGGATCAGCCACTAGTGGACACAGGTTAACGGGGTAGATGGACCTTTGTGCCAGTATGTTACATATCTACATTCTTAAATTGCTGTTGCATTGGTCTGTTGGAATTATCCCACTCTTCACAGATATATTTATCATACATTCACTCAGTGTGGAACATGGCATCTTAGTAAATCAGTGCCTACATGGATGAAATAGGCAGAATTTTTTATGTTATTGGTGTGAACTGCACACCCAAATGTCTTAAAACTGTCACGCAAGTGCGAGTTTTGACATTAACATTGACATGCTGTGCCTCTGTCATGTATTACACATTTTCTCTATAAACAAGTCTGTTTACTCAGAAGGAAACAGGTCTGGAATAATAAAGGCCTTGTGAACCTCAGGGATAAATGTGACTTCTGGCATACTTACATTCAAATGGTACTCTCTGCTTTTTCAGTTTTTGTAATGCTTGAAAATCAATATGTCACTTTATCTTGATAAAGGCTAAGTGCATACAATGGATTAATCGGATTATTGGGCTGTGATGAAAATGGTCCCAGGAGAGCACAGATGCATAAAGATGCAAGCAGATTTTGGGACTGTCCAGCAACAACTGAAAATACTTTGATTTTGTTATGCAAATTTTTAATGTAGTGATTCAGCACATGATTTACAGTGGAGTTTGGGATGCATAATTAATATTGGTTGTTCTTGGTTTTTTTGTTTGTTTGTTTGTTTGTTTGTTTGTTTGAACATCAGTGAAGATAGATAACTACTCAGAGTGTCATTCAGTGTATGAATGTCTCAGCCTTCCTGAATTAGCACTTTAAGCACTACAGGTATATGACAGGAAACACTCCCTTCATCATTTGAAGTAATTCAGACACTGTGTCCTGAAGACAAAACCACAGAAGTCATTTAAAAGCATTTTCCAACACCGTTTCCTAATTTACTGTCTTTAGTTTATGATCTATGAACTCTTTCTATGATACGCACAAACAGAAACAGAAGAGCAAGCCAATTGTCAGCAGGCTTAAATTCTCTCTAAATGAACTGTGTGTCCACTGGAAAGACTGGGGAGCTCAGCAAATCAGAAAATCAAGTAGGATTAAATCGTGCCACCTCAGACAGAATTTACTAAACACAACATTTTCTCCAAAAGCAGCCCCTGCTTAATTCAAGGGACGAAGGAAGTGACTTACCAATTAATTCAATACTACTGCAACTGCAGAAAAGCAGGAAGGGGGGCACTGCGCTTTACTTAAGCATTGCTCAACAAGGGAAGCTGCTTATGGAAATTAATTCCTTCCCTGCATTTTAGATGTTAATGCATAAAACAGCACAAACTTTCATGACCTAACGTCTGGACAAGGAACTTTCATGCTCTCTCACTTCTTTCTTTCAGTTTGGAACTTGTGGGGTTTTTTTTGTTCATGCTACCTCAAAATATCATGACAAATGGAAGAAAGCAAAATAAATTTAGGCAGCTAGTGTAATGTAAAAGTTCTTTAATTTGTACCTTTTGACATACCAAATGTATGCACAGCCAAATTCTAAGCCTTGATAAATGTGAATACAGGTTGAATATTAATTTTGATTTTTTAAAAAAACATGAATAATTTATAGACAGAGAAGTTCCCATGTTGGTCAGATGAATGATTCACAATGAATAATTCACCCAATTCCATTAAATAATTTTATATCACTGAACCCCCTATGCCAGCTGTCTCTTCAAAAATCTGATCACTCTCAAACAATGTGATAACTGCAGTATTAATTCTGAATATTTAAACCATACTTTTAAGCTTCTGTACCTAGTGAAGGACAGAATAGGCCAGTTTGGGATCAGGAACTGCATGTATCAGGTTCTTTCCACTGAAATGAATAATCTGGATTCCCCAGGAAAACGAAGACTTATGTTCTTCATTCTCAAGCATGGGTCAGCTTTCCTATCACCAGAACTGTTAGGCAATACTACAGACATACCTGGTCATTCAGTTCAGTTGTGTTTAAGTGATCAACCTGTCGTTGTTTCTACAGGAACTCACTTTATCTGTTTTCTTCTACCTGAGAAAAATTACCCTGGGAATAGTACTTAGTGGTTCATTGGTAAGCCTATTTACTTTTTTGTTTGTTTGTTTGTTTTGGCAGGTTAATGAGGATATTGCCAGAAAGCTGACTTTAGTGCAGACAGCCCCCAGCAGCACTTGTGACATTTGGCAACTCGTAGGATCCGGATTTTATTTTATCAGAAAAACCACCAGCCCCAAGGATTATGACATTTCATTTAAAAATATATCAGAGCAAAGTCATTAGGTTAGCAAACAGTTCCTGCTTGCTAGCAGAGGAATCTTTTCAACCTTACTCAGCATTTCACATCAGATGGTGGATATCTGTGGTCACAATCTCAAATTCCTGTTTATTTTCAGTGACTCAGCTGTTTCTCCTTTTTCTGCTCTAAAATCAAGTAGTTTCACAGGACTCAGTTTTCCCTAGATGGAGTATTTGTGAGTAACAGGGCACAAGTCACTTGTCTTTCTTGCTCCTTCTGTCATGACAACGACTCTGATCACTCTTACTTCCTTCACACTTGATGTCCTTTAGTGCATATCTGACTAGTGGACTTCACAAATACAAAAAATACAAAGACCATTCCCTCCTTGTCTTGCATAAGAATTTAGTGTGAGAAATAAGCATTTAGCTCAACATCTTCTAAAGGGAAGCTAAACTGTACATGAGAAGACATATTTTTGAAGCAGCACACTGAAGTAAGCTGTTGTCCTGGTTTCAGCTGGGATAAGTTAATTTTCTTCCTAGTAGCTGGCATAGTCTTGTGCTTTGGATTCAGGATGAGAATAACACTGATAACACACCGATGTGTTAGCTGTTGTAGAGCAGTGCTCACACAGAGCCCAGGATGTTTCAGCTCCTCATGCTGCCCTGCCAGCGAGGAGGCTGGGGGTGCACCAGGAGCTGGGAGGGGACACAGACAGGACAGCTGGCCCAGGATGGCCAAAGGGATGTCCCACACTGTGTGGCTCAGAAATTGAACTGGGGTGACTGGCTGGGATGGGGATGGTGCATTCTTCAAGGTCTGGCTGGGCCCTGGTCAGTGGGTGGTGAACATTTGCATTCTGCATCACTTGCTTTGCATATTCTTTTGTTGTTGTTGTTATCATTTCTCTCCTTTTTATTTCCGATTAAACTGTCCTTACCTCAACCAATAATTTTTTAACTTTTTTGTTTGTTTGTTTGTTTTTTGTTTTTTGTTTTTTTTTTTTTACTTTTTTTTTTCCATTTCTCTCCCCCATCCCACTGCAGGGGTGTGAGGAGTTGAGGAGTGAGGAAATGGCTGTGTGGTGCTGAGGAGCTGCCTGCTGGGATAAACCACAGCAACTATACATGTATGTGAAGCTACTTGTATTTTATATTCTCCTCCTCTATCACAAGTAACCCAGTTTAGACATTTTGTCCATGTATTATGTTGGTGAGAACTCTCTCTCTCTCTTTCTCTCTCTCTTTCTCTGTTGTGTGTGTGTGACAATAAACAGAATCCCAGCCTGGTTTTATAAGAGGAGATCTCTTTGGGGACTTTGTACACCAGCAGAAGATGGGGCTGTTGTTTTCTGATTCTTGACGATACCAGACCAGGGCATCACACAGCCACAGGACTCTGATGTTTCTATGTGTAGTGGGTTTACATGGCAAGGTTTTGGTAGCAGGGGGGGCCATAGGGGTGGCTTCTGTGAGAAGGATCTAGAAGCTGCCCCATGTTTGGTAAGGGCCCCACTGCTGACCAGAGCTGAGCCAGTAAGTGATGTTGTTTTGCGCCTCTGTGAGAGCAGATTTAAGACAGGGAAAAAACCGCTGCGCCACTCAGCAGCTGGGAGGGTGAGAGGAGTGAGAAACAGCCTTGCAGGCGCCAAGGTCAGTGAAGAAGGACAGGGAGAGGTGCTCCAGGCACCGGAGCAGAAGTCCCCTGCGGCCTGTGGTGAGGACCATGGTGAAGCAGGATGTCCCCCTGCAGCCCATGGAGTACCACGGTGGAGCAGGGTTCCACGCTGCAGCCCGTGGAGGAGACCACGGTGGAGCCTGTGCCCCGAAGGAGACTGTGGCCTGTGGAAGACCCCTGCCGGAGCAGATTCCGGGCTGGACCTGCAGCCCGTGGAGAGGAGACCACGCAGGAGCAGGTGACCCGACAGGAGCTGCTGCCCGTGGGGGACCCAGGTTGGAGCAGTTTGCTCCCAAGGGATGGACCCCGTGGTACGGACCCATGTATGGAGCAGTTGTTGAAGAGCTGCTGCCTGTGGACAGCCCACGCTGGATCAGTTCAGCAAGGACTGCATCCCGTGGGTGGGACCCCACAGCACAGGGGACAAGAGTGACCGAGAAGGAGCGGCAGAGAAGAAGTGCTGTAGACTGACCATAACCCCCATTCCCCCGTTCCCCTGCGCCGCTCGGGGGGAGGAGGTGGAAGAGGGTGGATGGGGGGGAGGTGCTTTTGGTTTCTTTCCTTTGTTTCTCACTTCTCTAGCTTGTTAGTAATGAGCAATAAATCTTACTTTCTCTCTATGCTGAGTCTGTTTTGCCCGTCACGATAATTACTGTGCGATCTCCTAGTCCTTATCTCAACCCTTGAGCCCCTTTCATCGTATTTTCTCATCACTCCTCTTTGAGGAGGGGGAGTGAGAGAGCGGTTGTGGTGGAACTCGGCTGCCCACCTGAGTAAAACCATCACACTATGTTGTAACCTCTTAGAGTGCAGTTCTCCAGTGCACAGGGGAAAAAATATCTTTTCAAAAAGGCTTAAGTATTTGGAGCTTACATACTTAGTTATATATTGGGACCAAGATCTCAGACTCACCAAAAAAGTTATGTAAAGGGGTTCTGTCTTGTGTTATACTTGCATTGAAGTATGAGACAAATGGGGTGTTAGCTAGACCAATGCCATGGGATGTTGCAGGCACTGGCACTCAATGTTGTTACATCTCCAGAACTGTCCTCAGAAAGGCTTTGGCCCAGGACAACTAACTGACTTCCCAAACTTCCTAGACATGAAAATCTCCTAGGCTAGGAGGCTTTCCTAGGAGAGTGTCCCAGCTGTGGGTATCGTGTCTGGGAAGGCAAGAGGGGTTAATAGTATGTGAGCACTCCCAAGAGAATTGTCTCCTGTGCCAGGTAAAGATCTCTGTCATGTTTAATTTGCCAGGACAGCTGCAACCACTAAGCTGAGCTCCTACCTGATTTATATAATTGAGATCTTCAAATTTTGGTTAAAAATCTGGTGTCTATAGATGTTACTATGGCCCCTAAACCTGCTCCAGAGGACTCCCAGAACAGCAGGTTACACCCTGTCATTGTACTGCCATGCTGTCTGCAAGTCTCCCCACTTAACACTGGGTTAAACACAACTTTTCCGTCTTCCTTCTGAAGTTGACACAAATGATGAGAGACCTTCTCTCTCCACCAGCACCTTCCACTGGAACACCAGAATGGCTAACTGCACCAGGGGGGTTTGGGAGCCCCAGCACACAGCTTTCTGGGCAGCTAACACAGGAAAATGGGACTTACATTTGGAAAAAACTAGAAACACTGACAAATTATTATGCCTTTGGAATGAAACATAAAACTCATTTTTCCTGGATGGGAAAAGAGAACAAATGCAGTCAACAGCAGCATGATCCAGTGAAGCCAATTTTGTTGATTTTTTTTATTATTATTATTTATTTATTTATTTATTTTTATGAGCAGACTGCATATATAAGATGAATAATTAAAAACAAAAAAACTCAATGGATGGTTGCTGTTTTTCAAATTTTGTTGTACGTCTCTTTAGGTACAATTGTGGCAAACACTCTTTTAACAACTTGGCTTACGTCAGAACTCAGCAATGCTGTGCAACTTTCAGGAAAAGGGAGTAGCATGAAGATAGTCTTCTTTGGTCACATATCATTCACATAAATCATCTAGGATTCTATAGAAATAAATAGATTAAGAAAAAATTAAAAATAGAAAAGGGGTAATTTATTCTTTGTGCACTTCCAGGGTGCATTGTTATTTAAACAGCTGGTCATATTTCTTGTCCTGATCATTTCCACTCTCATTTTTTTCCCTCTGTGTTTCCCTTTCATTCTTTAACCCTACATTAGGCCAAGGAAAAATTAAATTGAGAAGGAGAGGTGCCTGTGGAAAAAACAGGAAAACAAAACACCATGTGGGTGGAGGATGGAGGGAGTGCACAACAGTGGATTCAGCTGTAAATTCATGCAGTTTGTAGCCTTGCCTTTCCAGACTGCCCAGCAAAAGGCCACATTGCCCAATTTGGCTTGTTTCAATGAAAGAAAAACCCATGACTCTTGCAACCAGGAAATGTTGACATAATGGAGTTACTAAGAAAACCTAAACATTAGTCATTCTCCAAACTAGATGCATCACAAGAAAGGTTGCACAAACATTGTTCACATTAATACCAACTGTTCTTTTGTCTTGACATGGACTGTGACAATCACGCACCAACTTTTTTGTTGGTGCATGAAACAAAAAAGTGTCTTCCTTGAATACATTGAAAGGAAATATTGAGCCTGTGCTATGGATATGCCTTGTGAAAAGAGAATAGGTTTATGGCAAGGAAGGGTTCATTGCAGAGAATTGCCAGGACACGTTCAGATATGGGTGGGTATCTTATTCCCCCAGCTGCTATTGTTAATATACATCTAAAGGAATTTAAATGACCATGAAGAGACATGAATTCTATATTCAAGAATTCTCTTTTAATATCAAAAGCCTGAACAATTAAATGCCTTTAAGCCTATACCACACCTTGATAACTAAAAGTCGTCACGGAAGTAGCAGTAGCTGGATATATGGAAGACTGAATTAGTTAAATGCAATTACAGAGCTGGATATATGTTGTGTGAGGGTTCTATGTCATGAACCGAGGAGAGGAAAGGAAGAATGAGCTGCATTATTTGACAAGGACAGGAACAGAAAAAGGCATAGCAGATGTGGGACCTTACAGAGTTTTCGTATTATGGGTAGCTTCTTCCCGTTCTGGTGGGAAAGGAGGGGGTGAGTGTCACTGTGGGCTGGGGACCATCTGCGTGCAGCACGTTGGTGTGGTTTGTGTAAGCGGCAGCAGGAGTGAGAGGTGCAAAGACAGGACAGCTGAGCCTGTACACCTGCCTTTGCATCCCAGCCCACTGCTAAGCCTCCTACAGGAACCTCTGCTTTCTGACCAGTTTTATCCTTTCCTTTATGTTTCCCTACTTGCAGCATTTCACTTTTCATCATCTCCCATTTTCCCAAGAAAGGAGTATGGACGAAGTACACCACTTTATACAAAATAAAGAACTCTTAAAAAAAAAATAAATAATAATAATAATAATAATTAAAAAACATGTTAGTATATAAAGCTTTGAAACAGTTCAATGAAGATGAAGGTTCTTGCTCAGAATTGAAAAAAAAAAAAATGCGGCAAAGAAAAGTTAAGATGTTTATTTAGCCATTGCTTTTTAACACCTTCATTTCCTAGGCTTATTGCTTTCTTATAACTTCACTTTTAGGGTCAGGAGATGTGTGCAAATGTTCCCACACTAAAGCACTTTATCTAAAGATATGGACTAAGTCAGTGCCAGTTAGGATTAGAAGCCAGGAATTTCTAAAACCTTGATCTTCCTGTTTAACTACCTCTATTTATCTGTTCCCCCCTTTTCAGATCATGTGATCATAGAGGAAACAAAGAGCTACACATTTTGCCCATCATGTTAAAACAATGAAATATTTGGGTTTTATACTGAACTGGTATGTGAGGAGTATATGGACAAAACCTGAGTTGCTTCTCTGCTGTTCCTGCATACTGTTAAGCTTGAGTCCTTGAATAAAAACATTCTTCTTAAAAAGGACGTTAGTACATCAGCTTCAACTGAAGTAAGCATGAATGAAATAGAAGATATATTTTCCTGTGACAGTAAGTGACCACCAGTAATTTCTGGGTAATGAAAAGGATAGGTTTCACGGTGGAGAGGTCTCAGACAGGACTAACCACAAGCGTGTGTTATTCACTATTCACTGTGAAGCTGAGAGGGAAAAGCTAGTCTGCCTTTAACATTTCAAAGCCAAAGGTCATATTCAAAACATTTTCAGGTTATTAGTAAAATCGAGGTTCTTACATCTGCTATAACCCCCTGCAATATAAATACTCTGCCCTCGATATATATGTCAAAGTACACAGTTCTGGACATTAGCAATGTAATCCAGGCTCTTCAGAGTGTTGAAAAATACCCGATTTGGAGTTGCTTGTATTTCTAATTGAACTGCAAGAAGGTTTCATCTGCATAGCATTATCATTAAATGACTCTAAAAGGCATAAAACTACTGAATTACTGAACCTATTTAAACTCCACTCAGAGATCAGGTAGAAAACCCACTACAAATATGTTCTTCCTAAAAATAGGCTTTTGCTGTTAATTTGTGATTTATGTGTTAAAAGAATTCTCTCATTTTTCTTCATCTCAACAATTCAACTATCACAATTTAAAATAGCAGTGAGGAAGAATAAGTGAGCTTTTTTAAGAAAGTATCATCTTGCCCATGTATTTTGTCTCCTTTAATTTGACAAGTACATTTATTTCCAGAATAGGAATCTCAGAACAGGCACACAGCAGCCATCATGTGAGCTTTAATATTAGACATACAACAATACCAAAAACTTGGCATTGGGAAAACTCAAGATGCTTCTGTTTGCAAATTAAATAAATCAAACAGAAAGCCTCCATAGTTTAATGGCCTAAAAAAATTAAATTAACCCCATTCATTATGGAAAGGTTACTTAGACTGCATATACCCCAGAGATTCTGGTCTCTTTACCAATTACTCTGGTAATTTCAATGATAGGGACACCTGTTCTCAGGCTACCATCCTTATTTCATCTGGGACACTAAACAGCAGCCAGATGGTTGCTTATTATAAGCCTTTTAGGAATTTGAATCCAAAGTGGGAAACAAAGTATGCTTTTCTGAGTTTCCCAAGAGAGTGAGATGCATTCATACTGTGAAAATCCAGTACAAAACAGCTAAAAATTTTTCCTCATGTGAAATGGACATTTTCTAGCCTGACTTTCTAGGATAACAAATAAGTTATTTCATGAATAAATGCCAATGTCATTTTATTTTCAAAAGGATTATTAATTTCTTCTGTTTAGAAGTGGTGAAGCACCTGAAATGTGTCCAACAGGACAGGAGGAGAAGAGCTGTGAAGTACTGCACTGTGAGGACATTGCTGGACTGTGGCACAGGCAAGTGGTTGCAACCAAAAGGCAAATTGACTCTTCTAGTGTAATCATTAGTTAACAAAATTCCAAGCAAGTATTAGGCAACCTTTCCCATTATGCTTTTTCCTTTCCAAACCAGAGCCTTGCTAGATTGAGAAAAACATCTGGGATGACACTGACTATGTGAATGGGGGCTCCCATTCAAAACCTAAAGCATCTTCAGCTAGGCATCAAAATCCTTAGCAGGATATCTATACAATAGTCAAATACAAAGATGTAAAGGGCATACTACAGCTCTTTTATGAATTTCAGAGAATGTCAGGACAATTTTGCTTGTCAGAGCATGGTGTGAACTAGGCAAGAGCCTAGTGAAAGGCTGCACTCTCATCCTACCACTTAGAGTGTCCGTATATTCAGGTAGACAATTCCCATAACAGCTGAAGTTAGAGGCAGGAGATTGTCAGGGTGGGAGAAAGTGCAGATCAGGAAGGAGGGAAGTGTTTGGGAACTGAGATTTGCCAGCCTGTTCATTTCCTCTTCCCCAGAGAGATGAGGTGAGCAGGATCCCTTTGCTTAGCTGCTGGCATTCCTTTTTCTACCTCATTGGTAGGGCACTTCTGTTTGACAAAGTTTGTCATGAATTCATATATTTTAAGACTCTAAGCCTATTTAAGTCTCTAAGCCTGTTTAAGCCTGTAACTCTCTTGGCGCTACAATACATATTTAAGACTTTCAGGCTTAATTTGAAATCTTTCAAGTAAACACAAGCAGGATGACATTCCCAAGTATATTTTTGCAATGGTTAAGTTTTGCACCCAGAAATGTTTCCCATCAGCTTCACAGTCAGCTTCAAATTTTACTCTGCTTTTTTGTTTTGTTTTCATTTTGTGAAGAGTCACCTGTCAGAAATCTCCTCTCCAGAACTGTAATCTTCTAGGCCATCATCAAAGCAAATGACTTTGGTCACTTTTTTTCTGTGAAGAGAATACTAGTCTTCTCATTAGTCTTCCGATAAAGAGTGTGAGGTTTGATTTCCTCAAGTATTCTCCTTCACCAAATCACCCTGTTTTAGATTCCTTTCCTACTTTAACTGTTTTACCAAACATGCACAACAGCACTAAAAAATCTGCTCCTTTCTGCTCTTAATCCAGTACTGAGATAATACTTAATCCTTAAGCCACTTGGATGCTCTTCTGCTTGTAAAGCCAAGGATTATCCTTGTCTTTGATCTAATGCAAAACATTGCAGACCAGGTTGAACTGCTTTTTTGCTGTCGTCTATAGTCATCTTCAGTTCCTGGTCAATGTCACTATTTTCTAGGAGACAAAATCCACTCTGACTTAGTCTTCCCTCAGTCACAGTTACGTGTGAAGCTGGTTGCACGTTTTTCAGAAGTTCAGTCTCTCAATACCAACCTGTATTGGGTTTACATGGCAAGGTTTTGGTAGTGGGGGGCTGCAGTGGTGGCCACAATAAGAAGAGCCTGGCAGCTGCCCCATGTTAGATAAGGGTCAGTTTCCTAGGAGAGTGAGGAGTGAGAACCAGACCTGCTGCCCCCCAGGTGAGTGCAGCAGGAGGGCAGGAGGTGCTCCAGGCACACACAGCAGCAGTTCCCCTGCGGCCTGTGGAGAGGCCCCTGGTGGAGCAGGCTGTCCCCCTGCAGCCCATGGGTACCACACGGAGCAGATCTCCACGCTGCAGCCCGTGGGTGGAGGAGCCCCCGGTGGAGCAGGTGGATGTGGCCTGGAGGAGGCTGCGGCCCATGGAGAGCCCCCGCAGGAGCAGGCCCCGGGCCGGAGCTGCAGCCCGTGGAGAGGAGCCCCCGCAGGAGCAGGGGTCTGTGGGGAGCTGCCGCCCGTGGGGGACCCGTGCTGGAGCAGTTTGCTCCTGGGGGATGGACCCCGTGGTACGGAGCCGTGTGGGAGCAGTGCTTGAAGAGCTGCTGCCTGTGGGCAGCCCCCGCAGGCTCAGTTCAGGAAGGAGGCATCCCATGGGAGGGACCCCATGGGGAGCAAGGGCAGAGTGACCGTGAAGGAGCAGCAGAGACAAGTCAGGGACTGACTGCAGCCCCTATTCCCTGTTCCCCTGTGCCACTCAATGGGAGGAGGTAGGAGAGGGTGGATGGGGGGGGAAGTGTTTTTGGTTTGCTTCTAGTTTCTCACTTGTTAGTGATAGGCAATAAATGACATCAGTCTCCCTATGCTGAGTCTGTTTTGCCTGTTACGATAATTGTTGAGAGATCTCCCTGTCCTTATCTCAACCCTTGAGCCCTTTTCATCATATTTTCTTTCCCTTTTAGGAGGAGGAGTGAGAGTGTGGTTGTGGTAGAGTTCAGCTGCCCAGATGGGTGAAACCACCACAGAGTATCACAGGGAAGAGGAGAAACTGCAGCAGCATGGTAGCATTGTTTATCTTTGACAATCATGGAGAACAGATTTTAGAACCTAATTCCTCATTCTTCAGCCACCTACAGAACACCATTCTAGCATGTTGCTTCTTTGTAGCTGTTTCACACAGTTCAGTCTTTCAACATATGCAACACTTGAGAATTTCTTTGAACTACAAATTCTCCTTCATTTTTAGCCTGGTTTGCTAAGGGAACAACCCCTGTGCAGCTGTGCCATTTACCTGTTTCCCAGCTCCAATATCAGTGCTACAGCCAACTTCATCCAACTTTGAAAGGGGTGCAAAGATCTATAAGATACTATGTTCTTGCAAACTCCATGAAAAATGGCAGCTGGAAGGAGGAAAGAAGCTCAGTTTAGTATCTCCTGATGAGTGAAAGACATGGTCAACTCAGCATCTTCTCTGTATGAAGAGGCAGCGGCCATCTGGCCAGTGCACACACAGATTTTGGCCAATTTGGCAGGCCAGATAGGTCTGCACCAGCCAGAGAATACACTGAAACTTCACTGTGCAAGATACATAGGAAGGAGTTGAAGGTGAGCCTGCAGAAAGGCAGAGCTGGGGCCTGTAAAACAACTCCATGGGAAGCTAGGCCTTGTTCATCTTGCTGTTCATCATCTTTCAGTGATTCCTTTTAAAGATATGACCACCTTTTTTTCATGAGGACAAGGAAAGGAGAACCACTGATAACTTTTGGCTGCAATATCAGATCACCACTGGTTTTAGTTAGCTATCATACAACAAAAAAGGAGTATCAGCACAGATGAGAAACTAGAAAACTACTTGGGAGCTCACAAAACTCCATGAAAAGATGACAGCATTATCTTAATACGCATTGTGTGTCACTTGTCCCAGTGCATACTGTAACTACCTCACACCGTCATTGTAATATGCAAAAGATGGCTATGCAGTGTGCATGAAATATCTGAGCTGACCAAACTTTACAGCAGTTTTTTTATTAAATATTGTTCTCATTATGCTTGGTGAGGAGCCTTTCTTTCCTTCTTTGTGCTCAGCAATATTGTCACTAATCTATTTGTAGCTTAGACACATACAGCTGCTTGTATCACTTCCAAAATAATACAGAAACAGGTTTTGAAATACACTGACTAGAGAAAACTGATGGGAAGTCACAAGGGATCTTGACATTGAAATCAGCATCTTGATAATTCTATGCTTCTATAATATTATTTTTATACCCATAAAAGCAGCTTCTAATAACAGTTATGTCTGCAGCAAGGTCAGGCAGTGTTCTGTTAAGGCTATCTCCTGTATTTTTAAAAACAATCCAAAATACCTTCTTATAAAATGGCACCAAGGCAGCTCAAAACCAGCATGGATTATATGAAACTGTGATTTCGTACTGCACACATGTGACAGAGAGAATCTGCCGTGGTAGATTCATATCTGCTGCCAGCGAGCTCTTTTATCGAGTGTTAGAATAACATTAGAAGCCAGAGCAACAATGGGAAAACAACTTGTCAAGAAAGAAGCAGGCATATATTAATATAATTCATTAAAACTGGAAAACAAAGTGAGCATTGTTGCAAAAGCAATGGGAAAATGGGTCTACTGGGTAACTGCTGGATGACAGTAAAATGTCAGAAAAATTGCTTTGCTTGAGACTGCAAGGAAAGCTGTGATATGATTTCTGTGAGACTGTTTATCTGAAAGTAGAAGACAAAAACATCAAAAGCTGTAAAACAATGGGTAAAAAAGGCCCTGTCATTAACATCTAAGGGCAGCTCTCTGGAGAGGAACATTTATGCAATGCCTTTGTGAGAGTGTGTTTGCTCAGATACTGCCACTCTGGCAGTTAGCAGTTTTGTATATAATAAATAATAAATTAATAAAGTCTGTAAGCTAGTGGGTTATCAGGAGGTGGGTGTGACACCTTTCTCAGTCAGAGAGGAATAAGATTTAAATCTGGATTCTGCCAGTGGTGCATGGATGCCCCAGTCACTGCATGTATGAAAACCATCCCTACCTGCCACCACCACCACTTTCCTTGAGTGTAGGGGGTTTGCAAATACAGTGGCAAGGGAGCTTTTAGTTCTCTTTGTTAACCTAGACAAGGTGCAGGCTACATCAAGGGACCAAGGCTTTGCTTATTCTTCAGCTGCTGCATTTATATGCCCAGTAGCAGAAACAGGACTATTGAGAGATTCTGGGACAAGTTACTGCTGTCTAGATTCATTGTCACTGCTGCACTGGTGGATAAATTTGCCAGAATGATGAAAAAATCATATCATTTTCTACACTGAATTGCTAGTCCTGGGCCCCAGCCCAGAGTCAACTCTAAGGCAAACCCAAAGTCTGGCCAGTGTGATGGCAGCCTCTCCCCAGAGCTTCATGCATGCTGATGTGTGCCAGTCTCTGCTGGACAGTGATGATGCAGCAGGTGCAGTGACACCCAAGTCCTTCTTCTGATTTACTCTGAATGAATAATAGAATCATAGAATCCTTAAGGTTGAAAAAGGCCTTCAAGGTCATCTGGTCCAACCATTCCCCTGCTACCAATGTCACCCACTAAACCATGTCCCTAAGCGCCACATCCAACCCTTCCTTGAACACCCCCAGGGATGGTGCCTCCACCACCTCCCTGGGCAACCTGTTCCAATGCGTGACTGCTCTTTCTGAGAAGAAATGTCTCCTAATTTCCAACCTGAACCTCTCCTGGCGCAACTTGAGGCCATTCCCCCTAGTCCTTTCACTAGTTACCTGTGAGAAGAGGCCAACCCCAGCTCCCCACACCTTCCTTTCAGGGAGTTGTAGAGAGCAATGAGGTCTCCCCTGAGCCTCCTCTTCTCCACACCAAACAACCCCAGCTCCCTCAGCCGCTCCCCATAGGACTTGTGTTACAGGCCCTTCACCAGCTTCGTAGCCCTTCTCTGGACATTCTCCAGCACCTCAATGTCCTTCTTGCAGCGAGGGGCCCAAAACTGAACGTAGTAAGCAATCGCTAGATGATCCTCCTTTTTATCAGTGTATGTGGTTAACACAGAGCAAAAATCCTGTTGCCAACAGCATTCACTCCTGTTTCATCCCATGAAAGACCTCTCTGGACTGTGTTTGAAAGAGAAAATTGGCACAGAGAAGTCACTTCCAACCAGCCAAGCAAACAGTCGGCTGTGTAACAGCATGCGTTTCAAACACTGTGATTTCCAAAGGACGTACCAGTCCTTGTGTCTGCCCAGGAAGAAACCAGGCCTTTTCCTGTGTCTGGGAAGTCTTCAAGGGCAGGCAGCAGAGGCCCTGCGTCAGGCGGCTCCTTCGCTCCGAGCCATGTGCTCATACGGAAGCCATTAGTCACTTGTGTCACTTGTTCCAGAGGGGGACAAAAGGTTGAGCTCAGAGCAGTTCTTTGCAAATACAAATGCCTCCTGGTAGAAAAACAAACAAGCAAACAAACAAAGCAACAACTTCCATTCCTCTATGGAAACTGTAAAAATTGAAATAAAATAGCTTAGTGAGATACTCATTAGATCCACCTTTGGCATTTCTTAAGCATGTGCTGTCAGCATAACCAGTTGCACGACTTCCCCATGTGGTACCCAAGGGATATTTCCAATTCCTTCCTTCCTACAGAAAGGGCAGTTGCAATCTCACCAGAGTCTGTAGAGGTCACACAAACAACCAGCTCCATCATTTTTGCTTTCGTGTATGTATGGTATCAAATGCTAAGAAAGAAACACATCTATATTTCACATCATCATGAAGGAATACAAAGAAGGTGTTATTGCTACTTATTTTAAAACAACTCCACTGGAAGACAGAGTTAACTATATGTAGAAGAGTTGGTCTCCTTTTTTCCTCAAAGGAATAAAGGTTGGAGAAGTTGCCGACAGCAGCCATGCTATTCCTTGTCAGCTGTGGGGGGATAGCTTCAAAGCTTTTCAGTCATCAGAGTATAGAAACTTATTGTTACAAAATCTATGTACTGGAACTGCTTCTCTAAACTCTTACAAAAGGAAAAGTAACGTGTATTGCGGACTTGTGAGCAGACAATGTTAGACCGTGTGACAGATCCATAGTGGAGGCAAATAAATGCTCTCCCTCAGCAGTCAGAACTGTTTGAATGAAATGGCAATAACCACAACTGACCATGACAGACAGTGTCAGTGAGGTAATGAGTGAAGATGAGTTCAGGTATGTAGATCTATTAGATCCATATCTCTTATCTGTAATGCCTGGGAGGTGATGCACAGTTTACAAATAGATTATTCCAATTTCTTCTGGCAGAGGCTCTGATTTTGTGTATGTTTATAAATTCTTTTTCTCGATTTGTGCTAGGCCTTCCTCATAATGAGAAAGAAAGAATAATAATAATAAAGAGTTTTTAAAAAGCACAAAAAGGAAGTTAAAATCTAAAGCAGGAACTGGGTATGTCTAGGTTTCTTAGCAAAGAACTGCCTTCTGGTCACAGCTGCCAGCCTGAGAATTTCCCAGCAACGTGGAAGTGGGAAATCTGTGAAACCAGAGCGAAGGAGCTCTGCTACACAGTGGCCCATCCTTCCTCTGCAGCTGTGCTCATCGGGGCGCAGGAGAGGACCTCTCCCTGCCACCTGAAGCAGTGCAGAGAGGTCTCACAGAGCAAAGACTTTGCCCTTAGTTGCTGAGAGGGACATCCCAAACCCACCATTTTAGAAACTTGAAGGTAGCTTGGGAACCAAAGAAATGGGAATGGCGTATAGCATGTCCTTAAGTGTAATTTGTGGGTTCAGATTAGGGCAGGCCACATCTCCGTTTAGTTGTGACTAACAGTTATGACCACTCTGCTGGCTCTTAGGGGGCACACAGAGAAGTACCGGGCTTCTGAGGCCAGATCCCGTGCTTGGAGGCAAGAACCACCAAACAGATACGCCAGCATCCCAGGAATTATCAGGAAGGGGAAAGCCTGAATGATCATAAGTCCTACAGCTAGGAACAAGGTGATTTAGTGTGGGAAAATTGGTAACTTGTTTCACTGATTCTTAAGCTGCAGCATTCCTAGGAGCATATAGGATCGTGGCTGGATAATCCAGTTTGACCAAGAGACGGTATGAAGTAGGGAGCTGTTTGCTCTTCCAGGTAATTCATACCACTTCTGCTTACTTCTACACCTGACCTAATCTTAGTCCTAGAGCTGATCTTTAACAGTGTTTTGTGCAGCCATGTGTAAATGTGAACAGTCCTCAAGCTACTTTCATTTCTTTCAGGGGCCAAGTTCAGGTCCATCTCCATCTGCATTAGTTCAGTGCTCCAAGTCAGGACCTTTATCACCACGCCTTCAAATACCTCCCAGCATTTAGAACTAACGAGATTTACCACATTAATTGTGACTACAATCAGTCAAAACCTCAGGAAAGTTCACCCTGTTTCTTTCTGCACTTTGACCAAGACACTGAGAACACTGCAGCTCTATTTTTAAGGCAATATTCATGCCAACAGACTTTAATATCTGTTATACCCTGTCCAACCCTGCTCAGCAAGACTGGGCAATGGTTATATAAGGAACGATTTTCATGATCTGATCTGATGAATCCCCACAACCAGACTTATTGACAGCCAGACACGTTTCTAAGTCAACATTCAATATGTTCATACCATGGCAGATTTAATTCAACTAAATCTTTCAACTAAATCTTATGTCAGCCACAGAGAGATGCAGGAAATAATCAAGGTTCACCAGGTTTAGCTCTGGCAATCTATAAACTGGGTTTTTTTCTTGAATGTCAAGAAAACTTGTCCTCTTGATTCTTGGTCTTCTCTGGCAGTGAGGTGACTTCCCCAAGCCCTGTGGCGTGTCATAGCTCTCTTCTCACAGGCACGCTCAGCACACTACCTCTGCCTTTCAAACAAGCCCATGGCTCTGCTGCTAAATGACCTTTTGTGGTTTTAAAACTTCCCGTCTGCCCCAGAAAATTCATTTCTGTCCTGTCCTCCTAGCTACCCCTGACTTTAATTAACATCCTCCCCAGCACTCCCTGCTAACAAGGCAGCTTCCCTGGTGGCTTTGCATGTCTGAAACCAACTTCCTATGTGTCTCTGCCTTACTGATTCAACCTCATTTATACATATTTGAGCTTATACTTTTGTGTATAAAATACACACTTTTGATGCTTCTGATTATTTTTAATCTTCCCTAGAATACCACTCAGCAATATGTTTTTCTGTCTTATACATAAAAGTTGATATGTAAGATAATCAGTCATCTGCTATTAATTGAACTTATTTATTCTGATCTATTGCTTCTACTCAGGAAGCCGACGCTCAGTCTCGTTCCATACCAGTGCTCGGTCAACTCAGTCTTCATTTCTCCCCAATGAATTCATGAGATCTGATGCCTCTCTGTGAAGCCATGAAAATTTGATGCAGCTAAAACCTCAGTCTGCAAACAACTTCGTGTTTAGGTAGTGGTTACCAGCACGTAAAAAGCATTACCACAAAAATAACCAAGAAGCAAGACTGGAATTGAGGAAATGAGCGTGCAAAGCAAGCATTTCACCATACCAAGTCTCCCTACAAACAGATGTGAAACTATAGATTTCACCAGTTGCAATGAAAGAACATTTTGTTCTGGGACTGCATTTGGGATACACAAGCTCTGGCAGGAATGATTGTTTCGAACAAGTGAAGATAAATTAATAGAGTTTCCATTGAATATGCCAGGACAATTATTTTCAGCCCATTTAAAAATATTCACAGAATGTACTTCAACATAACATCACGAGGGCAGACTTGAAAAAAAAAAAAACAACGGTACAAGCAGAATGCAGGCCTGTAGCTTAGGACACTGAAGTGGATTCACTGCTGAATTTGGCCTCTCAGGTCTTAACAGGCTATTTGCAGCAAAAGCTGTAGCTGGTGCTTATGGATTTCTACATTTGCTGACAGTCAAGGAATGTCATCATGGTGCAGGAGAAGCTGCTCTCTGGCTGCCACCAAAATCTCTGATATTTCAAAAAAGAAATTCCTCATCTCAAGTTACAGAAACAACCACAAACCATCTGAGTTCTGATTAAATAAAAATGAGAAACAGCTCAAACAAAGCATTTCATGTGGTAAGTGCATAATAATATCTTAATTTAGTATCCTGAAGTTGGGAGGCAGTTTTAGTGTAAATTAATTTTAAAATTGTATCAACCTAAAACACATAATTGTTCAGATTCCCCGTCTTCCTCCAGTTTAACAATCCTGCTCTTGCGTATCTGGAGTAGAAGGTTTATTTGAACAATATCAGGCCTCTTCATTGTTGAAGTCAAACAGATCAGCATTTTCTGACCTAAAACATTTGAAGAATGATTTATAATCAGCACCAGTACTGGGCCAGGACTCTCACAGTGTGAGCTCAGATGCTCAGATCTTCCCCAGAGAGGCAGCCAAGCAAGATGCACACCACTTTATTCTGTAAGACCAGCTGCTTAATTTTTCTCAGTATCTGGTTAGACACTGGCCCACAATTAATATTAAAACAGCTCAGTAATTTGGCACTACTGAGGCAAATGGCTGACAGGTCATGAGAGGCTTCTCTACTGCCTTATGAAAGAGAGACAAGCCAGCACTAGTATATTAACATTTAAGAAACTGGTATTTTAAGACCTTCTAAGCATGTGCGTTGAAAAAGAAAAAAAAAAAAAATCCTGAAATATACCCAACACAGCGCTGCTTGAGCCAGTTCAAACGAGTGTGTTAATTTTGATGTTATGTTCATGCCAGTGCTGAACACAGCCAGGTGGATGCATGATGAGGTTTCTCTCTTTTTCCGGCCATGTGCATTATGTTAGAGGCACAGTGCTGGGCACAGCACAACACGTGTCTAATTTAAAAAAGAAACATCTGAAAGCTCGTTAGAACACTGTTACAGGCAGTGGGATCCTGTTCTCTTCTTGCACCGCAGTACTTTGTAGGTCTTCAAAGACAACACGAAAACCTACATGTGTGGATTATAAACAAAACAATTTATTGATTTTATATATATTTTCAAGGCACTTTTTTGCTGCATTTTAAAACTCCATTTGGTAAGAAAGGGAATCCTTCATAAACCACATCTTCATGAAATAAAACACACAGCTGCAGGGCTAAGGAAACAACCAAAAAATTCAAACCAGATCTTGACCATAAACTAACTATGTTCCTGGAATCACAAAAGGAATCCATAAGTACAAATCATTTGTTTTCCAGCAGATTTTTTTGATTGATAGTTATTTGGGAAACAGAGGATGAGACTTACTAATTTAGAGTCGAGAGGAAGAGACGGGCAGCTCAGAAGAACAGCTCACCTCACCTGTATTAAATATCTACGTTAAAAAAAAGATGAACTCTCCTCTGCCAGAGACTATTCTGTATTGTCCACAGGATAGCTTACATGATGGCACTCAAACGTTTTAATACAGATTCAGGATAGAATATTAAAGTAAAAAAACATATGTAATTATCAAATACAATTTGCAATAGAACATTTTACATGAAACACAGTAATCACTAATACAATATACTTCTCCATATAGAGTTCTCATCAAAATGTTCCAAAGTACGGCAGGTATTATGGCAAAGCTGTATCACAGCAGCACCAACTGAGAGAGCAAACTGATTGCTGGCACACTTCACTGAAGAATTAGGCCTTTACATTGTTTTTAACAATTAAAAAAAAAGTCTCAGTGCTTTTGAAATTGAGCCAATATTCAAAATACAACTCCATACTGCCTGATCTACTTGAACATCTGTTGACAGGCAAAAGCATTTTTTAAAATAGAGAACAAGGGTTTAGTCCATTACGCTTACGTGAAAAAAAGCCAGCACAAATTCTGCAATCTCTTCAGTATTTTTCATGTACAGTTTCCTGCTCTGAGCATATAAATACAGACATTCAGCAGATCCATTCAGTTCTGGAGTTCTAAATCCATTGCTGTCATTTTGATTCACTCAATATTATGTTGTAATAACATAATATAATTATGTTATATTCACTCAATATTATGTTAACTTCTTTACCGAAAGGGTTGTTAGACATTGGAACGCGCTGCCCAGGGAAGTGGTGGAGTCACCATCCCTGGAGGTCTTTAAAAGACGTTTAGATGTAGAGCTTAGGGATATGGTTTAGTGGGGACTGTTAGTGTTAGGTCAGAGGCTGGACTCGATGATCTTGAGGTCTCTTCCAACCTAGAAATTCTGTGATTCTGTGATTCTGTGATTTTGTGATCTCATTTTTTTTACCATTATCATCATTACTGCAGCCCTATGTTATACCTCCACTGCACAATGAACACAGCAACTCCAGGCTTCCTTGTCTTTACAATGATACATACTTGACAACATATTTCACTTCCATATTTATATTCAGCTTTTCAGGGGTCCATAGGACTTTGTCACCAGACTCCAGCAGCATTATTTTGGTACCGCACTGGAAACACATCACGTAGTCTCACGGTAGGTGTTGGAGTATGACACTTCTTTTGCTGTTGACAAGAAGGTCTCAGTGGTAGAGAAGTGTTAGACATGCTTCTTTAAGTGTCCAGGAAGTGTTGGATTATAATTCTTTATTCCTTTTTGGAGTGGAGCCTTGAAGGAGGTATAAAGGGATCAGGTTCCTGCTACCAGCTAAGAGGCTTTGGAGGAAGGGTTTTGTAAATGCTCCGCTGACAGCTGGGATATGGAGGAAGCTGCTGTTTGCTTGGTGCTAGTAGAAGAGGTCTCAGGAAATGGAAGGAGACGTGCAACTGCACCTCCACAAAGGATGCTGGGGTGTTCTTGCAATGGCTGACAGCGCCACCCCTCTGACTGAGAGTTTCTAAAAACAGTCCCAAAGATTTTATTTGGAAAAGTGGAAAAAGTCTATATAGAGAGTTTTATAGCACAGGGCTGCATCAGTCCATCTGGGACATCTCAACATCCCAGCCTTTTACACTGGCAGTGCTGGGTGAGCTCAAGCCCGCTTACAATGGCACCAAGGAAAATGGTAATGACAGACAAATAAAATTGTGTATTTGAGTTCAAATGTATTTTAGTTTGAGCATATAAAGGGTTCACATCCTTACTCACTATTGCTGTACTAACTCAACCAGCTGAAGATGTGTCCTGTATATTTCTCATAGACACTGTCATCTCTCCTGGGAGTGGGCTCTGAACAATGCACCACTTCAAAATGCACCAACTGAGGCTGCCTGTGGCAGAGGGAAAGATTAGAAGGACTGCCCCAAATGCTCTTATGTTTTGTTCCTGGGACACAGCAGTAAGCAGTGACTTAGTCTGGCCCTCCTCACGGGTGAAAATTTCCCTCAGCTGAAATATATAAATGTCAAAAAACACAATCAAGCAGCAACAACAACAAATAAGTACCATGAAATGAATAGCACCAAGGATGTTCAGTCCCATACATTCACTCTATAAAAGCAAAACCAGCAGTACTTGGGCTCAAATAAAAATGTCATTCCAGTGTTAATAATAATGATGCAGCAGTGAGACATCTTGACACTGAGCACAATGTTTTTACACAGAAGCTAATTGGAAGTTGTAAAGCAAAGTACAAAAATAGATGAGAAGTTCAGTGGTCAATTTGTCCTCTGAAGTCAACAAGAATTTTGCAGTTTTCAGTGAAAGAAAGAAAGGACCTTCACAGGAGACTGCATATCACTATTGAGCTTGGATTTCCATAAATATAAAAATATCCCCTTTACAGAGAAATTATTGCACATTTTATTAGCAGAGCTAAATTAGAGTAGGTAGTACTTGTCACAGGGCATAAGGCACATTTGATCTGCATTCTAGGAGATGAAGAGTAAATTGTGAAACTTCAGAAGGGAGTATGTTTTTAGTCACAGCATTGTTTCTGTCTCTAGTTCCTCAACACCTGCCAGTGTGCAGCAAAAGACTTGATGCTACTGTCATCTAGCTGAACTCACAGACTCCAGAGAGAGATGTGCTTGCTTCACTGAAGGCAGAATTTAGCCCTTAGTCAGGAATAGAAAATTTGGTATGTGCTTCCAGACATAACCTAAGGCTAAAGATAATTTAGCAGACAGGCTGTCAGATACATCGTTTTTGCCATGTGGATTAGAGGTCACGGATGCATTTTACCAGTCTGCAGACATCAAAGACTAGATTTCAGCAACAAATAAAGAAAACAAAACAAACAATAAGAAAAAAGCAAGAAACAAACAAACAAACAAAACCACCTCATAATGTTTTACCAGAACACTTATCCACTGCCACTGCTGTAGAACTATTGTTGAGATGAATTCTAGATTTCAAGTTTGCTGACCTGGATAAACACTTGGCAAAATAATACAGCTTTTTTTCTTTAGTACTGGCCTTTGAACAGCCTTCAGGTCAAAATGACATTAAAGAGATTAGCACCTTGACAACTACTTGTAAAAACAGTTGAGAGTTCTTACAATAGAAATGACAGTTCAGGAAAGTACACGAAATCTTTATAGCAAACTTACTTCTTCAAAATAATAATTATGTTAAAATATACATAATCCACAACAGAAGGTTCTACTTTACCCCTGTCATGGGAAATAAAAAATATTGTATACACAGGATGCACTCAAAACCTACGGTGACAAATTCTGCACTGATTTAGGTGGGGATTTTGCTGAAGTATGACCTGGAAATCTTATTTTATGGCCACTGTAACCAGTAAGATTTTTATTATTATTTCACAGGTATTTGGGTTTCACCTAACAAACAGTGCATCATTTGACTTATAATAAATAAGCATAATAAAGAACAAATTATATGTCAATAATGTATACTCTCTTTTCCATGCTACCTCGATTACCATGGCCAAAACTGGCCATGTACTACACCCAGTACTGACTGCGCTTCAAAGTTGGGTTTGTTTTTCGACAATACTGGATCATTTCAGGATCAAGGTTTAACCAGCTATTTTGCAATGGCTGTTCTACAGTCGGAGAAACCACTGTAGGAAGCAGCTGTTCATGTCTTACTGCCATCGTTGTTGAGGCTGTACTTTGCTCAGCTCCCTTCAAGAGAGGGGTCACCGTAACAGTAGGTACAGTCAAGCTTCGTTCCAGACAATGGCCTGGACTACTGAGGATTACATCCATTTGATTTTTGACAAGTGGTTTTGCCTTCTCTTTCTTCTGACACATTAGCAAAATGCACACAGAAATAACAGCAATGATGAGTAGCACAGACACCAGAACCAGGGGGATAATGATGTACCAAGGGTTGCTGCTTTCAGCTGTTTGCTCTCTGGGACTCTTGGCATCAGCCCGATCTGTGGTCTCAGTCCCTGCAGATCCCCTTGTTCCCACTGCTAGATTCAGCAATGGACTTTCCTCATGTAGATTTCCCCAGCGATTCTGACCTGGGAACATGCTTGGGACAGTCTTCTGTGGTGCTACTGTGGGTTCTTCATTATGGGAGGAAACTGCTGCACTGCCCTTTGAGGTACTGTGTATTTTTAAAGTGGTCGTGCTGGTTATGAAAGGGACTTCAGCTGTAAAACCCTGCACAAGTGGAGGACTATATGGCACTATGGAATACTCAAAATGTCCAACAGCAGGCTGAACATCATCTGCCCTGAGCATAAATGTGAAAGAATCATTTAACAGATCAACGCCTGTCATATTTGTATCTATGTCAAGAAGCACAACACCTCTATCAATGTCAGCTTGGGTGAATGTCTGAGTATCTTCAAACTCTGCATCATTCACAAACCTTTTTTTTACAATCCTTCCATGAGCTGGGGGCACCAACACTTCAAATCTAGGATTACTGTTTGTTAAATTAGCTAGCTCAGAAGCATCCAGGTCACCGCTTCTGAATTTATACACAGCTTTATTTGAAATCTGCATGTCAGATACAACTTGCACTAAAGGCTTCATTGTGATGTTCAGCACTTGTCCTGTCAGATTACTTTCTGCAGTGAATATCATAAACTCCAGTACTTCTTTGAACACAGTGAGATTTGTCAGGTGGTAAGACAGTCTTCCCGAGTACAAATCTGCCTGCTCAAATTTACTAACCTTCTCATTTCCAATCATCAGGTGCCCATTCTTTATAGGCTGAGTTATTTCATACATGATATTAGTGCTTTTTCCATTTGAGACAGCTGAAAGCTGCACATTAGTGATAGTGACAGATGTCTGGCCCTGTGGAAGTGCAACATTGGTAAGGTTGACCAGGACAAGAGCAATTGGTATTACTTCAAGACTGAATAGTTTGTATAAAGGACGATGTTTACCATCAGTCACACTGAAATAAAACACACCAGAGGAAGAACTTCCATCCTGTACAAACCAAACCCTACCATTGTCGACATCAGCTTGTGTGAAATCCTGTACAGAGGCACTGAGATTGCTCTTCATTGCTAAATAACCATTATTGGGGTTGCTAACTATGGTGTATCTAAGCTCAGCTGGGCTGTTATCTAGGTCTTCAACTTTCAGATTCTCTGACCCCAGCACTGAAACATCTCCCTGCAGGACTTTCAAGTGCAGCCTTTTAGTCTTCAGTTCTGGAGCTTGGTCATTCACTGGAACAACAGTGATATTAAATATCTCCTCCAAAACTTCACTATGGGGCTTTGTTGCAGACTTGGTCTTTAGGTTTAACCAAACAGCAAAAGTGAAATTGTCACTAAGTGATTCAGAATTATCATGCACGTACACAATTCCAAATTTGTCCAGGATGTACTGGGAGAAATTAGGTTTTTCTTTTGTAACATTTCTTTCTCCAACAATAATCACACCATGTAGGGGTAAAGATACAACTTGATACCAGACTTCATACATGGAGCGCTGTACCTCAGGTAGCTTTATCAACAGATTTGAGGCATCTAAATTTGTTTTGTTGATTAACACTCTACCTCCTTCCTGGACTGTGGTACCTAGTAGAAAGAAAAAGAGAGGCTTAGAAACTGACTGTTTCATAGTTGCAACATTTCAGAAATTAGATAATGTGTTTAAAAAATTTATGATGCTCAAAAAAGAGACTATGGAATCAAATATTTCTCTTTCATCGTATCTTCGATTCCCAAATGTCATGGCTAGAAATATATTATCACTATTCTTAAAATAGACTTGCATATAAGAGATTACATATTCTATTGATCATAGAGCATGATTAAGGAAATATCAGTATCTCAAAGCTCCAGATGTCTCTCTTTCAGTATCTCTATCATTACAGCAAAATGGAGGATACCCATTACAGCAGTAGGAAGAATCTAACATAGGTGGTTAATCGCATTTTTAAAGATGCAGTGATGCAGCTACTATCTACACTACACTCTGTGATTAAAGTATTCCAGTCATTTGCTACTGAAGAAAAATTATCTTCTGTTTTTTATCATTTGCTCATTGGAATGCTGACAGATCCTAAACAATCAGAAGGCCCAAATGGCACAGCATCTTTACCTGTATTTGCTAGAAGACGACTGTTCTGACCATGCCTGGTAATTTCATACGAAATGACAATATGGAACACCTGGAGGTCCAGAGCTGACGGTGGAGAGGAGACAGTAAACGTAAAGAAATCTTCTGCGCTCCAGCCAGCTGACTCTGCATCTAAGTGCTCATACATGATCACACCTTCATTCACCTGTTTAGGGGTAAAGGCAGCAATAGGTATACGAGGAGATTAATTTTAAATACCGAAGTGCAAGGAGAGAAAAAAATCATAAGACCATTGTTCAAGAAAGGGTTTTGTAGCTTACACAGTTCACACACAATGGCTGTGTATGTAGCTTATATTATGAACTTATTTTATCCTGCATTTCTCTCTTTGAACATACTCCGTGTTGCCAGATAAGTATACTTGTAAAACAGATTTATGCTAGATATAACCACTCATCTGTTCAGGCCCAAAAGCAAAAGCTAGTATTATCATACTAGGATTCTCATCAGCCGAAACTACACCAGAAGTTTAAGATCAATACCTTCTTACACTGAAACTTCAATAGGATTCCTAAGAGCCACAAGACTAGAACATGTGCTGTATCTCATTCACTAGTTTCCAACTTTGCTTGATAATTCATTCTCTGACCTCGAGAAAAGACAGCTACCTATCAAACCCTTGGCAGCTTCCCAGGCAACTACTGACCTGGCCTGCCTGTATTAGTTTGTAATTGCCAAAGAGATCCCTGTTTAAGATGGTTTGAAGTCTACAACTTGTAACACGGATTAAACAGCTTTGCAAACAACCTGAAGGAACCTATTAGCACATGTTTCTATGACATATGCTTGAAAGGTGCAAAAAAGAAATCCAAAAATCCCTGCTGCTATCATGGATGAAGCACTTTAGTACTACAGAATCTGTAACTACTGACAGAGCCAGTCCTGAAACCACTGAAACAGCCCCCTCCAAGTTCATGAGGGAAACAGGCTTCCAGGGGAAAGTTTTCTCACCAGCTTCAAAACCATCTGACCATACTGTCCCTTAGAATTCAGACTGATGTGATAAATTCCTACATGCACATCACCAGGTTTATGATTTCTGATTTAATCCTGATTTAATCCTGATTTAATCCTTAATGGTTATTATGGGACAAATCTTCTATTTTATCTTGTTTTGTGTTTTTTTTTTGGCCACAAGGCAATAAGCCACTGGACATAAGGAAGATGCACCTCAGCAAAAGTAAAAAATTCTTTTTTTAATCTAGCTGCATACTACTTTTCAGAAGTAAAATTCTAAGTTTTACAATGCAGAATGAAGCCAATGAAGCCAAACAACAAAACTAACTCAAAAGCTTTCAGATTAAATCAGATTTACAAGCCTTTTGTTACCAAACAGAAACTGAAATTCTTATTCTCTGTGTAATGGAGAATATACAATGCTTGCAATATCATTGTCATTTTTTCACTGATATTTAACTTCATGTGGCTATAACACACTAGACAGTGAAAGTTTATTTTGGATCTTTTTTCTTCCCCTTATTCCTCATTCTCTGCCAGAACAAATAGTGAGCTGGTTAGGATACCTTAATTTTACCTGCAGTAAATCACTTAGTTCTACTTGTTTGAAGTGAAAGTGGCCAATACAAATACCTCCAACAGAGAAAAGATGCACGCACATTATTACAGTTCAGATCCTTACACTATTTACCAAGTTCAAAGCAAAGTTATCTACACATTAGTAAGAATTAAAGCTATAGAGAAAAAGTGGCATGTTCTGACATGGCATTATCAAATAAACATATGTAGATCATATCTGTAGGTAAAGAGATTTAAACTTCAAAACTCTAGCTGAAAGATCTTGTCTGACATGCTTAACTGTTCCATTTAATGCTCATAAAAACCATTCATTTTAGGAACAGAAGGAAACAGTGTCATTAGTCAGGTTGTTTCAAAGTTTGGTAATAATTAATAAGAATGCCAACTTTTTCTCAGTCTTATTGGTCAAGTTCCTATTTCTAAACAACAGATCTTCTCATTATTTCATTTACCAGGTCAAACAGTCACTTTTTAAATCTGTAAATGTAGACTAAATCCAAATTGCTTCTTAATTTTTCCTTCTGTAAAGTCAGATGATCGAGCTCCTTTTATCTCCCTTGCTAAGATTTTCTGAGAACAACTTTCAGTGTGCAGAGCACACAGCTACATTAAGACCCAGCACACAGACGTAAGTCATTTCAGTTGCAGAAGAATGTTTTCCATCAAGTTACATGAGCTGCCATGTTTTAGTCATTCAAGTACGGGACCCTGTATCACAGTTAAGATTCTTTAAACACTTAATATCACAGCCAATCAAGTCAATAAAAGTCCTCTTGGGGACACCCATGAGGACTGTGCACAGCTGAAATGAATCTGTTACTTGGAGTTTTCAAACAGCACAAGGCTACTCCTTCTGCCAAAAAGTCAAGGCTTCCAACCTCTGACTGCCGGTTAATGGCACCAAAACATTTCTTCTCAAAAAATACTGTTACAAGCAAAACAGTGGAAATTGCCAAGACTCTGCTAGTATCCAAAGAGAGGGGAACAAAGGCTCTTCTTGCATTCATTACTACATGCCAGATATTTAATGACACAGCAAATCTGGGCAATCGCACTGATGGGTCACATATGCTCGGTTACTAAACAGATATAAATGGACCAGGCAAGGAAAAAGCAATTGGGATGCCCTTTGAAGTAACAATCTACCACTGAACTATCCAGTATAAAGTAAATGCTTACCATAGACTGTGTAAAACTGAGGATTTCCTGAGTGGTATTATCAGAATTTACTCTGATCAGCCTTCCAAGTTTGGGGGAAGTTACAATCATAAAAGTTATAGTTCTGTTTCCTGCATTGGTCACATCACTGGTTACAGCTTTCAGATCATGTTGTGAAATAGGTTTCCTGGAACCTAAAAACCATCAATTAAAAGTACCTTAAATTTGCAACAACAATTTTTCACAAAATGGTAAAAAACATTTTGTATGTACAAATCACCCTTTCATCTAGTTATTCTATTTATCATTTTAATAATGTTTTGTAAGATCAGCAGGTTTACCCTTTTTCCAGTTACTTCCAAGTAACACAACTCTTCCACAATGTTTTCAATGAAAAAAAGTACATCAGTATGAAGTATCTTTGTTTTAAAGAAATGAAAAAGTACAGTTCTCTTCAGCACATGCAATTGCTAAATTCTAGTTTCTGCAAAGGCAACCCGAAGTAAGGAGTAGCTCATGTATAAGAAGCCCTGCCCCTGTATTACATGTCTAGAACTGAATTCAAACTCCAGCTGAAGTGACCACTGGCAATGTATTTAGTAATCCCAGTTGCCCGCAGAAGGCTGGGTGATTTGGATGAGAAAAGCCTTAACAAAGCAAATTTTTTAGTGAATGCACCCAAACCAAAATAAATTATTATCTGAAACTGGAACAACACTTTATTAATATAAAAGACAATTTTCATTAAATGAAGTTTAAAAAGTACTGAATTAAACAAATAGGAAGGACACTGCACAACAGAAATAATGGCCAGAAATAAAGTATTATTAAGATGGATGGAGGACCAAGGGATCCTACTGCATTAACCAGTACCTTCTGACATAAAGATTGTAAAGAGCTTTCTGGAATTTAGTCAAACCATGACAATTTTTGACATAGCTGTGATAAAACCAAATTTAATATTTTCCTAGAATAAAATTAAAAATAAAAAAAAGAGACTGGTTTAGTGATATTTTGATGTGCTGTTTTCTGATGATATACACTCAAAACTAAATCTGATGTTAACTAATACTTTTAGAAGAGCAACAGATTCACACAGTCCTGTTCTCCCTGACCCCACTTCTGCCTCCCTTTTTACATTTTTCTTCCTCGTCAACAAGCTTTTATAGGTATCAATGCAGAATTTCAGACACTAGCAATACATATCCTTCAGGTTTGCATTATCAATCCATCTCCACTTAAGCTCAGTGTTTATAGATGAGTAAACCAAGGTAAGATATTTCTCCTGTAAAATTTGGGGGTGGGGGAGAGGAGGGAGTGAGTAAGCAAACTGGAGAATGCAAATGTTTTGCAAGCCACCCATAACCTCAGGACTCTGCCTGTTTACAAATAGCTGTGCCCTGGCTCAAATCACATCTACTTTGAAACGGAGTTGCTATTACAAAATGAAATCTTCTGGCTGTTTTCCCACTTTTACCTTCCCCTGCCATTCTGTATCCATATTGCTTAGAAAAGTGAAGCAGTCTCTTTGGATTTGAAAAATCGTCTCACACTATCCAATACAAGAAGTCTCCCTTCTGCTCTCTCTACTATTCTTCTCCCTCTTCTATGTGACAGGCAGAAAGGGAAGCATGACCATGTGTTCAGCCTGCACCAGATGTGATCAGGAATGTAGAACAGAGAGCAAAAGTTCATCAGACCACGTGTATCTGCAAACAGAGTTATTTCTCAATAACTTCATTTATGCAAATCAGGCCCCAGTGCCGTAACAAATTCAGACAGAGTAAATGGCAAACACAGTTACACTGTACTGAGGGATATAACTACTCCAAGTTTTCACACAGCCCCTGGTCCTTCCCAAAAGCCCTGACCTCTGTCAGGAGCTGGGGCTTGACCATGAGGACCAAGAAGGGCCATGGACACTAAAGTCTCCCACATTCTCCCCTGAAATGGGAACCTCCCCAGAACTGTCTCCTGTGAGTGGTGAACACCCACACTGAAAGTAGGTGAGCACTTTTCTCCTGAGACATGAAAAACCTTCTCCAGCACCTGCAGTGGTTCTGCTCTGGTCCAACACCTCAAGAGGGAGGAGACAGTTACTTGCCAGCCAGCAGGCTGGGTAAAGGAAAGGGAAGTGAGAGCACTGCCTGCCTCTTCCCCCGCATAGGAGCGGAGAGATTGCTAAGCAGCACCACCCAAATTCTGCAGAAAGGATCAGAGACAGGGGATGGGTGACAGAGTAGGGCCAAGCTAATCTGTACAAGCAGAACACAATAGCATAAGGCCATTACCAGTATCTAATAATTTTGGCCTCTGTTTTTACTGTCTACTTTTACAATTGGGAAACTACTCTGGCATGAGCATTCTGCCTATCACGGCTAAATAGTTATGGATTATCATGTGTGTTGACCGGCCTTGACAGTTCTGCTTCTGAATACCTACAAGTTTTTTCTTCTCTAGGGACAACTCATCTCATTCCTTCTTCAGTCAATTGCTTCCCTGAAGAGAACAAATCTTCACGTTCTAGATATCTAGCATACATAAGACAAACTCATGTATCTATCAGTCAGTTTACTGAGCACACTGAATAAAATGACCTGCTGTTGGATAGAACTAAACCATATAAACATCAGTAAACCATATAAACAAATCTGCTGTATTCAATGCAAAAGAAGAGAGCAGTATATGATTTTATAAAATTGCAAAACAATATGCTTGAGAAAATAGTTTATACCCAGTCATGAAAACATGGCAAATTCTTCAGAAAATACTCAAGTTTTACTTCCCTAGAGGGAAGATTCTTCAAGTTGTCTCTTAACATTTCCCACAGTGCTATAAAATATAGCAAAACACTGGCTATTGTCTTTATGTGTGGAGGTTAAGCAACTGGCACCGCTGTTTTAATTGTGATTCCACAATGAGCAAGTACCACTGCAACCTGTACAGCTCCAGAATGTCTTTAAAAATATCAGAAAGAGAACAGGAATAAAGCTAGTAGTACTTTTTAAAACCAGTAAAGGAATTCTGCTAACTCAAAGCAAGCAACTATTCAGCAGAAACTGGAGGCTTGGATAAATACAGCCTGCAGCGCTGAAGGAAGTACTGATATCTTCCAAGCTGGAGAATGGACAGAAAATCTAGAAACTATTCCTGCTATAGAAGAATCAGGCACATTTTTCTTACAATTATCTTTGGTTTAAGATGGAATTCCTGTAAATCCCTGCGCCTGAGGCAACCTTACACACTGAAATCACAGATTAATAAGCCTTTTAAGTGGATTTATGTGAATCTCATTTATACTGACTGAAGAAGATCATGCTGCTACAATCTCGTTTTTTGTTGCCTGTGTTTAAATAGCTTTTGCTGCAAGCCTTTGTTTATGCAGTTTATATTCAAGAAGTCTTAGAAACTGATGTGCTCCCTTTCTGCATGAAATTAATAAATCAAGACACAGATTAATACCTATAGAGCTTTCCCATCTCCCTCTGGCTGTATGAACCATGTTCAGAGAAAAAAAGAAGGCAGCACAAACATGAAATGTGATACAAGATGTTGCTGAGAGAAGGCTAATCTTTCTTTCTCCTTTAATTCTGCAGTTAATGTTAGATTACTAACTCAATGAGGGATTGCTCTTGCTAATGCAAAGCAATATACGGCTCTGGTGAGAACCTCCATACTCATCAGCTCCTGCAGGAGTACAATTCCTTTAAACATAGTACTTAGCTGCTGACACAGCCTGCTGCAAATGCATGAATACAAATTGAAATTGTTCAATCCTCCTGATCCATCAGCGAGTCTCCACTGCTCTCCATAGCTCTGCTCAAACAGTAAGAAAGTGAACTAGAAACCTGGTGAGCTTAAGTGTGCTATTCAGAGTTCAGTGGACACAAGCTTCGCTGTTTTTGCCAGGTAAAAATCCCAACCATCTAAAACAGCCTGAATACTCTAAGCAGCACTTTGCACCTCTAATTCTATGAATATAGAGCTTTTAAATTAATCTGAATGAGGAATGTTGAGAGCTTAGGCAGACAGTGTTTATTGTCACACAGTGCTTATATATTTTACTGCCAAATTCCATCACCCCAAGCACACAGGCATATCAAAAATGTAAAGACCGTAAAATAAAAACATTTGAGACAACCTAACTGTTCTTTTAAAAAGCACGGAGATAGATTTTTTTCCAAGTACAGCTATACGTGGTCACCTATGCAATTTTATCAAGTGCACAAAATCATGATAAGGTGTTAAACACAGACCTGGAAAGACTCCAAGTCCTTTGTTCACTTCAAGACTAATGACTAGAGTCCGAGCTGTGATGCTAAAAATCTGTCGTGGTGCAAAGTTCAAGCCGTCTGTTACCTGAAAGTTGAAGCCTCCAGACATTGCTCCTGTAGATAACAAAAACATAATTTTATTTATTTTTAATCTTCTTTTCTTTTTTAAAATTATTTTTATTTTTTTTTTATTTTTCTATTTTTCATCCAAACACATACACACTGGACACCTTTTGCTGTAGACTACAAGTGAAATAAATCCCGAATCATTCTAAAGCAGTTTTTGATCAGCAATTTTGTATCTTAACTAGAATGACATGAATTCATAATGCAGAGAACAGCACACCAATGAGGAACTACTGGCTATTACTTACACCTGAAAGCCATACATCCCACAGCTACAAATAAGCAGAGTGCCCCTTCCCTTTTTCCCTCACTGACCTCAGCAGACATGATACCCAGTTAAACTTGGCGAGACACTGTCTCCCAAATTTTCTCCTCTTCTTACATCTTAGGAAGTACCCAAGCACTTAAGCAGTCATTTTTGGCATAAAAGTAATTTTGGGAGAAAAACTTCTAGAATATTCTTTCATTTCAATTTACATTTAAAGGACTGGATCAAATCACATGTTTGCTTTCCTTCTTTGCTCTCCTTCAGCTTTGTCGAATAGGATATGTTATCACAGCTTAAATTATTTCAGAGGTTAAGTTTACTCATAATAAATGCACATTTTTTTCTTTAATCTTAAGACGTATATGTACTTTGGCACACAGTAATGGCAAAATACCTCCAGGAGACTGGGCAGATTCCTGTAGAAGTGCATCTTTCAAAACTGACTTACTGAGGTGTATAGTGCTTCCTAAGACTGGCTTTATGTTGACGGTGCCCAGAGTGTTTAATTAGGCAGAAAGAGAGAATAAAAAATTAAAATATTAACTGTCGCAAATGGTTACCATTACCCTCCTGCTTGTTTTGCCTAATGTAGCTACTAAGATACTGCTACATGAATATGTATCCTGAAAGTGAAATGTTGCCACGTATTTTAATTTAAAGATCAGAACTCCTTGCCTAACTCTAAATTAACCTATCAGAAGAATCAAATGTAGGTTCTAAGACTGTAGTTCACAGCTCCCCTAGGCAACGCTCTTATATTCAGCCAGGCACCAAAGCAGCTCTGAAAAATCATGCCATACCGTATTTTAAAAGTCTTTATTCTCTAATATTTTATTTTCATTAAAATGTACTAGCAGTTGCACATTTAAAGAGGCACTTAAGAGTCCACTAATTGCCTCAAGTTGGTCGAAAAAGGCTTACTCAGCTTCACTTGTTTTTTTGGCTAATGTAGGGAACTGCCTGATTGACACAATCAGACATTTTGTCATTGACAGAGTCAGGAAGAGAACTGAACCCTGCTGCTAGGGCGGAGCATGTATTGTTTTAACACAATTAATTTTTAAAGGGATATCTGATCAGAGGTGATAAAAAGGACACCAGAATGAGTGCTGTAAAAACTGCACCGAGAAGACACTGAGGCTTCAGAACTTACACGAGGTCATTTCAGTCCTGCCCTAAGAAAAAGCAGTGGCAGGGTTTAAGGGCAGACCCCAAACTGCAAAAGCTGGGGAGGGTCACCCTGGAGGGAAGCGAGGGTAGGAAAGGGAAGGCATTCTCACACTGAAAGAGTGGTACAGAAAAGGAAAGGTATGATCTGGTTCTGCATTATGCAACAGAAAACAAAAGATTTAAGGGGAAAACCTAAGAACAAATGGGCAGATCT
This sequence comes from Nettapus auritus, assembly GCA_011076525.1. NCBI lineage: Eukaryota > Metazoa > Chordata > Aves > Anseriformes > Anatidae > Nettapus > Nettapus auritus. Next base: position 17,815,671 of record CM021797.1, read on the forward strand.
GAAACTCACAACAGACAATAAGCAGCTTAATGTAATTCACAAGACAGCAAAGATGAAGGGAAAAATTACGAAGACTAATGTTAATTAAAGGCATAAAAGCAATCTTTCTTTTGTAATGTAAAAGAGGAGAGAGAGTCAGTGCCACATACAGCTAAAAAAGCCCTCTGACAGCTGGAGCAAGCAATGCCAGCGGGTGGAAGAGCCAGTTAGCCGAGAAGATGCTGTGTTTCCCCTTGGAAAGGCTCACAGCGAGTAGGAAAAGTAGAAACCAGGCTGTGGAGAACATGAAATGGGTGTACTTCCCAGGAGGAGCCAAGGAAGCTCATAGGCAACAGAAGACGGAAGGTGAGGGACAGAGCAGCTGAAAAGGAGGTTAAGAAGCATCTTGACACCAACAGGTAAGGGAAGGCTCCAGGACAAGGCTGGGAGTATGAAGATCAGCAGAGCAAGCACACTTGTAACAGCAGTCCAGGTTGAAGGAGGAAAAAATCGCAGACTGAGGAAGGAAAAGAAGTGAAATGTCAAGAGTACTTTCTGAAACGCTGAAGGTGATGATGCTGCCAGAGCAGCTGCAAGAGCTAATGCATGACCTGGGCAATTTTACGTTTCAAATTTACTGTACATCCCACACTCCCACTCACTGAAAAATGAAATTTGCTACTGTTTTTACTTTTGTTAATCAAGATGCACTTCCTAAGGCTACAGATGTGCATTCACCCATTCTGGAACACAGAGTGAATTCATTTCCTCACACTCAGATTAACTACCATCTTCCTACCACCACTGAGGTTTTTACATATCAAAGCCTCTCTTGGAACAACATAAACAGCTTGGCTCACTTTTGTTATGTTCTTGACCTTTCATCTCCTGACCAAATTATTTGAGTAGGATAGTAACAGCTCACCAACAGCTGCTTGTAAAGCAACTTCAGCTACACATATGCACTCAGCAAGATACTGCACTGAAGAGCACTTTAGAGCACTTTAACCTGCAGCAAGCCTCATGGAGCCACAACACAGACCTGAAGTGACTGTGGGATCCAAGGGAGTCCTGGAAGTAATTCCACCTCCACCCGAGGGCTGGTGAGGCAGTTCTGGACCTCTTCCAACTCCTTGCCCACAGCAGAAAGGTTTATTCCTTCTACAGCACCTCCTTTCTTCTCCTTCCAGCTGGTACAACACAGTAATAGAGCTGGGGCAGAAGAATAGCAGCTACTGCCTCATAAAAGTCCCACATGTTCCTCAGACTGGAACCCCACTGGGATGTTCATTCCTGCAGCTTCTAAGCACTGCCTGCCACTTAAGGATCCAGGAGGCTACTCTGACTTCTTTCATATGGCCCACATATTCTTTCTTTAGCAGCAGCATAAATAACCCAATCTCTAGCTCTTACCACAGGCGTAAAAAAGTCAATGGCTAAAGCTGAATTCCTTCACAGCCCAAAGGGAGGTTCACATTACCCAGGTGAGCCATGACTTTCTTGCCCTGAGCTCCTTAGGAACATGAGGGTACTGGGACATGTATCTGAGAGACTGCCAGTCTGTGAATAACTCAGCAGTGCACCAAGGCAAAAATAAATAAATAAATAAATCAGATGATTCTCAATGACAATGGTCAAAAACATTGATTTTGTATCTCTAAAAGCTGCATGGTGATGTTCCCTTAGTACAAACAAAGGGTTCGGTAAGAAGACTGCTACCAGCTGAACCACTAGTGCTTCTTCCATCAGAACACCAGGCTTTCTTGGGACCCTTCCTGTCTAGGCTGTGAGACCATGTATCACATAACTAGCAGTCTCAGATTTTTGTGACATGAGAAGGAGATTCCCAAAGGATTACAAACACAAATAGACTGAATAGGAACAATATACTGTCAACAGGTGGTATTTTTTGAAACTACATACCATTGTGTACAAATAACAGCTGCCCTTCCAGTATGTGAGCCTGAGTAAAACTAAGAATGCTCTTGTTTGGAGAATCCTTCAGAGCCAAGTGCCCATTGCTAGGTGGAGTAATTGAATATATCAGTTCTGACGGTGAAGAGTCCTTATCTTCTGCATAGAGGTCATCAGCAGTTATTTCTGTGACTGAACCCACCCATACCTAGAAAAACAAAAATAAATAAAAAATAAAGAATAAGAAATGCATGCAAATGAAACACAGAGGACCTCCCCGCCCCCCCCAAAAAAAAGAAAAAGAAAAAAAAAAGAATAAAGATTTATGCCATACAGCACTAGCAGATAAGACAGATTTCCTTATTGTCCATCCAAATTTCTGATCATGGGCTGGAATGGTTAATGCTGGCATGTGGTTTTCAAAAAACAAGATCACAAAATAAGACAAGCACACATATACTCCATCAGTTTCGGTTTTTGACAGCTGAAGCACAAGTGCTGTATTTGTCAAGCACTACCCAAACTCTTACAAACATAACAAAATCGTATTTTGATAACTGAGTCAAGGAATTCCCATCCAACACAAACAATGAATACTGGAGTCATGTACTTCACAGCAGTCACAGCATTCAATACACTTCACTTTCACTAGCAAAAAAAATAAAAGAAAGAAGGAAAATAGTACAAGGACAGCACAATCTCTCTAATACAAATGGAACACTTGTTGCTGCATTATTTCCTTTGAACAGTGCACTAAAAGCCCTTTTTTAGTGTACCAAACAAACCACAGAGATGTTCAGTCTAGTGGCAGAGGAAAGAACCATCACCTCTAACAGCTGCTTAGCGCTTTGCAAGGTCATGCAGACAGACAAAATAAATGGCTAGTATTTGGGAAGATGCTACAAATCCTAGTACTTATTTCTAGTAAATCAACATGCTTTGTGTCGTTTGTTTTTGTTTTTTAGCTTAAGATACACACAAACTGACAGATCCTTCTTTTGAGCAGAAAGAACTGTTGTCTCAGCTTCATTCACATCTCACTAGATCATTTCTTACTTGGAAATGATAACCAACAGCTCACTTTATTCTTCATCTATTCTGTATATAGTTAGAATATAGACAAAAGTACTAAGACTAACAAAGGACAACATGTATTTATCTCAAAATGAAGTAAAATTTATAAATATTCAGAATGTCCATGTCAATTCTTTCCATTCAGAGTTTGAATCACAATGTGTAATCTTAAAAGTCTGAGCCTTTAAAAAACTTATCCTGAGGTTCAAGACACATACTGCATCATTCCTCTCTGTCTTCCTAGGGCCTCACATAAGAAATATTTGGTAGAAACATCATACCAAGTGATTAAAGAGGAAATGTGATTCTTGAAAAAAGGGCATTTCATTTCTGCCAGAAACAAAATCATCAGTCAGATTTTTCCTTAAGTATCAATATTACTCTTTAATAAAAACTATGGATGAAACCCTGTGCGTTTTTTATAAACCCACTAGGATTTTTGCCATGGCACTTCAAGAGAAGAAAGATTTTGGCCTAGATTGTGTCACAAAGTATGTTCCACAGAAGAAGAGATACTAAGATGAAATTATGTATTTTCTAATTAGGAAAATAAGTTTGGAAACGTATGTATTACATTTTGTAGTAGAAAACATCTTGCAACCAGAAAATCATTTTCTCCCTTGAAATATGTATTTCTCTGAAATGCAATTACTAGTACCTAAGTTTGATAGAAGATGCCACTTGTGAAAATGCAGGATGAGAACTAAGCAAAGAATGATTGACCAAAAGCAGTACCAAATGAGCACATCAGTGTCACTGCTTCCATAACGAGACCCTTTTGACTCATGTCAGTAGCACTCAATTCAGACTATTCTGCGCAGAAAATAAGACGTCACATACAGAATATGCAAAAGCGTAAGAAAGGACCATGCAAATGTTATTGCATATGACTCGGGTTAAATGTAAATTCAAAAAAAAAAAATCTTATTAAAGGAAAAAGTCAGCTTTTTTTCCTATAAAGCTAGTGTTTATTTCCATTGTTCCAGCACACTAACACACAATGCTTTTTAAAGTACTGTACATGCTGAGGTCCTCTGTGACCTGTAACATGATCCTCAAGGAATGAAAGGAGATACAAGAGCTGGAAAGGGCTGTAGGGAAGCGGACACTCAGAATGCAGCAAATACTGTGCAAGTGCCTTATTTTCCACATCTGGGATCAAGCCCTCCTTGAAGATCACCATGAAAACTGTATCTGAACTTCTAGGATGTAGCAATACACTAATTGTGCGTTTGCCTAACAGACATGGTCCAAAAAAAGGTTCACGACCCTGCCCGCTGGGAAGTAATCCATTCTGCTCTGCTTACAGCATTCAGCTTATCAGTTATTCCTTCCGTGTTACATACCCCACCAGACACTCCATATTTACAGCCATTTTAAAACTCTAGTAAGTGAATGATTTAAAGAAAAGGGGGGGAAAAAAAGTGTTTGATTTTTTTTAAAACAAATCTGTTGTTAGGAAAATATGGCCCTCTTGTGGCAACAAGATGATGCAGTCATTTCAGAGCATCACTGCTGATAAATATGTTTAAGTGCAGAAATAAAAGGAGCAAATAAGGTCAGGATATTGATTATCTTAGAATTACCACATTACTCTTTCCTGTCCCGTCTACAGCAAACCAAAAAAAAAAAAACCATAAAAACAATACAACCAACCAGAATTTTAGGAGATGATATATAAACTGCTGTATATGAATCCCACAAGCATTTATTGTTTTACTGGAAAAGCTATAAAATGAATGCAAGGATTACTAGCATGCACAACAAAAGCTTTCACTAGAATAAAACTTTCTGGATCTCATATGTTAGGTTAATGTAAATACTTCAGCATGTCATAAATTCTCAGCCAAAGGTAAAAACAAACAAATAAATTACTTCATTTCCTAAAGAAAACCATAAACAGCCCCAAAAATACTTGGTTGTGTGTCCTTCTGAAACCCTCTGTGGTGTTCATAACCTCAACGTATACGATGGACACAGTGGTTTGAATAAGGGATGTTACAGATGCCTTTTTGAAAGCAATGCACAGTTTATTACTCAGTATTCATTCACCACGAGCATTGTCCTTGCGGAGCAGGGTGCGCTTGGCCAAAACATCAGGCCAGCAAGTACCTTCCTACACAGGAATGCCCAGCTCATCTCAGTGTTCAGCAGCACTATCTGGGATGTGCGAGGTTGCTTCGAAGAAGGATGATCTCAGTGTATTCCTCCCAGTACGTAACTCATCTGCCACCTTTATTTCAGCATGCACATGAATCCAACATATGTGTGTTATTAGTACACACTCGTAACAAAACTAAAGTTATTTCTCAGCAAAGGCTTACGTGTGACCAGCAGAGGCACAGGCGCAAAGGCAACATCATGGCTCTGGATATGCAAACTGCCTGCACAGCAGAGGACCAGCTTTGGGTAAGCTCAGCTGTGTTGTCATTGTTCTTGTGAAGCCTAGACTTAAAAGCCATTTTTATTAAAAGCCACAGGATGCACTGCAGTGCACGACACTGGCTCAGTGCTCTGAACAGACAGCAGTTCAAAGCCTGCACTGTACCGGAGGGGAGACACAGAAAGAGATCAGAGTGACACACATCCCCTTGTCTGCTACTAAACACTACCATGTACTGTGTGATATCTACAGAGTACTAATGTGATTAATTTAACGAAGGAAGAGTTTACTTTACCACGTGAATGCTTGTGAATACAGTTTGCCCTTCTACCAGCACTGTCTGCATGGGGTCGGGTGTCCTGTGCTGTGGGCATCTGCAGCTTATCACAGGCCTGCTGCCATCACTGTGAAGATGCACAGTATTACCACTACTGCTGCTTAAAAATTACATCTTTTCTCCTGCAAAAAAGCTGCATACACAACTCAAGGCTACGGTCATCTCCACAGTAACCCATTCTACCAAGCAACACATGACTAAACATGTAAAATTAAATGTATGCTTTAGGTGTCACCAATTTTTAAACTGCAGCACTGGGAATGATGCAGCCTCAAAATAACCTGATGGGGAAGCGGTGAAGAAGGGGTATGAGGAAGAATGAGAGGATAAAAGAGGAAAAGAACAAAAGAGAAAGAAAACAAAACCAAAAAAGCACTGAAGTGACAGTAGTGACTTTTTTCATGACTGGAAGATTAAAAAGCCAGCTGTGGTTATTAAGAGAAAAAAACGTAGCATCACCCTACAATTTTATAATTTTCTTCAGAATTTGGCAGGGGAAAGGAACTAGAAACAAGTTAACACATGGCTTTTTTTTTTTTACCTCACTGTATCAAACAATAATAGCTTCAGCATCTGCAATAATACCTCGGTGACCTCTACCAACCTAAATTTTCACTGACTGCATTGTATTATTATATAGTTGGAACTTTTTTAAAGGCTGTGAAAGTCTTATTAAGGGAACATTCTTGTTCTGTATCAGGAATACTCAACACGTAGTCAATTATCTAATGATGTGCAAGTGAGAATGCTGCTCTCTTCTCCTGTTCTGTCCCACTGGGGGTTCAGGGAAGGGCAAGCAGCAGGTTGCACCTCAGCAAGTCTGACCTTTCAGTATATTTAATAGCAAGACACACAGAAGCTGAAAGCTATGCAAAGGCAATGGTAAGATGTTTACACTCTCACTGTCAGTATTCTTGACACTTTTCTTAGCTGTCTGTATTAACATCCCTGAAGACACCCTAGTGAAGAACACGGAAACACAGCATTGCTCAAGGTATGAGCTGCCCAACTCCAAAAGCCCAAAAGCCCAAGAGACTTCATGTATCCTTAAAGTTACAAGAAAGCTCAGTGGGCCCTCTAGATAGACTTAATCTGCTTTATACTACAGCAGCAGAAAACATTCTTAATGACCTCTCCTAAACATTCCTCATTCTTCACCCTAAATACCAATTACCCATGTACTGTATCCCTTCATTAAAACTATTCGATTTAAATCCCAGGACCACATTCATTACACTGAATATACCAGTAGATATAAACCTCACTCTCTGTAAATTGAAGTAAATTCAATGATATCAGATTAGAAATCAGTATTTTAAAATGATGACAGACATACCTGAAGAATTCTGTTAACTTTTATAACAGGAGCTTCATCATTTACTGCTTTAACTGTTACAAACACAGTCTGGGGCAAGCTTTGTTTCCACAATTCTGTGTTATTTACCATAACAGTAAAATTGTCCATTAGTTCCTCACTGTCATCATGAATATAGTAGATTAATTCTTGTTCCACCTGCAAAACAGAACAAACTGAAAAATGGGGAAGCTAAAAGAAAATGAATGTGATGTTAAAAAACAGAAGCATGTAAATCTAGTCATGCCCATCTGGATTTATAGTCTCAGCTTTTTATGACTTCCAAGAATTCATTTGCACTCGCCTTCAAGGAAGAACGGAAAATCCAATCCCACTGTGTTTACCACATTTCCTTGGAGTTATAAACTGAAAATAGTGAGTAGTAGCAGATGGTAACTTATTATATAGTTTTGCTTCTTAGAACTAATAAACTGAAAATTAGCTTATTATGCATATACACATTCTCTTTGAGCAAATAAATTACTTTAAAAATATACATATTGTTTCCACTTCCCTCCTTGTTCAATCTACATACCATTTCCTCTGGTCAGCTCCTTCCAAGATGTACCTACTGCCTGCCTTAGGTTTCCAGAGTTCCAACATCTCTTACCTAGAGTGAGTTGCTCATCGGTTTCTTATGATTATAGCACACTAGTATGTGTGACCAGTGGCACACAGGGAAGTGATGTGGTGGGCCACTAAAACTGGTCACCTGCCTCTCTACCCAAACAGAGAGCAACTGCAGCACTATCTCTAATACAAAAGCAAAGCTCAAACTCATGCATCTCACCACCTCCCACCAAGCTCTTCCACTTCAGACAAAAATTCACATTTAGCAATGAATCGTTACTACAGCACAGTGAATCTAAACACATTACCTGTTTTCTGGTAAATTTGGTTAACTTTATTCCAGGAACACGAGAATTTTCAATATACCCATGCTTTGGCTGCTCAACTAAAATAAATTCACAGCTGAGTCCTGCAAAGTGTCTACTAGAAATTTTTAGATAGTCTTCCACCAGGGCTTTTGAGCCGCCTTCAATTACTGTGAAGTTCTGTACTTCCAAGGGAATCACTCTGGGAATGATGTCTACAGAGATTTCTATTCCACTCACTGTTTGGACACCATTGGTCACGTCCAGAGAAAAATGATCATTTAGTTGGTCAGGAACTGTCTGCACGTACTGAACCTTGCCCTCATCAACATCTTGCTGTGTGAAGGTCAGAACTGGCTTTTGGTCAGCACCAAGATAACTTCCTTCTGATGAAAATTTCCGAATGTATCCATGTACTGGAAGCTGTTTTACTGTGAACACAATCTCAGATGAAGAGCTGTTTTCATGAGCAACCTTAAATTTGAAAAACACACCCCAAGATTATTTATATGGAAGCACAAGGAATTATTTAATTACCTTCTGAATTTCTCATTTTTAACACTGGGATTGTCTACCTTATCAATTTGCATCCTTAGTTTGGTTACAGGTATATCTGCACATTTCTAATATATAAAAATTCTTACACATGCTTTAAGTGGCATGGGAGTGTTTCGTAACTCTGAATATGTTTTTTGAAAGAACACACTGTGTAATTAACTAATTGCTTAAGACCTGTAGACTCCTGCTTGAAATGAAGACTTCAGCCAGCACAGCAATGTGGTACAGCAGCCCCCTCGTGGTGGTTACTCTAAGGCTACATGCAAACAATAGGGAGGAAAGTATTAACGAACAAAATACAATCTCTTGTTAATGATTTCATGTTTTTAAAATCTTGTATCCAATCCTCCATGTTAATGGGGATAGCTCCAAACTGAATGAAATAAAATCCTTTCTTCCTTGGCATATCCCACCAGCTCAACTAAGGAACATACATACAAATAGTTGCCACAGCTATAACAAATATACAAGTAAAGCATCTACAAGTCTTAACTTTCTCAAGCACCAGTATGTAACAGAGTCAAAGAATACAGTCAATCCTTCTCTTCCTTTAACACAACTGGTTTTCTTTCCTAGGAATGGAAGCTATCTAGTGTCAGTTTCCTAACATAATCAGGCATCCAGAACAAAGACATGCTAGTGAAAACTGAAGAGTTAAAAACGAAAAACAGCTTTGGTGAACAGAGAGTACAGACGCTGCAATGGCTGAGAAAGCAGAGAACACTCGCAACAAGATTGGAGAAATGGACAACACAATTAACTAACTTAATACAGTTAACTTACCTGCAGCTTTCCTTTACTGATTTTAACTGGTTTTCCTTCTTCAACTAAGAGATTGTTATTGTTCACAATCCTTGGTGGCCACTGGTGACTTTCCAAATATATGCGAACATGTACACCAGCATCCAGAAGGACATCTTTAGCACGGACTGTAAAGTTGAATGTGTCAATAAGGTTGTTGCTGTCATCATGCCTGTAGGTCACATATCCCTTTATCAGATCAAGCTGAGTGAAGGAATCTGTCATTAAATTATTTACACATATTCTTCCATATTTTGGGAAAGTGGATATCTCGTAGGTAATTTCATGATCATTTCTGATGTCTTGGTTTGTAACAGCACTTAGGTTAGCTGTTGTAACAACTTCTTCTTTTCCTTTTTGAACCAGCAGGCCCGTATTATTTGCCAGTCTAACATAAGGATCAGTGGCACTAACTTCTAGAAGGAAAGATGTATAGTGCTTGCCATCTGTCACAAAGAGCACAAAACGCCCAAAATCTGCACCACGGTGTATAAACAGGACTTGCTTTTGCTCCAGGTCTGCTTGCCTGAATTGGTAGAGTCTGTGCAACGTATCATTTGTTAGCACCAAATCCCCATTGGAAATGCCACGTCTAGTGTACAGCAACTGTCCATCTTCAAAGTCAGAGTCAGGATCGCGGTAGCAAAGATCTGCCAAAGTTAACAGTCGCTGACCATTTCTCACTACGTTAAATACTTTATCAACTACACGTACTGGTTTTTCATCATTCTTCAGCTGGACAGAAATGTTGAACCTAATTTCTACTGACAAAGATCCTGCTTCTGGATCCAAGTTTGCCCACTCCCCTGGTTCTTCACTGAAAGCTCTGACAAGAAATTCATCAAACACTGTCTCCGAATCATCATGCACGTACATAAGGCGCTTATCACTTATATCTTCATTAGTGAAAGTGGTGATATTGTCATTACTCTCAAATGAACCTGAAAAATTAATGAGTTTTAGTTTCCCATGCTTAGGAAACTTTAAAACTTTGTATTGGAAAGTTCTGTTATCCAGCGTTTGCACAAACAATTTTGTGCTTGTTATTAATTCTCCTTCACCTTCGGTAACAGTCAAGCCATTGTTAATCAACATAACATTTCTGAAATCTGATTTGATGCAGACTTCGAATTCATAGAAATTTGATTCCAGATATTTTGTTGAAATGAGGAATTTAAATGAATCATGTTTGTCTTCATGGTATCTGCTGGTTAATTCATATGCCACTTTTTGATCAGTAATATCCCTCTGGCTAAAGACCGAATATTTTTTCAAAGGCTGGTCATTAAGCAGAATTTGCCCACTCTTTGGCAGGGACAGTAGTTTAAAATGAAGCTCATCTTCAGGTATTTCTAGATCCACAAGCACAGCAAAAAGATTATCTGAATTCAAGTACTTCTTTTTTGATTTTTCAATTTCTAGAGGAGTATATTTCACTAAGCTGTACCTTAACCATTTCACTTGGACTGGAAACACATACTCTTCACTGATTCTGTTTCCTACGCTAACTTTGAATTTAAATTGGTCGGTAACATTTTCCAGCTGAACCTCTTTAAAAGTGCTACAGTATCTCACACGGCTGCGCTGAACAGAGCGTTGAGAAAAAGAGCTGACTTGCTTCCATTCCCCCTTTGAATGCTGCCTTTGGACTTCCCCAAACTGGGGCGGCTCTGTGATCTCGTACCTTATCTCCAGCTCCTGGAGGTTGGCATTTGTTTCAACTGCGAGATGCCTAGGTGTGATCAGAGCTGCAGCACCCTGCAACAGTTTTATTCCTGAGCTGCTGACAACTTTGTAATCCAAAGGAACTGCCATGATGCGTAACACAACAGTGTTGCTCACCTTCTCACCATCGCTTGCCCTCAGAACAATCCTTGAGTTTTTGACACCTGTGTGGACAAAGAAAATATTGCCTTTTCTTAAGTCCTCATTAGAAAAAGTAGTAATAGCTTTTCCAGGATGCTTTGAATTTTCTAAAAATCCCGCATCTGCATTCATATTTCCAAGAACTGAAAGACTGAGGTCCAGAGGATCTGTATCATTATCTAAAACTTTTATCAGGTCACTAGTCAAACGTTTCTTTGAGTTTTCTAACAGAAGAAGTACATTTCCCTCTGGCAGTGTGATCTCAGGAGCATCGTTTACTGGAATGACAGTAATGCCAAACACATACTGCTCATTTCCTTGCAAATACAGGGGCAGAGTACTTCTGCTGCTGGCAGAAATGGAGAAATTAAAATCATCATAAGTGTCCTCAGAGCCACCATGGACGTACAGAATTTTCCCTTGCCACAGGTCCTGCATAGTAAATGCATTTACCTCCTGCACAGCTCCAATATCCAATTTCAAGTTGCCATGTGAGGGTGGTTCTTTTATTTCAAAAAGAACTTGTGATGGATGGATCCCAAGTTTCTGAAAGTCTAAGTTGACTTTAATATGTTTAGATTCAAGTGAAGCTTGTCCACCCTCTAGCACAATCAAGTTACTCAGAACTGAAAGGTGACTTTTATCTCCCTGGCCCAGAGAGACAGAGCTTTCAGGGGAAATGGCAAATGTTGGGGCTGCTTTCGCAGTAGGATATTTTAAAGCCATCTCTAAAGAAAGATTTGTACTAAAAGCACTTTCCGTTTCACATCCAGCTGAAATGTCCTTTGTTACCACAACATTCTTCAGTGATCTCTTTTCTGAATTGACTTTTAGGTCTCTTAAGCAGCCTTTGAAGGACCCTCCTCTGGCATATTTCCCAGACACTGAGGCTAGCTCTAACTTAATCGCTTCTGATCGTGTACTGTCATCTACACCACCTACAAAGAGAGACCCCTTCAGAAGCAGCTTGCTTTGTGGAGGGAATGATTTTTTCACAGTTTCTTCATCCAATGTCAGCTGTAAATATTCTGTGGTAAATTTCAGCTTCACATAGTGCCAATGACCATCGTTGACTGGCATACGAGAGGAAAGCTGGGTTCTACTTTGATGCCTTCCAATACAGGCTTTAATTAATCCATCTTCCATTTCCATTGCAATGAAATCTCCTGCTTGTCCAGAATGATAAAGCAGCAAGCCACGTGCAGCTGAGGTTTGCAACGCATACTCCAAGATTCTCTCACCATCAACATTCCACAATGGGAAAGAAACATAAGATCTGGAACTGAAGAAACTGATGGGTTCATCTTCACCTGCAAAGAATTCATCACTGCATCCCACTGAAACTTGATGAATATTTTTAAAGCCAGGAGAAGGTCTCAGGGGCATCAGGATGTCTAGCTGATTAAATAACACATCATCAATACATCCTCGAAAGTTGGGCAGTGCTCCAACAAGGTAAGGAATGTCAAGTTCACTAGTACCACCTACATAGAACCCATGATCAATATTTAAGTCATGGAGAATTCCAGGCATTTTTGCACTTGTTCTATCATGTTTATCAACTACCAAGGTGACATTATCATGTTCATGATGCAGTTCAACGAGATGCCAAGCTAAATCATTCAGCTGAGATCTTTGCTGAGAATGCAGTACTCGTTCCCCCATGCCAAAGTTAATTCTCAACTGCAAGAGACAGTATATTAAAAATACATCAAAATCCAAAGTAGTTTTTTACAATCATATATTCATATGGAGTTAAACAGTTAATTTTCATAAATTTTCATATTTAGCATATCATTTATAAAATGTAATCGGAAAAAAAAAAAAAAAGAAATCCCATTAAAATTTTGTCTGGGTTCACAAAATTGACTTGGGTAATTGCAGAAGAGGGAATGAACTACACTCCAGTTCTGCTAGGAACAACAATTCCTGAGAACCCTTATAACAATGATGTTTCAAGAACTTGCCTTGCAGAATAACTATTATTTGGAACCATGATTTTCTAAGATGCTAACAGCATTAAATCTGAAATTTTGCTCCTACTGAACCTCATGTCTTAAACAGCGATCTTGATCTTAGATCTTCCAGAGATCTAAGAGGTTTCTAGATAACTAGCTTTTTAATAATTCTCATTTAATTCTCATATTATTCTCAAATTCTCAATAATTCTCGTTATTTTAATAATTCTCATTTTAAGAAAGACATACCATGTTTGAAATTATCAATTATATTATACAAATTTTCCATTCTTTTTAACATAAGCTTTGGGAATTGTTACAGACAACTGCTTAAAGAAAACACTGAACAATAGAGGCTATGCATTTCATTTTTACCTCTGGTACAAAACTTACCTGCAACTTTCCTGACTGTAGCTCCATCAAACAATAATCTGTCTTCCCAGCTGCAAGAAAGAGCATTCCATGTGACTTGCTTGTTCGAAACCGCAACTGTAAGTTTGTCTGTGAGGATGTTTCTGCTTTCTTCAATGCCACAAAGCTATCACCATAAAATGATACTAAAAGAAAGGAAAACAAGCAGATTTAGTCACACACGCAGAATTTCTTTTATACATATATTAAAAACTCATATTAACTCTCTATATATTTGTTATATTTATATATAATATATTTATTTATATTATGTATTATATATATATATTTATATATATATAAATAGACCTCATACATTAAATTCACCCAGTTCAAGCAACTTGGTAAGAGCCCTGTGGGCATACCAGTTTGGACAAGAACTGAATATAGCCCAGTATTCCATCTCTAGCAATACCACAGGGAATCATGACAGGAGCATATTTAACATTGTCCTTCAAATATTCTCCTTGTTTCCAACTATTTTTCATTTCAGGTGTTTTCATGAACTTGTCATAGTCTGTTTTCTAATTGCCAAAGGATTTCTCTCTGAAGTTCTCATCTAGTTTCTCTTTGGGCACACGTAAACATCTTCATCTTTAAGATGTTTCCCTATGTCTCTGTCAGAGACATCCTCTGTCACTTCTGATAAGACCCACAGGTCTCCTGCCACCTGCAGAACCATATCCTTTCAGATGTTCTCATCTGTCTCTTTTCAGGTTGAAGAGTCCTAGATTGCTCTCTTGGTTCCTATATGCAGCCTTCAACCACCCCTGCTGCCCTTCTGCCCAGTCACTCGGTTTTGCACAGAACTCCTGCAATACTTCACTCTCTTCTCACCCTTTACTGCCTTGAAGAACAGTAATATAAGTAAACTTCCTCATTTGACTACTCACTGCCTTTGCCATCTCCTTTATTACTACACTGAACAGCACAAACTGCAAGAGCAACTCCTGCAGAGCTCAGTGGTTAACTTCTCTCCTATGCAAAATACCATTTACCCCTTCTTCCTACCTTTTAATCTAAAACTTATCACTCAGTGCCATTTAGAATAACTAGATATGAAGTTGCAGAGAGACAATTTTTTTCAGTGTGACACTGGGCAACAGTTTGGTGTTTAAACTGCATTTCCTGAAAAATAAAAAAATAAATGTAAGCTAAAGCTTTCACCTTCCACAAAACACTTCAGAGTCAGAATCCACCACTGAAGGTGGGACTGGAAACTCAACATCAGCCTGGGCACTGATCCAACACCAAAGGAGATCTTGGGCCAAGACCACCTACTGTGCCTTGGCGTGATTTCTGCTTCAGTACCCACCAAACTAGGTAGTGTGTTATTACAATATAGGAATCAAGTTCCTCTTTTAGAATGAGTTCTGGCTGAAACCACATTATGAGTGACCTCAAAATGACTCTGGTGCCACAGTTTCAGAAAAGGGACATTATGTTCTGAGTCATCTGATGTCACTTGCACCACCATGGAAAATAGGTGGAGTTCCACCAACAATAGCATCCCCGAAAACTCCCTTGACACCGTAACACATGCATTCAGCATATCACACAGGAAACAATTCCTTCAGACTGCGTGGGCAGACAAACCATTTTGCAATGTCAATCCATAACCCAGTGGAAAAAGAACGGTGGGAGCTGCTGAGAGTAAGAGTTTGACCTAGGTCAACTATAATTTCCCTTCATGGGTATTTAAATATACCATAAATACAATAAAACAGAACAGTTCAGTTGGAAGGAACCCTCAAAGTTCAAGTCCAACTGCCTGACCACTTCAGGGCTAACCAAAAGTTAAAGCATATTGGTGAGGGCATTGTTCAAACACCTCCTGAACACAGACAAGCCTGGGGCATCAGCCACCTCCCTGTGAAGCCTGTTCCAGTGTTTGACCACCCTCACGGTAAAGAAATTTTTCCTAATGTCCAGTCTGAACCTCCTCTGCTGCAGCTCTGTGCCTATCCTGCACATTCTGCCATCAGTTACCAGGGAGAGAGACTGGCATCTCCCAACACATCTCCATAGCAGCTTTCTTAGAAGTAAACAGAAGAAGCCAGGCCAGACACAGCAAGAGGCTTCAGAATCACAGAGCAAGGGAGTCTTCACTCTTGTTACCTAGCAGAACCATCAGTCTGACTCTTTAACCTGTTGCCCAGCTTCTTTTCTCTGCTGATGAAAAAAATAATAAACTACTGAATTCAGCTACACGTTGAATTATTTTTCTCTTGGTTTCTCTCCTCATTGTGTAAAGCAATCAAAGCCTCATCTCTCTTCCATTTCCAAAATTAATAACCTCCAAAATGTACCTACAAGAAACAACCTCAAACTCACTACACAGTTATTATGTGTGTAGTGCACATACATTCAAAACCAAAATCAAGACCAAAGACCCAACTGAAAGAATGCATTTTTTCTTTTTGCAAATTTTTCTGTATTTCTCATTTCAGACTCGATTGCACATCTTCTCAGCAACGTATAAGGAAGAACTGATCTTGGAATCACAATCCCATGCTCACTTCCTATCTGGAAGTAATTTAATGCAGGCTTCACACTGCTCAACACCTTTTAGTCCCCACTGTTGGCAGGAAACAGCCAAAGCTCTGCATATCTCAACCATACCCTTCCCTAGTTCCCTTGTACACTTTTGTCCCAAAGAAAAGTGTAAGAAAAGGCTTAGGCTTGGACTTTTTGGACTTAGGCTTGGCTTTTATAGTCATGCCATGCACAAAGGTTTTTAAATTAATGTCAGTTGAAAAGGAGGGGCATTTTTTTAGATGCTTTGCTTGCCACGTTTTATATGAAATACATTGAAATTGAAATACACTATTTATCTTCAAGCAGTACAGACATTTTCATACAAAAGAGCATTTGGACAATGTTTTTGTCTTCAAAGTGTTCAGGAGGTATCCGTAAAAATACTTCCAAGCTTTATGAAAGTACAGCTTGAAGCCCCATTAAATGCCCTTTGTGATGCAACTGAGGTAAGCAATGGGAGACACCTTCAGTCCTAATGTGCTTCTGCTGTGACTAAGATGAAAAAAACGGGAGTGAAAAAACACAAGGGCCTGGCAAGGGAAAGCAAGAGAATGGGCAGCAGCAGCATGCAGGGTATAAAGAACAATGGCGCCTTACTACATCTTACTGGCTTGCTTTTTCTTCCTGGTAGTGGACTGCAGAGTTGTATCAAGATGTGATAAACACCAAATGTCCCTAGCTGCAGGCTGAACTGCTAGTTGTACGTTCTGCAGGTCCCAACTCCTTTTCTATTAAGCTAGAGAATGCAACCTCACACATAGATATAATAGGAAGTCTCCACCCTGGCAGAGAATTTGAGTGATGGAAGCAAGTGCTCAGAGCCTATTAATACCAAATACAAGCTGTTGTGATATTAATAACTTTTAAAAGCTCTGTTTCTTCAGCACAAGTGAAGACATTAAAAAGGAAGATGCTTTCAGAGAAAGTGTACCAAATTCCATGTATCTAAGAAACTTCTTATAGCCCTCCACCAGAAAACAAAGCAGAATGAAGGATTAAATACATCTGCAACTATTGCACATGGTCTGCACTATAAATATGCTTAAAGCTGACCCACAGAAACAAACTTCTTCAGCTGCTTCCAGGTAACAGAGCTTTGCATCCAGGTCCATGAATTCAGCTGCTGTACTACCAGAAGAGATGTCAGTCCTCTCCAAAGTGAATTCCGTAGTGTCCAAAACACTGACTCTGCTCCCATAAGATTTTGTAGCTTATTTTAGCGTATTTTGTTTGTGCTGAGGTAGCCAGAACCATTCATCGGAACAACAGAGACGAAGTGATTCATTCACATGCTGCAATTATCCTATCCAAAATGTCATAATTCATATATTTATTTTCATATCCAGTTGTAATCCCTTTCACCTTGAAGCTGCCATTAGTAAATTTGAGATCACTGTGACTACAGGAGCAGCCTAATATCACAGTACATAACAGTAATCCAGAGAAATAAATATTGGGCTCCAACACCATTACACAATTTTTAAAAGCTAGTAATTTATATTAAACCTTTTGAGTTATACACCTGCTGAGTGATGTGAAAAATATGATAAATTAGGATAAAGTGAAGTGTCTGTTAGATGAAGCAATCTTCACTGAAAAATAATCCTTCCAGGCAGAATATTCTTACTAACATTCACCAGTATTACTAACATTTTTCTTGCAGCTTTTGGAAAGGTTTATATATACTTTATAGTACATCAGTGATAAAAATCACTATTTTTAAAAACATATACAAATAGTAAAATAAATTACCATTACAGTAAACCATAGGTTTCATGGAGTTCTCATGAGCTGCACAGTGATAAGACAGGAGGAAATGGCCTTTAATTGCAGTAGGGGAGGTTTAGGTTGGATATTAGGAAAAATGTTTTCACTGAAAGGGTTGTGAAGCCCAGAGAAGCAGCTGAGTCGCCTGGAGGTCTTCAAAAAACAGGCAGATGTAGCACTCAGTGACATGGTTTAGTGGTGGTGGCAGTACTAGGTTAAAGGTTGGACTAGATGATCTTAGAGGTTATTTCCAAACTAAATGATGCTACAATTCTGGATCAGTTCTGTTTATTCAAAGCTCATTCAAACTACAAGTTGGTAAAATAAAAATTGCCAGCAAATACTTTTTTAAAGTAATTTCACATTTGCTTTTTGCTTCTGATAAATAATGAAGAAGAATCGGATCAGTAGCTGATTTTTCTCACATTCCGGATTAAAACCTGGCCGCGCGTTAGAAAAACTTATCATTTGTGTGTCTGCCCATCAAAACTGGATTGAACGGGCTTAAGAATACTAACCAGAACATCATTAGCCCAATTAAATGAATAGTACCCTTACATAAGTATAATCTGATGTTAATTGTAATATTGTCTTTTACAGTGAATCTCAATGCATCTCTCTCTTGCAGGGAGAGGAAACTGTGAACCTCCTTCCAGCCTGATTCAGCAGCACTCACTAGTAATCACCTGGAAAAATAATCACAAAATATACTCTCACAATTAAAAATACACTCCTGTCTTCTTCATTTTATCTTACAGCTGGATGGAACCATATTTAAAATATTCCATTTTTAACCAAGTACTTGCTGCATCATAGACATGATCTAATTCAACCGGTGAGATTGAAAAACACTATCAGCACCACTGGATATCTTATGTCATATGGCTTGCTTACAAATCTTTGGTGGGAAACTGGTTAAAAACCTTGTTCTAAACAAGAGGAAGAGGATTTAAACTTTAGTCTCTCAGAATTCAGGTGCACTTCTTCCAAAAATGCCTGATGACTAAATTACATGGAGATATTCGTTGCTTCCTTCTCTCTTTAGCAAGGTTGCCTAAATACTTTCGTAGTACCTGTCTAAAAAGCACAAACATATTTCATTATTAAAATGCTTGTGTTCTGCTCACTTGAATGGTATGCAGAGATCACACCTGCACAAGCAGCCTGGGGGTGATCAAAATACTAATACTACTAGAAAATACTAATACTAATAGAAAAAAAAAAAAAAATAGGGAAAGAGCACAGAAGCCGTCAAACTGCACTTTGGAGGCTGCATTTATTAAGGACCTGAAGCAGAAGACATTCTGATACTTAAAATACTGTGGCATGGGACTGTTGGGTTAATGTTGGAAGCGCTTCTTCCCAGATCACACAGTCCAAACTACATTCTCCAACACACAGCCCCGATACTTCATAGAACAGGAGTTTGGTTAATGAACTTTTGCTATGAGGACAAACAGAAGAAATAATGCAGCAGAATGACAGTAAGAAAACAGAGAGCCAAGGGACACTTCATAATGGAAAAATACTACTTCTTTTGTTTCTTATTCAAGCTAGTAGCAGATGACATCAACAGGACTTCAGGGGCACAGGAAAAATGGACACGGAAAAGGACTGCCAGATTTGCTGGGAAAGCCATTTACAGGTATTATAACCATAATTTTGAAGTGAATTCTCAGGGCTGATTCACACTTTATCATTGTTGGATTTACAGTGAGATTCTGTGGGTAAATCAAACGCTAGAAAAATCTGTAAGCCTCTGATACTTGCACGTAATGCAAAATGTACACGGTAAGACACTTCCCTGTGTTGCATCCACGTGCTTCACACACCAGATTTCCAGATAAAAGATAGTCCTATAGTTGAAGCACTGAACATCAAATAAACAAAGGTAATGTTAATTTCTGGTTCCATCAAAGAAACAAGCCAAAGAATTGTGCGAACCACTTAACACCTAATTTCAGTTTACTGCCTAAAAGTTGTTAGTGCTTTGTTTTCCTTCCAGCCTCCAATTATTTTTCAATTCCACTCCAAGATCTTTGGGACAAGAACCTCTCTATCTCCGAGTATGGCTACAGGTATAGCAGCAACTGTACCAAAAGACAAGAGCTGGATTTTGACACTCAGGCCTGGTACAGATGACAGCCTATGTGGGATGGTAGAGCTCAGCACGACAGGTCCACTGAAGCCTGCTACGCTGCTGCACTTAGGCTAGCAGAAGCAGCAGGCTGTGATTCTGACACCCTACCTTGCAATCTGGAAGTGTTCCCTCCAGCTCTGGATTTACCTTGCACTCACTGCCTGGAATGCTGGGCATGGACAGCTCTTACCACAACAGGGAGGCATGAAGTGGTTTGTCAACTTCGCAAAGTACTGTTTGCAAAACCATACCCATTGGCCTAATATCACTGCCAGCAAAATCATTAACAAAACCCTTAGACCATGACATTTATGACAATGCTACTAGCACTAGACAAATTTCAGTGGCAATCAGATTTCCCAGACATCTGTGATAGTTCAAAGACAGTTCTATGAGCAATAAAATATCCTCCCCACTCTGCATACAGAGCTTCTTGTCCATAAAACCTGCAAGAACACTGTTTAGAGCACCATACACTGAAATTCTCTTGCAGAAAGAGGCATATTTCCTTTGTAACATTTGAAGTTAATCCTTTAAGATTACCAAATCAGCCTTGATTAACCTCTGAATAAAAGTATTTTTTTTAAGTTACAATTAAATATAAGGTGTTAGTTCCTAGCTAGTCTTCTGATCTAGAGAAAACATTCACGGCACAATCATAGACACTTGTAATTTCTAGAGAAAGGGAGTTATGGCAATTAGTTCATGCAACTGGGATTGCAAAGCATACTAAACAGGCTGATTCCACTGGTCAAATATTTAAGTGGATATTTAAATAGCAAATTTGATTATCATTCCTTGATGCTGTAATTATAGTTCACTTGAAGATGAAAACAAAGACATTTCAAACTTAAGTTTTTGGCTGTGCCAGTGGTTTTGGTGACAGCTCTAGAGTAGCACCTCTGCTTGCACCACCACCAGGAAGAGTGGCAGGCCCTTGGCATGTGTGGGAAGCCTGACATAAGCTCAGTCTGGATGCCAAAAACCCAGCACCATTGTCACTGGTTGGTAATAAACATTAAGGCTTTTTTGCAAGCCAGAACGGGGGAAGGAACCACAGGGCATA
>CM021797.1:17844750-17885502 GCA_011076525.1 Nettapus auritus
AAAAAAAAAAAAAAAAAAAAAAAAAAAAAAAAAAAAAAATTCCATTTAAATACAAGAGTCTTTCTCACATTGAGGGTGGTCAAACGCTGGAACAGGTTTCCTGGAGAGACTCCATCCTTAGTGATGTTCAAAACTTTCCAGGACACAGACCTGAAAAACCTGATGTAGGTGACCCTACTTTGAGAAGAGGAATTAGGAATTATCAAGATAGCCTCGAGAGGTGTCTTCCAGCCTCTGCTGTCCTGTGATGCCATGACTCAGGCAGATACTTCCATGGCCATGCAAAACAGTTACTAAGAGACTTCTGAAAAAAGAAAAGCCACATTCTGACAAAGGCCCAAGTGACCTGTAGCTTTAAGCCACATTTTCTTAAGTCTTTCAGGAGTTCCCAAACTCAAGTCCTACTTGCTTTCAGTGAGACTTGTGGTTTTTTTTAAGAAAAGTAAATCTAAATTCGTCTTTGATTTTAAGCCTTGCCTCTGCAATTCCTGAAAAGCTTTTATTTATTATTTTTTTGTTGGTTGGTTGGTTTGGTTTGTTGGTTGGTTTGGGTTTTTGTTTGTTTTGTTTTTATCATCTTTGGCATTTATTACTGAAGGATTTCTTAAGTCTTCAAAGTGTAACAGGACTTGTTCCCTAAACAAAATTCCTGGTTGTGCAGTCAGACAGGCAGAAATCCGGTATGTAATTTTTTCTTTTTTTCTGTTTGTTCTTCCCTCTCTGTAGGATTGTCCCTGTATGCCAACTGAATATCCTGTAGTCTTGACCTCCATGTGGAATATTTCTGTGAAAATATGAAAAATTTTCCAGCTAGTAAATAGATTCTTTCCTATTAATAATGAAGATAAGCTTGCTTACAGGTGACAGTCAATCAGTCTATCAGTTAAAGCAGCATGCATGGTATTACTAAGCTCTATAATACCCTGCACATCAATTTCTTTCTATTGGATTTGGTTGGATAAAGATTCTACCAAGAAGATAGCACTTTCATGTCATACCAGAAACTACTTTAGAAATCAGTTTCTATTCAATTTTCAATGAACAATACTCTGCAAATTGCTGCTGCAGCCAAGATTTTCTTAGGGTCCCCATAAGTTTTTAACCAATTTCAGAAGCCAAAACTGTCCACACATTTTGAAAAAAAAAAAAAAAAAAAAAAAAAAACTTAGATTTCTTTGGTTTTGGTTAATTTATCTTGATAATTTAGTGCTGACAGTAGTGCAATTATAAAAAACACTTAGAAGACAAATTTAATTATTCTGATGGGAAAGATTGAATGCTGCCTGCAAGCACTTAGGAGATGTCCTGTGCTAATAACATAAGATTTCCAGCTAAACAGAAGAAATTACAAAATCAGAATCACAGAAAAGTCTAGGTTGGAAGAGACCTCCAAGATCACCGAGTCCAACCTCTGACCTAACACTAACAAATCTTCCACTGAACTATATCCCTAAGCTCTACATCTAAACGTCTTTTAAAGACCTCCAGGGACGGTGACTCAACCACTTCCCTGGGCAGCCTATTCCAGTGCCTAACAACCCGTTTGGTAAAGAAGTTTTTTCCTAATATCCAACCTAAACCTTCCCTGGTGCAACTTTAGCCCATTCCCCCTCGTCCTGTCACCAGGCATGTGGGAGAACAGACCAACCGCCACCTCGCTACAGCCTTCTTTCAGGTACCTGTACAGTGCAATAATGTCGCCCCTGAGCCTCCTCTTCTCCAGGCTGAACAATCCCAGCTCCCTCAGCCGCTCCTCATAAGACTTGTTCTCCACACCCTTCACCAGCTTCGTTGCCCTTCTCTGGACTCACTCAAGCACCTCCATGTCCTTCTTGTAATGAGGGGCCCAAAACTGAACACAGTACTCGAGGTGCGGCCTCACCAGAGCCAAGCACAGAGGGACAATCACTTCCCTGGACCTGCTGGCCATGCTGTTTCTTATGCAAGCCAGGATGCTGTTGGCCTTCTTGGCTGCCTGAGCACACTGCTGGCTCATATTCAGCCGACTGTCAACCGAAACTCCCAGGTCCTTCTCTGACATAAATAAAGATTAATAAACTTTAGAAAAAAACAGTGAAAAATGAACATTTATTGCCTTAAAATGACTTATTATTGTTATAAAAATATAAAACATAAAAATTATTATTATTATTAATAATGTTATTTTTATTTCATTATTAATTTTAATTTAACACTATCAGGTGGCGAATATTCACTTGGATTTTCTGAGTGAAGAGTCAGCACAGTGGACTGAAGATACTAGGCATGTTAGCCACAGATAAGAAGTTACAGTTTTATGTATGTATGTATGCTCTGTAGTCATCAAAACTAGACACAAAACTCCAGTGGTCCATGCAGTTCCATAAAGAGCTTGGCTGAAAAGACACTAGAGGGAGTCCTGAGGCTGCAAGACAATCTTATTCCTGTAAATTTCTTAAGTAAATAGGACTTTATAAATAAAAATGTTGTTGAAATGCAGCTTCTGAGAAAAATGAAGAGGTCATTCGATTCAAGTTGGATCAAATGGTATTCAAATTCTAAATTCCAAGTTTTCCAATGATTCATTTAACAAGCCAAGTGAACTAAAAATGGCCACTGTTAATAAGGACTTTATTTTTCCAGCAAAGAGAATATTTAAAGTCACCATTCAAAATGGAGTAAAAGAATCTCTTAGATTTTTCTTCTGTGAATTCTCTTACCAGAGGTACAAAATCTCTCTACAAAATCTGTGCTCTTCTTGTGATTCCTCATTATCTTGTGATCCTACGCAAGTCAGACCATGTAAATTTTCAAGCTGGACAACTGAATTTTTATTTACCTTGAAGATCAGGTTACATATTTAATAAAATATATAAAAATATAATAAAAATATTTTTTACAAGAAGTGCATAGGTGAGTTAGGAGCACAAGTTACTGTGGGATGCTGATCTATGGATGTTCCTAAACTACCTCAGCAACTTTGAAAATTCTGTTTTAGGTATCTGAAAGAGAAATTTGTGTGCACCCAGGACTGGCTGTCCTCAGTAGCTCAGAATGAAAGTTCATCCTGTACCAGTGAGATAGCCTAAAGCAAGGCACGATGCTGTGTTCTGCACAAAAGAAGAGGGTAGTGTTGCCCTTTCTTCCCCTTGGTGGCTCATGCCTCAAACCAAGATTTCTTAGCCTGCTTCCGGTATTCTCCATATAATCCCTGCCCCTTCCAAGACATCACAGAGTGAGTGCTGAGGTCTTGCTCCTTTCCTGATGTTGGGTGAGCTCTATTAGAGAGATTTGAAGGTGCATTAAGTAATAGATCATCCAGGAAACAAAAATACTGCTCTGTTTCAGCCAGAGTGGCACAACATGAGAGGCTCAGTACAGGAGGCTGCAGCTGCTACTGGGAGGAAGAGGTTTTGCTGTTGCAGGACACACAGAAGTTGGTGGGATGACTCTGGTGGGCAGCGGTGCCCTTTGCACAGCAATAGCATGCCATTGAGAAGTTCTTAATGGTAGTCCTCCTTGGACTGTTCATGTGGTCAGCCCAAAAGAGATGTAGTACTGTTACAAGGGCAAGAGGAAAATCACAGCCACCTAGCAGGCCTGCTGCTGTGCTTTCTCTCTGTTGCTAATCAGCGGGTGTGGGCCTAAGCATTCTCTTCCTCCTCATTTTTTCCCCTGTGGATAATAAGACCCAAGTAATCAGTTTGCTTCTGTGCAACAGGCTGTGTGATGAACTTGCTGTCCTCATGTTCATGCCTAAACTATCATGGCTGCTTCACTGCACTAATGAAAGATGCACCTCCTGCGAGTACACTACAGTCTTAGAAAAGAGATGCTATGAAGAAGTGTGAGTATGTATTATTAGGCTACTATTGTGTAGACCGCTTTAATCCCTGTAGGATGTGTGTTGGCAAACACAGGGGGCTCTATATGTGGTCTCTTCTAGTAGAAGATCAACCATAGTGCCAGATTTACTGCAATGGCAGGGTACTATAGTGGTTTCACCCCTGTGGTAAGGGCTGGGGATGCTCTCCTGACAGTCCTGAAGAAGACAGAGTGTGACCTATAGGCAGCTTTGGAATGGAGGACCTTTTGGGAGTTAACAGGAAAATGTACATGTGTTTGGTGCCTTTCTTTTGGGACACCAGATACTGTGTTTGGATAGAATATCTTTAGATCATCACAGCCCACCCAGCCTACTGGTTCCCAAAATCAGGTCCTTAGAAAATCCGGTAGTGCTACCAAAGGGTGCTATTGATGGCAGCTGAATTTTGGGGTACCACCTCAAATTAATTAGGCATAAGAATCTGCCCACCCAGAGTTATTTTAAAAACAGCAGCTTAAAACTACCTTATTTTTGTTTTGATTTTGAGCACAACTACTAGTCATTTCTTAGCAACACATTTTCTTAATTTACAGGGTATACTAATGAGTAGTTTGCATAATAAGTGTTATTGAAAAAACTGTGATTATTAAAACAGATGTGGGAATTCATTCAGTGCACTGAATGATGCAGCATCTTCAACTTGTGTTATTTTTCTTGTTTGTTCAGTTTCAGTATGTGGAGATGTGTTTCTTTATCTCAGATAGTTGCAGACATAAGTGCAAGAGTCTGAACAGTCACACTGGCGTAAATAAAATATTTATTTGCCCCAAGTTCAGTGTTAAGTGTTGTAGTTGAGAGTCCTCTCCTCTGCAGATCCATATGCAAATCTCAGGTCATTTCTTTTGAGGGAACCTGTGTAAAGCTTCCAACTCCAGAAGTTTCCCCAGAGAGAATCTCTCAGAACAAGAGTCTTGAACAAGGTCTTCACCCCTGTCTGCCAAAGCAAAACAAGCTTCAGTCAGCCAGAAGTCCAGCAAAGGAAAAACAGAAAAATAATTACAGCAAAACTATGCAAATTATCTTAGCACAGGGAGAAGAGTAGAATTTGGCCTTTGAAAAGGTCAAAGGAGGGAGTGGAGCTCGAGGGGATGGTGCTGAAGAAAATGCTTTCATTCCCTTGGCTTCGGCAGGCTGAAAGAGAGAAGCAAATCCCCAGGGAGGCCCTCAGTTCCAGGGCAGTGGCACGTGGACTCCCTCAGGACATCTGAGGAAATTAAGTTCTTAGGTTTTAGTGAAAAACATCATCTAATTCCATGGCATGGCTGATTTAGTGACTACCCGGGGATCAGACACTGCAGCAGCCCATTTACAAGCAACATGTGTCAGAATGCTGCATAGAAGTAGTGAAACTGAGAAGAACCTTTCATACAGGTTGTCTTTTAAGTGTTTTTGTTGCTGTTGTTGTTTGTTTGTTTTGTTATTGCTGTTGTTGTTGTTGTTTTTCTTTTCTTTTCTGATGCACTTTGCTTCTCTGATTTCTACAGTTTTACTAATCTTTTTGGTTCCTGAAGGTTTTTTATACTACTCTGGTTGATCAGTAACTGTAACTCATACCTCTTCAGTCAGACCCTTACTCTCTAGGAAAATCATTTATATTCATCTATACTGAGGAATATCACCTGTTTTTCTCGTTTGCCTGTGCAAACAATCCAGATTCTTCTAATAATGGTAACATATCTTTCTTTCACCATGTGAATCCTAGATTAGTGAGAATTGTCCTCAGCATCATTGTTATCCTGTCTAAACATCTGGTGCCTTTGCCTGTGCTGCTTTTAACATCATTAGAAATGAGTGCTGTCTTTACAGCCATTATGCTCTCATACTCGCATGGCTCCCATTCTTGTTGCCTATTTTAAAAAGTGCATTTGCAAATGTATTTTGTATGGCTTTGCTTTTGAAATTACTTACCAAATCGCAGCTGTAGTAGGTTCACACTATTACTATGCAGAAAGCTGTCTCTTCCTGTAAATCAATACCCTCCGTTGATAGTAGCTTTTACATCTGAATTGGATTCCTGTTGTGCATCCATTTTACACAAGTGCTGCTGGGCTTGCTAAATTATCTCTGACTCATGCTAGGTATTTTCACAGTCCTCACCATTTTGACTGTTTTGCTCTTTTAAATCACTTGCACTGGAAGTAATGAGAATTGCTCTTTTTTCTGTTGGCCATGGGTACAGAGTAATGTTGGCTGTAGAAGCATAACAGCATAGGATGGAAAGGACCACCTGGATCATTAAATCCCAATCCCAACTACTGCAGACATTACCTCATGTAATAATCTCTGTTTTTCATTTATTGAGCTCTGTCTTAAAAACATTCAGATGGCTTGGTCTCATCCCTGTCCGAAGCCTAACGCCCCCTCTACAGAAGTGCCACATGACATGGTTATCTTCATGGTCTGGAAACTTCTGATTTTAAATTCCTTATGGGCAGCTGGTATCTCACTTATGCCAACACTGCTTTTTCATCAGAACAGTTACCAGCCCCCTGGTGTTGAGACCTTTCCTCAATGTATTTGTAGAGAGCAGTGGTTTCTCAGCCTGGCCGAGCAAGCCTTGCTCACCTAATCACCTCTCATAAATTTGGCTCCCCATATCCTTGCTGTTATCACCCTGATGGCTGTCATCTCCCTGCTATCCAGAGGCTGCAGTTTTCTCTCTCTGCTGATAGCCATCTCTCCATGGTAGTTCAGCCTGATAGGAATTGCCAGACTACAACCATGCTTCCCAGTGCTGGATGTGTGAAGCACCACAGGGACTGGTTTTGGCCTTGTGCCATGGTAGGATTTAGCACACTTTTTGCAGCAATCTGGAGCCTGTTCAGTACACAGTGCATCATATGCACTATTGTGCCTCTTTATTCCGTGGTGTTTGGACATCACCGTTTATTTCACATGCATTTTCAAAGACATGCTGTTTGTTTTTTGCCATACCTAAACAAGTTGCCTCATTGCAATTTTTTCTTGAGGACTCTGCCAGTTCCCCTCTGTCACTTCATCATAAACATTTATTTGCCTTGGGTAACCAAAGTGCTCTGTTAAGCAGTTGAGAAACAACTGTAGCCCAGTGGGTCAGGGAACAGTAAAATAGTAAAATGGTAGACTGAAATGAGGTGTGGGGGACTGAGTTGCAGAGTGGACAGTATGTAGAACAGTATCTAGGTTTTGAATATGTTGGGGATATGAATGTGTAATGTTTTTTTAGGTATGTTTAGGTTTGCCACAGAAGTGAATTTGGAAGAGTGGGATTTGAAGGTTGGCCTGGTGGCTCAGTGCCAAGGTGTTTGGGAGCAGGTGAGAGGATCCAGGAAAGTACAGGAAGGACTTTGACTGAAGAAGAGATAAGAAGTACATGAAAAAGAAGGTTAAATTAGCATCTTTGATCAAGTAGACACTACAAACTCAGAGATGTATGTCCTTGAGTGGGAAAACAAACAATAGTACTGAACTAAAGGTCTCCTAACACCAAGAAAAGCATTTTCATTGAGATTGACAGGGCTGGGATTTAATCCAGAAAGTTTGAATCTAGTACACACTGAAACTGGGAGATGTGGCAGGTCTTGAGGCGACATGGTCACCAGTAAAAGCTGATTCCAAACAGCTAGAGATTTTGTAGGATGGAGGGACAAGTCCTTTCATAGCTTCAGTTTTTGTCACTCTGTGGCTAATTTGTCATCCATTCAGGTTTCTCAGTGTTTCCCAGCCAGGTCAGTTCCTTGTACAAAGAAGAACAAGATTGTTTTAATTTTTAATCTCTTAATTTCCTTAAGAAGGAGGAGATCAGTTTTTAAAGCCACATCTTAACACTTCAAGCATGTTTGACTCATCCTGTCTGGCAGATCCTTCAGTGCCCTAATAAACCCTCTGTGAACACTTCATTCTGGTGTGTGGTATTCAACCCTGAGATTACACTTTGGAAGCAGCCTGGTTATTGTATCCCACCCCACTGTCCAGACCATCTGAATGGGAGCCAGTTCACTCTGCATTGTTACTACTGAGGAATGTTTTAGTGGTTTGGGTGGCCCTGTGAGAGCTGAGAGGGAGAAAGACATACTCTGAAATCAGCATGAGTTACAGTTTTGGATAAGCACAGACCTTCACATCTGTAAATGGTGGCAATGGTACCTACTCCATTTTATGGCATATCTTGAATACTAAAGGTAGTATTCCTGTAGACTGCTATGGGGGATACAATGGACTCTTAGTTCCTTCCCTGCCTTGTGTGTAAGCTGTCGATAAACCTAACAATTGCCTGCCCCAGTGTCAATGCACATAGTCCCACATCTCCTACACCCCTGCCCAGCCACCCATTCAGGTAGGGGCTGCATCTGTTCCAGTAACACTCTTCTGTTTTTTTCCAACTGAGTCTGGTCACATGCCATTCTGTGCATCTGCTTTAGGCTGATCCCTGACGGAATCTTGTTCCCTTGCTGTTACTCAGCTAGGAGAGTTTGGCACAAAACAAGTTATGGAAAAATATCTTCTGAGAGACAACAGGTTTCTCCCTTGAGAGCTGCCATGGCCAAATCACCCATTTGTGTTCATGAAGGACTGCCTGTATAAAAAGAAATGCGAGTGCAAGCCCTGTCTGATCAGAGGTGATGGTAGGATGAATCTGCAATGCCTTTCAATGCAAAATATTGGTCAAATAGTTTTAGTTTTTCCTTTCATCTTTTAGGGGTCATCTCAGATCTGTGCATTCCTGCTGTTCTTCAACTAGTCCTTCAAGGTTCTAGGAAGACAGGGATTGCTTTTCTCTTCAGTAGTTTAGAAATGACAGCTCTCATCTGTGAAGTCTTTTCCACACTTTCCAGCTGTGCTCAACCCATCAGTAGCACCATCAGCGTTAGTAAAACCTGTGTCCTTGTTTTAAACTAGGTCTCTAAATTTGCAGTGACAACCTAAACAGTAGGTATGGTCCTCCCAGCCAGAGCAATCTATTGATATGCTGGCTGAAACAAACAGAAGCCTGGAGACCCACCAGCACTCTGGACTGCAGCATCATACAAGTGGACCTGAGTTAGCACTGAGAACAGAAATAGGGACAGATGAGCTGAGTGCCAGTATTACATCCTGAACTGTACCCAGGCAGCTTTGAAAATATGTCCACTCCCTGGGACTGGTTCAAATTATAAGATCACATCAGCACCACAGGAGTTACAAGCAACCAGAGATGAATTATTTCAATACAGAGAGAGCCTGGGTGCTCATGGCCAGTCCAACTTCTGCAGGAATCGGGGTGGTCTGGAAAGGGCTGTGGGTAGTCGGTAATAAAATAGAGTTGTTGACAAGGAAAAAAAAGTGTAAAGGAAAAAGGAGCAGAAGTGAAAGAATTTCTTACTTGTTGCTTCCTTGCTTTTCCTCCTTGCTTCCTTCCTTCCTTACCTTCATTCCTGTCTGCCTTGAAGGTACTAGATGTGTGTGTGGCTGTGATGTGGATACTGGAAAGAAAACAGATGTTTCACTGGTCATTTATTTCTACTGACTATCAGCATCTTTAAGGCCGGGGTAATACAGAGAGTTTGTAATTATTTCATAGGCAGTCACAGTCCTGTCTCCCTTTGAAAGCAGGGAAAATCTGTCCACTCTTCTTTACATTGCCCATGAAGCTCTGAGGCTCTAGATTTGTATTATTTGTATAGAAAAGCAAAACTTTTTATTGTAGCATACTCCAGCCATGCTTCTTCTGCAAATACTTTAACTTTTAAGCACAGCATGCCTGGTTTATTTTGGCTTCCTTACACTTTTTTGCCCAGGATATGAGGAAAATAGACATGCATCTCCACTGCGCTCTTCTCATCTCTGTGTTCTCAGCACACAGCTGTGCAATTTTCTGGAGACAAGGTTGCTTCTTCTGGCAGGGTTGATCTTATGCTGCCAGTGAGACCCCTTTGAGGCAGATATTGACCAAAATGTCCCAAAACTAGAACAAGTTTTGTTTTCCCAGTATCATCCCAATTTTCCCATTAACGGTGGCAGACGTCAGCCAAATCTAATATGATCCCTGCAAGAACATCTCAAACCTAATTCCTTGTGTGGGTGTTTCCTACGGAATAGACTGCCCATGAAGACTGCCTGACTCCCTCCTCACTCGTACTTGTGTGGCACCACTGAGTCCAGTCAAATCCCATTATTCAAAATCCACTGACAACAAAGAGCAGAATCCAACCCCCCGCTGCTCCGCATTTTACAGGTCTGAGTAATTTTTTCCAAGCTGCTTCTGACTCCACTTCAGGACTATAAAACTGATGCTCATAAAATAAATGCTTGATAGATCAAGTGAGATATTTTTGTAATTCTTAAAGAGTAAAGAGTTTCGAAAGAAAGCAATTGGTTGCCTTCCTTTGTGTGAATGCGGTTTTTCATATGGAAAAAACAGAATTAGTCATTTGATAGCTGACATTTAAATAGTGTTATGTTGCAGATAGTCATTTTTCCCTCAAATATGGTGTGGAGGCTTTTTTTATGAAAAAAAATAATAATAATACTAAAGCCACAATTTTTAGCCATGTGATCCAATGAAAATAATTAGAAGTAGGAAAGGGAATCCCTATGGATTGTAGCAGTCCAAGTTTCTTTGACTTCACGAGTACCTGCTGTTTTGACCATCAGAATCCATCTATTGTAAAAATGTTCATAACATTTGGTTTTACTCACAGAGGCAGTTTTAATCCTCCACCTGATAGTCAAATAGGGATTTTACCAGTACAAGCAGAGTTGGGGCGGTATTTTGCAACTGCTCAGAAGCCTCTAAATGAAATGTGACTTCAAGAAAGACCCAACAAGAGCATTTCTTTCCCTGATATATAATCTTCTCTGTATGATATTCCCGTATCTATGTAGTAGTCCTCAAGAGAAAAGAAAAACAAAGGGAAATGTATTTATTCTATTATTCACCTCTTCCAACAATACCACCACGCAGGGCCTGCAAGGCTTGAGCTCTATCATCCATCAGAAGGAAGAATTTCCTTAGCGCTTCCAGCCCTTTTTCCCTAAAGTGTTGAGCATCCACCAGCTCCTTCCAGCTCCAAATCAAACCGCTGTGTGCTCAGTTGTTTTCAAAACCCAGGCAATATGTTCACCTGCTGAGAGAATGGCATTAGGAGTTGTGCACATTGAAACCAAAGGGTATGACGTCTTGGAACTTAATATTCCCTGGCTGCTGCTGTTTCGGATGGCCAGATGGAGCAATTGTGGTATTTTGGCTGTTTAACACCTCCCTCCTATGTTAATTTTCAGTGGAAGAACTTATACTAAACTTGCAGTTTGTCAAAGACACCACAAAGTCATCCAGTATTTCTGTTTTTAGAATTAGAATAACCGGTAACTGACTAGTGAGGATGTGCACAAGCCAGCACGGATGTGGCAGGCATCAAAGCAGTATCATGCGAAGAAATCTTTGTAAATATGAATGGAGGTGCTGTGGGGATCATCAAAAAAGTCCAATAATTAATCACTGGAATTTGAACACTGCAGTGATTTGTTTTTCCTTGCAGAACTTGTGCATCAGATTAATAGGACCCCAAGGCCAGTTGAGATAGAAACTGACTGAGTGTTGCTCCGGCAAATGCAGAAGCATTCATTTATCCCATCTGAGCATCTGAGTTGGTGTTGCCACGTGTTACCATGGTGGCAAAGGTTTAATCCAGAGAGCTAACTGAATAACATAGCATGCTGGGGTTTAATTCTTATTTTTTTCTAGAAGTACTAAGTCAAATTACAGATCTTTCCCATAGAAAAGAGAGAGTTCTTCATTTTCTCTTTGTCTTGTTAGTATTACAAGCAACAGCAAGAGTAAAATGAAAGAGGTACAGAAATACTGAGACAATATTTTATGAGTAATTTTTATAAACTTGCTTTTGTTGAGATATAGCCACAGCAAGCTGGGATGTTTGGCCACGTTTGTCCGCAAATATTTTGGTGTGTTCCAGGATCTACTACCTACTGCTCTTGGCAAAAGACCAAAATCTATGGGTATTATGTACCATTCATTTACCAACATATATGTTATTCATTCCTAGTTTTTCTGATGACTCATTCCCCTCTTCTCCTCATCTTGACTTCTACAGATGTAAATCAGAAAATATATACAGTCCTTTCTAATTCTCAGGGCTTGTTTGATACCTAGGTGATGTTCACTAGGTGCTTTAGGAAATTCATAAGAAGCATGCAGGGTTGTCACATTGTTTTTCCACTACTGGAGAATAATGCTTAGTTTGAAATAGTTTATCTCTCTTTGTTAATGATTTTCTGCAAACACTAAAAACATTCAAAGAAGCAGTTTGCTCTTAAGTATTTGTTTCTTCCAGAAATGCTTGCAGTAGGATGCGAACTGTTTGATTTTTCAATTCAGGGGCTAAATAAATAAATAAATAAATAAATGCGGAAAAGTGTTTTGGGTCTACCTTGAAAGGAAAATGTAAGCATGGTGAAACAGAGTTGGTCTGCTTATAGCATAAGGATGCTAAATACCAAGCAGATGAGTTTGCAGACTTCATTTACCACAGCAGCACTAATTTCTTGTTTCTCGGGGGCAGGAGGGATAACAGGCAGCTTTAAAACATTTTTAATTGCATTTATCTGAGCTTGACCTTAAGCATGCCTTTCAGCTTTGGTTTTTGATCACGACCAATAATCAATTGAAATAATACTTTTAAGAACTCAAAAGCCAAAAATAACACCTCAGTTGCCAACACCACCTCCTTTTCCCATCCAGCTCTGAAAAGCACTTCCCTTCCTCTCTTTCTCCTCTGTCCAGCCATGTCTTCCACCAAGCCCTGAGGCTGGGGCCTGGAAGCACACAGGAAGGCAGCTGGGGAGGGAGGAGATGAAAGCATTTGAGGTATGGAGAGGATAGAGATGTTTTCTCTTGATCCTTATATACTTTCTAAGCATCCTGCCTGCCTTAGAGGGGAAAGACAGCTTATCTGCCAGCCACTGTTAATTTCTTTTAAACCAATATCCTTTTCCTAGTCCAGTAGTTGGAAAACAGATAAGTGTCTTGAAGTGTCATTTCAAAATAACATTTAAAAATTTAATACGGAAACTTTTTAAATGACGTGTTTTGAATTTTCTAAAAGTATAAAAATCATCTGCTTTTTTCACTCTGAGACTGTTTAGAGAATCAGCCTAAAATGCACAGATACCTCCATCCAGCCCCGGCAGTGGCTTTTTTAACAAACTGGATATCTGCAGCCTACTCCAGTGCTTTGTCAGATCCCAAAAGTCATCTGTAGCCTACCAGCCACCAACTTACATCTTGATAAATCGTGTTTTTCATTCCATGTGAACTGGGTTTTGTTCTTGTTTATACCCAGCGGTATAAAACAGCTCCTATTGTCCATTGTTCCCTTATGTACTTTCAGAAAAACCTGTTTGTTGCTGGCAGCCTTCTCTCGGAGGAATGTGATGCAGAGCACAGATAAAAGCACGAGCATCTGTTAAGATGATTGGCATTATCCTGACAACAGTGTAAAAATCATCTGTTTGGGATGGCAAGCAGGCATAAGTCAAACAACGTCAACATCAGCTTCAATTTGCAGTGAGTATGATAAAGCATATGGTGTAATTCAAGGAGGCTGTGCAAAGCTTGTTGCTTATTTCCTAGACATCCTATTCATGGCAGTCCTGCACAAGCTGATTCATTCAGCAGGAGCTGACACTTACATAGGTGCTAAGTACCAAAATACTTTCAAAGATAATAGCATGGATAAAGGAAAAAAAAATAAAAATAAAAAAAAATACTATTCCATCACTGGGAGCTTAAAGGAATGTCTATAAGTCCCAGAAGCTGGTACTTACCATGATGCAAGTGTTGATGCTTTATTTCAGCTCTGAGTGATGGAGAAAAGTCTTCCACAGTCACTGGTACTATTTCAGACAACACTAAGAAAATTCTTGATGTTTTCACATTCAGGCTTTGACCTGACCTGACCCTGCTTAATTTTAAAATCTGATGAGTGTAGTCTGGAAGTATGTTTCTGTAACTAAGGATTTAATGCATTTTTAAATGCTTTAAGCCTTCTACTAAAATGTTAGCCTTCTATTCAAGACTCATTGCTCTGTCTGGGTTTTACATAGCTGATTTTGCCTTGGCATCCCTAAAAATATTTCTGTAGGGAAAAATTGCTGCAAACTGACATCCTATGTGTTTTTTTATATTTCTCTGTATTTTTAATGACAAAATGTTGAAATTCACTGTGGTGTTTCTGCAATGAGATTTTCTTCTATTTGCTGGCTATATTCAACAACATAATCTTCCTGAAAGAGACCAGCTGTTACTATTCCCTACAATGTCTCCTCCTCAGTTGACATAAAGTGTTTTATTTTCAGTTTTGTAATACGAAATGCAACAAATCCTTTCAGATGCTTTCAACGAATATATCAAATTCTCTACTGATGTCCCTAAACATCAGCAAGTGCAAATAGCTTTGGAGAGCCTTCTGCAAGACCCCAGTCTCCTGCACCTCCATAACTGGATCAAAGTGACATGACTGGCATGCAGAAGAGGGAAAGACTCTCTCCCATCACTGATGTTTCTCTGTGGACTGCATGGAGATATCAGGTTGATACTTTGATAGATTGCAATCTGTTTTCAGCAGCTGACCCAGACATAACATCATCATTTCCTGATTATATTGATATGTGTTTCTATTATTTGCTTATTTTGCGCCTTGAGAAACAATTCCTTTTTGTTGTTCAACTGTAAACAGCATTGCAAGGCCTCATATTAAATCATAATTATTTACCATGCTGTTCACGCACCTTTGTCCCTGGGGAATGTGGTGACGTGAATTTACAGGAAGATCGGGGTATTTCTCACCAACAGTTTCCTGTTATTGATATGCTTTTGTTTAGTTGTGATCTTTTTTTTACCCTTTCAGGTTCTCAGGGGAAAAATAAACAGGCACACGACATTAATCACACTCCTCGGGTATCGTATTGGAGGTCTCACAAATACTTGTGGTGTGGAATTGTGAACTGGGCTTGGACCTTTCCAAAGTACCAGTAACTGGCTGTTGTTCCTTCTTACTGAGTCTCCTATTCTGACAAATTATTCCAATAATTCTTAAAAATTCTTTTGTGATCGTGTTCCCCTTTAGGAGCCAAAGAGGTTCAAAAGTTTATGAAGACAACCTTGAAAGTTTTGCATTTGTGTCCTTTTAAGAGATAATACAGGTCGTGTGGAGATACAGAAGTAATTCAAAAATCTAGAGTTCTTTCAGCAAATACTAGCAAATGTGGCCAAAAATGTGTTTTTCAAGATGTTTTGCCAATTTCTTTTCTTCATAGATAAACGAAGATTTCTGTTGTGGAGAGCACATTTACTTTCTACAGAAAGGTACTGTATAAATTATATTCACTAGTGTGTCAAAAGGCACCAGCATAATAACCAGGGTAGTAGCACACATCTAACACATAAATCTTAAATCTTTTTTTCACAGTTTTGGCCATCCTATTTTTATTTCTGTCTCTGTGGACCTGTGGTGCACTCCTATCCAGTGACCTTTGTATAGTGTCTTGATTTTGCAATACAGAGTTATAGCAGAGCAGCCAAGAAATTTAATATCTAACCAGAGTTTGGAAAGTTTAGATTTTTTTCCTTGAAATGATTGTAGAAATATTGTGGTAAAAGGCAAAATGGCAGAATCTCCCACTGAACCCACAAAAGCAAGACCACTGAGGGACAGATAGATCTGCTGGCTTTGGCCAGCAGATTCTTTTGAGAAGTCATTCAAGGAAGGTCACAAGCAACACAGTAGCTATTCAGGTTTACTACCAAAACCTCAGTGTTTTATATTTTTGGTTCATGTCTTGGTAAGTAGCATCTTTCTGAGAGATTATGTTGTAAGATTTACAGCAAAATCTCTCAATCAAGGCTGCAAGTCCATATCCTATTAGTGTCTGCAGACTCTTCGTGTTTGGTGCTTAGCGCTCTGCCGTGAATGAGACACACCATTGTTTTCCTTCACTACTGCTGCTAGCACTACAAACTACTAAGGATCGGCCAACTAAAGCCGTGATAAAATCAGAAGAAAAAGCCACGTTACATAATTTCATACTTTTTTTTCAAGTACGTTACTGTCTCATTTAGAGTATTTAACTTCTTGATCACCTGTAGATTTTATCTAAATTCTTTAAATACCCGCTTGTACTCTTTCCATAAGTCTAAGTAATGCAAAAGGCTCTGTAAAATTTTCTCTATGACCATGCACATGAAGAGCACAATCCTACTTCCACTGGATTCCTGTGCATTTGTCCTCATCTGTAAGCTCAGCCAAGTGTTATCTGGCCACATCGCAGATGAGGAAATTCTAAGAAATCTCAGGTTAAAAGGTTATTCTAGTTGTGACATTTCATCTTCTGTAATTCCATGCCTTGAAAACAATTTGTTTCAATTTGTTTCAGACATATTCTCTCCCAGCAAGTGTCAGTTTAAGATTTCACAATCTGACCAAAAGAAATCTTTTTGTTTCTGGAAATTCCCACTAGAAAATGAAGAGGGGAAAAAAAAAAAAAAATAAATAAAATAAATAAAATAAAATAAAATTTTGATCATGATCAAGAAATCCACAACAAAGCTTCCTATCTGTTTTTGTTCTCCAATCACATTTATCACTCAAACCGTAAGAGCATGCATTCCCACAAATGAAGTTCTTTCCATCCTAAGTAAAACTCAACACCAACAGCGGAACTCCCACATGCACCAGCAAGCTCACCTCCCTTTGTATCGCACTTGAAGACCTTGTTTGCTTGGAGAGAAGCATGGAGACCTCTAGATGGGTTCTCCTTTTACATTCTCCAGTATGTTGTCCTTTTATGAGTACCTGTTCAGATTTCTTCTTAGTTCCATGGCCTAGCTATGGTTGAACAATAGCGTGGTCTGCATAAAACTGTGTCTTAGCATTAGCTTCATACAGTTGAAGTGTCCTTTAACCTGCCATCAGAGCTGATTGACCTGGTGAAGATGGACTGAGTTAAAATGTTTTACAAATGAATGAAATTCCATGTTCAGTTGTCATATCCGCAGTTACTCACCTTCTGAACGCTCAGAGTTTTAACACAGTTCTTCCTTCCTCGGTAAGGGTTTAAGATAGGAATCTAGATCTTCTATTTAAGTTCCAGACAGGACGGAAGGAAGTCAGAAATACATTTCATCCAAGAAGTTTCAGGCTCTTCGTTCCTCCTGGACTGAATGTTTGGGGTTGGTATTTGGGCCCAGTCCTCAGCAGAGAGGAAGGGAAAGGTTGCATCATTTCTCTGAGTCACTGACCATTTTGTTGTTGTTGTTGTTCTGTGGTTCTTGTTCTCTGCTAGCTACCTCAGGAACCGTTGCCACCAAGATGGTGAGACTAGATTGTACTTTGCTGTATCTCTACATGGTCTGTGATTTGGGTATTTTTATTATCTCTCTGGAGATTTTTTGTTATTATTTTTTCCTGCCGTGGTCAAAAGATATTTCTATTATTGCTAAGTGTCTTTGGGAAGCAGAGACATCAGTTATGATCACAACAGAATCATGGCACCAGAGAGAGACACCTTCCTCTCTGCGTGGATGCTGATGGCCACTTTGGTTGGTTTTGTCTGACCAACTGTTTGCTCTCATATTTGCCACACATAGGAGGACAAATGATCAAAATAACTGATGAAGGCTAGAATGTATTTGGAGGACAATGTTAGATAAAAATAAATGTTAGATTCACAAACCCTTCCAATTTTCAGATATATCCAAATTCTGGGAAACTAAAAGCTCACAAGTCTCTCCTGTTTCCACAGTTCATTATCTTGTGGGGAAAGATTAACTACACACAGGGCATGAATCTGTTAGACCAGCTGATTAAATCAGTGTTGCTCTTGTGATATTTGTTCACCATTTCCAACCTCAATATACCTACAAAAGCTATTTTAACACAGAAATGAAAATAATATAGTGGTACATATTTAAGTTGAAAGCTTTGGATAGTATTCATGTGACCTAGCTCAAACAACTTTAGAGTTGACATCTACGGCACATCTATTCTTTTGTTTTGCTGAAAATCTGTAAAGAAGATTGAGTTCTGAGCTATCATTCCTCTCACCCTCTAGAGGACACAAAAATAGGTTAGAAGATTGTGTGTAGATATCACAGCTCCATTGTGGGTTTAGGAGTGGAGAGATTGAGCATGAAAGCAAATGAGGTTGTGGCTGCAGCTTTATGGAGGTTTTACACCCAGAAGTGTTGTGTGGAGGGGACATCTGGAGCACCTGAGTCCCATCCACTCCAGACAAGGTTCAGTATCACTAGATCAGGTCATCCATAGCTTTGTGCAGCCATGTGTAGGCCTAGGACTAATGCAGACAAACTGGACGCACCATTGACCTCTCTTAGTCCCTTGGTCTCCATACCATCATAGTTCAGGGTGGTAAGTCCCACTCTGGTTCCTCTAAGTATATGTGCTTTCCTTTCCTCTCATTTTCATCATTGCTTTTTTTCTTTCTCTCTTTTTTTTTTTTTTTTTTTTTTTTTTTTTTTTTTTTTTTGGCATTTTTCATCAAGTAAGTGTGATTTAGCTGTGAACTCAAGCATGCAGAGGTACCTAACACACTACAGGCCGTGCAAATGGAGTGCTCTCTCTGCAAACATTTTCACCAGGTTCTGAAATCAATGCTAGAAGTATTCAGTCACAGTTATAAGGAATGGCAAAAACCTTTTCCAGTGCATTCGAAGTGTGGGGTAAGAACAGCAGACCAGCCTCAGGTGGACTTCTGTGCTGACTTAAATCCCTAAATAATATCTCAGTTTTACAGTTAAAAATCTATTGTCTATCTGAAAGGACAATTACGCAGGTGGGATTTTAGATATGCAAATACCCATGGGTGACACATGCATCCCCCTCATCTGCTGTATTGTTGGCAAAGAGAAAGGCTGAAGACAGTGTCCCTTAGTGTGTAGAACTGGTTGATTTGAAGATAAATGTGGGCTGAAGTTTGACCTCAGTCAAGCAAAGCAAAGCGTAAAGCCAAGAGTTACCGTCTTACTGAGCAAGGCTCTCAAAGCTGCCAGTAAATGTTTCCCAGCAGACATCAAGGTCTCATTGAGACACTGCTCAAAACCAACACAGAAAAAGAAAAGTGGATATAAATTCACTCTGCTCTGCCTAAGGATTTCAGTGATCTCGGGACCCAAAAAAGTCTCTATGACATTCTGCCAGTTTGAATGCTTCAATGCAATATTTCAAAACAGCGTTAGTTTTAGCTGAGAAAGGAGAACACAGGTTTATTCCAGTCCAAGTGCTGAAGACATTTCAGCTGTGTTGATGTCTTCTGCAGACTTATTTGGCTAATGAGAGCTGAGCCATAGCAATTGGTATATTGACAGAGAAATGCCAGTATTTGTGTGCAGACACTCTGTCCATTCATACCAGAGATGTTCACGGTGCCCCACACTTGTGAGGTACAAAGCACTCTCACCTTATGGCGGGAAATGTCAGAATACTTTTTAAAGTTTCACACATGAGTAAGGTTTACAATACTACTTATATGCTTAAACCTTAACACACCAGTCAGAGATGGTCCCAATGGAGAACTGCACTGCCAGCCACTTAGGTCTACCACAGAGAGTCCATTTTTAAAACATAAAATCTCACTATCTTTTCTCTTGCAAAATATTTATTCTTGCTTTTCCTAAGCTTTGTTTTTCTCCAACGTTTTTCAGATATTGGTGCCAATGTCATTTTACAATGATTCTGGCTCTGAGTACAATATATTAAACTCTTCCTTTCCACACAAAACAAACAAGTGAAAAGAGAAACAGAAAATCCTTTATCTGTTGTCTATTTTTTTTTTCTTTCCAAAAGTAAATAGCTACCCATTGTTTTATACCCACAAATCACTCATGAATGTTACCAAAAACTTTCCAGGAAAAATGAGGAACAATATAGATGCCACTAAAACAGATCCTCATTTTAAAAATATATATGTTATCATAGTAATATGTGTTGATTTTATTTATAGATTTCCCTTTAAAGCACAAAATACATATATGCACTTAGAGTGAATTATGTCATGATACATGAATATATGTTTTTCATTATTTTTTCACTGAATTCCACATAAAATTCAGGAAGCCACTACTGAAAAAAATGCCCAGAAGAACCCAAACCTGCAGTGTTTCCAAAACCCTTTGCTGCTGATTTCAAGGAAAAATAACAAACTGATAATTCATAATTTCAAGGTTGCGTCTCTTGTTGATTCTTTGTTTGATCCTACCCACCTTCTCCCATTGCATTTTGGATTCTTGTGATACCATCCAGCAAAAATCCAATTTAAAGAGGGGATTAAAATCAGCATGAGCTAAGCAATACATTTCAGCAGAGGTTGTGCAGTACAGTCCCAGGGAAGTTTGCACAGGTAAATAAATGATTTCATTCTTAACGACAAGAAGAGAGTAGAGCACTTGGCTCTTCCCCTTGGAAAACAGGCTTTGTTGGCATTATGATTTGATCAAATTGCCACTCCACAGTGGGCTGGTGCATCATGGTAACATTGGCTCTGAGCCTGAAGAAAATTGCCAACAAAAGCCTTAATGGGTATGCAGTTATTCCGGAAAAAGTCTCCTGCCAGCAGAGCCTATTCCACTTTCGAACTGATTTCACTATGCCAAGAAAAGTACTCTCTCACTCAGGTGAAGAGATGGTGCCAGTATTGCTGAAACAAAACACTTCTGATGTGTAGATAGGCCTGTAATGTGCATGCATTACACACCCATGTGGTGAGCCCTGGGGGGAGGCACACAGCCTGGCTGGTCCCCTGCCAAGATGTGCAGCATGGATGTGGTTGAAAGCACACCACAGAAATATGGTCATCCACTGCACCTCCTCTGTCCACAGCCTGATGGTGAAAACTTTACTTAGCTTGGTTGGTCTGTTTTGTCTTAACAGATGGCTTCAGGTGGACTTCAGAAGGACCCACTTGCCACGTCCCTGCCAGGCTACTTGGATGGGTCCTCCCCCACTCAGCCCACATGCACAAGAGCACTGCTGGCTGTGTTCACATCACCCCACAGCGGTGCCCAGACACTGCAGAGGTGGCACCTCCAGCCCAGGAGCAGCCACGTGGGACGGTGAGTTTGTGGTACATACAGGCAATATGCATCTGGAGGGTAACACCTCTGCAGCACATGTAGCTACACCCAAAGCACTTCAGGAGGGCTGTGAATGAGGTACAAGGAGGGAAGCATGGGCACAGGTTTGGCAAGCATATCTGCTTGTTTTTATTTCTCCCCAGAAGTTCCAGAATGGGTGGGTATTCAATGGAAGTCCGTTCTCTTCCAAACTTAGAAATACTCTACAGGATTGTGTATTTTGCAAAATTCCAACTTGCAAGACACAAAGAAAGTTCTTTTCACAAAATGATGTCTCATTTTAACAAAATAAGTGGTAAATGAAAAACCTCAAGCACAAGAAGACTTGCTGTTTAGGTGGTAATGCGTGTCTGAATTCAAGCAAGGTGTCTGTCTTTTTTTTTTTTCTTAATGTACTTTATTATTAATAGACTATTTCTCAAATATAACTTTTGACTGAATCATTTATTTCAAATAGGAGGACAACATGGGGCTGATGAAAACATTTGAAAGTGCTAAGTGTAGAAATCAGAAAGAAAAATATTTACCTTTCATGAAGGCATGATGGCAATGAGAAGATTCTGGAGACATTTTCTGCTGCTTGGAAACTTGGCACCATGGCCAAGGGACTCATTCTTGCAGTCTTTACTCCCCTGATACAAAACTCCACTCAGCCTTCTGTAAGCACTCATGGGGGAAGCACTGCAGAAACAGACCCATTTGTTCTCAAGGAGAAAAATCCTAATGTGTTGGCTTCAATTAAAAACAAAACAAAACAAAAGACAATTTTCAACATCTCAAGGATTAGCAGGAGACCTGAGTCTGTTTCCAGCTCTCCCACATCTGATGGGTAAACCTGGCTATGACACACCAGGATTTTGTGTCTCACTTTCTTTCTCTTTAAACAGGAAAGGGAAATGCGGTTTAGAGATAAAGATGCAGTTATTACACAAGAGGTAGATATGGCTACTATTTTTTTTACCAGTACAGGACATAGTCTTTTCGTTATAGTGTTAAAAGCTTCTCAGCTTCAAACACTGGCTCAATATTTCACTTTTTTTTTTTTTTTCTGTTTTCTTTACTGCATGTTCCAGATCATGGAAGACAACTTACCCTTCTCGGGAAAATTTGGACAGAAATAGAATAAAAAGTAAACATTTTAAATTAAATTAAATTAAATTAAGGTAAATTATTTAAACTTGTGCTGTGGGAGAGGAAATAGATAATTAATTTTAGACTACAATGTCTTTCTGTTGTAGAGAATTTGAGGTGAAGGAGACAGTTTTTCTGCTGAAATTACTTTCTCTGCACCTTGGAAAGACATCTCTGGTGATAAAAATATAAAAGATCTTTTTAGAACATGAATTACAAAAAAATATCAGGCAGGAAGAAACAAATTAGCATAGTAGAGAGACTGAATTTACTTTAGCAAGAGGCAAGAAGAGAACACTGGGTAGGATCCTGAAGAGCTCCTGCAATACAGACAATAGTAATATAACGTTATCCATACATGTGAACATAATGCTAGCCTGACTTTTCTTGTCTGCAACTCATGCTATTGAGTCATAGAGTGAACATCAGGAATATTGAATAAAGATTATGAGCTATAAGTGTGATAAATCCCCATGCACATTAACTTTTTGAGTGGATGTATCCACACATTTGCATGCTCAGCTACTGCGGTTAATACGTGTGTGCTTTCCTCAGAGCAGCATGGGTTTGAAAAGCCCCGCACGGGACTGGGACTTCTTTGTACTTCACTCCATAAGCTCACAGGAAGACATGGTCTTTGTCCCAAAGCATTTTAATGTCTACGTAGAAACAATGGCATGAAACAAAAGGAGGGAAGCAGAGAGGGAAAGGGACAATGAGGTCTCACAGTTACGTGAGTCAACTACATGTACAATAGAATTGACCTGAATCATCTGAAAGGCTCCTCGGGTAAATAGCTTTACTGTCCTGGGATGTGTCCGGGCAGCTGTTGCTTTTGCACAGCTTTGATGGTCTGTCTATTCAGTTTTTGTTCTGATGTGGAGGATGTTGTTTGCCTTGTAGAAGAAGGAGGCCTGGTTTTGAAGGGGGAAGTAGGACTTCCAGGTTTCCATGCCACTGCAATATTTTGGGAAATAAAATGAAACAGTGGGCATGCAG
Organism: Nettapus auritus; assembly: GCA_011076525.1. Classification (NCBI taxonomy): domain Eukaryota; kingdom Metazoa; phylum Chordata; class Aves; order Anseriformes; family Anatidae; genus Nettapus; species Nettapus auritus. The sequence goes on from CM021797.1 coordinate 17,867,868, forward strand.
TGGTGTTTTTTCCAGCATGTCTGAGGAATACAACAGGAACAGATATTTTTTTTTATTATCTGTCCTTCTACACTTTTCTGCCTCTAAAGTCTCAGCAGGCTCAGAGATATGTTTGGGCAGGGAGGATATATTGGACAGGGATTTATTTTTTGGAGTAGAGAGGATCCTCCTGTGATTTAATTTATATTCCCCAAGAAATCAATAAAATTTAATTGCAGCTGACAATTAGCAAAATTCACTTATACCTTCTGTCTTATCTAAAAGCATATTTGTGTGAAGAAATGCTGGTCCCAAAATATCTATGTGAACAAGAATGCTTTCCCATGAATCTTCCTGGAGAAACAGTTTCGTAAATGCACAAGCCTGCTAGAAGCAAACATCTGGCCAGAGCTAGAGAAAGCATTTGTGACTCTTTTGCAAACTTGATGAGCTGAAATAAATCAAACCAACATTATCCAAGTCTTGCTTAGAGGTTCTTCATTAAAATTGCAAGGCTTTAAGGTACAGAGTAACTACACATCCTCCACTGTAATCAAATCCCCCCATGCCACACCATACAAAACAGAAGTCAGACTAATACACACCCTTATTATTAAAGTATTGGAGGTTTGCCTCACAAATGTTCTGCAAGCACTTTGTGGAACAGGATAATCCAAAACAAAGGTCACCTGCAATAGCTATCTGGTGGGAGCCCTTGCTCCGGCACAGGGTACCAGTGGAGTCATGAGAGGGACAGCTGGCCTCCTTCTTCCTCGGTTTGCCATCTGCAATCTGTAGTGCCTTCCTGTCTATGACAGCATCAATGGGGAACACTCTAACAGTGGTGAGATGCTCATGAAATGTTAAAGGAAGCATCATAATGTGGTGAAAGGTTTTTATTGTCCATCACGCTCCCTGCTGTAGTTTTCACATGGAAAATGTTCATGCCTGGTCAGCACAGCCTCATCTTATTTTCTTTATAAATCACATTGGTGCTTTTTAAAGTGCAAGAGCTACAGGTAGCTCATTTGCTATTTCTCTGTATGTTAGCGCTGCCAGATGAACTCTAAATGCTTCTGTCTCCTTCCTTATTAAGGATGCTATTTATAGCCCCTTTGGCTGCATTCCACCTGAGGATCAGATTGTTTACATAGAGTGAGGATATATTGTGTTTTTCTAAATAGAGAGCACATTTTTTGATTCATAAAAAAAATTCTTTTCCCTGCACAACATAATGGACAGATCATACTTCTCACTCCTGGCTAAATACAAAGGATATTCAAATGCATGCAGGAAAATAAAGAATATCCAAGTAATAAACACAAATAAATACATATAAACGCAAGTAAAGGGTATTTATCTCAATCAAACGTTTAACACAGTTTTATGGTGGCATTTCTTGCAGCAGGTCCTCTCTGCTGCTAACAATATATGAAGTTCTGCACAGCTTCATCTCCCTTAGTCAGTGCTACTGGTCTTATTATTTCTCTTTCAGGAATTTTGTTATTTTATTTTTTGGAAGCAGGATGCAGTCAAAAGATTTGTAAATCTACACACCCAAATGGAAAAGGAAGATGGTAGATGCTGTATAGAGTAAAATGTCAGTTTATGTGGATATATTACTTATTTTATCTATTTTTTCCTTCTACCAAATTCCCCATGTATTTCAAAATTAATCATGTCTTGGTAGAGCAAGAGTCCCCATATGTGACGTGATATGCTTTTCTCCTTTCTACATTGTTTTTCAGTTCTTCAGCTTCTCCTAACATCGTGGGGGAAAATATTACAAAGGTAAGAGCAATTCTCTCCATCCCAGTGTTTAAAAACATAACTTTTTTTTTTTTTTTTTTTTTTCAGGATAGTAACACATGGAGTGGGCATAAACTCTCACATGTTGAACCAGGTAATACATTTATATAAGCCAAGAGAGATGTTTTTGACATATCAATTTGATCCTAGGGAATTAAGTGTCCTAAGAAGGAATTCTTATCCAGTATACCACAAGAAAGGCCAGTGTGTGGCCATTGAGCCAGTTATAGGCTCAGGCATATGTGGAGAATTAGGTTTATTATCTTCTTGCCTCCCATTAATTCCAGCCACTGCCGCAACACTTGATTGTGGCCTACCCCTGAAATGCAGCCTTTTAGCTGCCTTAAAGCCTGGTCTTTTCTTTCCATTGCTGCAAAGTTAAGAGCCTAAGGAAAAGAAAGAAAAGTTTAAAACTAAAAAGTAAAAAAAAAAAAAGAAAAAAAAAAGAAAAAAAAAAGAAAAAAAAAGAAAAAAAAAAAAAAAGGAAGTTTAAACTGAAGTGACTAAAAGGGAGTTTGAGTACCCACCCCCCTGCAAAGGCACCCACAAAGCCGCATGGTGGGTTCTGCCCACCTGGATGGCAGGGGGAACAGGCCAGCTGCAGGCCCCACAGTTGAGTTTGCTAATGTGCTGTGGGCAGCTGGGAGGCTTGCTGGGATCACGTCAAAGAATGAACACTGTGGGGCTGGGGTTTAAGGTTGTATGGTGCCTCTTTCCCAGATAAATCACTTCAGATACCAGAACAACAAGGGTTTCTAGGAAGCCATCCTAACTTGGACTAAAACTTGTGAGAAGCTGCAGGTGGACCACCAATTCAAGAAGTGGGCAGTGCAAGGGCTGCCCAGCCTCTCCGCTCACAGCCAAGTCTTTCAGGGCTGTTTTGGGGCACAACACAACCATCGCTGCCACCTTCACTGATAGGTGCCACCTGGGGCGGTTCCCTACCTTCCTGTTTATGTCTTTACCTGGTCATTGGAGAGACTGACCAGCCTACTGGAGAGGTCCTGGGAAAAAAAATGGCGGTCTATTTCTGGACTGGACCCATAGGTCTCATTTTTAGTCATTAGTTTTCTCAATTACTTCAGTATGTTTACTACCTCTTACCTTTTTTTCCCCCATGATGTGTAAAGACACTGATAAGTATGCTGCAATGCAATATAATACTTTCTATTACAGTCTGTAGTGTAGGATGTTGCAGACACCATTACAGCACAAACAATATACCATTTTAGAGTGACATTTGAAATTCACAGAGGAATAAAAAACCTATATCCCATCCACAATTCAAATAATATATCAAAAAATATATTTCCAGCGTAGACCAACTTTTAATGACAAACAGCTGTATCAGCTTCAAATGTGCAAAACATCTTTAATGCACTTTCAAGTTCAATTTCCTTGTACAAATGCATTCACGCAAGTGTTGTGAGACATATCACTACCTAATCACCAGAGTGTGATTAACAGTATAAATTTGCCTCTGCAATCTGCTCGGATATATGCATTAGTGCAAACACACCAAAGTATATGTTTCAAAGGAAAATATATTTATTATCACCTCTGTACATGCTTGATATCTATTTAAATGGACTGTCAGGTCACAGAAGTGTTTTGAAGGTATTTCCTGACACCTGCAGAGTTGGTAAATATTTCCTGTTTTTGTTGTGTCTGTTGAAAATAGGAATTTTACAAGTTGGAACAGATAACTTGACAGGCACCATGATCTCCAGTCTGGCAGTTCCTAATGTGGTTTCCATTGGGGTTTGTGACTGTTCAAGGGCTGGACAGTCCTGGATTATCCTTGGGCTGACAAAACGACGTGTTCTTGCTTTCTTGCTCTCCCAAAATAGGCACCAGTGCTACTCAAGCACTGTCATAGTGTATCACGCACATAGTCATTTGTGTATCTATGTTCTGGGTGGCCACCAATGATGCAAAACCCAGTTGCGTGGCTTGATTTTTGCAGAATGGGTGATTATAGCAATTATGCAGATGATAATACAGCAAGATCTCTGAAAGCTGAAGCATTCCTTCCTGTCTCTCAAGCAGCACCCTGTGCGTTTGTGGGTTAGGCAAGATGCTCCATGTAAACAAAGAAACCTGTGTTTGGAAGAACAAGGCAGAGATTTCCTTAACTTTATTAGTATGCTGTGCTCCTGATCCTCCCTGATCCCCTCCCATCCACCATGCTCCCAATGAGTCTCAGTTCAGACTCGTGTTCTGGCTCCCTTCTCACTTTTGAAAGCTATCAAGCAAATACTCAACTGAAATTCAGAGCAACAGTTACTTGTGCATAAGCTGATCTTCACTGTTTTAATGAGACTTAATTGACTTTTTCATGAAACCAAATAATTCACACAGTCCTTCTGCTCTCAGCAAACGCCAGGCATACAAAATGTTATTTGATAAATTAGGACAGCCAAAATCATATGAACATTACTTGAAAAAAAATCTTTCTTCCTCACAAGAGAAACATCTATTTTTGAAGAACAAATAATGGATTGGAATGCCATTGAAATCCAAACACAATATTAGTATGTTCCTGAAAAAAAAAAAAAAAAAAAAAAAAAAAGGTACAATACTGAGGGAGAATGCACAAGAGCCCTTGCAGCTGTGTCACACTTTCCTGTTTGTTATTTTTAGTTTTCTATTCCCGCTTTTTATTTTGGGCTTTGCTTTGCTTCCTATGCAGCTTCCCTTTAACTCCTGTATAGCTCTATCATACATATTTCAGGCACATGGCTTTTTTTTTTCTTTTTTTTTTTTTTTTGATTTCAAAGGAAACCCAGGCAATACTGTCCAGTTTCAGGAACTTATGTTTCTTTTGGCAGTGGTTGAGTTCTTGGTTTTCTGAAGGCATTTAGGAAATTTACATTGCTAGTTTTCAGCTTTGAACATGATAAGGCTTTATAAACATAAGAAAAACATCAGCTCACAAGAAGAATTCAAGTCCGCACTTTGGTATGTCCTGGTCCACTTTGCACCTGGGAAACTGATGGTGTCTGGACCAGCATTACAGTTTCAGGACAGCATTTAACAAAAACAAAACAAATGTACAAAAATGGGTTCTGGTTTTAAAACACTGTATTATGTGTTTTTTGTTTGTTTGTTTCTTATTTATATATTGAAGTATTTGCAATCTTATACAGACATACAGCTTATTTTAGAACAGGAAATGTTATCACCCCTTAAAATTGTACTACAAATATCCCATTTCTGAGTTGTTTGCTTTCAGGCCAGGACCTATCCACACATAAATTGTTAAGAAAATCAGTTGAGGTATAAGAAAGATATTGGGGGGCAGGAGGGGGTGAGTGGGGAAAAGACTTTATTTCCCCCACAATAAACTTAATTGCAAGGGAAGGCTTACAAATGTGCACAAATAGACTCAGAAATCTGTAGTCACTTGTTTAGTCCAAAAGGTGTTTAAAAAAAAAAAAAAAGGGGGGGGTGGAAGAGTTTGAAATTGGTATCATGATTTCTGGACCTGGCTCCCAACAGAAACTGAAAGCTTGGGGATGGCAATATTGATACTGTCCAACAGCAACTATGAAATCAGAGTACACAGCAAAGAAGTGAAAGTATCTGCTTCCCTCCTGAACCTTTCCTCTCCCTACTTTAAAAAGCTTTATTGATTGCCAGGGTGAATACACACTAAGCAGAAGGTGAGACTGGACTTGGCCAACGCATAAGGGCAAATAATGGGACACCAGAAACCTGAAAATTTAACACGCTAAGTGCATGGTAGCTGGTCTCCATTCTGGTATTAGGTAAAGTAGAGCCATCTTTCAACACTGCTGGTCACTTCGGTGAACAGTATAACATAGGAGAGATTTTAAATGGTCATACTAGGACAGGCTGAAGATCTTTCTAGCCCCATATCCTCTTCGTAATGGCGCTTAGAGCTCTCACATCCAGCCAGACTGCCATTCTTTTTCCCAGCATGTAGGGAACCGTCCTGGGTGGCACCTACATGTGGAGGTGGAAGAGATGCTTGTGCTGTACCGCAAAACAGCCCTGAAAGACTTGGCTGTGAGCAGAGGCTGAGCAGCCCTTATCCTGGTTACTTCATGAACCGGTGGCCCACCTGCAGCTTCTTACAAGTTTAAGTCCAGCACGACTGGTACTTTTTATGATACTTACATATTATAAGCCACTGTTGCACAATACAGCAAATGACAACCATAAATCAGCCCCAAGAAGTGATAAACAGCATGACAGGGAGGGAGACAGCCAGTAAGGTGTTACCTAATAACTCTGAGAACAAGTACAACTCAGAGAGCAAAACCTCAACGTTGTGACCAGCAACTATTAAATTAATATAATGCTTATAACAAATTTGTTCTAGCATGCTCTGATCGGACCTGTCTTTATCTCAACCCCTCAAGACCCAAATTGGGCACAAAAAGGCTGTTGTGGTTTAACCCAGCAAGCAGCTGAGCATCACACAGCTGTTCGCTCACCCCCTCCTACAGTGGGATGGGATAGAGAACTGGGGGGAAAAAAGGGTAAAAACTCATAGGTTGAGATACAGGCAGTTTAATAGGACAGAAAAGGAAGGGATAATAATAATAATAACAATAATAAAACACTACACAAAGCAAGTGATGCATAATGTAATTGTTCAATTGACCTATGCCCAGACAGATCCCAAGGAAGAGCACACCTTGTCCAGCTCCCCCCCAGTTTATTGTTCAGCACACCACCACATGGTGTGGGACACCCCTTTGGCCAGCCTGGGCCAGCTGTCCTGGCTGTGTCCCCTCCCAGCTCCTGGTGCACCCCCAGCCCCTTGCTGCAGGGCAGCAAGAGGAGCTGAAACATCCCGGGCTCTGTGTGAGCACTGCTCTGCAACAGCTAACACATCAGTGTGTTAGCAGCGTTATTCTCATCCTGAATGAAAGCACAGCACCCCACCATTTACTAAATAAATAACTATCCTGGCTGAAACCAGGACATTACCCAACTTGAGGCGTGTGAAGGAAGGAAAGGTCAGCTGAAAAGAGAATGCCTGAAACAGGCAGGGTTAGCTGAATAAAGGGAAAATATCTAAGAAAATCCACATGTGCAGTGGGAAGCCAGGACAGATGTGAAAAGAAAGGTCAGAAGATGAAAGAGTAGAAAATAGAGAGGCAGGCTAAGAGTCTTTGGTCCCATAATCATCATTTCATCATTTGCATCTTTTCTTCTACGACATTAATTTCACTGCCACTAGTACCAACAGGTAGAAGTTTCAAACGATAAAGGGTACAATTTTCTTCCATGATAATTTCATGTTGGAAGCTATTGTGTGTGGAGCAATCTCTCACAAGAGCAGCTGAGGAAATACAAAAGCATTTTATAAATCAGATGGAAAACAAAAGAAAGCATCCCAAAACAGTTTGCAGATTTTAAAAGACGTTTAGATGTAGAGCTTAGGGATATGGTTTAGTGGGGACTGTTAGTGTTAGATCAGAGGTTGGACTCGATGATCTTGAGGTCTCTTCCAACCTAGAAATTCTGTGATTCTGTGATTCAGATGTCCTCCTCTTTCTCCTTTCATCCTTTATTTGCAAAGTGTGAATCTATAGGTTACACCCATATGGTAAATCAAACAGTGCCAGGGAATCAGAGCTGCTGGTCCTTGGCACGGCAGTGGCCTGACCAGCGAGAGGGCTCCCAGACCTTTCCTGTGCTCGGCCAAGGAGGGACCATCCCCAGCTGGCAACCTGGGTCCAGACACCTTGTGTCAGAGGTGGAGGTGGCTGAAAGTGACACAAGCCATTCTGGACATAAGCTGTTCCCTGCCACTCAGCTTCAGCAAAGAATGGTCCCCAGCAAATTCACCCAAGTAGATGCAGGCAATGTATAATCACTTCTATGGATTCGGGAGCAAAACTGCTGCGCCTGCATGCGTAGTGGCTCTGCCATCATCCATCTTACTCTGTCACTAATGGATAGACACAACAGTGATGCTTTCAGTTTTTTGTTTTGTTTTGATTTGTTTTTTATTGAACAATAATAACATATACATTTAAAAATCAACCAGCTTATTAGATTTACATTCAAGAACTCATCATTTATGACACTTGCAAAATAGTAATAATGTATGCAAATATTTACTACATTCTTTAAATAATTTTCTTCAGTCTGCTGAAGGAACATGATTTTGATCCTGCTTTCACTGAAATTGAGAAAAGATTAGTTTTTATATCAATAGATGAGAAGCAATATCTTTGCCTGTAAATATCCCCAAATAATATTATGCTACAGGTTAAAATGTGGTATATGCTAGCTCAAGATGTATATTTATGTTTCTTGGACTGTCATGGCAAGAGGACCCATGCTGCCCTACTGATGTCTGGATGTTCGCTGCTGTCGTTGTCCTTTGGTTCTGACACAGCGCATTTCAGTGCTTCCCTCCCAGGTGAGAGCACATTGCTCTGGATCAGGGTTTGGACTCTGGAAAGTCTTTGAGGAGTTTCCTGCTCATGGTCTTAAGGTATGTTTTGAAGCTCTGCACCAAAACTTGCCTGTGGTATTGCGTGCTTCTTCTCTCACTGAGGTCACTGACAAAGCTCACGTTGCTTTCAGAGGAAATAATTCAATTCAAACTGCATTTCCAATGAGAGTGCTCTGCCTTAGGAGGCAGTTCATGCAGTCCAGGTTCACTCAGATATAGCTGCATTTATTTCCATTGTCTGAGGATCCGGTTGTTTCTAAATGTATTAGAAAACTCTGTGGATTATTATGTTACAAATTTATAATCCAGTTTGGGATGAATGATGGACTGCCAGTTCCTACAGCACTCTAAAGTAGATAAATTACAAGGCAGGAGCCAGTGATGAGGATGGAAAGTATGAAGACCCACTTGCTGATGTCTGGCCTTGGTCCCACTCTTCCCCAAGGAATACAATTGTTGCCTTAATGGCACCAAAATAGCTGCTTTATAGAAACATGTACATTTAAATAATGCTAAACAGCTTTTGCTTTTTTTTTTTTTTTTTTTTTTTTTTTTTTTTTTTTTTTTTTTGCTTTTCAGGTCGTCCTGAAAACACATTATACAAATCTGTATAATTTACTGAGCATCTGTACAGAATATAACTTTAGAAATCTACCTTAATACAATATATGACTGCAGTACCTCCGCTAATTTTTTCGTCAGATATAAACTTAAATGCTGGGTGTTTTCTTCCTGAAGAAATGTGTTTTTATCTCCAAGGGGTTATCACCAAATTTAAAAAAAAAAAAAAAAAAAAAAGGAACAGAAAATAATGGATGACTAACATTGCGTTATTTCATTCACACATTTGCGCTCCTACATTGTTATTTATTATTCTTGTTAGTGTGACTCAGGAGGGGCATTGCTTTCTATCCTGGCATCTGTTGATGTGCATTTCTTTTGCAATGGTTTTACATACCCAAACTGTCCACTGAATTCAGTGAGAGCTTTCCTGGCCCAAGGCTGCAAGAATCAGCCTTTGACTTTATTTAAATGAATTGTGTGGTTTTTGATTTTGTTTGTTTGTTTGTTTGTTTGTTTTTGGTGTTTTTTTGAATATTACTATACATTCAGCAATCCACAATATGTTTCTCTGTTCAAATACTTATCAAAACAAATATCAAAAATCATATACACTGTACAGTCTATTTTTAAGTAAACATTTTTCTCATGAAAAACAGAATCACAATTGGCCTTCAGAGGTTATATTTTCATATGATATATATCTACTTTGTTCTTAAAGTGTGTTGTTGCATATTCAATAATCTGTGAGAAATGCACTCACTTGACAGTCTTATTAGTGTCAGTAAATATCAGCGAGGATTTAGCCATTTCATTACCGGAGACCGAATTGCTTTCTCCTTAACAAATTCCTCTTTTACAGAATTGCCATCCCCTGATGCCATGTCGTTCTCTGAAAATATAATTAAAAAAAATAATAATAATAAATTAAAGTAAATTTCATGAAAATGAGAAAAATATAATATTTTCCTGCAGCAATGTTTCTGTCTTGGGGAACACCTAGAAAAAGGTCAGTTGACAACTCTTCTTGCAGGAATCAAGCTGAATGCCTCCAGTTAGCCAGTCACAAAATTTCTGCTAAATTATGGCCTAAGGCAGATGTGTTTGCTAATAGTTTAAGCATAAGGCAGGTGACCTGAGTTCAGTTTCCAGTTATCACTGTAGCACTCACATGTGACATGGGACCAAACCACACATCCTCACAGGGATAGTTACAGCAGTAAATTAAAGATGCCTGCAGCTATTCTCTGGCTGAGGCCAGCTGGCATACAATAGCTTGATCCATGCCATTAAGTTCTCTTGTGCTCCAAAAAAAATAAAAAGAAAAAAAGAAAAAGATATCCCGTTTGTCTACTGGAAGTGGTTTCTGGCTCTCACTAATTCCTGAGCTGCGGCTGAGGCTGCTTGGCAGGGCTGGCTGGCCTGGGGCAAAGCAAGCCAGCCACTTCCCTACTGTTTGACAAAGAAGGTGATCACTTTGCAATATGTAGGAACACACTCTGGCACCCTTTAATTCACTAGAGCATATATAGCTGCAATGCCTTTATAAAATATGCAGGACAGAAACTCATCCAGTTAAAATACAGAAGCATTCGCAGCTGTTTTAATTAGCTGAGAATCTGTTCTAGATTATAGAGCTGATTATGAAGAACACAATCAAATCAAATCTTGCATGATCATCCCACAAACTACTGCACACAGAGGGCCTAGTCCCATGATGAACTTCTAAGGGACAGATTTCAGTGTGAAACCTTTCCTGGTTAAAAAAAGTTCCATTTGTTTCCATGGGCTCAGGATTTCATCCTGGCTGCTATGAGGCAATGTGGTGAACACTGAGCATGCAGAAGGTTTGGCATAAAACTCAAGGGAGATGAAAGGGGTGGAAGCACTAGGGAAAACAGGCTACCTGGGAAGATCTGGACTATAGACTAGGCACAGAAAAAAACAAGGCAGGAATATTTTTTCATGATATCTTAGCATCTAATAATAAAAGCAAAAGAACACAATCACAGACGAAAATCAGGAAGGATCAGGACTGATCAATCTTGCAAAGTATTTTTCAAAAATCCTTTTAAATGTAGTAGGAGCATAAGCTCAAGCAGTTTGTTTCTGTTTAAGCTTTTCTAACTAAAGAGTGGAAAAAAGATAACAGGTGTCAAGGCAACAAATTCTAGATACTTTAATAAACAAGACAAAATCAAAACAAGGCAAACAAACTGCAGCAGGAGGAGAAATAAAATGCAAAAACTTTCAGGTGAAATTCTAAAGAAGCCAGTAGTTCTAGGATTAAGTCTCTGATATTTATTTAAAATGTTTGCATTTATATTCATTTTGATTTTTGTTTAAATTTAGGGTAAATATTGTTTGGTTAGATATACCTCAGTGTCATAAAGAAGTCAAAAGAGGAAGAAAAATTAATCCCAGCTATAAAAAAATCAGTGATCACTTCCTCCTGCCTCAAAATATGCCAGCTTTTCACATCTTTTTTTAAAACAAACAAACAAACAAACAAACAAAAAACACTTGAAAAATCTGTTACAGGCTTCACAAACAGTCTTAAACATAATAACTTATTCCAAAGATATTGTGATAAATAATTAAACTAAGGCTTTTTATAAAACAGCTTGTTGACATCTGAAAATTTAGAAAACTCTGTCTTTGTGGGAAAAATATATTATTTTTACTGTATATAGCTGCCAGTGGTAATGTAATCTAGTGAAATCCTATTTGGATTTCATCTGAACTGGCTAATGCAAGCCCTAGCATATCCTCCGATTGCACAGGTGGCATCGCACTGCTAGTGCATTCAACAGCTGCGAAGTATTTTGCCCATGTTAGGTGTTCCAAATGCTTTTACCGTGTTTTACAGCTCACATAAATCCTTGCCTTATGTTAAGAGAGCTGCCAACAAGGGAAAAAGAAAAAAGAAGAAACAAACAAACAAACAAACAAAAAACTATGTACCTTGTGTTGTTAGCAGTTTGCACGGCTCCACCACAGTACACACCACTCATGCACAGAATGTAGAGTGTGCTAGTAGATCATGTACAAGGCAATTTCTGCTAAAATCACCTGCCCCACCAAGTCTTACCTGTGTGTGAAATTATTTTTCGTCGATTTGGAGGCTTTGAAGCAGACAATTGAAAAAATGGGAACTTCAAGCACTTCCCAGTTACTCTGTCACAGATGCCAGATGGGCAATTGCAGGTTTTCCTGCACTCCATGCCGTAGGTACCGTAGGGACACTCTGAAAATAAAATTTAAAAAAAGGTCATATAGCACTGCAGTCATCAGTGATCCAAGTCAGCACTCTCAATAGCTGGCCTGCGTATAATAGCTGGCCTGAAACTCCTGTAGCATTAAATTGCAAATATAAAGCAATATGCATATGTGATCATGCAGTCACAGAAGATGTCGTTAAAGGATTAGCATTGCATTTAAAGAAGAACACTTCCAAAAGTTTCTGAGCCCGCTGCTTGGGCATGACATTACCTGACCTGGGGGACCTGCAGGACTCGGAACTGCCAGCCCCGAGGCTGCCTGCAGCAGGAGCACGGCACCGGCTCGGAGATGGCTGCCGGCATGACCCCGAGGAGCTCTCCAGGGTGGCAGTGCATCCTCCTTTCCCCAAACCCCGGCAAGGTGAGGAACACTCCCAGGGATGCACATACCCATATGAAAAGACTACTCAAAGGTCTGCCTTCTGCTGGCCAACAGCAGCGAGCTCACATACATCTCCAGCCTAGGGAGCGAATGTGCTCAAAAAGGATCACGGCACTTAAAGTTCTGCCTGCTGATATACTGCATCTGGCCATATACTGCCCCATTTCTGATCTCCCACCCCTGAGCAAGTTGGCAGAGAAGCACCAGATGGCAGAATGTCAGGTCGGAAAATTAAGTTACTTGGCAAAGATTAAATCAGGCGCAGACGGTTTGCCCCATCTCATGACAGATACAAATTGCTTGATAGGAGATGCTTTGCCTTTGCTAGATTGTGCGACTCTCCAAAGCGTTTAGGTTTGGGATCACAGCCCTTGTCATTCTCTTTTTTTTTCTGTTTTCATCTCTTAAAAGATGTTTGTACATTTACAGGACCCAAGCTTAAATGATGGAGACATGGAAAATCCAGCTCCAACATTCCCTTTCCAAACCCTCCAAGAACAAATCATCCCAAGTGTCATTTGGGGTGTACGAGGAGAAGGATCTGTATTCTCAAACTATCCTTTCCAACCCAGAGTGTATGGTCACCCTAAATTTCAAATCCCAGAGAGTTTTCCTTTCAAGTCCTAAAAACAGATGAATTTTGTGTTGGACCAAGGATCCATCTAGCCCATGTTGCCACAAAATACTTCAGAAAAATGATGATCATAGCACACATGATACTTCCTTGTCATGATTTACCACATATGACACATCCCAGTCATGTGCTCCTTTTCTCACCCATTTCAAGATCTGGGAATTCCCAAGCTAGACATGGTTTCTGTGCATTTAACATCCCACAACAAGGTTATCCTTCTCTGTCCAGTCTCCTCTTGAACCAATGCAAATATTTAGTTTTTCTGTACAACCAAGACTATCTGGAAAATCAGGCTAAAGCCCCAAAATGAAGCCAACATTTGACAGTTCTCTGCATGCCCAGTGGGTATACATTTGTAAGGGAAAAGCACTTTAAAATCAACCTGTTCCCTCCTGGGCACTGTGCAGTGAATCCCTCCAGCCCGGAGGACCTCACTGAGCTTTGCCACCCTCCCCTTCCCAATCAAAGAATGCTCTTTGATCTGCAGTTTGTCCACATAAAGCAAAACCCAGGACCTGACAAAACAAAAGAGTCTGCTTGTGCAGAGTCCTCCCTGAAGGACAAGCGGGGAGGGCTGACAGCATGAGGCATTAGTTTGTGTGTTGTGGCTGCTACAACCAACTACATCGCTACACCCAACTCAGCGATGTAGGATCCTAAGCTGGGCACAAGAGTGGAAACAAGCCTGAGTCCACAGTGCTTGGCTTCATGTGCAGTAATCCTGGCATCGATGATGCTCATCAGGTCTGATGAAACGCAGAGATCTGAGTCAATTCTGTCATTCAAAGGTTATGTTCAGCAGGAGCCTGCTCCTACATAAATTAACAAGTAGCCTACAGTGATTTAAGGGAAATGAGCAGATTTTCACTGTGATGAAAATATATCTAATTAAGAGATATGCAAATAGAAGTGCAGAGCACCTTTCTTCCTTAGTCTGTTTTGGACAATAATAACATTGCTACTGATAAGAACGCAATGCCATCTTATAACACTGTTTAGATAAGAACCACTAAAACATTAATAAGTACTCAGAAAACTGCTCTGACACACATGATGCATATTCTACCTGTTCTAGAATTAAGAAATTGAAGAAATAAGAACTCAGGTTATTTGTCTAAAATTTCAAAGTAAATCAGTCTTATGCCATTAGAGAGAATCCGATCACCCTGGCTACATAGATTACTACAAGCATGGAAGTTAATTAAAATGAGTGAGTTTCTGTCATGGTTATAAAAGTATACCTAAAATAATAATACTTGGTCTGATGAAGTTCACATAGATACAGAAAGAGAGAGTACTATCTCAGAGCTGAGATGAAAAAGAAGAATTAGAAATGAGATATATATCTAGTATTAAATATCTATAACATCTAGTGCAAATCTGTATATGGGGAATACAAGCTTTAAATACCAACTTAAAACTCAAAGTTTAGCTATAACATTATTGAAATCAATTAGAGTTTTTTCATTGACTCACTGGGAGGAAGGATTAAATATTTTCTACAGATTTTCCAAGACTCAGCTACAGAGATTCAGATCTCATGTTCCTCAATGTTTCTTTTTTCCCATTTAAAGCTTGCTATTGAAAGACATTTATGTGAGGGTATTGAAAAGTATAGAATAGTTCAAAAAACCTTCAAAAGAACTAGAGATAGTACCTTGCACTGCAGCATTTTTTATAAACTGAAGATCAGTCAGTTATCTGCTGAATATACTATTTTGGTGGGTGCACCAAAGTTACAATCTTTATGCATAAATTCTAACCTTTAGAGACAAGAGGAGTGTTTTCAGTTTCACCCTCAAACATGCACATTAATACATTTTTACATACCAATGTAAATAAATGTGCTCTCCATGTAAGTCATCCTGAATGATTTTTGCAGCATCTGGTCCTAAGTCATGCCTTTCACTGAGCCTATTAATACTCCTAACATTTTACTGCCAAAACGCCTCTGTGTTTAAGGAAGTTATTCAGAGGCATATCTGTATCTGCTTACTGAAGTGGTACACGAACACAGGAAAACTCAATGCTTCCACGCTTTGCAAAGCATTATTTTTAATTACTTACTTTAAAAGCTTTCCTCCTACCTCTCAGCAGCTTGGTACCCCCTCTCCTTTAGAAGATTCTCCTTTTTGCACAGAACAACAATAGCTCTTAACTGAAAAATGCCTTCATGACGAAAGACATCAGCATGCAGCCTACCTGGCATCAGCTGGGAGCAGTGGCTGCCTGCTCCTCTCCCCTCCAGCTCCTGCTCTTTATCCCTGCCCGTCATGCAGGAGGGTCTCTGCCTCCCCTGACCACATCCCTGGAGCAGCTGGGTGCCTCAAATGAAGGAGTGCATTAGACACGACAACGTGCCGTGGCAAGGTTGGACGTGCAATATTAACGTCTTTGCAAATTAAACAAAGGCATCCAGCTGCTCAGCAGAAGGGTCAGGACTAGCACCTGGGTCTCCAAAGTCCCCGTCACAAACCTTATCTCTGTGCACACCCCATCCAGATTTCCTCACAGGTGTCCCCAGGTCTAAACAACACTCTCCCGCCAACAAGGCTGTTCCTTCTACATGTAACACCTGTTAATACCAGCAGGTATTTTTCACTTTTTTCTTGGCTAAGGGCCTGCTTCAGACCTTTGAAGCAGGAGGCAAGTCCTACGGGTCGGCTGCTGTCAAACTGCCACAGCGGGTGCATGCAAAGTGAAGGTCATTACCTTTGCAGATACCAAATTCATCACCAAAGTCATCCTCCTCAGTGTAAAACTGGCACTTCAGCCCCGGGCCACACTTGACACCATCCATACCAGAGACGGTGCGATAGCAAGTCTCCCCCAGCGCAGCCGCGCACACCCTGCAGCAGCCGCAGTCATCCAGCACCGTCCGCTTACAGCGCAAGGTGCTTTTGCATGCATTGCTCTCACAGGGCTCGGGGCAGTCTACTGCGTATTTCGCACTCCAAGCAGTTCCAGCATGCATGGGCGTCAGCAGGAGTGTGAGCAGCAGGAAGACCTTCATGTCTTGCAGGGGTCAATGCTCGGTCTCAAAGAGCAGGTTTTAATGTTCAGCCCGGTGCCTGGTGCTGAGGGAAGCAGCAGTACAGAATCCAAAGCGGTAGCTGCACACATCAGCCTACAAGTTTATGAGCTTTATACAGCGTGTTGCCCACATGCTGCACCGTCGTCAGCTTCCTCAATCCGGCAGCGCTGCTCCTGCCAGCCTCCCCTGTTTCAGTTTATGAAATCCAGGATGAAGGTTGGATTAGCACTCTGCTGCCATCCAGGAATTGAAAAGCCTGAGCTGATGTAATCTGTTATGTTTAGTTGGTTGTTTTGCATGAGGACTGAAAACTCTCTCACATCCGTCTCAAATGCTCAAGGACGTCTGCCAAAAGGAAAGAAAAAAACCCACACACAACCAAAAAAAAAAAAAAAAAAAAAAAAAGAGAGAGAGAGACAAGTAGGTTGCATACCTTCCTTCAGGACAGGGATGGCTCTGAGGCAGGCACTGCTGACAGCACCGCTCTGCTCTGCACTCAGCTCCTGCAGCCAGATGAAAATCACACCGACTCGCCTCCCGGCTAAAAGGATAATTTTGCAAAGAGCAAATCTTCGCTTTCCCCTCTGAGGGGAGGTGGGCATTTGCTGTGAAGTGCAAAGTGAGATCATGCCATTTAATGTCCGAGTTCAGATATTTCAGCAGTGTTTTTTCCTCCCTAAACTGAAATGGTACTTTTTAATAAGTGGGGATGAATTAAACATTTCACTCAGGGGTTATTGCTAGAAACAGGTCAGACAGAAACCAGGATTTTGTGGGATCTTCCACAGGAAGTTGAGGAAAATGATCAATGAGATGCCCCTGACCTCACAGCCAAAGGGGGAAATCCCCATCTGTCACCAACACCAGCTGCACAGCCCCAAAGTGGATCCAGAGGGACTGATTCTCCTCTCCTTTACACCACCTCTACCCCAACCAAGCTCTGTGGGATGCCCTGGTGTTGCTCCTGAATGAAACTAATGTAAATAAACTGAAAATAAGCCTTCATTTCCCCCCACCCCCTCTTAGACTTCATTCACACTGCCAGAGACTTGACAAGAAACAGCAAACAAGCTAGGAGTTCAGCACAACAAATGAGCCACCAGAGAGATGGAAATTTCTGCTCTAGAGAAAGATCTGCAGGAGAGGAGAAAAGAAACAAACCTAATCATAAAGAAATCTCTGAACAGCAAAAATTGCTGCCACCGAAGTTAGTGGGAAGAGAGTCAATGTAAACTTGTAGGTGGCTAGCTTGCCATTTGGGAATCCTGCATCTCGCGTGGGCTGAGGATGCTGCCAGCAGGCTGCCAAATTGAAGGAAAGACTGGAAATATGCTGGAAATATAGGGGATCGGGAAAGCTTTTTCTTCATGAACGCAAATGTTCACTGACAGGTCCAAAACAAAAACCAACATATTGTGTGTTGCATTTTAGGAAATGTTTCTGGTATATGTGGTATATGGGGCTATAAGAGAGAGGAGAGGAGAGGAGAGGAGAGGAGAGGAGAGGAGAGGAG
>CM021797.1:17885602-17922553 GCA_011076525.1 Nettapus auritus
TGAGGAGAGGAGAGGAGAGGAGAGGAGAGGAGAGGAGAGGAGAGGAGAGGAGAGGAGAGGAGAGGAGAGGAGAGGAGAGGAGAGGAGAGGAGAGGAGAGGAGAGGAGAGGAGGGGAGAGGAAGGTGGTAATAAGTTTAACACATCAAAGGGGTCTACACTTGGGCAAAGATTTGCAGGTACTGTATCCATCTTAAACTGTATATAATCAGACAAAATACAGTACTTGTAATTACAGTGGGCAGATGGAAGAAGTTTACATGCACAAGTTCATGCCTGTTTTCACACAAAATCCAAGACTGCAAACAGTGAGTTTAAAGTGTAAAATTAAAACATCAGGGATGAAGTCTCTTATAAATTGACCAAGTTCTATCGGTAGCCATGAAGAGTAGTAGCAGACCAACTTATCTTTAAAATTGCATGCAGCTGTCCTCTGGGAAGGGAGGGAAATACTGTAAGCATGGAAGTGAAGACCACAGCTAAAACTGTGGGGAAATAAAAGTGTAAGATTATAATGGGAAGATAAATCAGAAATGGATGTACTACCCCTGAACCCGTCACAGTCACAGCACAGCCAAAGTAGGGCAGACTCTGTTTCAAGCCTCACAGCTCCAACTCTTTGCAAGGGTAAATTAACACAGAGAAGCAGGTTGCACACTCAGTGCACAAGACCTTGCAGGTCTGGAGCAATGGGGAGCAGGAAGACTCTCCCTTAAGTCACACCCTTAAGTCAATTCACACCTGCCCTTAAATTTAAATCTGCTTGTTCACTAACAGATAGTAGAAGAGTGTGCTGACCCATCCACACATGCACTTTGGCATTTATGCCTGTTAATAAACATCAGCTGGTAAAATCCCTTTATGTAAGTATATTTAGGAAATGCTCCTTGTATGAACACCAAACGAGATCTGAAAGGGCAGCATTTCACTTTTGGGTTTCTCACAGGGAAAATGTCCTAGGGAGATGATAAATAAAAAAAATTACACACAGATGTGGTGAGGAAAAGAAATCGTAAAAGAAATCAGCACACTCCCCTAGCAACAAGCCAATATTATTTGGAATAAAATGGAAACTGCTTTCTGTCCTTGGAGCTAGAAGCCAAAGTAAATTATTACAATGGATCAAAAAATACATGTAATGGAAGAAAGCAATATGAACAGATAGAGGTCTGGCTTATACATGAGTGTCATAGAGAAAATAATCATCTTCCACACTGTCCACTGACTGAGTTGTGAAATAAATCTCATGCTCACTCCCTCTGGTTTTAGTGTTTCTTTGTTGTTTTACCTGTTGAATCCATTAAGCTTTTCTATCCAATGAGTAGCTTGATCCCGTAAAGGCTTAACTAAGTTCTCCCTTGAAAATTGCTGCGATGGGAATTAATGAAGCTTCCCCAGCTATCAACAGCAGAAAAATTGGCACCATTATTTAACTTGTGGTATAAATAGACTTTAAATGTGGAAGATTTTCTGGATCAGATCAGATCAGTGTTAGAAATTTTTCAAATTTACAGTACAAATTGTCTTGGTGCCAGTTTACATCATAATTACATCACCATATATAAGGTTTGTCATTCCTGCTGGAAGCAGGTAGGGTTTCAGCCCTTAGGTCTGACAGGGAACTGAGCGACCACTGCTTCAGCATCAGTGAGCTGTGGTTCCCGCTGAGTACTTCAGAGAACAATTTTTCTACTTTGTTTGCAAAGTATCCATTTCTTAAGCAAAAGCAACTTGTGTGGGGGTCTCAAGGTTGTATTTATACCTTATGAAAAGTCTGACCTACTTGTTAAAGATGATAATGAAATAACACACCTTGGGATATATGATTAAGCTGTGGCTGATACACAGAAGTCTATCCATTAGAGCAATACTCCCAGGCTTAGTTCATTTTACTCTCTAGATAGAGTATCCATCACTTCTAACTTAAGCATTTTGATCTCTGCAGTCATCCAGCCTTTTGAACATGTAAAGCTGGGATAAGCAGGAAGCATTAATACCTCCTTGAACATTGGGAAAGGCTTAACACATGACCCTTGTTGCTGATTTCCAAAAGGCAGTCCCTAAACTAAAAATATGATACCATGCATTCCTGAACGATCCAACATTTTCCCAGGCTTCCTTTACAAAAAGCCATAAGCACAATGCTATACCTCAAGCAAAGATTCAAAGGGAAACACCGAAAGGAAGCTGAGCTGCAAAGTCCAAAATAAAA
The DNA here is from genome assembly GCA_011076525.1 of Nettapus auritus. Classification (NCBI taxonomy): domain Eukaryota; kingdom Metazoa; phylum Chordata; class Aves; order Anseriformes; family Anatidae; genus Nettapus; species Nettapus auritus. The sequence continues at coordinate 17,887,813 of CM021797.1, forward strand.
AGCCAGAAATAGGAAGTAAAAGATAAGAATCAGGAAAGTGAGATAGCAGCAAGGACTCCCCTTTGTACGATTTCTTTTCTTGTATCTTTTGAATGAGTTGCTAATTACTCTTTGTTTCGCCTGTAGCATAGCAACTCAGCTTTACTCTGGTAAAAATAGATGCTTTGGGACATTTCCTACTTGTTGCCTGCAAGAGGTATTTACATCCTTTCTCCAGGCAGACCAGGTGTTATGCAGAGAACTGGGCAGACTGGACACCTATACGCAGACCTCAGTAGCTACTACAGAAATGACTGGATATGGTAGGGTTATCTGCAGAGATAGATCCTCAGGAGCTACAGCCACAGCATCTTTAAAGCATATTAAAAGGAAGCCCAGTCTGAGAGCTAGAAGCCAAACTGCATGTGGAAGCAACATAGCTGCACATAACTTTTTGTCTTTCTCTCAATTAATTCATGAATTAAGTCAAATGATTTCACTGAGCTTGGAGAACATGTTTAAGAGACCAAAACGAAAAACAAACAAACAAACAAAAACAAACAAACAAACAAAACAAACAAAGAATAACAAAAAAAAAAAATTTAAAAAAAAAAAAAAAGGAAAGAAAACATCAGAAAAGTGGAAAAGATCTACTACATGGTAGCAGCGGTCAGTGTTCTCCAGGGCAGGCAAGTCTCGGTTTGTCACACACCATAAATACGTAGTTCAAGTGGGAAAAGTTAATGAAAAATGTGCTGTGATTCTTTTATGCTGAAGTCATTATTAGTTACTTTAAAATCATCTACATTTCCAGGGGAAGAAAGGCTTCTCAGTACAGACAGTCTCTAAGATCTCCATTAGTTAGAGTTTCCTGAAAGTATGAGAAAGTCAGATACCTTCTCTCTACTTCAGAAAATCTACTTCACTGAATATAATGCTAAATTTGATCCTTCACAGACCAGATTAGAGCCTTACATTCACTGCCTCACCACTTTATCAAAAGTTTTGTGAGCAGCTTTCTCTTGTGAGAAACAGCTACATGTCCACCTGTGACTTTTCCATGCAGAAATACATCTCTGCTGCTATTCACAGGAACTGATTTTCAAGCACCTGGAAAAAAAAAAAAAAAAAAAAAAAAAAAAAAAAAAAAAAAAAAAAAAGCAAAGCCTTGGACATGAATCAGTATCCTAATTGATAAAATAAAACAGCATGTGAATAATGGTTCTTTGCATGTTTTACTTAGGTGTTCAGGTGCATATATTCTGCCTTTATTGTACACAGTTTTAAAACTGAGATAATGTGAGAGAGATTTTGCCTCTTGCTATTTAAGTAGCTGGTATCTGATGTAAGAATATACTGATTGCTCTACTGCCATGCACGAGTTCACTATAACATGAGAATAAAACATATGAGACTTGAAATAGCATTTTAATGAGTTTTGTTGTGATATAAATGATAACACAATGGTCAATAAAATGGCAAATATTGTGAATTTTATCCTTCTCCTTCCCCCTATGAAAAGTAAATGTATCCTTACTTTATCAGTTTCTGACAACTAATCCGAATTCCTGGCTGAAAAAATGTTTGTTCTTGACACCTGTACAGAATCTCAGTGCAGCACTTGATTTTCAAGTTCTAGGTATAAATTTCAGAAGCAAACTTTATAGGACTGGTGGAGCATATCTTTTTACTTGTAGCCCAAGATGATTTTGATCTGTGTTCTTTAAGGAAAAAAAAAAAAAAAAAAAAAAAAAAAAAAAAAATCTCTGTAGACAATGAGACAATGACAGGAATAAAACCATACCTTCAACATTAGTGTGATTTCTACTTTTCTGTACTAAAACATGTTTTTGAAAACTTTGTTGCATTTAAGCAGTATTATTGTCTTACAACATTAACATTTCTGAAAATGGTTTAGCTATGCTTTTTATTGTAGTTGAGACTATGTATATTGACTAAGTAGCTGTTTCCTGTAATGAATGACAGAGCTATTAAAAGCTCAACTCATGCTGTACTCCTTGGGATGCTAACAAGAAACCCTGGTCACGTGTGTGAGATGTTATTACTTGTTGTGTTTGGGAGATGTGTCCTCATGAATTAATATATCCATGTAGTATTTGCAATATCATTGGGACCTTTCCACTGGCAGAGAAAAAAATAAAAATAAATGAACTAATTAATTGAGATAAGCAATATGATGAAATGCTTATCAACTATTATTTTTCATTAGGAAGAAATCTCTCTTCCTTTTCATAAGTACCCATCTTTGAAGCATAAGCACTTCCAAGAATAATTAGAGGATCCCAGAATGACCATAAGAGGAAATCAGCATCTCCTAGGTAATAAAATTTCAGGGAAGAGGCAGCCAAAGGCTGAAAGCAGTAAGGACACTGGTGGGAGCTATTTGAGAAATTTCCATTGTGATACATGCACCATCTTTCTTTCTTTAGGATAAGTGGCTGTTTTTATTCCTGCTTCTCTCTGCCTCACAATCTTTTCATCTCACACTTAGTCCTCACTCTATTGTTTTTCTTCAATGCTGACATTTCCTTCTCTTTATTTAAATGTCCTCTCTCTGTCTGTTTTACATACAGCTTTATTCTTCACAAGTCTACTGATGCCACACACAAAATAAGAGTGGAATAAGAATATATCCTTTCAGCCCATCTTTATAGTTTTCTCTTGCTCACAGTCCTCACACTTGGATACATCTTGGCTAGCCCATCCTGAAGCTTCTGAGACTTTGGGCTATGTGGTGCAGAGCCTTCTTCAAGCAGGAGAATTTTGACAGTTGGTCTTCAGGCATTTCCATGTTATATGCAAATGATATCTACTTCAGCTAACAGATTCAGACACAGTTTGAATTAATATCTTGGCTTCCATGAAATAAGGCCCCAGTCAAGGTGTTGCAGAACAATGCCCTTACTGGGATCTAGCACCAAGCAGGTCAAAGGGTCCATTTGTTTCCCCAAGGCGTTAGCAGGATTTTCATGTATGCATATGCTTCCTACATCCTTTGTCCTTTGCCTCATCAATCATATGACATATTTTCAAATATTTGAATACAATTCCCCTTTTTTTCTTATTGCAGTACACATATTGTGGGTGAACACAGATGCCCATGACAGAAATGTTCTGCCACCCATTTCACTAGGGCCATGATTTCACACACTTTCAACATGTTATGAACTCCTCTGCTGCAAAGAAATTAAAACCAGTTCAAAGCTTTTTTGTATGCGTGTTTTTCACTCAAAGGAAAGGAATGTTTGCAAACAAGCTCTAATTAGAAAGCAGTGAGGGGTAACAGCTGCACATTGCCTGTGATAAGTTTGTGTTTCATTAAGCAAAAAAACTGCCAGAAAGCTTAGAATTATAAGCCATAAACCTAAAAATGCCTCGTCACTTCCAAGTCTATTTTAGCTCAGATCTCATTATTTTCTACCTTCTTAACATATTGCTAAAAGAAAAAGTCTTATCACTAAGCAGTGTTACAAGTGCAGAACACAACCTTGTGTTCCTTTTCAGACAAATCTGCCTTCTGCTTCAGCTCAGAGAGACCTACTATTCTAAATGTGTGCCTAATTTAAATCTACTAAACTAGTGCATAAAATCTGGATTGACTTTAAGATGATTTTTTGGTTTATTTACTTTTATTTATATAAAGAAAATTTTTAATTCAAAGCTGCAAATCTCCTTGAAATTAATTAATTTTCTTTCCTCACTAAAAGAATATACAAAAAACTTAAGTACTGGCCTATTTTAACTAATATCCAACTGCAGGTAAAATATGTTAAAACGAACCAAAACAACTTTGAGTGGGACTTCTTACAAATTTGGTAATTTATATGCATTTATATCGCTGCAACATATTTGAGAGAATGAAATAAAATAAAATATGGTGAGTTTATTGTTTTACTTTATTCATAAATCAACTTCAATTATTTAATCAGAAACTTGATGCTAATTTTCAGACATATAATCAAAAGCTCAGAAGCTTAATCCTTTAAGACAAATGCTTGGGAAAATAAATAAATAGATAGATAGATAAAAATAAATAAATAATTTTTAAAAAGACTAAATTATTCAAAGCTGCAGCTATTTTCCCAAATTATGAATCTGCTGGGTTGAATTTGTAATTTCTCTGCAGTGGTATTATCCTCTTTCACTTTATCTTCTGAATTACCACAGACTGACCACAGGTTATTTTAGATGCTTCCTGTTGCTGATAAAACTATGTAAGATGCAGAATTTCTGAAATATTTCACAATCAGAAATGTTTTCTTAGATTATTTATTTTAAATAGTACAGACACCATTCAGCCCCAAATTCTGTATTCTAGATGCCCCCCATGGATCCTTTTCACCGTACCAGGGATTGATCTACAATGTGACAGACCACAGACATTGTCTGGCTGTTGGGTTATCTCTTCCTGCCTGTCAACTTGCTGCAAATGGGACCAGGAGAAGGCGAGCTACTGATGGTTATTGACAGGAGGAAGCAGCCCCAAAGCTGTGGCCCATGAGATATTCCCTGATAAGGATCCCATGAGGGCAACTTGGCCAGAGCTTGGCAACAGTATCTTCAGTTCTAGCTTTACTGGTTTATTCTGTTTTCTAAAACACAAAAAGCTTTTCATTTCATAAAGCAACACTAGTAAGAAAATGAGTCTGTTCTCTACAACTAGAGGGAAAGGACTTTGTTGTTGTTGTCTACTGCCTATGGTAAGTGCATGAACCAGGACTCATGAATAAGTGCCTGTGCCCATTGCAACCCAGCTACAGTCACCAGCAATGTTTGGCTAGACAACTGAATAATTATGCACTCTGTGTGAACATTTGTTACTTCAACTCTGCTAATACCAGTGCTAGGACAGGACTGTGGTTTTTTGAACGGGTTGCACATGCCCTGGGGTGAAAGCCACATCACTGTCAGCATGGTTCATTGTCATTTGAAAATGTCAAGGGTTTTGCATACAAGATATATCTCCTTCTTTTCAAGCATCTGCTTTTATCTGATACCAAGGGGGCTAAAAAGATTATTTATGTGGCTTTGGTAATGGCAGTCTGAGATATGGATGTTCCAAGAAACCTTGACATCAGATTCTGATAGGTAATGTCCCCTACATGATTTCAAGATAACCTGAGCAACCACGTGCCACTTACTCATTTAAATTGATATAATTAATTAACTACTCACGCTACTCATGACTAGTAATTCTTGATTACAGTAATTTACGAGTGATTAAATTAACTTTTTTTTTTTTTTTTCATTTTCTGATCATGTTAGTTTTGATTATTGCTTGTCTTTTTTCTTTCTTTCTTTTTTTTTTTTTTTTTATGTGGCTGTGAAGAGGCTTGATATTTTATCTAAATAAAGGCTGTGTGAGAGTGTGTTCATAGGAAAGGTTTATTTTTTTTACAAGCAAATGTGCATATGAATTAGATTTGTGAAAATCAACTACTTATTCATTGAATCTAGTATGTGCATTTGGAATTTGTTAAGATCTGTTCTAATTTTGATTAAAACAAAGGTTTTATTGCTCATCTTTCTCATGGAGTTGCTCTTTATTGTGATAAGGAAGTGGTCTCGCTGCAGCTTTTAGGACCAATCACATATTTTTAATTGGTGGTTGATTTTCAATGCACATTTCACAGCTAATTTCAAAGGCTTTGAAGCAACCTGTGCCATGTTGAATTGAATTACAGATAAATTTAACCTACACGCATTTTGCTAATTATCAGTTATTACATATTATTAGTAAATCCAAAAATAATTTCTTCAGAAGATTGTGAGGTTATAAATATATTGGAATGGAGGTATCTGAAACATATGCAAAATCTTTAATGAGATGAGGATAAATTTAGGAAACTGGTAAATCATGACTAAAAGATATAACAAGCATATTAAAATCATTTGCTGTAATTTGTCAGCCTATGGTAAACTGACCTATTCAGACTTTGAGTGTCCTCTGAGTTTATCTTTAATTCTGTTTGGTAAATATCCAAGAAAATTATCTTGAAAATCTGATGGCTTTGTTTGTTTTAATTCTGTTCTCTAAATGTTTCTTCCTGATGCCAGATTAAGGTGCCCAAGATGAAAGCTACTTTTATAGTTTGCTAGACAGGCAGGTGGTTCTGTAGCCAGAAGATAAAACAGAGACTTAGACTAGAAGCTGTGGAGGCTATCCATGCTCCAAACACATCATGTTTTCAGGAAGCAGCATTTGTTGACAATAGGTAATGCCACCCTCTGTACTGAGAACTAGAAGTTTGTTTAAAGAAAAAAATATATATATATTCCCACATTAGAAATAAAATGCATCAGATGAACAGCCAAAACAAGTAGAAAACATCAGTCAGTACTGCCCAGTACAAAGGCAAGGTGGCAGAAGGAGCTAAGGACTAAAGCTAACTAGTATGCACATCCTTGTGAGACGTGTGAACATGAGTTGTCAGCCCCCTCTATTGGATAGAGAGCCATTGACCATATAAAAGCACTCTTTGCTCTCTGGCAGCGCCATACTTCACATGTCAGTGCTATATGTCATGTCATGCATGGTCTGGTCAGCCTTAGGGGCTGCTGTCTGTGGCCAGCCATGATTACACAACAGGTGATGAACAACAGCTTGGATTCTTTATCACATATTCCTTAAGAAATGCTGCTTAACCTGAAGACCTCAGTAAAACTAGAAACAGTTGCAAATGTAAAAACAAAAGTGAACTCGGAAGAGTCTGTGTGTACTCAGACAAAGTTAACTCAGCATAGACCAATCTGCAAAGTGCAGTTGTTGATGGGAACCTGGTCCTGGCCTAGGGCAGAAGAACTTCTGTGACAGGACTCCTTTAATCCACTGTGAGCTTTCCAGTAAAGATAAAAACAGATAGTATGGGAGACCTAATCTGGTACAAGAAGCTAGTGTAAACTGGCAAGAAATGTGAAAGGGGACACCTCACAAAAACCTAGAGATTAGTGTTGAGCTGGGACAGGTTGAAAGAAAAAAGGCTAGATTCCTCCTGCTGAAGGAAAGTGGAATTGCAAATGCTGTTCTGGAAACAAATCTGCAGTAAACTCCACCACAAGCTCCTCTCAGTTGAATAAAAGCATAAGCTTAATTTTTTCAGGCTTCATGGATATTTTCAATTGTTCAACTGTAATGTACCTGGAGCTACTTTCTGTGGCTTTCCTGTTTTCAGCTCAGTTCTGAGAACCACCCAGCAGAGGTTTCAGCAGTGAGTGATACTAGTGGCCAAGCGGTTTAGACAAAAACCCTCAGCCATCCCTAGACCTCTACCATGTGCTGCCAAACCAGTCGTCTTTCTACCGTATGCTTTCACAGTTGTTAATAAAATGCAGAATTGCAGGGCATTTTGCTTCTCTGCTGCAAAACTCCTACCACAGTACCTGGCCCACACTGCACAGAACCCGGAGGGGCTGCTGGGCAGGCACTCTTGAAAGCCACGGGGATCTGAGCCACTAACACAATAAGACATTTATCACCTTGGTTTTTTTTGGGTGGGTTGACAGTGCACAAAACTTTTACAAAATTACATTCAGTTTCAAGAAACAGATTGATTGGTGTTTGTGAATATACAGCTTTGTGCATATGGGATACAAGTACTGCTCATATGAACGTGTGCCTGTTACACAAAAAGACAAGGCACTGATCTATTTACCTACATGTAACAATGAGCATGAAAGCATTTGTCTTACAAAAACAGACTGCTTATTGAAAGCAAGACAAAGTCTGATATTTATGGGTAGCCATGTTTGAGTGTGTATGCATATAAAACCCATACGTGCATGTACTACCCAGCCCCTAATCCTCATAAAGCAACCCACAGGGAAATTACATTGATATAACTGCCAGCCAGGGAGTTTTGCTCTGAGAACAGGCAGTAACCTCCAAATTGCAGCCATCAAAGTTACCATAGACTGCAGTACAACAGTATCCCTCCAGCAGCAATGCCTCCAGCTAGGTTATATTGACTTATTGACTGTGCATGGCAATGGCAGCCATATAAGAACTGTCATGTGAAATGAAAAACTATATTGCTCTGAGAGCAATCATTTAGCATAAAATGGAGAACAGTTGTAGAGGCAGCAAGATTTCTCTGATTGTGGTGTTACTTGCAGTATAGTCTGTAAGCAAAGCCAGAGAGAAACAGTTTATAAGAAATATCTGTGGGACTATTACTGTTTCCAATGTAATTTTAGGCGTGCTCTGTATTTTTGCTCATTTCCCTCCACTGCCTCAGAGCTTAGTACAGCTTTGTCACATATGACTAGTCAAATTACCTAAGCAGCATGTACGCACTGACCAAAATCCCAGCCAGAAATGACTGATTTTTCTAATTTCTGCTTTAGCAGACTTAAAGCATTTGCAGGATGGTGGCATTGATCTGGCTATATCTTGTCTGAGCCCCATGTTTGAGTGGCTTGTGACATCAGGGAGATTGCTGGTTACACTGTGCTGACCACAAACATCTCCCTGTGGACTCCAGAAATCTCTCTCCAGGACTTGGACCTGAAGATGGGCCCATCTCAGTGGGACAAGTGGCTGTGGGTAGACTGGGGAGGCCCCAGGGACTGCTCAGGGCAGTTAAGCCTGCTGGTGCCCTCTGGCCCTTCCACTTGCTACACAACCCATAAGGGAAGATGGTGTAAATGAAGTAAAGAGATTACAGGAGATCATACATACAGTATCAGAATTGGAATCAACTGCTGGATTATGGTTTCCACACTGTATCACTTCAGTGAACCTATGACATGGTCCTGGGCAACCTGCTCTATGTGTCCCTGCTTGAGCAAGAGTATTGGACCAAATGGACTTCAGAGGTCCCTTCCAACCTCAGCCTTTCTGATATTACCCATCAGTGGCAGAGATAAGACTACTGTGAGGGAAATACCTGCCTGTGGGAGATGAAACACCAACATTACTGGGCTGTGGGGTATGAAGAGAACAGGAAGTAAGATATCCTTGCTGTCATTTAATTTACAAAGGTAAAAGGGGCCAATTTATATTTTTAACATCCTTTGGGGCCTTCCAGACAAAAAGTGTTAACAACAGTATGCTATTCTTTGCATTTTAATATCATATGCCCATTTTTTCCATTTTTTCCCGATTTCCATCTGTGTTCAAATCCTGAGCCAATTCTCACTGACATCTTTTGACAACTGTCCATGACGTTCAGTGAGAACTGGATGAAACCCCCATAAAATTTATAGGCAAGTTTCATTACGCCATTACATATCACCAACACAGCTTTGAAATGTCCATTTGCTCCTTTATATGCAGAGCTTTTACAAGACAGCTTTCCTTTGCTCAGCTAAGTGATACATCTGCTGATGAATAACCAAGGCCACCAGACTGAATTGCTGTAGTTATTTATTTGTGCCTCTGAAAGATCTCAGAGTTTGAAGCATTTAACACATATTAATACAATAACCAAAGAACCAGAGAAACGCTGCAGATTGTCACTTCCAAATGCTTGGAAAAACAGAAACCTTGAGAATATTTGGAAGGTGATCAGAGAACAGCAAGCTAACCACAGGCTTATTCAGAAACGCACCAGGTACATCTGGCATTAATGTTTGCTGAACTCCACAGCAAAATCACTTGAAAATCAAATAAACCAAAAAATTGGTTTATTTGTTTGTTTGTTTGTTTTAATAGGTATTAGAAAAGTACTGTATTTTTTTAAGAGAAGTGTGGTTATGCTTGTTATAATGAACAGTAATGTTTTCTTCAACAGTGAAAGAATGGTGTCATGAACCAAGGTCTGAGAAAAGATGATTTTGTTGATTTGATAATGAAAAAGGGAGGGAAAATAACCTAGAAGAAAAAATATAAATTATTTTTTCACAATAACAATGTAAGATTAGCTGGAAAAATATTTATCAGCTTTTATTTTAGATCTGAAAATTAAATTAGTTAAATATTTAGTAACAGTTAAATTATATAGGGTTGAAAAAATGTCAAACTGTCATGTCTGAATAAAGTTTTTTTACTAGTTTTTCTCATTCAGTAGACATTTCATTAACTATCAGTCTGTAATTGAATTTTTCTGTGAATACACAGTCAAAAATATTGCCTTATCCCAGTCACAATGGAAAAGATGAGTAGTACTTTTCCATCACACTAAAAATAGGGTGAAGTCCAATACAAACTGTGTTGTCTAAGAGGCAATTTCCTACTAAAGATTAGTAAACATTTTATCTATACAAAAAGGAGTATTTTCAACTTTCTCATAAACCTGTGGTGGTGTTAGTAAAGGAGTAAAGCTAGGACCTACTTTGTAAAGTTGGCAGTGTAAGGCAGCATCTAACACTAAAGCACAGCATAGTATCTATTAAATCTGTCTTGCTTGTCTTACAGCACTCTGTTACGGGAAACTATTTCTTTTATCCAGTCAAGATATTTTTTAGTCAGTCGTGTGTAAACTCCAGGCAAGTGTCCTCTTCCACATTTTTCTCCAAAAGAAACAATCCCACTGTACTGATCACCACAGATGAGTGGCCCACCAGAGTCTCCCTAAAAGACAATAAATAAATAAATAAATAAATAAAAAGAACTATCAATGTGTTTGCTTCTATCAAGAGGAACACACCATTTTGGAAACATTGCTTCTGACCTGTTCTAACCTATGAAATGCATCAGATGGCATAGGTCACTTCAGGGGAGTTGGGTGAGGTATAAGGAGTGTTGATGCTTGTAAAGCCTGATGAAACCTTTGATGTAAATGTCACAGACCAGCACAGTGCTATTATAGTCCTATTTAAATTTTTTTTTTTCATTTTGTCTTTTTTTATTGTTGATATAAATTGAATCACATTTCTGTAGCAATTGGCCTTTCTGGATTATCATAGAATCATAGAATCCTAGAATTAAGTACAGAAGATGACAAAAGGAATTTTGAATGTACAGTTAATTTTGTACTATTCAGATGGGGACATTTGGAAAGGATCAAATGATTCAGACTGTGAAAGTTCTTCTCTCCATCAGGTACAAGTGGATCCTAAGGAGGATTGCTTGAAGAAAAGCACCAGAATTCAACTGAGGTAATTACCAGGCTAGAAGTCCCATACTCTATATCTTGTTTTGTACAGTGACCTAAACTACCCAAAGTTTTAACACTACTTTTTTTACAGTACTAAATGTGCTTATAAATGTGTTTAAATCCTCTATGAATCTGGTCAGCCTGTAAAGTGTCTGGTGCTGCTTTTTTCCTAGTGAAAAGGGAACAATTATTAAAAGCACATCCCCTCATCCTTGTAACTGCTTCTTACTTGGCAAGCATCGCTCTTTTGAAACTTCTTTCTCCCTCCAGCACACAACATGTTGCTGGTTATTTTCACTTTTTTTTTAATATACTGTTTTTCACAGATTTTTCTATTGACAATTTTAAGAGTTGTTTCCTGAAGACATTCTGATTGCTTTCCTGAAGATGTGACTCCCCATCCAGCCACCGTGCACTCTGTGCCACGTTTGATGTCTTCATCACAGTCAGGCAGATGCAAAGGTTGCACATATTTATTCAGATTTGCCACACGATCCAGCTGGAGAAAAAAATAATAATAATAATAAAAAAATGCTTTTTCATGCAGAGAGGAAGGAAAATATATATGACTAATTCAGTGGGCTAAATAGTCTATTTTTGCCAGCATTTTCTCTCCTAATAAACCACTTTTCAATATTTAGGAACTGATTCTGAACGTACTTGCACTTCTGTGGACCCAGAAGTACTTTCCTTATGTCTGTATAGCAATTCCATAACCATGGCAGCATTAATGAGTTCACACACAGATTTCCTATTGACTACAGCAAGAAATTAAAAAACTATGCAGGTTTCGTTGTTAGATCTATGCCCTGTTCAAGACCCTAACATGCTACTGAACTGCTATGTTGAAATCAGAGTCTGGTGTTTTGCTGACATACAGACAATTGCAATGGACCAAATAACAAAGATGTAAAGAAAAGTTATAAAAAATCAGACGTGACAGCAGAGACCTAAACTGGGAAAAAAAGTAGGTCTTGAAGTCTTTACACTGCCAGGCTTTTCCTCTGAGAGATTCAAAAGCGCTTAAATGGTTCAAACCTTATGTGTTTTGTTGGCCTTTATGTGACAGATTCATCCTTCAGCATAGGCCAATTTAAGTCTGTAAATGCAAACATAACAAAACATGATCACATATCCTCAACACAGTTGGTAAGGACTCGCAGCCACAGAACTAAGCTTACTTTCTGTTTTACACATGATCACTACACCATGATTGATTTCACAGGTGCTTACGTGTTTTGCTGAATGGTTAGTTAAATAATTCTGGCTTCATACTTTTTTACAAAGGAACTACAACAAATCAGATGTTTATCCCCACCAAAAATTATGGATTATTATGTCGTATGCTGGTGGGAATTTCCAAAGATAGAAAGTTTATCTCAAGTCACTTAACACTCCACCACAGCAGAACTGTAGTAATGGGGGGTGAGCCCTGGTGCTACTGCTATCCCTGTTACTGTGTCAAATTAAAACCATGGATTTTATGCTACCTTTGTCATTCTGGAACAGAGCTGTAACTTTCTGCTCTAGAAATAATGCTTCCTAGAGATCAATTTTGGTACAGTGTTCATGCTCATCAAATAACCTGGGGTTTCCAATAAGCTGGTGATGGACACAGGAGCAGCCAGTGAAATGAAACTGCCTGCCTTTGCACTGAAGTAGATGAAGAATTGTTGCTGACATCTGAGGGAAGGAGCTTCTCATCCTTGGACAGTGATAAGTCACTGAGGACACAAATGTCTGTAAACGCACCTGCTAGTTTCAGAAAGAGACGTTGATAGTTTCTTTTGTGTGTCATTGCCACACCAAACTGGTAATACCATCTAACTAAGAGAAATCAGGTTTAAGTCATCAGATCTTTTTCCATATAATTCCACCAATTATTTCAGAAGTGTGGTAATACTCTTACTATAGTGCACTATATTAAGAGCTGTAATATTCTTAATATCAGTTAGTTTAAATATAGATCTTGTCTTTCCTGTTAAAATAATTCTTGATTAACACAGAACATAATATTAAAACAGCCTGAATAGAAGTCCATATGTGGTTTCTTAGGCATTGTATACAAGTCATGATGTTTCTAAAGAGATAGCAAGATGACCACAGAATCACAGAATGGGGAAGGTTGGAAGGGACCTCTGAAGATCATCAAGTCCAAATAGTCTTCAAGCAGGATCACCTAGAGCACGTTGCACAGGAACGGCAGGTTTTGAGTATCTCCAGAGGAGGAGACTCCACAGCCTCCCTGGGCAACCTGTCCCAGTGCTCTGTCACCCTCACAGTAAAGAAGTGCCCCCTCATATTCAGCTGGAACCTCCTATGCTTCAGTTTGTGCCCATTGCCTCTCACCCTGTCACTGAGCACAGCTGAAAAGAGTCTGGCCCCATCCTCTCAACACCCTCCCCTCAGATAACTATACACATTGATGAGGTCTCCCTTCAGTCTTCTCTTTTTCCAGGCTAAAGAGGCTCAGCTCTCACAGCCTCTATGACAGGTGCTCCAGTCCTGTCATCATCTTTGTAGCCCTCCTCTGGACTCACTCTAGTAGCTCCATGTCCCTCTTGTACTGGGGAGCCCAGAGCTGGACACAGCACTCCAGGTGTGGCCTCACCAGGGCTGAGTAGAGGGAAAGGATCACCTCCCTTGACCTGCTGGCAACACTCTTCCAAATCCAGCCCTGGACACCATGGGCCTTCTTGGCCACAGGGGCACACTGCTGGCTCATGGTCACCCTGCTGCCCACCAGGACTCCCAGGTCCCTCTCTGCAGAGCTGCAGAGCTTTCCAGCAGGTCAGCCCCCAGCCTGTACTGGTGCTTGGGGTTATTCCTCCCTAGGTGAAGGACCCTGCACTTGCTTTTGCTGAACTTCATGGAGTTCCTCTTGGCCCATTTCTCTCTCCTGCCCAGGTCCCTCTAAATGGCAGCACGGCCCACTGGGGTATCAGCCCCTCCTCCCAGCTTTGTGTTATCAACAAACTTGCTCAGGGTGCATCCTGTTCCATCATCCAGGTCATTGATGAATAAATTGAACAAGTCAGGACCCAGTACTGACTCCTGGGAGACACGACTATACTCCAACTAGACTTTTCACTATCCTCATTGGTGGCTTTGGACTGGCCCTGAAACTGATGGTACAGGAATCCAGTCCTCCAGAACCATTTTGACCATCTACAGATTTTCTGCACAGACACTAGCCTCCCCCTATTCAAAACACCCATGGCTGCCTCCATGTGAATCTGAGTGCTGCATTAATGGAATTACAGTGCCAGCACACGTGAGACATGAGCTAGGATGAGCCAGGAGCTGGAACACAGCAAATCCCTGTTCCACATGGTCATCCAGGATGATGGTGTCAGCTAACACCTTTCCATGCCTCATTCCGCAGTATCCTGAGCCTTTTTCACCATGTGACCATTCTATGCTGCTAGAACTGAATTCTTCTATATCTTCATTATCTGTACTTATGCTTTATGTGGACATCCAAAATAATAAAGAGTATGTTTCATCCCCATTTTCACTCAGTCCAGCACAATGTATCCCCTTGGGATACGATTGTGGCCCAGACTCCATTGCATTCATCACTTCAGTACTGCCTTTGATAACAAACAAAATAATGTGATTTGGGTTTTCAGAAGGGTTGCAGCAGTGAGTGCCTAAAACAAAGTTTTTCAACTGAATGGTCTTGAAATGTTATCGTTGCTCAGCATGCCACTGATCCTGTAACCTTATCGAGATTAATAGAACCAAAATCAGAGTTTTCTGAGATGTTTTTAAAGCAATATACTCTAATATCAAAAAATAGCCAAAATCACCATCAGCAATATTCATTTTGTAATAATAATAATAAAAAAATAACAGTACCTTGAGGAGCATTATATCATTTATCATGGAAGACATGTTAAACTGGGGATGACAAAATAAATTCATAATCTTAAATTTCTGCTGTTCTTTTTCATGTATGGATGCTTGATGGGCTCCAAGAACAACTCTGAATTCTTCTTTGTTCAATCTAAAATTTAATGAAAGTGCAGGAAGAGAAGGTCACTACTGGAACAGAGCAACACCTCTCAAGATAATCAAAAGCTGTGTAACACAAAATTAAAAATTCCATTTTACAAAAACTTATTTAAAAATATGGAAAGATATTATTCATTTTGATAGTTTGACATGAGCTTGTGATTTCCTCTATGAAGTAGCATTTCTTTACCTTGAATATATTTTAGTAAAATAACTGCATGATAGCTGACCTTCAAAGGATTCCAGAGTTTGGAATTAATGTCACAAAAAAGCTTACTGACTTTTTAGGGAAAATGTCTTGCACAAGTATTGCTGTTACTGATGACTTTCAATAATATTTTCATGTGTGCCGGTGGTTTTATGATCTAATCTTGCAAAGGACTGAAACATGCCTGGCTAATAACACAGAGGTTGTCTTACTGGCATCAGAGTGATGTCAATACACACATCAACACTCAGTATTCATGCTGAACATTATGCATGGAGGTAAGTGTGAACATCTTTAATATTAATAAAGCTTTTGTCTTCAACTTTACTAAATATAGCTCAGCCCAAGAAGGAAGAAGAATGGGTGTTGCCTAGCTCAAGACACGCCTGAAGTGAATATTACAAAGACTGACAAAACCCACAGAAAGTTATACATCCAGTTTCTGATGACAGATAGTAAAAGTCAAGCAACTCATAAATCTCCCTCTCTCCTAAGATCTCTGAATGTCGTCAGAAACCTATTTATTCAAGTTTGTCTTTCTTGCATTTGCCCTTCTCAACTTAATGCAGCCCAATAAGAAGACACTGCCAGAAGACACACTGCTGGTTTCCTGTGCTTCATCTTTAGAATACACACTCACTACACACAGGACAAGTCATTCAAGCCAGAAAGAAGATTTTATCAATCAAAAAAAAAAAAAAAAAAAAAGTTATTTTCTTCATTCTATCTGCATGTCTCAAGGAAAGACACAATTTATTTATTTGTATGTAATTTTTTGCTTGTGAAAATGGCTGCACAGACAATGCAGGAGCCTAAAAATTCTCTTTTTATCTACAGAGCTTGTACAGTGAAAAGTATCTAAGAGCTGAAAAATTCCATCCCTGTGACTCTTTTATGTATCATCCCCAGTAGAAGTGTAACTTGCTACACAGGTATAACTACTGCTGGACTTGCAGAAAGCACAAGTAATCTGCTGCTGTGCATATAGAGAATCCTGAGAAAAAGTAAATTAAATAATTAAATAATTAAAATTAAAGAAAAAAAATACCACCTAATCCAGGTCTCTGACAGCTTGTTTGCAGGCCACAGAGAAATTCATGATGCTCTACTCATTCTAATTTGTCTAAGCCAAAAATGTTTTCAGAAGTGGTTATGTGTACTAGATAGGAAAGCTTATGTGTGCTGCAACAGCATCTCCTAAGAACAGTCTATAGACAACATATGAGTGAGTGTTTTTTGCGTGGTCATCATCATACAGCTCAGAAGGAGACCAGGCAGATGTTTCAGCTTGCCACTCACCGTTAGGCAGACTCAAAGACAGCCCAATATGACAGCCCAAATGTCAGAAAACCAAACCAGTGAACAGAGCTGTCCCTTCCACAAGACCAGAGACAACTAGTGCTGCTTCCACTGAATAGCTCCTAAATCTGATTTTTTACAATTTTTTACAACTGTAACTGACTGGATATCTCTGGCTAAAGAGTGAAAGCCTCCAGCTCCCAACAAAACATCCCTTAATTCCAAAGAGGAATGTTTGGATTTTATTTTGTAAATGTCCACAATAGCATATGCTAGGTGAGAGTGTTTCTACCTTTACTAAACAAAAAAAAAAAAAAAAAAAAAAAAAAAAAAAAAAAAAAAGAGCAAACAAACAGGTTTGCTTTTAGTTACTTAAAATATAAAAAATAATAATAATAATTGGAAAGCTAACATTTTAGCTAAAACAGGAGAATTTTTCTTCCTAATGTGAACAGTAGATATCCCTTTCTTTGAGCCGGGTGTTCAAAATTTGTGGCAGCCAGGCGGTATCCAACCTGGCAACCTGGGGAAGGGATGCTTGCACCCACTTTTGAATTGTCAAAAGGACACGGCTCCTTGTCAGTCACAGCTCTGACATTTGTATTTTGTGCACCCAGACAGGGCATTTACAGTGAAGGCAATAGTGGTTACATCTAATTCAGCTTCATCTCAGGGTGTTCTGAGGCTTAGTCCCAGGCACAGGGGTAAGCTTTTTTTAAAGCACTTTGCAATATATCCCCTTCTCTAAGACACTGCTGTTTCAAATGATTAATGAATTGGGTCTGTTAACAGCACAGTCAGTGTCCTGCAGCACTTTCTAATCTGACTAGTGAAGAAAACTGTCCTCAGTGCAGATCAGTAGTTACAAAACAATGCAGAATGAAAAGAGAGAGAATTGCAGCTTCAATATCCACCTTTCTTCACTTACAGGCCTGCGCACCATGCCCCACATCTGTGAAGCATTGTCACTGCCACAGGGTAAGATACTTGCCTACAGTGCGCTGCTGTCAAAACCCATTGGTCACCCACGAGAGCTCCTCCACACACAGTTGAATTATTTCTCTGGATGGCAGCCATGTAGGGCCGGGAGTGGGGAGGCACGGGGTGTCCTCCGATAATGTCACTGCAGCCATCTGAAATGCAAAAGAAGGGTAATTTTTTACTCACATGTTATCCAGACAAAGTGGGAATCTGGATATTTTTATCCTTGGAGGACCACTTACATCTCAGAGGTAGGATAACAGCAATTAGAGAGAGAAGAAGAGCTAACAGCTGGCTGGTCATAGCTGCTGCTTCTTACTGATGAGACCATTGTAAATTACAATACTGTCTTTCTATTTAAGTGTTCTCTACAGGATATGGTGGTTAGTAAGTTTTATAAAAAGTACTCTCTTGAAGTTTCTCTTTACTTCCTTAATAGCACATTGTGTAACTTCAGCTCAGTTTCTTTAGGTTCTTTCTTCGGGTTTCTTTAAAACCTATATATTCTTTGAATCCCAAACACTCATCAGTTCGCATCTCACAGGAACTTCAGCAGACCTCCATGTGTCTGACACTAGAAAATAAACGACTAAGACAATTCCTGAGCATTATATGGGATGAATGCATAATAAAACTGTAGTATGACAGTTAATTCAACAGCTCTTACAACTCTAAAGAAAGGCACATGAACAAATGAGAGAACAAACAAAGGGGCAACCTGAAAAGGACTCACAGAAGCTGAGAGGGAGAACTCAGGGCATGTGGAGTACAGAGCTCATTCCCAAGCTGTAGGCAAAGCCAGCAGCAGCAGCCATAATCCTCTGCAGAACTATACTGTCCAGGCAACATTTTCAGTTGAAAGGATAATGAGGATTCATACATTAAGTTTAAGAGAGCCACTGAGAACTGTCAGAAATCTGTTGGCTGATAGCTTAGGAACAGTTCACACAAAAGACAAACTACACATATGAAGGGCACAGCAAACTGTTTTTTTCTTAGTAATAATTTCTAAGGGTGCAGGGTTCAGATACAGAAACCCCGAGAGCATGCAAGTGTCAAATGCAGACAAAATATCTAATCAGTGGTCACAAGAAAAAAAGATAAAAAGACACAGTGGTGGGAAAGACTTTACAGTATTGCTAACCTCTGTGTCTGCACCAATGTTTTGCACAGAGTGCTAGTAAACCACTACAAAAATAGCATGCCATCACATCAAGAACTTAAAAAAAAAAAAAAAAAAAAAAAAAAAAAAAATTAAAAATCTGTCATCTCAAGTACCCTAGAAAATAATCAGAAAGCAATATGTCTAGCTCTCATTGCTTTTATTTTGTTCAAGAGAATAACAACTCTGAAGATTGTTGAATGAAATTGATAATAAAATTGAGATGTTTATTTCTATGACAAAGAATCTTACTGTAAAATTGGAAAACATGCATACAATGCAACATTACATATTTTGTATTTCATAAAACTCTTCCAAAGCTTTTTTATAAAAGAAAGCACATGACTTTCAGAATTAATCAGCTCATAAAAGGACTACCACTAGTTACCCGAAAGCCATTCTCCATCCTCGAGATAATCCTAGGATTTATTCGCACACCAGAGGTTACTCCTGAAAATCAGTGCTTTGGCCCAGAGGGTCCTGAAGGCATGATTAGGCTCAAGTTTTTTATGGTTTTACCCACTGGCTTAATTGGCCAGCTTAAAAAACAGTGCAAAACCTACAGCTGCAGAGAGACTAAATGGGCAGCAGCCCTATGTTCTTACCAGGCAGGAGAAGGCCTGTGCTTCTACAACATAATACCTAATGGTGCTTTATTTCTGTCAAGTACACACAGTTTTATAGGAGTGATGTTGATTCTCTACAAAGCTTTGAGGACTCTCTAAATTAACTGTGCTACTAATTTTTTTCTGTGGTATCACACAGCAAATGGGCAAAAATAAGCCTAGATTTTTGCACATAGCTGAGGCAGATAAGACAACAGAAAAATATTATGACACTGGTATTGAAGAAGGTGAAATAGGCATTCTGAGCAGAAAAGAGTGTTAAGAGCGAAAAATAATGTCAGGCTGAATAAAACTGAAATCAAAACAGGCAGCAGGATGAGAAAAGAGTATTAAGATCAGTAGGTAATGTATGGTTAAACAAGACTAAGACAAGAAAATGTTAGAAATGCAAGTCAGTACACTGTAACAAACCTGTAATCCCAGATCTTGACCACACTGAATATTCAGGCAGTCATCCCATACAAGTTAATATAAACAATTTAGCAAAAGGATTATGGTCATCTTTGCTCACTTGTTCTGGGTGCCTGCTGTTCTCAGGTAAACAAATACAGGATGCAAGTGACAACCATTTTTTCCTAACCTCTTCCAGCTAACTTCTGAGCAACTCACTCCCTTCAACTCTTTTCTCCATATGCAGGACCCCATCTTGCCAAGACCAAGTGCCAAAGCAGGCATGATCACACCACTCATATAAGAATAGCAGTGGCCCACACTTTACCCTCTTGGAACAATTTGCAAAAATTAATCAGCTTGCAGGGGGAGCCAGTAGTACATGGTGGTTACATTGAGCAGTGCTTTGTGTTACAGGAACTGGTCAGCTAGAGTCTGGGTGCAGAATGAAGCAAGCCAGTGTTGCCCCCCCTTGGCACAAGTCACAAGCTCAGGATATGTGCTCAGTGGGAAGATGGAGCTGTTTAGAGCAACACTCGTGCTGACATCCTTCAGAAACGTGAAGGCACATTGGAGAAAATTAAGATGCCCTCATTTTCTATCCACAGAGAAATTATCCCAGACAAATAAAGGAAGAGATTATTATTATTACTATATTATTTATAAGAATAGTTGGGTTTGAAGCAAAAAGGAAGTAAAACCTCCCATTTTCTACGGAAGTACTTTAGCCACTGGGCCATTATGTAAAAGATGGGTACTTACTGCATCTGTGCTTCAAGAAGAGCTTGCACGCCATGCCCCACTCTCAGAGTCAGAGAAGATACCCCAGCTCTG
Organism: Nettapus auritus; assembly: GCA_011076525.1. Lineage (NCBI taxonomy): Eukaryota > Metazoa > Chordata > Aves > Anseriformes > Anatidae > Nettapus > Nettapus auritus. The sequence goes on from CM021797.1 coordinate 17,908,366, forward strand.
CCTCACTATGCTCCTGGTGGCATGCTCACACTGCACTGCTCAACTTGCACAGCTGGAGGCTCTGAGAGGTATGGAGCTTAGGTATAAATTGGGCTCCTATATTGGTCCCCTAAAGTTGTACTTGATGTTCGCCTTTAGCGGCACAGAAAGCAGCATGAATGAAAACTAAACACAGTTACCAGGGAAGCAAAATTATCAAAATGACTGTGCATGAGCTAGGAGACAGAGGAGTATTCAAGTCAGAATGAAGCTGAAAGTGACCCATTGACCCATGCATAATGCCCATGGGTAACTTCCTCAAAGGCAAAGGCTAGAAATAGCAGCTGGAGAGATTTGTTCTTTTGCTCAGGCAGTGGTTTCCACTGAGAGAGTGGCTATGCCTCGTGGGCACAGCAGGGAGAAAAACAGAACATTTTGCTAACATGTTGCAGACTTCTTGAAGTCCAATTGCTTTTGCAGCAGAAGAACTAATAAAAAATCTTGACTATGTACTCAATGGAGAAAGAAGTTTTGCCCTGAGGTTTCCTCCCTTTACACACAGACTGAGAATATAATCTAAATTTGACCATTAAAAAAAAAAAAAAAAAAAGTCAATTTTTCAACCTCATCTAAATGAATTACAAGCTAAAGAGGACACTGACAAAAGCAATTGGGTACAAAACTATGAGCTGATTGTATGCTTGTCAATCTGATCTTTAATACCTATGCAGTCAGTCCCAGGAGAATGCGATAGAGATAACACACAGAATGAGCTTGTACAGAAAGAAGTTACTATTTGTGCAATCCCAAGCACAACACAAGTACAGGCTAGGCGAAGAATGGATTGAGAGCAGCCCTGATGAGAAGGACCTGGGAGTTCTGGTGGGTGAAAAGCTCCCAGCAGTATGCGTCTGCAGCCCAGAAGGCCAGCTGTGTCCTGGGCTGCATCAAAAGCACCGTGCCCAGCAGGGCGAGGAATTTTTGCTCTGCCCAAAAATTCAGACTATATGACTAAGTGCACAGTCCAAATACTTCTTAAACTCCAACAGGCTTGGTGCCGTAATCACATCCCTGGGGATCCTGTTGCAGTGCACAACAACCCTCTCAGTGGAGAACCTCTTCCTGATGTCCAGCCTGAACCTCCCCTGTCACTGCTTGACTCCACTCCCTCAGGTCCTATCATGGGTCACTAAGGAGAACAAATTGACACCTGCCTCCACTCCCTCTCGTGAGCAAGCTGTAGGCTGCGATGAGATCTCCCCTCAGCCTCCTCTTTTCCAGGCTGAACAGGCCCAGTGACCTCAGCTGCTCTTCATATGCCTTCCCCTCTAGGCCCTTCACCATCTTTGTAGCCCTCCTCTGCACATTATGAATGTGAATGTGGGGGTTGGAAGTAGATGATCTTTAAGGTCCCTTTCAACCTAAGACATTCTTTGAAATTCTATTAAAATTCTGTGATTCTCCCCCTCTGCCCTATTCTCCTGAGACCCCACCTGGAGTCCTGCATCTGGGTCTGAGGCCCCCAGCATAAGGACATGGACCTGTTGGAGTGAGCCCAGAGGAGGGCCACAAGGATGGTCAGAGGGGTGGAGCACATCGCCTACGAAGACAGGCTGAGGGAGTTGGGGTGGTTCAGCCTGGAGAAGGGAAGGTTCCAGGGAGACCTTGTAGTGGCCTTCCAGTGTCGAAAAGGGGCCTACAGGAAAGCTGGGGAGGGACTCTTTGTCAGGGAGTGTCGTGATAGGGCAAGTAATGACTTTAAATTAAAGAGAGAATTAGATTAGATAGAAGGAGGAAAATCTTTACTTGGAAGCTGATGAGGTAGTGGCAAAATTTGCCCAGAGAGCCTATGGATGCCCCATCCCTGGAGGTGTTCAAGGCCGGTCAGGATGGGAATTTGGGCAACCTGGTCTGGTGGGAGGTGTCCCGGTCCATGGAAGTGGGGTGGTCTTTAAGGTCCCTTCCAACCCAAACAATTCAGTGTTTATCAAAGAGTAGTCTAGAATGCATATTCGCAGTTCAAATCATCAACATAAATGAGGTCTCTAAGAAATAGATGGGATATTTTTTAAGGCATGGGTATGTGAACACCTAAGATGTTACAGTAAAACTAGAGGTAAATCAGAGTGCATTCCGAGATTGAAAGAATATGGACAGGCCTTAAAAAATGTGTTATTTTTAAGGTAGGTGTAGATTTACCTCAGTAGCCTGAAAGATGTCTAGGAACATTTTTTAATGTTTTATTCTGTGTTTCCCAAATAGTATTTTCTTGAAAATAGACGAGGTAACAAGAAGATGATATATATAAACCTCTTTTCTCTACATGTTGCACCTCATACAAGAATATGTGAGGATTAATCATTGCAGTTGTATGAGTTTAAGCAGGTCTGGGTTTAAACAGGTATTTTTAAAATTCCTATTAAAAGGGCATAAAGTCAGGCTTTGTCACCTATTTTTAAGTGATAAACGAAAGAATGGTACCTATGTCACTTGGTGATACCATGTTTGGCATAACACTGAAAAAAAGAATGCTAACAGTGCTTGAACTGCTGATAGTTACCAGGGGTGTGGAGGTAGTGAGGAGAAAACTGGAAGAAAATTAAAAGCTTGATTTGGGTTGCAGTGCATGGACCTGTCACCATGTCACATAGGTTACAGTGTCTCCACCGGGCTACAGCAGTCACAAGAAGCTCTGTCATCTCTAAAAATAGCTCTGCTTCTACCTTCTTCAGAGAAATCACCACCAACTACTATCTGCCAGAGAAGAAAGTGGCAAATTTGAGCCAGCTGTCTGACCAAGATCTTATGTGGGTAAAAATCATGTCAGGCCGAGCTCAAAGATGTGACACAGCCAACATGCAGAAGCCTTCTGCAGGCTGACTGCAGTCGGGCTCAAGTCATCATGAAACCTTGCAGGCTGTGTAGTAGTGACACTTCACTGGATTTAGCTAACTAGTTCATGAAACATCCGAAATTCCAATTTCTTTAATATAGATGGAAGGTATTGCTGTATCTCTGGAAAGGAAGGAAGTGAGGAGCTGTGACTCCAATAAGATTCATTTCGTTTTCATCCAGTGGAGATCCAACGGTCGTCGTTAGCAGAGCCTGAAAAGTGATTCAGCTCATATAAACAGGCCTGTAGCAGCTGATCCACTGGATGCTTCTGCAGCATTTCTTGAGTATATTGACTAGGTAGGCTTCAGAAATTACCTTGCAAGCTTAAACTGCAGACACTAAGGCCTGTGAGCTGGGGCTGACTGATATGGTCTGTCACAGATCATCAGACCCCTATGAATTTTTAATCCTCCATGTCCTCAAGGCCACTCAGACTACCTTGAGGTGTCTAGATTGGAACTAAACATCTTCATGCGGGCAACTGAATCAAGATGAAATTTAGGTAAGCCACGTTCCACTGTGTAACCTGATTTGTAGTGGCTTGCAAAGTTTCACTCTGATACTCCTATTAACTGTCCGGTAATGCTACAGAAGGCACGTGAAGGAAAGGAGATTTTGTCTTCACACCACAACAGATGACACGACTTCTCAATCACACCTCAGCTGCAAGCCATGTTGTTGGGGAGGTTTTTCTTTTTTTTCACAGTTACAAATGTCAAATACCCTTAAGAGGAAAAACAAAACCCACATCCTTTTTGTTTTGCTATATATTGCATAGTGAACAGTGGAGAACAGCAGCTAGTAACCATGGGAGCTTTCTTTAACTTGTCAGCCTCCGCTGCTGTCATCCTCCTAGCAATTCCTGGAGGTAAGTACAAAATTAGATGCTTTTGAAGGTAAATGTTGATGCACAGAGTTCCACTTAGGCAGACGTGCATTAGCATAAAGAAAGTAGTTGCAATTGTTATTGTAGTTCTTGCAATAGCAGAAGTCTATCTCTTTGAGCTTTCATCGTTTTTCGACCTTTCTCTCTGCAGGCATACACTTATATTATTTGCTTGATTTTCTGCTTTTCTGACAAACATGTTCATGTGATGTTACTTGCCATATGCAGCCCAGTTTCCAAGTGTCCGCACAGGACAGATAATGCACAACATTTATCGGGTGTCAGATCTGGGGTTCTTACAGTGACAGCTAAGAAATTAACCATTGCCACAAACATCAGGAAAATAAATCTGTGCAAGATCAATAACATTCTGGGGGGTTTCGGGTTGTTTTTGTTTGTTTGTTTGATTGATTGATTGATTGATTCTTGTTATCACACCACTGACCTAATTTTGGTCCTACTGAAACATACAGAAGTAGCACTGCTGAGCAATTTCAGAAATCTAGCCTGAAGACCAGCATTGTGACATACATACATACTTGTGTGTCTGTATACTTTGTGATTACATTAAATGTTCTTTTCCAGGAGACTGCCGTGTCTGTCAGTATTTCTTAGCCCAGCTGTGTGTGTTGTGGCATATTTTTATTTTTAGGTTTATGTGTGGATATAATTGGAGGAACCGAAGTAAAACCACACTCAAGACCCTTTATGGCCCTAATCATAGGAAAGAAAGACCAACTTATTTGTGGAGGAGCTTTGATCAAGCCAAACTGGGTGTTAACAGCTGCCCACTGTCCTGTGTAAGTTCTTGCTCTGATTTGGAGATTGCCCTTAGTGAGTATCTGTTTTCTCTGTTTGAGAAGAAAAGCTCATATCCCTGGAGGTTCTATACTGCTAGTATGATCGTGATCATGTTCTGATTACTGTGTTTTAAAAATTATATTGACAACTGTGCTTAGGTGAGTAAAGAATAATGTAGCAAGGTTCATTATTTCTGAAGAGATATTTTTGAGTTTCTAGCTGCAGGTAAGCACAGAACAGCAACACCAAGTGGTAAATCTGGGGGAAAGGCCTATGCCTGTTTCCTCAGTCAACCAGTATGCTTGGCAAGAGGACTGGCCAGTCTAAACAGCTGCTCAGAAAATAGAAACAAATTCTTGTCATTTTATTCTGTAAAAGACACACAGTTCATTCAGCACAAGAAGAAAACACACAATTACAAAGGAGCAAAAAATTCTCCAGGCAGATGACAGGAGACGTTTAGAGATCTCTGCTTTACCGGATGTGCTAACTCCCTCCTGTCTGACCCAAGACGTACACGGCTATTTGGCCCAGCACATTCTCCCTGCCAAGAGAGATGTGAGGTTCAAATCTCACATCCCATTGCCTCTGCTGGGAGGACTGGAGCTGCTGCTGAGCCAGACCTCACACAGGCTCTGTCAGCAGCCTGCCCAGGACCAGTGAATCACTGGGCTCTGCAGACATCAAAGGCTTGTATCCATTCCTCCTGCCACCAGCCAAACAGGGGGATATCTACTACCAAGGCAGCAGAGGGCCCAAAATCAGTAGTATCAATATATGGCAACTGTACGGTGATTCCAAAAGAAAGCTCTCTGAAGAAAAAATACAGTAAGTAATCAACCTCATGATGCTCAGTCAATAGTCAAGCAGCTCTTAACAGCAGAAGGAACAGGAGCAACCATGTCCTCAGGGTTTTGGTTGCTGCAGGAAGAGGCCGCTGAGGCCAGCCTGCTCTGACAGGCTTCCCCCACTCGGCAGCAGCGGGCATCCAGCTCCCAGGAAACAACAGGGGTAGGTTCCCAGTCAAGTGCCTGAACCCTGTCTCTTCCTGGCAGATTGAAGGTAGAATGTTACAACATCAGTTGTGATTCACTCAGACACTTTTATTAACTACTTGTAAAACTGGGTAATCTTTTACATTCCTTTTCAGGCATGAGAAAAGAGATTTACAGCACCATACTTAACAGCAAGGAATTATGGACTTAACACAAGTGAATCCCAATAACCATGTTGTCTTTCTCCTCAGGGAAAGAGGCGGGGAAAAGGTTATTCTTGGAGCTCATTCAATAAAAAGAAACGAAAAAGAAAAACAGTATTTTAGGATTGCAAAAAAAATTCGCCATCCATGCTACTGGCCCGAAAGTAAGGAACATGACCTTATGCTGCTGCAGGTATATACTTACTTACACATCACTTAAGGAATATGCATCTCCCATGATGCACCAGTTTCCTCCTTCTTGTGAGGAAGGGAAATGAACCACAAGAGTTTCTGATAACTTTGTTTCTGCAAATCCAGCTGACTGGGGAACTGGGGATGCAATGGGGACTAAGGCACTCAACAATTCTTGTAATGCATGCCAATACTCAAAGTGGAAAAATGCTGCAGCGTGGCCAAGCTACTTCAATTTCTGGCTTTTCAATGAAATAATAAAGAAGAAGAAGAAGCACGTGAATTTCATTCACAGAAAGCAGCATATTTCAGACATAAAAATAATTTGGTTAAAACCCATGATGTTCTGACTCAAAAACTGTTCCATTAAAATTTTCTCAGATCTGATTCTCTCTTTTGCCAGCTTCAGTGATTGCTGTTATTTTGCTCTAGAAAAACATGCCCATATTCCCTTTACTTAGGTACCTCCCAATGATATGAATGCCTGAGAAGGGAAATAAGGTCTTTTCAGAGCTAATGTATCGGCAGAAGTTGAATGGGTTTTCATAAGACAATATATACTCTTTATTTTCTTTATTCCTATATTACCTCACTGACTGCATAAATCCCCTCACAATCAACTGAGGTATCTGAAAGACGGGTTGCACTAATCATCCATTACCATAATGAGAAGGATCCAATAATTAACTTTCAGGTGTCTCTGTTGGACATAAAAACTATTTGCTCTATCTTCTACAGCTTAACGGAAGAGCAAAAATTGATAAAGCTGTGAAACCCATTGACCTGCCTACCTCAGGTGATGATCCCAAACCAGGAACAACTTGTAGAGTAGCAGGATGGGGACAAACTCAAAATAATCTCAAAAAGCCTTCTGAAACCCTGTTGGAAGTCAACGTCACTGTCCTCAGCAGAGCAACCTGCAATAGCGCAAAATATTATGGGAACAACCCTACTATAACAGACAGGATGATATGTGCAGGGTCTGAGAAAGGCAAAAGGGACTCATGTGTGGTAAGTATATTTGCAATATAATCCTATATACACATAGGTTATATTAAAAACAAAATATAAAATACTGTCTTCTACAGGCATAGTATCTACCTATCCACAGTTCAATACGGAATGTTCTTGGAATTGAGAGAATTTACCAGGTGTTTTTCTTCTAAGCTTTAAAATAAAAAATTCACCTTCACGGATGTTGTGTTTTTCTCCAGGCATGGCAGATAGCTATTCTTTTCTTCCATGAAATGTTTTTAATAGAAAATTCTCTACAAGCCCTTTCTCTAGGAGCTAAATTCAGTGGAACAACTTCTCTGACACAAAAGAGCTTTGAAACAGATTTTGCTTAAAAAAATAAATAAATAAATAGACTGTGTGCCAAGTGAAATTCAAAACTTTGTAAGAACTACCACATTTTAAAAGATTTAAATACTGAATTAACACTATTAAAAAAAAATCTAAAAACACTTTCTGCTTTTCAAGAGGAAAGTTTCCAGTTTTTTCTTTTCACATTCAATAAGATCAGCTATACCTTGGCACTGAACAAGATTCATTCCACATAAATAACAATTGAAAGATCACAAGTTTTTTTTGGTTGGTTGGTTGGTTGGTTGGTTTGGTTTGGTTTTTTTGCTAATGAAAACTTACCTTCTAAGGAGAAAATAAGAAAAAGAAAACGCTAGCACTGTCTACGTTTTTATTTCCAGCTGGAGTGAACATTATGTAAGGGAATGATTCTTTCACTTTTCTAAATTTGAATAACAATTTTTGACCTTTTTTCCAGGGGGATTCAGGTGGACCTTTAATATGCAAAAATGTGATGAGAGGCATCACCTCTTTCGGGAAAAAAAATAAGTGTGGTGCTATTGGTGCCCCTGGTGTCTACACTCGCCTCACAAAGCAAGATGTTCAGTGGATAAAGAAAACCATAGGGGGAGACTTATAGACTGGCTTTTGACCAAGCAAATTCCTACTTTGTATTCACACAGCAAAATCTAGTTTTGAAATATACTTTTAAAACAGCTTCATCTTACTGGTAATAACGATATTCCCACGCACCTATTCCCATGCTGAATTTTGGTAGCTTGATGTCCTTATAGATGAAGTACATACTTTTATTTTCAGGACCAATGTCATTTTAACAGGGCCAGAACACAGAACACTCTGCTAGAACAGCATTTGTAGCTTACACTGCCATGGAGTCTGTCTGTGACTCAGGCTACCAATGTCCTCGTGGTGCATGTTCAAACTGAGCCCTCCCTGGATGAGTATATCTGACCAAGAATCTCATCCAGCCATTTGTGTCCTCACTGCACGCTGACTATATGCTGCTCACTTCTCTATCTTGATTTCCGCAAATAACCCTAAAATGTAGTGAGATGCTAGGTACAGCTCCAGACACCTGAAAAACTTGTTAGTTATTTGGCAGAAGATCTCCTGATTGTATAGGTATGGAGGACTGCTTAACTTCAGAAAATTAATTTCAGCAACAGTTCATTTGGACTTCTGACTGTGGGATATAAGAACTATTTCCTAACTTCCATGTATTTGAAACCTCTATACTTCATCCCTTCATGTAATCTGCATTTAATAAAGAAACAGCAATAAGACTTATTGTTTGAAGCTGTCAGTTTATGTGGAACACCGTGTCTGTTGCAGCACAGATATTCTGTGCCCATAACGGTTTGGATGTGCACCATGTTCAAAGAATGAAACAAGATCAACAGAGTAATACAAAAAAAAAAAAAAAAAAAAAAAAAATCAGCTGAAAAGCCATCTTCCCTTCCTCATTTCTTTAAATGACAGGAGGTATCTCAGCTGCAGTATTGATCTGATAAAGCACTGTTTGTAACATTAAAAAAAAACACCTTACTTTTGTGGTTTCATTACTGCCATTGACAAACATGCAGTGAAATTTTTAAGTGCTTCAACAACTACTTGTCAAATATCAAACAGACCCACTGTGAAAAATGCTTCTCCCCATCTCTTGGGGACTATCCTGGGCATTTACAATTCCATGAACACCATTAAGATGGGTTTTATTTTGTGTGGCTTTCAAGTTTTTTAATTGGAAATAGGCATTAGCTAAAAGAAAGTGGAGTACTTTCAAAAGGTGGAGAAATCTTGTGTGATTTTAATTTAAAAAACCAGTCTTCAACATGAACATATACATCACTTCTAAACACACTACTGGAATGTACAGATTAAAACTTTTTACAGCACTGCCTCCACCTGGCATCTTGTTGAGAAGAAAAAGCAGTTTTGTTATCAAGGAATAAGGATGGGTGAGAGGGGAGAGGGCTTAAACTACAGGGATCTCTACTGAAATTCCTGATGCTGAACATCTTCATCTTCTTTTATGTTTTCTGTCCCTTACAAACATTACACAAACAGGATTTATTGTTATTCCTAAAAAGTGATTATGCATGTTTGGCCCATGGGCTGAACACACAAGCAGGCACACATGCACGGACACAGGGGTAGGCGTAAGCACAGAAGCAAGGCAGAGCAATGTGGAGGTTTCTCAGCCAAGGAAGACTTCATCAGCAAAACCGAGAGGACAGCTTGGCCACTGACTGTTACAGAGACCCAAAGTAATGCCCAACAGACTGTTGCTGACACACAAAAATAAGTCTTACTTCTTTACTTCACACTTTTCACCCATCTTTTTCACTGTCCTCCTTTCATCATTTTCATATTTCTGCTTCCTCTATGGTCTGCTTCTTCCTCTTCTCTGGAAGTTACCATCAGCATCCTTTCCAGCAGTGGAAAATCTGAATACAGATCCACCCCAATGGGATGCAGCCCATATGTGTTTATGTATCTCAGTAGTAGTTAAGATCAAAGATATCAGTTAGGAAAAATCAGCTGATAACTTTTTGACATGCAACAATTTCCACTCACTATGATCTGAGAGAAACTAACAGGTATAAACTGCACTGCCTAAAATAACTCAGCATTTATCTGAGTATCACAGAATCATAGAATGGCTTGGATTGGAAGGGACCTCAGAGATCATCTACTTCCAACCCCCACATTCACATTCATAATGTGCAGAGAAAGGCTACAAAGATGGTGAAGGGCCTAGAGGGGAAGGCGTATGAGGAGTGGCTGAGATCACTGGACCTGTTCAGCCTGGAAAAGAGGAGGCTGAGGGGAGATCTCATCGCAGCCTACAGCTTTCTCACAATGGGGAGTGGAGGCAGGTGCCAATCTATTCTCTTCAGTGACCCGTGATAGGACCCGAGGGAGTGGAGTCAAGCAGTGACGGGGAGGTTCAGGCTGGACATCAGGAAGAGGTTCTCCACTGAGAAGGTTGTCGTGCACTGGAAAAGGCTCCCAGTGACATTACCATGGCACCAAGCCTGTTGAAGATTAAGAAGTATTTGGACAGTGCACTTAGTCATGTGGTCTGAATTTTTGAGTAGTCCTGTGTGGTGCCAGGAGTTGGACTCGATGATCCTTGTGGGTCCCTTCCATGTCAGGATATTCTGTGATTCTATGTCTTCACAGGAGAGGTGCTCCAGCCCTCTGACCATCTCTGTGCCCCTCCTCTGGACCTGCGCAAACAGTCCCACATCCTTCTTCTGCTGGGGGCCCCAGACCAGGATGCAGCACTCCAGGTGGGGCCTCACAAGGGCAGAGCAGAGGGGCACAATCCCCTCCCTCCACCTGCTGCCCACCCCTCTGTTGGTGCAGCCCAGGACGCAGTTGACCTTCTGGGCTGCAAGCACACACTGCTGGCTCGTGTTGAGCTTTTTGTCCACCAGAACCCCCAAGTCCTTCTCTGCAGGGCTGATCTAAATGAGTTCTTCTCCCAGGCTGTGCTCATGCCTGGGATTGCCCCAACCCACTTGTTGAACCTCATGCAGTTCTCATGGGCCCACTTCTCCAGCTTGTCCAGGTCCCTCTGGATGGCATCCCTTCCTTCTGTTGCATCAACCGCACCACTCAGCTTGGTGTCACCTGCAAGCTTGCTGAGGGTGCACTTGATCCCACTGCCTGTGTCATTGAAGATACTAAAAAGCACTGGTCCCAGGACAGACCCCTGAGGGGCACCACTCATCACCGGCCTCCACCTGGACACAGAGCCATTGATCACATTGCACACTGTATGTGTCACAAATTGTTCCACCTTGGACAGGACTGTGGGGATGATAGCCTAGGTTTAGGCAACTTAGATTTTACTTAATCCTCTGTGTCACCCCTGGAGACTCAGCCTTTAGTGCATACAGACCTTAGGTGCAGAACAAGCTTGCTTCAAAAAAATGGGTACTGATCTCTGTCTCAGTCTGGGTCTACACATGACTCAACAATGTGCCTGTCCTGATAAGAAAGCTAGTGGTACTGTTCTTGGCTGCATGAGGCAAAGTATCACCAGCAGGTCAAGGGAGGTGATCGTTCCACTCTACTGAGCACTGGTGAGGCCACCTAGAGCACTGTGTCCAGAGATGTAGACACACTGGAGAGGGCCCAGTGTGGGGCCACCAAGATGATGAGAGAGGACTAGCCTATGAGAGGCTGAGAGAGCTGGGACGGTTCAGCCTGGAGATGAGGAGGCTCAGGGCGGGATCTCAGTGTGTATAAATACCTGAAGGGGGTGGGGAGTGCAAAGAGGAGAGAGTCAGGCTCTTCCCAGCATTGTTCAGTGACCATATGAGAGACAGTGGGTACAAACTTGAGTTTCCATCCAAACATCAGGAACTTGCAATTCTTCACTCTGTGGGTGAGGGAGCCCTGGCACAGGCTGCCAAGACAGGCTGTGAGGTTCTCCTCATTGGAGATCTCCAAAGGCCACCTGGACGTGGTCCTGGGCAGCCTGCTCTGGGTGTCCATGCTTGGGCAGGGGTTGGGCCAGATGGACCCAGAGGTCCCTGCCAGCCTCAGTCCTTCTGGGATTCCCTTCTGGGAGCACTGATCTACCAACTGTATGCTCTATGCCTACAAGTATTCAGCAACAGTACCTCTAAAAGTTTAGTGAAGCAGAAGCATGCTACCCACTCAAGTCCTCAAATTTCTATTACAGCAAGACAGATACTGGCCACGTGAAAGGAACTGACAGTAGAGGGGCCCATTTAGAAAAGAAGCACATACAGAAAAGGCACCTCAGGATATGCTTAAATTGTCTCAGATTACAGAATCAAAGAATGTTAGGGATTGGAAGAGACCTTGAAAGATCATCTAGACCAATCCCCCAGTTAGTCCCAGTCTTGAGTCTAAATACATGTTTAAATGCTTTCTTAAACAGGGTCATAGAACAGAGCTACAGTGCACACACACAATTTCAGATATTTGTTTATTGGCTAGTTCTAGAGAAATCAGTGACTTCTCCCACTTAAGGTATTGTGTTAAAATACTTCTAGGGCCAACAGAGCTTTACAACTCATTAATGAACAAGGATAATTAACTAAGTACTGAGCACTTCTCAGTCTGAAAGTAAGGTAGTTTTTTATTTTGACAGATGAGCATCCAACAAAATATGCTTGAGTATTAACTAGCTCCTCCACCACAACTCTGTCCTCTTTTCTTCTGCTTGGCAAACCAATAGCATTTACGTACCATCATAGGAAGGAAAGAGTTTCTGAGGGAATCCCAGAAATATATGAATAAAGAACTGAATGTCACTGTTTTTTTTTTTCCCCAATCATAAACTTACAAAAAAAAAAAAAAAAAAAAAATGAAAAAAAATGGCCTTTAAAAAAATGCTACTTTGAACATTTAATTCATATTCTAAATATTTGATAAAATCAGCTGCAGCAAATATGCTCATATTAGAAGATAGGCACAGTATAAGTTATTTCCCGTTCTTAGACATCAGCTTCTTCATAGTCATTTCTAAATTGATAATCAGTGTTCCCATTGGGGTTCAGCCTGTTCTGACGACCAAGTGAGATGACCACAGAAACCAGTAACCTGGTGGCAGATGTACTGTAAATTAGCAACTTCTTAGGCAAAAAAGATGAGTGGTCTCAACCTTCCAGACCTAAAGTTAGTGACCACGTGACTTATGAACAGCAGATGAGGTTTTAAAAATGATGAGAACTAAAGACATGACAGTTTCACATTCATTTCCAGTGATGCTTGTGTGCCCTTAACATTGCCTATCTCTTTTCGAGCATTTTGTCACTGCTTAATTTTCCATTGACTGACACTGTTCTGCTTCCCTTATCTTCCATTTTCTCCCAGTTCAGCTACAAGAAATACTCAAAACATATTTAACACAGGGGAGGGGGAGAATGGAAGAAGCATGGATTTTTGAGCTAAAAGGGTTTTTAATATACAAAAGTAAGAGTGAATCTTTATCTCCTGCTTCTCTTCATTCCCAATAATAAAATCAAAGTTCAACAGACATCTGTGGACAGAACATGCTTTGAATAGCACTACTGAGCTGCACCTGAATAGCAATGAAGACCAATCCTGACATCCTTACTTAGCTATTGACAGTGTACAGGTCTTATGCAGACAAATTCATATAAAAGTCCAAGAGGTCTGGTTCTTGTGAGCACTAAATAAAATTCATACAAGAGTAACAGTTGCCAGGTTTGCTGCCACCCAGAATTAAACTGGTACCCTTGAGGGATCAATGTACTAACTGCTGCGTTTGATCCAAACAATACTTTTTTGGCTATGTCCATCTGGCTTATTAACCAGCTGATTACAACATCATGCATATTAATATAACTATTATGCAGTTATTTATATTTTCAAACATCCATCGGACACAGTAGGTTGGTATAAGCAAACAATTCAAAATCCAACACAGACAATATTTCTAATAAAGTTAGTTATCATTAGCACTATGAAAACCATAAAGAATTCCAAAGAAAATGTTTATCTTTAGATAGAGTCATATATTTAGCCAAGATCTCTAGAAATATTTAGACAGATTTTGTACCATGATCTATGTGATATATGGAACAATCCAGTCCCCTGGACTGGTATCTGCTGATCCCAGCCTTTGAATGACGCAAGCCAATTTACACAGCCCGGCATGTGGAGACATTAAAATCATGTAAAATAACTTACAAGAGTTATAGCTAAAGGCAGGACCTAAGACTTTATGTTGGCACTTGACAAATGGTGGATTCCATCCATGCTTGCTAGTTTAATGAAAATAAATATGATGTTATTCTTCAGAGTTAGAATATTTTTCCTCTAGGCTAAGAAAGTCAAGCTACTAACATTTCATATGATGGACTGATGCAGAAAATTGCTTTACTCCTGGAAAAAAAAAAAAA
>CM021797.1:17922653-17941295 GCA_011076525.1 Nettapus auritus
GAGAAGAGAAGAGAAGAGAAGAGAAGAGAAGAGAAGAGAAGTTGAAATTATTCATTTCCATATTTTCTGGTGGAGAAGGCTGGGGCTTTATTTCTATGTTTCAAGATCACATCCAAGTAGTTTTCAAAGCAATTACATGTTTTGGTTCCTTATGTGTTTTCTTTGATCTAAAACAACTGCTCTAAGGGGAGGACGTTTATATCCAAAATGCATTTTCTTTCTAGTGAAACTAGAAACTCTAATAGTTCTATCACAAGCATATCAGAGATGGACTCTGCTACAAAAAGGTCACTATCTTTCACTTGTTAGTCTGTTCTAAATATGCTCAGCAATAGGCAGTACTAAAGTACTCAGCAGTAGTTGTTGGTGCTTCACCTAAGCATTTTCAGGATTTTCAGCATTTTGCAGGATTCAACAATGAAATTCAGTTACAATTTATCTATTAATTTCTTTGGGTGTAAGACTCATGTGTTGAACAGTGAGGCTGATTTTGAACCATGTCATAATCATCCATCACAGTGTTTTTTCTGAACATATTTTGATATATTTTAAATTATTTCAAACATTCACTTGCTTACAATAAGTTAGTAAGAGTCTTCATAAGCAGAAATATATATGTGTAAGAGCAATCTGGTCTTTTTATTCAAGAAAATTATTTTCTGTGGTATATGTTTTACACCATACACCGTTCTCAAAGGTAAGAGTAGATCTAGGTTTTCTTCAAAATACTACATTCAAGAATTGAGAAACCTTAATGCAGCAGTTAAGACTAATGATCGTGTCACTTTCCATATAACTTCCTAGAATATCACATGCAATTATCTTAAGAACCATAAATATCCCACAAATAGGTAGGGATAAGGAAGAAAAAGCAGCACAGATAAGCAGCACAACACAAGGATAATCTGTACCCAGATAAACAAATGTCTTTGCTGACCTCTCTTCCTTCTGTCTTTGTTTTGACTATTCTTCAATTTCCCCTTGCAGTCAGTTCCCTGGTTCCAAGCACAGCATCCCAGTATAGCACACATCAGAAATTTAATAAATGCCCTCAAATGTAATAATAGGGTACAAAAAGCATTTGTAAATATCAACTATGTCTGTCAGGTTAAAAATGCAAAGCTTCTTTTGTTGTATCTTGTCAATGAGTGTGAAAACCAACCATACTTGAGAAAATCCAGCCAATGTGCAAATCTGTGTTTTCCTTTTAACTTCAGATAGTCTACTGGATCACTTCAGCTAACGCTGGAACAAGTAAAACACAATGCATCCGAGTGACAGCAAGCACCAGCAACAAAAAAGGCTTAGTGCCAAAAAAACAACTGTGATATGTAGCACTACAGGTTCATGGACCAATACAGAGCTGTAAGGGAACTCCACTGTACGTTAGCATGGCACAAGGGAAACATGCTGCATTACATTGCTTCACAGTCAAAATCATTAACTAAAACTCAGGCATAGAAATTCATTTCAAACTTCATTTGGAAGCTAATTCAGTATCCTGGCATGACCAGCTGTAAAACTGAAGACCCACTTCTGTATTTTTTAACTAGAAGGCCATCAGCCTACAATATACTGGAAGCAACACTCAGTCCAGGCCGAGCAAACCCTAGGGAGAAGACATCCCCAACATCCGGCACCTGGGGTGGCCTTAGAAATGATAAGAGAACCCCATCATTAAAACCAAGGAATTTTACAGAAGCAACTTACACCATTATCTTAATAAGTCAACCTTTACAATCCCATCCATCAGGATTTTGTGAATGAATGCATGTAGGTAGTGAGTGATAGGAAGTGTGGGCGACTGCTCTTTTTAACTTTATTTTGCTTAAAAGTATAAGGTATGCATTTATGAAAACATATTGATTAGACAGGAAGATAGCTAATTGAAATAGTTGAAACTACTAACTGAAATACTTGCCATAGAGTTCCGATGAATTGACAAGCATGGGATACTCCCATATTTTCATCTGATTTCCAGGAAGGCCTTGTCCAGTTATCAGTTCACTGGTTTTGGGTAACCAGAGCAAGGAACAAATCTATAGCAATTTAAAATTCTGTTTTAGTTTTCAGAAAGGCTCGACATACACCATTCAGTAGATCTGAAATATTATCTACAATATTAAAACAATCTGAGAACTAGCCCCAACAGAATATTTACTTATTTAGAAGGACCTTTTCATTTCTTGCAATATTTCAAAGCACAGCTGTTTTATTGTCTGAATGTGGTAATAGCCTATCAGTATAAAACCAAAGCCCTTTAAACACATCTTCAGCTAAGCTGTCGTAGCTCCAGGAATATCAACAGTTATGCTGCTTTATTCCAGCCGACAATCTGTTCTTCTGTCTCCTAATATTCAAACTCCAGAGACTGATGTTTGCCCTCTGACTCCTAGACATCTCCCTACACCAGCACTCTGGGATGTTTCCTTCCCACTCAATGTTCTCTCCTCATGAGAATTTTGGCCAAAACCATCATTGTCACTAAGGAAAAGAAGATAAAAAGTGTCTGGCTGTGAGACCACCTCCTCTTCAAACACTTCTGTGTGGAGACAGAAGTGGTGAATTAAAAACAACAAACTGCTTCTGAGTCCAGCCATACACAGCAGTGCTGAATTTAGCACAATGCTACAAGAAGCAGATCCAGAGAAAATCCTGCTGTTCCTCTGTCCGCAGAACCACCCTCAAAGTCAGTGGGAGTTTGCCAAATGAGCACAGCTATACAAGAAGAGCATAGCCTAAGCATGCAGACATTTCATCATTTCACCTGAGAATCTGTAGCTGCACTTTGGACTATTTTCTCACGGTTTATGTCCCAGACACGCAAAATCCCATCTTTCATTCCACCCCCTGTAGCAAGGACTTTGGACTGCCAAGGACACCAGTTCATAGCCTGAAAAAAAAAAAAAAAAAAAAAATATATTTATATATTTTGCTTGAAAGCCCAACTGGAAAAACGGACTGCAACAAGCATCCAGAATGTATCATTTTTTTTCCATGCTGTATCATTCTCCTCCTTCCATATACACACAGAATGTAGTATCCCACACCTCTGAGCATTCCTTCCTTTGACATTGCTTCACGTTAGCACACGCTCCATCACACAAGCCCATTAAACTCTAGCTTCTCTTCTTCCTCTTCACAAGTCACAGAAGTACCAGAAGAAGCCAGCAGAATACTTTAGACAGTAAGTCTGACTTACTGTCTAAAAAAGCCATCACAGAAGCTTCAGCAACATGGCTTACAGGACTTAAAAGAAAGATGATCTCTTCTGAGTTATTTCCTCAATATGCCTAAGGCCAAGTCTCTACCTGAAGAAAAGCTACTAAGAACTGATTTCTACCTATTTCAATAACCTTCTCTAACCCTTTAACATCAGTGCTTCAAGCCAGACACAGAATTTTCTGGAAGGATTAACGATTCATAAATGCTGGACTCCCCCTTACTGCTGATACCTGTCCTCTCTCCCTCACAGATGGGGACTTTATAAAGTCAAAGAATCTAAATTGTCCTGTTTCCAGTTTCTCCATTCAGATCCTTTGCTACCAGCAATCATAACCTGAAATGAGGATATGATCAGGAGGTCAAAAGAAACCTCACATTTAAAATAATTTCAGCAAAAGGAAGTTCTGAGAGACTTTTCCAGAATTCCTATTATTGAAAGGTCTTGTTTGGTAACATTTAAGTATTGTGCCACTGAAGTTTTCTGCGCAGGATGGAGAAGGAGAAGGGCAGGCTCTAGGTTTCATTGCTGTTTGATATAGTATTTACAAAGACCTACTAATTTGGTAACATCTCCTAATCAATCAAAGCAATGGCAAGCTTATCTGCATGAGGACTGGTCTTAACATTAAATGCATTGCAGTCAGGGGAGAAGAAGCTAACAGAAATCCAAATAAACTGAAATAATCTGAAAAATTCCACAACTGTTTACATCAACAACATAATTTCATGAGATCAAATACAGAAAAGAAGATGTTCCTCCTCCATATACCTTAACTGCTGAAGAATGAGGTATGGTCTTCAACGGCTGTGACTGCACTTTCACACCTGGGTCACTAGGCCAGATATTCAATGTACCATCACTAGATCCACTTGCAAGCAACTGGTCGGTTAGTGACCATTTCAGGCTGCAAATGCTTTGTTTGTTTTGGCAAAGAGTCCCAATGTGGTGCTGAGCAACCCGAACATCATGATGATGAATAGATCCTAGTCGTGAACCACTGTAAATGAGAAAAGACATCTTACATTTAATATTAAAGACAGCAATCTACCTCATCATATTCATGTTTCTTCAGTGGTTTCAGAAGCAAACCACATCAGAGTAAAGCATGCATGCAGTACAACAGTACAGGGGTGGCTGACAACAGAAAGGGACAAAGTGGCTGCTCAGAAACCAGCCAGGCGAAATACCGGCTCTTCATCATGGTTTTCATTTGCCTGAATCCATATTGCAATATATGCCCGCTTGTTCAACAGTTAACCACTCAATGTAAACTCTTTTCCGTTCTTCAAAAAAAGTATTTTTGCAACATGAATTTTGCCAAGGCCGGATGTGACTCCACAGCCAACAAAGAGGCAGTGTAAAACTGCACTGGTCTGGGAAAAGACTCACTAGTCAGCACCACTGTGTTCTGTTCTGTCCCTCCTCTTGGCCCCTTTCTCTTTCCCTCTTCCAGGTTGAATGAAAGTCTGCACAGTCACCTCTACCCATCACAGCATATTTCTCCTCTCAGACTGACACTGCTGCACTAGTTACCTGTTGGGAAGTGGGTGCACAGTTTTATCTGTCCTGAGGGTCCACTCCTCAGGCTGTGCCCTCCCAAGGTACCATGGCCAGAACAGTCAGTCTACCAAAGAAAGGAAGAAATACCCTGTCTGAAAGCAGAACTACTCTTACAGTTTATCTCTTGGATATGAGTTTTACTCCTCAGTGGTTACTGCCTTGCTAAGGATATTACCTACATTAAACATATATCAAAACAATAGAGCATCCTGCTGGAAATTAACATTTCCTATTCTGATGTCACTGAAAAAAAATCAGCAAATTCAATACCTATTTTCTGGGTATCTGAGAAACAGGTATCTGACATTACTGCAGTAGATTCATTTCAAGCAATAATGGCTGGAGACTTTCCCATACTGACTCAAAGATTTCTCAGATGCAGGTAGAGTGAATTGGAAGCTCTAAAAATGCACAGAGTGACTGAATACCACTCTGTTGTGCTTGGATTACCTACTTGCCAAGCTCTTGAAGTCTATAAAAGCCTGAAAGATTTCAACCAAGCAGTGCACCAGTGAATATTAAGCACATATTTATGGAAAATATCTATAAATATACACAGCTGTATATGCATTATATGCAAAGGCATGATCATTTCCCTCCCGAAGATTTATATAGATTTTTCCTTCTAAATAATAAGAATAAATTCTAACCAAAAGAGATGAATTGAATGGCCAAATTAAGGTTTTCAGTGATTGCAGTGGTAGGAGTGGGAAAGAGCTTGGCTCCTGAGAATCCTGTTTGAAAATAAAGTTTTTGATTTGGTATAATAAGAAGTCAGAATTATTTGTTTTTGACACAGAAGATAGTATCTGTTTTGCCAAAGACAAAGAGAAGCTAATAAAATTTGGGACAAGTTAATTTGTGGTACTGAAATTTATTTAGAGATTCATTATTCTGAGGATCTGTTGTTGGGCAATTTTTAACTACAGGAATTAGTGTGCAATCCCAAAGTATCAATTGTTGATATTTAAGGGTTTTTTTGTAAGAATTCTGCTTTCATTTTAGTTATAATGAATACTTTTTGCTTTTTTATTTTTTTATTTATTATACGTATTATTTTAACTGTGCAGTAATGAACTGGTTAGATTCAAACCTAAAAAGAGAAATCTGTTATCTGAACCTAGACTATAAACAATAACTGTAGTTCACAGATTCATGTTGAATTTTATAATCATTTTCTACTCAGAGAGATTTGTAATACTTCTGCTGCTTTGGCTCCTTTGGCCAAGCTGAAATGCACATTGAAACTAATCATTACTGTAACAAGGTTATGCCACTTGGCATTGGCAGTTGAAGCTACACCCTTGTAACTTAACCCACCCGCAGTACCTACTTCTGCAAGAGCCACAACATTTTACTAACTGATTGATTCTCTGGCATCCTTGTACCTCACTCCACCTACCACACCCAATAGAATCAAAAGCCACAGCATCATATGAAATCAAAATAAAACTACCCTTAGTGTTCTTACCAAGAGATACTTTCATTTTGAGGTTAACAATAAATCACAGAATCACAGAATCACAGAAAAGTCTAGGTTGGAAGAGACCTACAAGATCACCAAGTCCAACCTCTGACCTAACACAAGTCCTCCACTAAACCATATCCCTAAGCTCTACATCTAAACGTCTTTTAAAGACCTCCAGGGATGGGGACTCCACCACTTCCCTGGGCAGCCCGTTCCAGTGACTAACAACCCTTTCTGTAAAGAAGTTTTCCTAATACCCAACCTAAACCTGCCCTGGCGCAACTTAAGCCCATTCCCCCTCGTCCTGTCACCAGGCACGTGGGAGAACAGACCAACCCCCACCTCGCTACAGCCTCCTTTCAGGTACCTGTAGAGTGCAATAAGGTTGCCCCTGAGCCTCCTCTTCTCCAGGCTAAATAGTCCCAGCTCCCTCAGCCGCTCCTCATAAGACTTGTTCTCCAGACCCTTCACCAGCTCCGCTGCCCTTCTCTGGACTCGCTCAAGCACCTCGATGTCCTTCTTGTAGTGAGGGGCCCAGAACTGAACACAGTACTCGAGGTGCGGCCTCACCAGAGCCGAGTACAGGGGGACGATCACCTCCCTAGCCCTGCTGGTCACACTGCTTCTTATACAGGCCAGGATGCTGTTGGCCTTCATGGCCACCTGAGCACACTGCTGGCTCATATTCAGCCGACTATCAACCATCACTCCCAGGTCCTTCTCTGCCTGGCAGCTCTCCAACCACTCATCTCCCAGCCTGTAGCTCTGCTTGGGGTTATTGCGCCCCAGGTGGAGGACCCGGCACTTGGCCTTGTTGAACTTCATGCAGTTGACCTCAGCCCATCGGTGCAGCCTATCCAGATCCTCCTGCAGAGCCTTCCTACCCTCGAGCAGGTCGACACACGCACCTAACTTGGTGTCGTCTGCAAACTTAGTTGACTAACTATAAAGTTAGTCAACCTTTGCTATTGTTTCTGTGTTGCTATGTACCGGAAAACATAGGCGTTGCCATGACATCAATGGAGCCTACACTACAGATCCTCTCCCTTGCACAGAGTAGGCTATGATTTTTGAAGCCCAGACTCACTGGAGACAACACCATTTAGAGCTCAGGCTCTTCACAAAACTAGAACCATAGTCTCCACATCCTAGTGAGTTTCTGCAAGTACTGTCAGCTTTCTTGAAGAGTGAGAAACAAAGACCAAAGAGGTGGGCTAAATTCCCTTTGGCTTTTTTCCTGCCATGAAGAATACCTACATATTATTCCTGCAAAGGCCATGAAGTCACAGGATATATCACCTATAAGCAATGCCAACAAAAACAACTAAAATGAAAGCTTTACACTTGTCTAAGTGAAAGCATCAGGATTCTTCTGGAAATATGTCTTTCTGGACACCACGCACCTGCTCAGAATATAATGATTCCAGCTCAGAGCACCAACTACAGACAGGTGACCAAACATATTTCTCAACCTCTTTTTGGTTTCAATGTCCCAGAGCTGCCAATCCAAAAAAAAATAAAAAAAAAATAAAAAAATAAATACAAATTTAAGAGGAAATACATACATATATTTATACATATACATGTATATTGTTCTCATAATTTGTTTTCAGGTAAACCACTGCCCAGTTCTAGTTTGACCTATGGACAACTTCATTTATTTCACAACTAAGACAACAAGGAGTATTTCCAAATTTTACTGTAAGAGGATGTGTATCTCTGAGATTAAAGCTATATGGCAGTGTTTGGAAGTGCGTGTTTGAAAGCACTGGCCGTCAGTACCTTCAGACTGCTGACTCAGAAGTGCAGCAGCAGATAAATCCCCATATTTTCTAGCATCTCAGCCAAGGTCCAAAAAAACCTTTCAACAACAGGACTGCTCCTTAACAGCAGACTGAGGTGTACGGGTATAATCAGACTGAAGTCCAATTCTGGTGTGTGAGTGTGTGAATCCATAAAGAGAATTTTAGCCGAAGTTCTAAAGGCATCTGTTGCTACTGGAGTGATCTTTGCAAGAGATGTACAAGAAAGAATTGCCTGTGCTGAGAAAAAATAATTTAGAGTTTCTCTTACTGTTGAAAAAAGTCTGAATCTCTCTGAACAGCTGAATCATTAATTCAGCCATCAGCTCTTTAGTAGCTTCATATGCTCCATGTAGTTAACACCAGACAGCATTTACTTATTCAATAAAGTGCATGATGATATAGGATAAGTGCTAAATATTGTCTCCAGCAGAGTTTTTCTGTATTTCAGGCAATCTTTCTGTTTTGTTTCAATTAAAAAAAAAAAAAAAAAAAAAGACTGAAAAAGTAAATTATTAAGTACTTGCACTTCTCCATCACTAGTGCCAACTGCAAGGCAAGTTCCTTCTTTTATCCAAGCCAGAGATGAAATGTATTTGGAACAGGAATTCAAATCAATGCTTTTAATGCCTTGAAGAGTTCTTCCATTCCAGATGTGTGCAGCAGATCCTACAGCAACAGCAATGAGATTTTCAAGGTTCCAGTCCAGTATGTTTAGATCTGGAAAAAAGCTACTAAAAATCACTGGAAGAAGGGACGTAGGTAAGAGCGGTGCATGGTTTGGAGGAGATAAGGTGTTGTTTTGTTGTTGTTGTTGTTGTTTTTAATAGCTATGGGAAACTTCAGGACATTGGTTCTGTGAAACCATTACTACCCAGTGTTCAGTGAAGACACCAAATGAGAACTAAATGAAGCAGAATCTTTTTAACAAGCCAAGGTCTTCATCAAACTAATGTCCACAAACTAGCATGCCTGTACAGCAGAGCATGACTTAAAGACTCCGCATTATTATTATTATTTTTTTTTTGCATCTATCGTGTTCCATTTTGGATGCGCACATCACTCTAATTTCTGCTACCAGAAATGAGTGTTCTTCATCACCAGCTACAAATCCCAAAACGTTCTTGTTTCAAGGTAATTCATGTTAATATGAAAGACATAGAAGAGAATACCTATGCTATAGTCTCTCTCCCCTATGTCCTTGAGCTAATGTTAACATTTATGTTGCACGTGACAGAAGAAAAATGCAGAAACAAGTTAGGGAAATTCTGATCCTCACCTGCAGAGCCTGCTCAGCAAGTGAATGCCAGAAATACTGT
Source organism: Nettapus auritus (assembly GCA_011076525.1). Taxonomy (NCBI): domain Eukaryota; kingdom Metazoa; phylum Chordata; class Aves; order Anseriformes; family Anatidae; genus Nettapus; species Nettapus auritus. Next base: position 17,932,029 of record CM021797.1, read on the forward strand.
TTACACTGCCCCTGATGCTGGGTGCATTATAGATCCTGGCAAGGCAAGTCACCGATTAGCTTCAAAACAGCCTGCTATGTCAGACAGGGCAGAATGACTTGGTATACAACATTTAATACCAACACAGGACTCTTTCCCTTGTCAAATGGAAATCCTCAGCTGTCCATTTATGGCAGCTTGAAAGTCATTTTACATGACCCCTGAAGAAGATTGTTACCATAGGCCAAGGTCTGACATCATATTTTGATAACTAAAATCACTCTAAAGAACAGCTGAATCTATCAGTCAGCTGTTTGATTAGAGTTCTGGTTGCTGCAGTCAGAAATAAGTATTAAGAAATCACTTCCAAAGACTACTTATGTGTATTCTTGGGACACACTTCGTGTATAATCAGTGTAAATTATCCAGGTAGAAATCCAGCCTCAATCTGCATGTAAACAAACCTTTGTCCTGCTCATAGATTTACATCTAAAGAACGCTTGTAAGGACATCTTAAATGTTAAAATAAAAAAAGCACAGGGACACTTTTTACCCCTTTCACATACAGGGTTGTTGGAATGTCAGAAGTGTTAAGACATATATTTGGTGCTGTAGACCAGAAATCTACGCATGTTCAGGTGTAACTTGTGTATATTTAATTATTGCCTGTACATCACCAAACATGTAAGTGAGAATTTAGTTCAGAAGGTATCTGTCATCTGAACCATAAACAACATCAATGACGTCTCCCTAAAACAAGAGATTTCAAAGTCTTCTCAATTAAGTTGCTGCTGTATTGACAGTCTGCTAGACATCCAAACCTGATATCTGAAATGTCCTTAGCTTAATTAATAAACAGGGGTAAGTATATTGGTTTGACTTTAAAGTTGTATTGATACCTATTGCTGAAGAAAGCTGCATGAGTTAGGTGATACTGATTCTAGGATTTGATCAGTCATTTCTACATCCTGGGTCAGGCAGTTTTCAAAGGTTAACTGTTTTAAGAAAAATTACATTATGCTTAAGTCTTGGAGAGTTTCCATTTGATCTGAAGGGGGACGCACATTTGCCATCTTTCTTGAAGCATATTCCCAACCTCTGCAAAAGCCTTTAAGCAGAAGAAAGTAACTTACAGTAATCATTGCGCAAACCAGCAATATGAAGCCTCACTTCTGGCTCCAATGGCATGGGTGGCTTCATTGTGGTAACAGCTCTAAACTCTTTCTGTGTCCTTTCTTGACATCCTGTATTTGAAGATTCACCATGCACAGTTAAATAATGCAAAATACTACTGGTTTTTCTCATGCCTAAGCCTTTCGCACTCACTATATTAGTCTATCCATGGTCCACAGAGGTCCAGAAGGGTTTGATTTATCCTGTGTAGGCCAAAACACTGCACACAAAAGTAGGTGAAAGCCACTTTTTAACAACTCTTTCAAATCTCCATGGATGTAATCTGCTAGAGTAGAGAATAGGGCCCACTATATTTTATTTAAGTTGTCTCACAGCTCAGTGCAGAACATGGTTCATTTTGTCTTTGGTTAGCTTTCTGTCGGTAGTTGTTAGTACCAGTTCATATGGACTCTCCCACCTTAAAACCCTCTCAGACAGCAATTAACCTTTTTGCTTTCTGATGTCAATTTCACATTAAAAGGTCTCTCCCACCAACACCTAACCACAGGAAAAGGTTTTTAATGCACACCCACCTTGATCACAGCACACTAAGCTTGTGACAATACAGAAGAGAAACAAAAGCAATAGCAGTAAAAAACAGGTATGAGCAAGCAGAAGAGTCAGCCATTGTGGTCATTGTCTATGGTGTGCTGCAACAACTGCTAAGCATCATAGAAAAAAGGCCAGATCATTAGTACCATGAATCATTTAATGCTACATCTTTATGAATAAGAAATTATCTTTCTGTAATATGCAGAGCAAAGTGCTGGAGACTCATATTTCTGCACTTTCCTCTGTATATTGACTTCATTTTGAACTATTCTCCAGAGAGGAATACTTAGAAAGAATGCCAAAAGCTTCAGGGGCAGAATACATTATCTACCTTGACAACTAACCTTTTCTGTTCAAAAAAAAAGTCAACACTCACAAGTTTTTGCACTCTGTAACATAATACATGCATTATCATCCCATACAGAAGTCTTATCAATGACAAATTGTGGAGAACATTTCACACAGTCCTTTCCTACTTTGTCCTCAGTCTTCTCCCCTAATCCAAAATGAATTTATGTTTCTCCTCTCAACTGTATTACCTCCCTCCGAAATGAAGACTGTAGATTAGCAAGAAGTAGGCCACAGTGATTTTTTTCCAGATTTAAAAGTCTGTGGAATTAAAAAATCAAACAGGGTTGCAGGAACAACTGAGTATGAGACCTCGCTTGCCCTATACAATATGTAACACTTCTTTTTAACACTAAAAATGGTCTGATATCACTGAGAGTTGTCTGTGCAGCAATATATATTTCTAATATCTGTATTTTTGGTTATTTTTTGAAAATTTACTGTTTCTGAACCCAGACAAATACGACAATTCAGGAAAGCTACAGCACTTAATTATAACAGTTGGAGAATGACAACTTTTGACACACTTTGAAAATGATTCTCTTCTTTAATATTGATAGCTGGGATTAAGGATTGAGATAAAGAGGATGAAATCGTCTGTGTAACTCATTTCAGCTTTCTCTTCTCTCATGAGCCATTTATCTACCACAAACTCATACTGATATGATTTCAGCTCTATTCACATATGTCCATATATGGACATGTGAATGTGCATAACAGACTTTCTTATTAGTTAAAATTAAGCTTTATTTTGTGTTATTTTTTGTGTTATTTTGTCTGAGTACTAGAGGATTATCACTGTTTCTTGATAGGATTTTGGGTCTCAAATGCCTGTGTCACTTTTCAAAATGAGACTCAGGAAGAGGTAAGTAGTTAGCAGTGTCGCACAAGACCACTTGATCCACAAGTAGATATGTGGAATAAAACCCAGTATTCCTTATACCTATATTCATTTGCCATTAAGAAAAAAATACTGTGACTAATCCCTATACTGTTGCTATTGACTGCTCTGAACTGAGTTTTATTGGCATGGAAAAGAGGAACAAAGTAATATATACCAGTCTATCACATGCCCCCAAACTTCTTCCACATGAGCTGAACTCCAGACATACAGAGGTTGTTTCTCACAGTTTTTACATGTGCATGAATCAATCTCTGAATGGAAAGAGTCCAGCACAGAAATAGCCAGATCACCAAAACAAATTACCTAAGACAGAACACAGTAAAAATTTGGTTTGGTATCTAATAACCTGTTGCATACCCAAAAAACCTCTGCAAATAGCCGTATTATTTGACAGATCACATTCTCACATCTACACCTGGCTTCCAGTCCCCTGATCATTCACACTGTGTGTATGCTCATTCAATCCTAGGATATTTTTGGAGTGAATTAGTCAACTCCCAATCAGATGAAAACAGAAACAATGCTAGGGACCGTCTGTTCCAGCTACCTTTCCCTACAGGTTGGTGCAACAAGATTCCACCATCTCTGCATGTTTTAAGCTCTCATGTACCCAGCAGTTCATCTGATACTTATCACATGCCCTGTATGCAACACAGTCTTACAATATTACACATATCTGAAAAAAGTCAAAAGGAATTAATGTGTCTGATCGTGCCCAAAGGAGAGCCAGGTAAAATACTAGGTGTTAACCACAATGGAAGAGGTGGATGCTATTGCTTCAAAGGCAGTGGGAACTGAAGAAGTAGCTTGAAGCCCTGTAGATCTCAGACACTTTGTATTATTCTGTAACACTTTTTGGAACAGATGTTTTTTTCATTGTAGATGCAGCCTGCTCTTTCTTCCTGTTCTGTGTGCACAGGGTTATTTGCTATAGTGGAACACAGGAACGTACCTTTCCAGACGCAACTGCTGTTTTCACAGACCTTCATGTCTACACTTTTGACCATGCTACATCCAACGTCTTGGACCACTGGAATCTGAGTGCAACATTTCTGCAAATATGTCGAAGTGAAAAGATTATTGAATGAAGAAATGTAACAAAAAGTATATTTAAATATAATGGATAGCATTATAGCATTATATTTATATTATAGCATTATATTTATATTATATTTATATTTGAAGAGCAATCAAAAGACACAATATTATTTACACGAAAGTTTTAGAATTCACTGCTAACAATCACACACATTTTAACAAAACTGTTTGAACAAGGCCATCTTACCAGTGGAAAAGTGCTTAGGCCCTGTATGTGTACATATCACCTACTAAAGCTTAGTGCCTTCTTGCCCTCTTTTAATTCATATTGGACTAATTATACCAGCATACAACGCTACATTTTCTACATGTAGACAATAAATATGTCTGATGCCTCAGGCTTGCCGATCAGTTTTGTGATGAATACTTTGCAGGGTCGTTGATTCCAACATGAAACCTACTGGAGTCCTCACTCAAGTCAGGGTCCCACAGTCTGGACACCACGATGCCATTTCTTAAACCAGTATTACAATTGAATCCACAGGTGCTAAAAATATAAACAGGGTGTCTCAGAGGAATAAGAATTTTTTATAATGTTATCCTTTCCTTGGGTGTCAGAAAAACAGATAATGCAGCAGAAAAAGATAAGAAAAGGGAGATCTGAACTATTATTGGAACTCTTCCCTTCCTCAGAAAAAAAAAAAAAAATATAGGTTAGGCCCTATTTAGGTTTAGGCAAAATCAGGTAAAGGCTTAGATCAGTCCCATGGGATATGAATCCCTACACCAATCTCTAATAATATGCATTTCTTCACAAATGTTGTTTCACTTAATTGAACGCTCTGATGTTAGTTGCCTGGTCTTTAATTCATTATTTACAGTCAGGTGGAAGTGCAGCTGATGTTTTTACCAGCCACTCAGTATACTCTTTCCCCAATGTCTGTGAAATCTATCTTTCCAAACACATCCAGTGTTACTCTTCTTCAAAACCCTGTTGTAATCATGATAAGAAATGTCTTAAATAAATATAACGGGAAAAAAAGTTTAGATTTTTATATATCCCATCTGTTCTACAGCAAGCCTTCAGCTCTGAAAGGCAGTTTTTGCATGATTTATATAGACAACTTGGCAGAAAGCTAATCAGATTGCTTGGATCTGTGTCCCTCTAAAATAAGTACAGACGTTTTTATGGAAAACCTATTGTGTGTACAGGAAAGTAATCTTTTGGCCCACAAGGAGACCACACACATTCACTGGAATGTGAAAAGATTTTATTCCACAATGTTATCTCAAAGACCCCCACATCACACTTACAGGAAGTTATTGTGGTCCTTGATGTAAAACTCTGAATGTCTTAGCTCTAACTCAACTTCTGATGTCAGTCACAGTATAATTCTAGGTACTGTAGAGATGAAAGACTGACACAGAAGAGTGAAAACAACAGCATGCCCACTCATCTTTAAAAACACATTGAAATTTAAGAAAGGAAGCATGTTTTACAAATATTACTTCATAGAAAGCTTTTACCTTCTCACACAAAGGCTTTATTAAATTTCTTTGTAAAGAAATATTACTTTGTGAAGGAAAGTGATTGCCCTGAAAAACAGGTTTCCCAGAATGATGTAAAAAGCATGGGTCCTTTTGCAACATTCAGTGACCTTTGTGAGTACAAGTATTAAAAGATAACAACCAATAACCCTGTTAACCCAGCTATTCTGATACTAATTCTTTTTCTCAGAAATTGATCTTGACACCCTCACAAAAATTTCTCAATAATATTCATAAAAAAAATATAAACCAGTACAAGCAAGGACATTGAGTATGCAGCTATGAAGCATCCTTACTCAACAGTTATAGTCAAAATGTAATCACTTGAAAACAGCTGTCATGGTCTTCAGTACAGATCTTACAACTGGTGCAATCAAGGAAAGGAGAGTACCAGTCAGGAAAAAGCAAGGTGACTGACCGCAAGTTTACAACTTAATATACAAATAGCTGCAATCAGATAGGACTAAAATCAGGAGGTAGCTTTGAGTGTAATGTTATGGTAATAACTTTTAGTAACACAGATAAGTATCACTGTGATTCACACAAAAAATCAATTTGCAAGAAGTTAGTTAGCAGAAATGGATAGGTGTCTGGTGCAGAGGTTTATTAAAGGCATCAAAGCAGCAGATAAAGGTATCAAAAAGCAGCAGATAAAGCCTAAAGAGAAAAAAATGGTGTGTCAGTGTACACTAGCAAAAATGAATGGATATAGTGCACAGCAGTAAAAAGCAGCACCAAAATGGAAGATCTGAAGTCTTCATATCACACGGTAGAGATTTCTTGTGTTCATTCATCTTTGGCCAAGAATCATTAAACATTATTACCTAGCCTTTGAGTTTCTATTGTCATGATAAAAAAAAAAAAAAAAAAAAACATTATTCACAGAAAGCTATTTTTGGCAATATTTTACAGCATCTCATACTGTCTACGTGACCAAAAGAACCGCAACATCCTGCATGAATGAAGAAATGATCTTCTTCATGCATAGTGGTTATTAAGCACATGAAAAACTGAGTCATTCGTGGTCTTTATACGCATTTTTTATAAAATAGGTTTTCTCTCTGAGGTCACAAATGCATCTTGAGGGCTTCATTAACTTGGTTTCAATTTTAGTTTGCAGGACGATAGGCTGACAGAAGGGGACAGAAACTGAATCAAACAAATGATGAAGCTATTGTTACTGTCATCTTTTTAGCAGACACTTCCTAAATGGACCTCTTCTTGTTAATGTTCTCCGTGTTAATAAGGCAGCATCTGTACAACAGGTTCCAGACCAAAGATAAGGTTAGAGAGCACACCAAGAAAGCAAATATCCTACCTGTGCATTTTAATGTTGTGTTACACACCTGTTTCTTTCCCATTTCAGTTCTCTTGTTATTTCTCCATTCCAAGCCTTCTGCAGTGTGACTGCAGGGTAGAGTCACAGCAGTTTTCCTCATGGAGAGTTTCTTAGGCATCTGAGGTGTCACTGAGAAAAAAATAATTTTAATAGAAACATTTTACTCAAAACCATACACAGGGGTATTGTCTAGAACTTTTCAGAAAAGCATTTATTTTCTAGTAGCAATATTCTCAAAGCTGACTGGCACACAAAGTGGGACGATACAAATGCTGGCATTTGAGCTAGTCCGTTTGCTCTCCCTTTCCTTCAATGTCAGGGAAAAGAAACAGACGCTTCTATAGCACTATTCATCTTGTCCCAAAAGAGACATCTAAAAAAGATCAGATTAGTCACTCCCTTTATAAACAGTCTATATTTACTTCTATATCCATTGACTGGCTATGCAAGAACCTACTCCATACAAAATCAAAGTCTGACTTCCCAGAACTGTAAAGGTTCCCACCACTGCTGGTAGCAAGAGCATACTTTGCTTTCTGCTCTAGAAACTGAAGCAGGGAAAAATTCACTTTAGAACATGAATTCAGCTTTAGAATGTGAATTTCCCAGAGCTGGGCATGCATTATGACCACACTCTTGAAGAGTTGTGGTATTCTGCTCAGCAGAAGATAGACTGGCACTTTGTCTCTAACAAGCGTAGCCTCATAGGAATACATCTTGAACAGCAAAAAGCATCTTTTATTTGCTTTCTAAAGATTTCCATTGTTAATCATGAAATGTGCCTTGTTTAGTTCCCTTGCTCTTCCAGGAAACTCTTCTAGTACATGCAGCATGTAAAACCTTCTGCACTTTCCTTTACCACTGCTTGATGTGGGAGTGAGTTCAAAGGCTTATTTAGTCTTTCTTCAGCTCCCTCTGTTGCTGATGGAGAGAAACAGCCTCTTCCAGAGTCAGTTCTTCTCCAGACCAAATCTAAGTCCTGAAAGTATGATCTGTGCTCTGAATGACAAACAAGCCTTACCCTAAGGTGAGTTCGTAAGTGTCTACTGGCAGACAGGACCTTTGTCAGTACCTGTCACCTTAGATACTGGAGGAGAAACTAACAAGGCACACTGCACCTTGAGTGGGTCATCACAGAGCGTACACAGCATCACCTCCAGGCATGCAGACCGGTCCAGGTTCTGCAGTTGTAGCCAGGTCTGGGGTATCCACGTGCAAGGCAAAGGAAAAGCAGCAGGAAGGAAAGGAAAGAAGTACGGGCCTGGCTTTCCTCTCTTTCCCTGTCAGCAGTGTAATTCTGTTGACAGGAAGCTGGCCCTGAGCTCACCCTGCCTGCGAAGCGCTACACAGACTGCCGCCGCTGCACACCACAGCAGCCACTGCCTTTGTCCCCTGGGACACGGGGAAACACCACCCCACAGAAGTCCCTGCATGAGGCCGTCCCCTATATGTGAAGATACTCTTCGTCTGACCTGGCGTCTCCCCGGGTGTGTCGCTGGGCTGGGTCCCCCCCAGGGCACGGCGGCGAGCCCTGCAGGCCCCGCGCGGCTCCTCAGCGACGCCTCCCGCGTGCAGCCGCTGCCATCTTGTGGCGATGGGGCTGCTGGACAGCGGGCCCCGGGCCACCGGCCTCCTCCTCACGGAGCTCCTGAAGCTCGAGTACGCCGTGCTCTCCGAGGCGCCGGCCTGCACAAACGGAGGGAGCCCAAACACCAGATCAGTCATCGCTCAGCGTTGCTCTGTCCCTTCGCGCCGTTTCAAATCTGCGTGGGCTCGGCCCGGCTCGGAGCAGCGGGACATGGCAATGGGCATAGGGATGGCTGCCGACATCCACGGGTGAGGACAGCAACTCAGGGTGCTGCGAGGTTCATCCACACAGCTCCTGGGGACGCTGGACGCGGGAGCAGAGCTTGTCTGGTCTGCATTCACCGAGTTACGATGTACTACTGTGTTAGGACAGAAGCGTCAGCTCAGATGAGCAACTTTTTACACCGTCACGTGTAATTGGTGTAAATTCAATGACTTGCTTGTGAACAGGTTCAGCTCATGACAAGGTAAAGTATATTACTCTGTACACAGCAAGTGATGGGATTTCCTTTTCCACATCACACAGGGGAAGCAGCAACTCTCAACTGCAGTAGAATAACACAGGAGTCGTTCAAAGCTAGGAGCAGTCACGACTTTCAGGTCGTTGATCAGCACAACATTTACCTTTCCTCAAAGAAATACTCAAGAAAACTGAAGTAAGGAAGTTAAGAACTCAAAGGATGTAAGTATAAAAGACAAGTACATAGTGAGGAAAAAAATGGATAAACGTAATAAATTTTAAAAAAGGGGGGGGGAGGGGAAGGGGAATGCGGTAAGGGAAGGGAAGGGAAGGGCAGGG
>CM021797.1:17941695-17963430 GCA_011076525.1 Nettapus auritus
GTTTAGTTCAGCATCTTTGGGCTGGTCTCTCATAAGAGCATTCAGCAAACCTATCTTAGCTGTTTGGAACCAAGCTCGTTTTCTGATCTTTTCCCAGAGAAGGTCTTCTGCTTTCTGAATCTTCTCACCACCAGCATGCCATGCTCATGGTGTTATATTTAATGTTACACTTAATTTATTTAGCCATACAAAATAAAGATCAAATGACAGATTTACATTTCTTCCTTTTAAATCCATACATAAAAGGCAATTCTTAAATAAGCGTGTCAGAGAAGTTGAATAATACTGAATAAAAGACTGCTTTTCAGACAGTTTTAAGGCAATATTTTAGGGCAACAAGTGAAAGTATCAACAACAGTAAGGAAGCACTGCAAGTATAATGGGCTTCAGAATCATTGGATACTTCTGTAAATATTCATAGTATATTATGCATTAAGTTTTGTTATTTTTTCATTATTTCTGACATAATGTTCTGTGCAAATTACAAGCTATCAAGATGTAACTTGAACTCTAGCATCCTGCATGGATTTTCTGAAGTCAAACACACTCAAACTTGCTTTTGAAGTCAGCACTAGTCATCTGTGTTTGGTTTCTCACTACAGCTTTGTTCCTTTCATCACCATTTCTGTCCCCTCTACTGAAACTCTTAGGGCTCACTGCCGGGCAGACATCAAGCCTCACATAACCCCTAGGTCAGAAGAAACATCCATATAAGTACTGAAATTTCATAGTATATAACAAGCATCTCTCTGTATATAGAACTGCATGAAACACTTTATAAAGTCTTGTTAAAATAAATGAATGTAGAGCTTAGCTATTTAGAGAATGTGGTAGAAACTGCTGAATATACCATTATCGTATTGTATAAATCAAACATAGTTGAGGTGATATCAAAGCCCACAAAAAGCAACAGACACCCAAATTCCAGGTTTCGCCTTTGAAAAGTCCTGTTCTAAAGAGGTACCCTCTGACTGAAGGAAAAAAAAAAAAAAAAAAAGAAGAAGAAAGCTGACAGAAAGGCAATAGCAAATGGACAGAAAGAAAGAAATGAAGAAAATCTAAAGAAGACATGAAGAAAGATAGAGAAAAATTATTATTTATTTTCCATGAGTATTCACCACTACATGTCAATGTACCTTCAGAGACGGAGGGCAAGAAGCAAACACCTTTAAAACACTAAACTATTAAAGGCAGACAGAGAAGTCACCAGACTTGCATGACTTTGAAGTTGAGAGTGTCTTTCACAATCGCCTCAGCAAAACATGACTGGAGCTGCATGGCTTAGGTCTGAGACTCAGCTAACTCATTCTGCTCTTGTGCAGACCTTACATCTTCTTATCTCCCCGTAGCCAGCAGCCAGGTAGGCAGTAAAAAAAGCAACCTATTTTCCATCATGTTTTGTGTCCCCCCAATTAAATATATACATATATATATATTTGTGATTTTCTTCCCTTTTGATAACCTATAAAGAAGGTTTTTTCTGCTTTTACAAAGTTTTACAAAGCTGCCTGTGTCACACAGCATCTCATGCAAACGGGCTTCTGCAATACTGCTCTCCCTGCTAAGGTCAGGGGCACCTGAGGGGCCCAGGGGATGTGCCAGAGCTGCATCACAGACACACAAATGAGGCCCGAGGCAGTTCTCAGGGTAGCGTGCAGGCGAACACTGCAGTTATTCCACACGGGTCAGCCAAACAGAGCAATCTGCATCGTTAGGTGGAGGAGCACACTTTTCATTCCATTTTTTTTTTCCTAGCAGGAGGCATTTTCCTACTTTACCGAGTGCTCTGGAGCCCAGCAGCGGCACCATGAAGTGAAACATCTGCTTCTGCAACAGGGACAAAACGAGCAGCGTGTCCTTTTTAGTCCGAGTTGCAAGTTTCGTGTTTCAGCTCCTCCTTCGCATTCCGGCCCTGCCCCGGCTTCTCCCCGAAGTTTTCGAAAATGGAGCCTCTCACGACTGCTTACCCTCTGAAATACTCAGTGCCCAAAGCCAGGGTCTTTGTTGTTTTTCTGTCAATGGTTTTGTGTACTGCAGTTCTCTGCATACTGCAACTCAGATTTTTTAAACCTAAAACCAAAGATTTTTATTCTTTCGAAGTCAAGGATTCACGAGGAAGGATCGTTTCATTGGAGAAGTACAGAGGAAAAGTAAGTTACAGCTTCATTTTATCTTTTTCTTGAATCTTTACTGAAAAAGTGACATCCATTGGTAAGAAAACAATAAGGTTGATTGTGGGAATTTATGGCAGAGATTTGTGCTAACTTCCTATTAAGTAAACAGTAAGCTACAGATATTTTTTTCTAGGCCTGCTTCCAGAATTAACTATTAGAGCTAATAAATGAAGAAAGAATTATAATAAATCAATCCAATATAATAATGGAATTTGTGCATTTTAATCTTAGTTAAGAATTATAATGTGTTGTGTTGAATTTTAGATGCTGATCTGAGAAATATCATTTTAATGCCTATTCTAAATATCTGTTTTGTTTTGTTTTGCTTTGCTTTGCTTTTTTACATGCTTATGTTTAAACAAAGCTGTAAGTTTAAGTTTATCCATTTACAGGATGTTTAAAGAAGGATGTCTCAAAGTAAATACCTCCAGCAGCTATCACTCTTATCGGTTTAATGAAATTATGATCAGAGAGATTAAGTCTAGCTCGCAGGTAGGAATAGTGTGGTAGTTGGATATGCCACGTTAAGTCTTAATTGAAATCTTTGTGCCATCTCAGGTTTCTTCCTCAATGTTCTGACTTTATTTCTTCCAAGGCAACTTTGGTTGTAAACGTGGCGAGTTACTGCCAGAACACAGACAAAAACTACATCGCCCTGCAAGAGCTACACAGGGAGTTTGGTCCCTCCCACTTCACTGTGCTGGCCTTCCCCTGCAACCAGTTCGGAGAATCAGAGCCTAGCTCAAGCCAGGAAATAGAGGCTTTTGCCAAAGGAAACTATGGAGTAACTTTCCCTGTTTTCCACAAAATCAAGATCCTGGGATCAGAAGCAGAGCCCGCGTTTAAATTTCTAATAGGTAACTATTTTCTTTGGTATACTGAGCTGCCTGCAACCACAGTATTCACCCTCCATTCCAGCAGAAGTTTGTTTGACAGGCCTAATCTGAGTACACATCATAGTCTATGGAGAGAAACAGGCACTCTTTGCCCACTATTTGTCTCATTTGAGTGTGGATATTGAGGAATAAAAAGGTCAGAAGACCCTGAAAGCATCTGTTTCTCCCCACTGAAGATAAAAACAGCTTACTGTGACCAGCCCAGCTAGAAACATCCAATCTGATGGATATATAAACCAGAGTGCAAAGACTCCCCCTACAAAATCTTGCTTCAGATTATATGACTTAAGTTGGAAAACAACTTTTCTTACAGAGAAAAGTGTAACAATAGGTGTCTTAATATTACTGGAAGATATAGCATAAATGCGTGCAGATCAGAAGATTCATTTTTTAGCAGAGTCATATGTCTGCCTTATGTGGGATCCATTGCAAACCATAAACATACAGTAGGATATATAACCACTAATTTGCATTAATTTATCTTGTGACCTTAGGGCCCAACCTGTAAAATGGGCTTCCACAAATATTGTGAAGTCCTGTAACAGCAAACATTTACTGACTTAGAGCCTCATACTCTCACAAGCAAAATGAAACTATTTAGTTGACCAAGAAGCTCACAAACCTAAAGCTGGCTTAAAAAGCCTCCCTGAATTTTCCTGAGCTTTGGCCAGGTCTTTGATCCATACTAAACACTGATATTATGTAAGAAAGTATACTTAGGACATAACCATTCGCTATAAAATCTTTTTAACTAGAAAATGGGGTAGGAGAAGGCCCAAACTTTTGTTCCATTTCCCTGCCCCAGGCAGGATCACAAGTACCTAACCAATACTGGAGGTGATTCTCCAAACTATTGCAGTAGTCCTATGAGAAACTCCAAAACCCCCCAGCCTGTTCCAGTTCTTCACAACCCATTGTCAGAAAGCTCTTTCAACATCTAAATGAAATGTCTCACACCACTTAATATTGCTTCTTGCTATATTCTCTGTGATACCTTTTATGTTCCTGAAAATTATCATCATGGCCCTCCTCATTTAGGAGTCTTTTAAGCGGTCGTAATTATCATTGCCACCGTGTTTCTTCCTACCTCCTCTTAGGCATGTCACTGAAGACGTCAGGTAAAGCCTTGTCGCTCTGAGTTGCCCAGATGTCAGGTGGAATTTCCGAATGCGCTCTGGAGGTGCCTCTCAGTTCGTTACAGAAAAGACTAGGGCAAGTAGGTATCAGAGTTGGGTGGGATGAATCCAGGCCTCGGACTCTGATTCTGACTCAAGTGCAATCAATGTCAGACATTAATACCTACATAAAAACAGGACTCCCATATTCACACATTCAGTTCTTACTTGACATACTGTTTGCACAAAGGGAAAAGGGTCCTCTGGTACTTAAATATTTTGACATAAGGTCTTTCTTTTCCTGAGTTCCTCTGCTTCATATGAAATTACTGTGTATCTTCAATTAAAGAAGCAACTGTTTCTTTCATTTGGTTGTCTAGACAATCAGAGGGTTGAACATCTTCATGCTGCATCCCCTTCTGACTCTGACTGGTAGCTAGCATTTTTCCGGCACTGTCAAGATAGTCTGTGCAAAAAGAATTCACTGGCAGCATAACATGATGCCAGGGCTTTCACACAACTACTTATTGTTGCTTTCACTGCAGCAAGGCATTTTGACAGTAAGACCGTGTCCAAACTTCTAGGAAAGAACAAGGTAGGATTGCTTCTAAATATATAGGTGAAGAATCACTGCAGGATAATGAAACAATTAGAAGAGTAAGGGAGTCACTAAAATGATCCAATACCATTCTTACAGATTCTTCAAAGAAAGAGCCTCGGTGGAATTTCTGGAAGTACTTGGTCAGTCCTGAGGGTAAAGTTGTGAAATTCTGGAGACCTGAAGAGCCCATAGAAAGTATCAAGCCAGAAGTAGCATCATTAATCAGGCAAATCATCATGAAAAAAAGAGAAGACCTTTGAAAAAGCCATTCACTCCATGAATCCATTCAACAGCATGGTTGTACAGCCTTAACTACATTCCTGAGAAATGCTGCTAGAAGTTAAACCATCAGGTGATTTTTAATTTTTTTTCTCTTTAGTGTTAGTATTTTCAGCTACACTATGTCAATTAATGTTGGGTTGGCTCCTGCACCAGCCTTGAGAGTGAGCCACTGAGGTCAATGAGAATGGCAAGACACTTGGTACCTTGCAGGCATGGACGTTCAATTTGCATGATGTTTCTGAATGTTTCTTTACATTTGCTAATAGCTAATGGCAGTTTTCACCAGCAGGAAGATAGCTAAAAGGAAGAGGATGGGTGATAAATTACTCAGTATTTGCACAGAAGACATTTTGTTTCCCATCTACCAGTGACAAATTGGTTTTGAGACAAATGCAACTGACCATACTAGCTTTGCAATATTGACAGAGGAAAATTACTGAACTGTGGAGCTTTCAACTAAGTTGTAAAAACCTGTACATAGAAAGTAATATTATTAAAGGAAAAGGAAAACAAAAAAATGCAAAACTGTTTGCTTGCTGGCTTTGTGTGGTTTGATTCGTTGTACTTTTCACCTTTACAGCAACCTCTTTATCCTGCTCCGTATATTGCCATGCAATACAATGCCTTGACAGTGCACACGTCCTGCTGGATTTCCTGTCTTCTGACCTGGGTGAAGGCAGGGTTTGTGTGCATATACATGGCAGCTTACAGCAGGAGTCAAAGGGCAACAAAAATAGACGGCATGGCTCTCTAACAAACATCCTCAAGCACAGCCTTTTGAGGCTATCCAATACAATGCTCCTGAACCACTTAATAAACAAAGTCTTCAACAGAGACATTTGAAGGGGACAAAGGTTCATGCCTCAAGCCTTGCTCTTCTCACCTTGCAGTTTCCCCTCTCCAGCATGTAACTGCAATGCCATTTCCAGTTCTATTCCATTGTTCTAGTTCAAACTGCCAAGTATTCTGATTGATCTGTCTGATGAAGGGAGAAAATAAATTGGAACAAAGAACCCCATGCCAGCTGTCTGAAAGGAAAGCTGAGAGAACAGGAACAAAAGAAATCAGTATCTCATATATGAAAGTGAGCAGGCAGAATTAGTGCTGCTCTGTAAGACTAGCAATGACTGAAAATAATTGAATAAAAAAAAAAAAAAAAAAAAAAAAAAAAAAACTTTTGCCTGAGAAAATTTCTTACTGCTTGGTCAGAATCTGATACATCTATCTGTAGAAATGTGAGTATAAGTACCGTTCTAATGTGGGTACCGTTCAGTCCTGAATCTGAACAGAGTTTAATTTTTTCAAGGTTACAGTTTGATTAGTGTTCCTCCAAAAACTCGCTGTTTATATTAATTGTTCTTCATAAGACATGCCAACTATTCCAATGTAATATTTAAGGCAGATCACTGGTAAACTAAACACTTCCTTCTTAAAACGAAGTTATTCCAAGGTAAAAATAAAGCATCTTTAACTGTCAAATTTGCACAGACTCAGAAAGGAGAATAACTAAAAAGAAAAATATAGCACTGTTATACAAGCACACATTTACCTGTACTCACAAGTCAGCACAATAATAGATGTATGCATGTTTGTATAAATACCCACTTATTGTTTAAATTGGAAATAGCATATAAAATATATATACTAAACTAAAATCACTATGAACAGATTAAAACCCATTTATTGGACCTTTCAATAATCCCAACAGCTTCAGCTAAAACTGCCTTTAAGGTTAGCAGAATTCAGTCCGTGAATGTTAAGGTTTCTTCAATTACATTTAAGCATAACCTATTGCATCCTTGATCCTAATGCTTCCTTTATTTCTATCCCTCACTCTTTAGTTGTTGTTTTTTTCTCCAACAAATACTATTAACCTGTCAGCTCCTATTTCCAAAAATTTACCCAGGAGTGCAAGTATTCTAAATCTACTTCAGTCACTGGATATGTCCCTGTTAATTAAAGGGTTGTCAGAAAATATTTGTTTGGTGAGACCATACATCAATGTTCCAGTAAATACGAGCAATACTAAAGGAGCTGCGAGGTCATAGGATGACTTCCAAAACAAAATTTATGTCAGACCAGAACCCCTTTTTCTCATGCTCCTGTCTCTGACAAAAGAGGTTGCTTGTACTCTCAAAGAGCAGTCTACAGACCATGTTATCACCTGACCTGTCTCAGTCATGGTGAAGCCAAAAAAACACCAAGTGTGCAAACAATTACACAGACAAATTTTGAACTCTGGCTCTGGGCAACACAGATGTTGCTCCTGTCATTCTGAAACATCCCGTGTGAATGACATGTAGCCCTAGTGGCTTGATTTCTCCATTTAAAAAGCAAAAATGAATGCTATTTCCACATCTGAGTGTGCCCCTAGAGCACAGTCACGAAGAAGGAAGGGCTCTGTAGAAGCACTTCATGTCAGTCCTTGTTACAGCAATACATCTCTTACTGCTGTCTGTGGCTCTAGTTTGGTTCTACTCGTGTGGAATTGACAAACTCCTGAGCACCTATGATTCATGAGAAATTTCTTTCCCTAACCCCCTTTGCTCATTTTAAACTATTTTTTGATCAAAGGAAGCAAGTTTCAGAGAATCAAAAGTGCTGCTTTTCTGCCAGCTCCCATTTAAGTCAACTTAGCCGAAGCTGAAGCCACACACCTCTCCTCCTGCAGAAAGACCTGCAGCTGTTAAGAAAAAGCTGAGAGTTTCCAAATCGCTTCTTTGGTTCCACTGTCTTCTTTTTGACACTGCCCTGAATGCTCCAAAGGCCTTAGCCTTTGTTTGTAAGGCTCTGTTTAGCCTTAGGATCATATTTAGTGGTGGAAGAAAACATATCCACAGGGGGCCCAAACCTGAAACTTTTACTAAAGTTACTGAACTTACATAAATTAGTAATTTCTTTAGAAACCAATTGGATTAGCTGCGTAATTGTGTAAAATACAGTTAAATATATTTTTTTACATGCACACAGTTTGTGTAACCTAGCACACATTCTTCCAGTCAGGGGAACTCATCTAGCACAGGGCCCCACACCAGCTAAGGATGCGATGAGGTATTATAGCAACAGTCTTATATTCCTGTCTCAGCGGTGATGCAGTGATGTGCTGATGTGGCGGTGTAGTTAGTTGCTGGCGTATGGAGAGCAGCTAACTAACAATACACTGCCTAATCACCACACACAGCACTAAGATCAGCTTAATTCTGGAGAGCTTCACAACGTTGTTCCCATTTCTCTTCCTAGAAGGCCTCCACTTAGACGGTTTGCAAGGTACGTTACTTGCTTTATTTGAGTGCTCCTATAACAAAGAGTTTATTTTGCACTCCATAAAGGGAAAGTGCAGAGATGAGGTTAGAGGTAACATTCTGATGCCTGTGCATGTGATAGAAGCTTACAGTGTAGTATGAGTCAAAAGGATCATTTCCTTCCAGCCTGTAACCTGCCAAAGAACAATACATGTCTTATTACTGCTGTTGTCTCCTGATGAGAATATGTGCAGTTTTTTAGGGCACCCATGTTCACAAATAAAGCCATTAAGCAAGGGGAGAAAAAAAGCTTTAAAATTGACTTCTGTTTTATAGAATAGTAATTATTGCTCAATTATAGCCTTCAGGCAGTTAGTGAAATGTGATTTTAAGCCTTTCCAACTTCTAATTACTCAATGCAAAAAAAAAAAAAATCATTTAATAAAATCTAAAAAACAAGTAAATAACATGTTTTTAATTGTTCTTCTTTTGCTTTAAGAAAACTTCCAGAGAAATTAAAGTTGTTTGAATTTTTTTTCAAACCTGAAATAATTATTAAATTATTTACCTGCTTGTTTCAAGCATTTGTAAACTTCCTACTACCTTGGTATCTAAAAGCAGACAAAAAACAGAATCTAAACCGACCAAAAATTCTCTCAATTCTTTGGATAAGGGGAATACGACATACTACTATAATACTGAAAATGAGCCTGACAGTCAAAAACCAGTAATAATCAAATGGACACAAAACATTCCTCATACAAAAGCAGTAGCTCTCCAGTTTGATGCTAAAGGCATGTGCATCAGGATAGCAACTGCATGTTAGCTGATGTCAGAATTTCAACCAGCTAACATACACTGCCATCCCGTCACACACAGGTGCACCACTTCCCGTACTGGAAATTAGATTCAACATACACGGCGATGGACTGGCCCTGCAGCAGGTGACAGTGCAGTAGTGACTGCTACGTTCAAATACAGCAGCCACCTAACAGCACACTGCCTACCAGCCACAGAGTTCGTGCAGAGTGAGATTTCTCCTGAAATGCACGTGCCTGGAGACATCTACCTGAATTCCGCATTGTTTACCTCATTCAAGTTTCATGTTTAATATAAATATGAACACGTGTATGTTCAAGCAGTAAATACTTACATGCAATGGATGACACAGATAAGTTTCTGACTCAGTAAGACTTGAATTAAAGTAATTGTACAAAACCCACATGGAATGGGAGAAGTATCAGACTCCAGACTATCAAAAAGGAATTGGAAATTGTTGCTGTTTCTTGCCTTGCCTTGTACCAGCACCAGAGTAGTATGTTATCTCCAGGAGTTCCTTAGTATCATACACACTTACTTCAGTCCTTTTCTTCCTTGAGCATCCATACTGGTCACTGTGAGAGCCCATGCCTGGGACTAGATGAGTGAGGAGTGTAACTCAGTGTAGTTAATTTTCTTTTTTTGAAATACAAATCAGTTTTTGTATTATACAGAATTTTCCATGATGCTTTTGAATGCAACAATATGGAGTGCAGCTAGCAGCTGTTCATACCTCTGAGACAACAGCCAGCTAACAGGCACTGCCAGACTGCTACACTCTGCTGTTTTGGCCACTGCCTCCCCCTCAGCCCCTGTTAGAACCTCCTTCTCCAGAGCCCAGTCATTGCTCACTTTAACAACACAGCTTTTCCCACGGGGTCACCTACAGAACATTTTTATTTTGGAGTGACATTCTCAGTGTGCTGGTGGCAACATTTATATGTGCACTGCTTATCTCCTAGTTCAGCACTTTTAGTATGGTCATTCCTTTTACACCTTCACCCAGTCCATCACTTTATGCATTCCATTCTCACTGGGTTTTGTGATATTTGTCAAATCTGTAAGGTGCAAGCTGCCTGTATTTTGCATTTTGCTTACTGTCAAGCATATTGTTGGTGAATATTATGTTTTTTACCTGTGTACCTACTGTATATACATGAGTTCTGTGTGGTCCTTTTTATCTTTACCACCCTCTAAATGTGGACAAATCAGCTTGCAGTGCCAGTAGGAAGACATTGTAAATCTGCACAATCTCTTCAATCCAATCAAGCAATGCTTGCTTTTAAACAGCAAGTAGTCCTTCTAGTGCCAAGAGAGAATCCTGCGTGTTTTTGAATCCTTCCCTCAACAGGTGTCACTATCATAACTTGTGTCTTTCAAACATTTCAGATCTTGAAGTTAAGAAAGCAAGTTAAGGATTAACAGGAAAGGAAAATTATAAATTATTTTTTTTCAAAATCACTGATTTTCTACAGCTTCCTCCTTTCCTTCCCCCGACAATCAAAAAAAGCCACACTAGCGCAACACACACAGCGAGGAGCGAAGTTCTGTGCCTGCCCTTACCTCGATCACTTTCTGTAGGCTTTGCTCTCTGCTCCGCTTCAGGTCTTTTCCGAGCGTTCTCATCACCTTTTCCTTGAAAGAAACAGAGACACAACACTTAGCACACGCACGGGCCTCAGTAGGGCCACAGTTCCCTCACCCTGCATCGCCTGTGGCCAAGCCTGGCCACTTGCGAGGTTTCACAACCCACTGAAGGGGCTGGTGGTGGCCGTCAGCCAGCTCCTTGGATGTGACCATCCCCAGGCTACCAAGAGCCACCCAACGTCCCCATGGAGCGCTGGGCACCCCAAGCACAGTTACCCATAACAAATCCTCATCCGTCCTCGTCCTCCTCACAGCGGACTTCTCTAATTTCCACTCCATCTCTGCCGGGCCCGGCTGAACCCACCTCCTCAGGTGAGCTGGTGGCCTGACACATAGGAGGGGGACAGCGCAGGTGTGGGGAAGGCAGGCTTGTGGGCACGGAAACTTATGGGGACGCCAGCTTGTGGGGACGCCAGCTTATGGGCACGCCAGCTTGTGGGCACGGCAGCTTGTGTCCAGCCCCTGGGCCGGGGTACCGGTGCCGTCCCGGCTGCCGGGCACTGCCCTCCCGTCAATTTAAGCACCCGCGGGCGTCCCTCCCGCTCCCTCCCCGGCCCGGCGCTGCCCGCCGGCGGGACGCGGCGCTCCCGGGCTGTGTGGCGGCGCCAAGGAGCGGCGGCGGAGGCGGGCGGCCGAGGGCGCGGCGGGAGCCGGGCGGCCGCGGGGAGAAGCGGGGCAGAGGCGGGAGGGCCTGCCGCCACCCCGGGACGGGCAGCGGGGGGCAGGGGTTTTGTGGTGTGGTTCCCCAGACCCGAACCTGAGTGGGACCTGGCGGGCAGCACGAGAAACCGCGCTCGCGGCTGTAGCTTGGAATCGTTTGGTTTAAACTCATAGACAGGACAGGGGGGAAGCTGTGCGGGACCGTGTTATCCCAGCGAGTTGCGTACTTACGTGTTTTACCGTCACTCATAGTCACTTTGTCACTCGTTTCTACCCCAAGGACCTGACTATAGATTTGGTGGAAAAGAAATCAAAGATATTTTTGCTGCAAGACAGGGTTTAGCTAAATCCAAAGAAATGGGAGGAGGAAAAAAAAAAAAAAAAAAAAAAAAAAAAAAAAAAAAAAAAAAAAAAAATTTACCACTATGTATATGTTCCATATGTTACTCAAAATAAGTTCAGAACTGTTGTTTTTCAGTCTTTGTAATAGGTATGAAATTTTGGAGCCATGTCGCTTCAGTTTTCAACCAGCAAAAGCTGAGAGGCACACACCATGTAAAAGCCCATTTTCCCCCATTCTAGCTTTTGTGTCTTAGAATCAACATTAGAGGTGTTAATTTCTAAGAGTATGAGGTGCAATGCCACTTAGAGAAATGTGGTCAGTCTCCTTCTCTTACAGTTTCACTCTTTTCCCCCAGGAGAAGAGAGATTTTTCCGACTTCCAGTTGGAAATGTCCTGTTTGACAAAAGAATTCTCCTGCAAAAATCTGCTCATGTAAAGTCCCCCTTCCCCAATCGATTAAATTCCTGTAGCTGCCAATGTAACACGTGGAAAGGAACATCATACAAGCAAGATAATGGAGGGGAATATTTTTATTAATACCTTAGTACTAGGCAAAACTTAAAAGTCAGAGGTAGAGCTATTACGACAAATCAATGTAAAACTTTCAAAAGCACCATTTTATTACCTAAGTGTTCATCAGTAAGGACAGAGCTAAGGACACCGAGGCTACAAAGTAGCTGAGTCACTCAAGATCATTTTAATGCTTGCTGTGAAACAATACACACAGCATTGCAGGACTTCCATCACAAAGGCTTGTTTGCAATGCTTCAGGCGTTCGTTTAACTGAATATGAGCTCTTCCTACAAGAGTAACGTTCAACAAACATTGCCAGAGAGAGGTTCTCTGCACAGCCTCTGCCTAACAGCAGCTGCTGGCAAGCACTGCAAAACCAGCTCCTTCTAATACACAGTGAATCAGCAAGACTCAAACGAAGCGTATCAAACAGGTACCTATTAGACCAGTGTCTGGGCCTCTAATGAAGCTTTTACTTAGTGTAACTTACTGAGAAGTTTCTTTCAGATGAGCAAATCTGTAGCAATGCAATTTTACATGAGACTAATTTGTCTCACAGTGCAAGGAAAGGGTTTGCAGTCTGAGAACTAAATGGTCACAAACTGGAATAAAAGCCAGAAGTCTTTCAAAGTCAACAAGCTTTTGTTTCAGCAAAGTAGAATTAGGATTAATCAAACTTCAGTGGAGAAAATGTTAAAAAATATTTCACAACCTTTACCTAAAATAATTATTATAAAGCAGTTTTCCAGTTGTCAAGGTCAAATCAAATATGTTCCTAATTTTACTAAAAAGTGAGAGCTATAAGCTGATGGGCAAGTGTGTAATTCAGAATTCTAGAAACAGATGTCCCTTGTTGAATATGATACTGTTAACTCCACTTGCTGATACTTTCAGTATGCCTTGTCCTGTGGAAGCAACTCTAAGTTCTGTTGAGAGCCTGTTTGTGTTCATCCCCTGCACACTGACCTCGTGAACAAATCATGAGCCAACACACACATAGGCCTTAGTTATTTTTTCTGTGCGTCATCTTCATTACACCAGGCCTGAGTTTACTCATCTTGTAGCTTAAAATTCTGCGTGCAGCTTGAGAAAAATAAACTAATTGCAGATGAAGGGCAGTGCACAAACTATTCCCAGCGGCTGGGTGACACCTGGTAACTTGTTAGGACTCTTGATGATGTGGCTGCTACCTGAGAATCCAAGAGGGAAAAGAAGGTGAGATTAGCAGAGGAAGGCATTAAAGACTAAGTAATGTGACCCACTGCAAGAGTCCAACCTTTCAGGGAACACCCCTAGGGACAGTGACAGCACCTCTTTCCGAGCAACCTGCTCCAATGCCTGACTGCTCTTCCTAAGAAGAAATATTTCCTAATTTCAAACCTGAACCTCCCCTGCCACAACTTGAGGCCGTTCCCTCTAGTCCTATCACTAGTTATCTGTGAGAAGAGGCCAACCCCAGATCCTCAGACCTTCCTTTCAGGGAGTTGTAGAGAGCCATAAGGTCTCCCCTGAGCTTCCTCTTCCCCAGACTAAACAACCCCACTTCCCTCAGCTGCTCCTCACAGGACTTGTGTTACAGGCCCTTCACCAGCTTCGTAGCTGTTCTCTGGACGTGCTCCAAGGACCTCCATGTCCTTCTTGTAGTGAGGGGCCCAAAACTGAACACGGTACTTGAGGTGCAGCCTCAGCAGAACAGAGTACAGGGGGTAATCACCTCCCTGGTCGTGTAAAGGTCATAATGATTAAATATCTTCATTTCACTGCAGACTCATTTTAGACTCCACATTATGGAACATATACAGACAATTGCTAAGTTATTTCACTTACATACTGGAAATGTGGATTTCCAGTGCTCAGTTTGCAGTTCACTGTAAAAACATTCCCCTCACAAACTGTGTAATTTGTCCCTGATGGCAGTAGATGGTGCTGATATGTTGTGCTCAGTACATCCTTGAAAGAAAGGATCATCAAATCACCATCTTAATCCCATAGTAATTTATGTGTTGTGTTGTTTTTTTTTGTTGGTGGTGGTGGTGGTGGTGGTTTTGGTTGTTGTTGTTGTTGTTTGTTTGTTTGTTTGTTTGTTTTTCTCATCTCCTTATCCTTGAGGTCTCTTCTTTCTAATTTATCATCAGCATCAGCAGACTCAGAATTCACTGAGATAAAATACCAGTTTGTATTTTGAAGGTGAGATGTGGACATCAATAGCAAGCTTCATAATGTTATCGGAGAATTAAGCAGTGTCTGAAACAAGACTTTCCAGGAAAAGTTGGATTCCTCACACATAGGCTGCTGACCAAGCACCAGCAAGAGCAGTAGAGGTTCATGTATCTCAGGATGTGGTACTGAGGGTGCTCTTTGCCAAATGCTTGCTGACAAGAGGTGATGCTAGCCTATGCTGAGTTCTGACAATTAGAAAGATCACACGAAGAAGTCATAGAAAATCATCTTAAAGCAATCGAATCACAGAATATCCTGAGGTGGAAGGAACCCACAAGGATCACTGTGTCCAACTCCTGGCTCCACACAGGACCACCCAAACATCAGACCTTCTGTCTGAGAGCATTGTCCAAATGTTTCTTGAACTCTGTCAGGCTTGGTGCTGTGACCACAGCCCTGGGGAGCCTGTCCCAGTGCCCGATCACCCTCTGGGTGCAGAACCTTTCCCTAACCCCCAGCCTGACCCTCCACTGTCCCAGCTCCATGCCGTTCCCTCGGGTCCTGTCGCTGTCCCCAGAGAGCAGAGCTCAGCGCCTGCCCCTCTGCTCCCCTCATGAGGGAGGAATAGATCAGAGGTTGTCTCTATTTCAGTGAAAGAGAAATGGAAGTGAGGTATCCAAAGGTTAGAAAGACCTTTCTGCCTGAGGAGCTCAGGGACTTTAACATCGAGTGCATACAGGACTAAGTCAATATAATTCTTTCACAACCTAATTAGTTTACCAGAGCAGATGTAACCACTGTCTGTGATACCCAACTAGGTAAACTAAAAAAGGTGTAAGCAGCAGTGTTAAGAAAAAAGTGACCCTTTCAGAAATGGGAGGGGTTAATCCAAATAATATTTAACAAAGTTTTGAGTTGCTCTTTGAAATAGGTGGGGAAAACTTGTTGGAACCATTTTGATGATTTTTTTTTTCCCTTTTGCAGTTGCAAAGCAATAAGAGATTTCTGGGAAGTAAAGCTTCAAACTTCCTGCCAGCAAGAAAAGGCAGCCCCAGCATTGTTAGGAACTCACAGAACAGAGGTCTTGAGATATGGAAATTTCTTAGTTTTTCTTCCTATATTTATTCACTATTCTCTCTGGCTGTCAGCTAGTATCCCAGAAAGATCCCAGTCTTGTTGTCTGCTCAGTTATTTCAGTGCTGAGATAGCTGTGAGTGGATTAGAGGAACAGTTCTTACAGTGATGCAGAGCAAGCTCTAAAGACCGACAGTAGTCACAGATAGTGGTTTCCAAACAAAAGGCACCTTTGACCCCAAGGTGTTTCTGACGGTTGTGGTAAGGAGAAAAAGGGAGGGGAAGGAAGGAAGGAATCAGGAAAAGGAAGGGATTTGCTTCAGTTCATGTGGCCGTTCTCTTCCCATCATTTCACACTTCATGAGCAGTCATTGTTTAGGTTCCAGTACAAAACGTTGTTGACAAGGCAACTGGAATATTCTGGAAGTGAATTCACAGCTTCGTTTTAATGTACAAATCTTGGGTTATTAAGATGTCCTTCATAAGGGTGACAAAAGTTCCTGCTTCTTTGCTGGGGCTTACCTTATGCCATGCACTTAACACCTCAGTCTGGTAATTTGCTCATCAGACATTTCCCATCACTTACCTTCACCAGCACATTGAGGAAAATTTCATCTCCTATGCAGACAAGCAAATATATATATAAAAGAACCTGAAACTGTTCCTTATGTGCTGCATTTTTTCACTGCAAGTGTGCTGCATTTTCTGGATAGACTGACATGAGGACGATGGAGCACCATCTTTACATTCTTCTGTCCTCTAAGTGTTTGTACCACACCTTCCCATTACTTAAACTTCTGTTATTTCCAGTGTTAAATTTAGCAATAAATACTAGCCCTTGACAAGTGTGCAAAAATAGACTAAACATCTCTTTAGTTCATGGAGGAGTTTGTGTCAGCTTTTAAGGATTTTTATTGGTTTAAAAAGAAAAAATAAAAACAAGAGAACAAGTGTACCAAGTGATAACTGCTGGGAGGGAGGCATTTTAATAAACTCTTTGACTTCTAAAGCAACGTACTGTTGATTTCCAGGTTTTTTGGTTTTAATGTGACCTTTACTTTTCATAAAACAATACATTTCATAATCAGTTTCTTCAGCAGCAGACTGTAGTAATTACTTCTCTATGTTCAGCTGGCAGATCAAGAGCTTTCCTGCTAGGTCATCCTTCTCTGTGCCTTCTTGCTAAGTTTCTCTCTTCCGTGTACACCCACTTTTTCTGTTTCTATGCACATTAAGAATCCATTTTGGCAAGGCACTGCTACGGACTGTCTAAGGTAGGGCTCCCAGAACGGCAGAATCCCGCGCTTGCCCTGAGGGCTGCACACAGCACACTGCAGTTTGTTTGCCTTGGCTGCACTCCAGCCAAACTACTGAACCTCTGGGTCTGTTGCCAGCTGCCAGCTGTGTGTCTAAATGGTATTTCAACCTGGAATCCAGACATTCTGGATTAAAAAACTGCCAAAATGCTGCCAAGACATGGTTCTTTCCAAAGCTTCTCTAGCAACTTCTGTTGGTATCACAGGACCTAGTACATTACTGGGACCAAGGCACTTACAGTAACCACTTGTAGTAAACACCAAGTTACTACAAAATTACATTATGTTAAAGCTAATTATTTGTTTGAATAATTACATATTGCAATATCTCTGAGGCTTGAGGAACTAGTAGGTGATTCTTCTCAGGTTATCTTCTGAGACAGGGCAAGTTTTCTAATATCCTTTCCTGCTTAAAGGCAATTAAATATACACATTTAAAATAATAATAATAATAATAATAATAATAATTTAAAAAAATTGTCATCTCTCTTTGCGAACATGTTTTAATTAAATCATTGCTGAGAGCTTCAGCTCCCTCACCTGTGAATATCTGGCTACTTTTTATGTTTTGTTTTGTTTTCCTTTTCAGTCTCTTTTATTATGATGACTGAATTCACAAAGATCAAACTGAGGAATAAAAAGTCAGAGGTTGTAGTGATTTATTAGTGATTGTCAACTTTAACATCAGTTTTGAAAGGGTGCGCTTTTTCCCATTTGTGCCCTTATTACCACTAGCTTATTCATGTGTGCTCATCTGATTTTCAGTAATATATGGGTTATTGCTCTCTTATAACATTTTGAAAGCATGGCTGTTGAAAGAACAATAGAAACCTGTATGGTCACATCTCATTTTCTAGTGCAGGGATGCATATTGAGAAAAAGTGCTGATTGCTGTCATTATCAAATGTTTTAAACTACACTTATATATATATATATATAAATCTACAGGGAAGTGTATTTACAAGACTATAAAAAGACCTTTGTTTTGAAACATGGGCACTGACTGTTTATATTTAAGGTGCAACTTTATCTTCAGTGAAGGTTAATGTACCACCATGGCGAAAAGGAGATGAGCAGTGAGCTTCTATTCCATGACGGACAGCTGTACCCTCTAAGGAGCTGTCTGAGGACTCACTAGATTGTATCATATACTTCAAATTGGCAGTGAATTACAACTGAGTAGTGAGGAAAACAGTTCCTATGAAAGTCAGATAAGTTAATTGAAAAAATTATCCATCCAAAACTGAATTTATTTTGTTAGCAAAAGTATTCCTGAAATTCTGTCACATCTCTATGCCACTTCCCATGGAGAAAAGTCTCCAGTTTCCATTCAAGAAAACGGTATTCATTAAGTCAGACTATATTTTAAGCTGAATTTTCACATTACAATATATTTCACTGTATTTGTTGTTGTCATTCACTTGTTCACTTGTTTTTTTGCTTGCTTTGGTTGTTTTGGTTGGCTGGTTGGGTACTACACTCTTTGAAAGCAGGTCAGTAGTTACAATTAGGTCAGTAGTTAAAATTACAGATAATATCACTCACTGCCAAGATACTGTCCTTATCTTATTATAGATGTTCATCTGTTTCGGCTCTTCCAGTTTTCTAAGCTTCTAAAACCCTTTCTTGATATTCAAGGTGTGGTTATAGGTAAAATAATCTCTGTCCACCTACAATGTGTGAAATGATCTCCCGTGACGATAGATACAAGTCGATTCCAGATCATCTCAGATTGCATTGTTCTCCAGTTATGCAAAGACCTGGGTACTGCTGGATTCCTGAGCCCACTCAAAGAACCTCTGAGACAAGGGTGGTGTTGTCTGAATTTCACCAGTAGAAACAAACCGGATAACAAAAGAAAAGAGAGGAACACAATACCAATGTATGTACAAATTGAGCTATACTGGGGGCTATCAGACCAGACAAGATGATAGAAATGGTAGAAAACATTTATTAACAAATGTACGTGTAGCTGCATGTATTATTAGTAACACCTTTCACACAAACAACCCACTGTAAGAGGTTCATCTATTTTTAGCCTCATCTCTTCCTTTCTTCCCCAGTTTCTTGAAACATATTTGTTCTGCACTGCACACTCCTGGATATCCTGAAGCACATGCTGCCCATTATTGTGATATGTGATAGCTCTACTTAGAGTTCTGAAGAATCCTTTATAGACTTGCTGGTTACATACCTCTTACCAGCTGTGCAGTCATTTGTAGAAAACCAAATGACTGAAAAAAAAGAAAAAGAAAAAAGAAAAAGAAAAAAAAAAAAAAAAAAAGATAGGATTTTCCTAAGAGAAGAAACAACCGATTTAGGGTTTTTAGAAAGCCAAGCCCTGGTGCATCACAGGTTGGATAGTGCTTTTGTATTCTATGATTGTTTACCTCTCGCTACACAAAAGGATAATAAATGTCCCAAGGATGTAAACAACAAACTGAAATGTGTTAGAAAACCTCCTTTATCTATTTATTTCCACCTGAGATTCATCTGATTTATAGAATGACAAAAACCACTTCTTTGTCACTGTACAGGGAAGGCTATTTTGTCCCATTAGAGCATAACAGTATAGACCAGCTTCAAGGGAAAACTTGTCAAGTCATGTAATGTTTTGAGGCATTCAGCATCAGTCTATATTAATAAACAGTCCTATGAACTCTTCTCAGGATTCATTTAAAGTTAGAAGCACCAATACTTGAAGCAGAGAACTGATCTGCTGATTTTGAGCAAGGGTGATATTTTTTCTGTGAATGCTATAATTCTTTTTATTGCACCCTTCATTACTGTTATTTCATACAACAATAAAGTACTGAAATTAAAAACAACCCTAGAGGTGTGTCCATGCACTGTCCCCGTCCATCAGACACGTGCTCTTCTGCCCCTTACACCTCCTGACCTGGAATGCTGCTGGGAGGACCTGCCAGTGCCAAATAACCACCCACTGACACACCTGAACCAGTGCAGAGCACAGGTGGGGACAGTGCTTGACTTTCTGCCCCACACTGAGTACACACAGTGCCATGCACTTGGATCACCTACACAGGGCCAGAGGGAGAAAGAGGAGCACCTCAGAAGAGATACGAGGCCAAGAAATTCCCTATCCTAAGCTGCCCGAGCAGTGCATTAAGCACAGGGGGCTAACTCAGCATTGCAACACCCACCTGCAGCCACCTCTACATCTGAAAGATGAAAATCCAGGACCTTTCCTGAGGTTTCTTCCAGCTGTTCCGTGAAAAGGTTGAGAACGACTTGCTGTTTCTTGCCTTAGCACACTCAGGTTGGTGCTGCTTTCCACTACCTACGTCTTATACAGGGGCCTTCTGGTTAAAGCAATTCCCCCAAGAAAACAGGGAGATTTAGGTCCTGCACCCTAAACCGAGGCTAAGAGATACCTCAGCCCCCGCTGCCCTGATGAGTGTCTAACCTAGCTTGTGGGGGCTGGTTCCTGCTGCAGGAATGTGGGATTTCTTCCTGCCCCTAGGAACATAATTGCTGCTTAGTTAATTTTACCAAAACTGACTTGGCAAAAAGAGAAACTACAGCCCTGTGCAACCCTGATGCTTTGACTCTGGTTGTTAGCTCTGTGGTTGTATTTGGGGGCATGGATGTCTGTGGTCTAAACGCTTTACCAGTGGATCTGTGAAAGCAGGATTGCTGGCCCTCTGCTGCTGAATGGTCTTTCATGAAGCAGTTTCATCAATTTACTATTACCTGCAGTCCTCTGCAGAGGCACTGTATCTACCACGGTGGTTGCCTCTTGACATACTGTTGGGTTCTAGCAGTTCTTTCATTAATTCTTGCTCATTAGACCCTCTGATTCTTCAGAACATGCTTTCTTGAAATGGAATTCCTGTTGTCCTGAGCAGACTTTTTTTTCGGCTTTGTGCCTGCTCCCCTCCTTGTTTTAATTCTCTCATCAAGTTCTTTCTTTCCAGCCTGGATGATTTCCCCTCTGATTGACAGTGTCTGCAATCAATTGCAGTCTGAAAATAGCCCATTGTGTAACCTGAAAGTCCCATTATTAATGAATATTTGGTAAATGTGGTACAGTCTGGCTGTTTGCAATATTCTCTCCTGGCATAAATTGGTTATGAGCTGGAACAAAATCTATTTACAACAATTCTGAGCTTTGCTTTCTGCACTAACATTTCACAAGTTTATAAGGTCATGTGGTTATCCTGATTGAGACCTGAAGGTAAACAAAAACAAAAACAAACAAACAAACAACAAAAAAGCTATTATTGAAATGCAGCTCATAGATTTAGATAATTAGATACCTGCAAATTAGATTCTTATATAATTATTTTGTTATCAAAAACCATTGAAACACATTCCATGGAGGCAAATAAACTGGCTGGTGCCTGTAGAAAGTGTGTGCACCCCTTCATCCCAGAAATACCAGAGCAGCTGCTCCAAAACCCAGGCTGCTGCTTTGCAGTCCCAGTCCCCACAGCTGTGTTCCTCCTTTCTGTTTGTGCAAAAAAAATAGATATCTGATGGATCACACTGCTAGTCCCTTTCAACTCAACTGAAAGACCTGAATTTCTCCAGGAGGAATCTCCAAAGGTATCCCCGTAAATATCAGGACTGCTTTCTCTGATGGGTAGTTCCTAACTCCTCCTATGCCACTTCATAAACACATCCAGAAAGAGAGAAATCCTGTAAGCATGAAGTATCAACGTCTGTAGCACCAGCAGAAGTAGCTGCCAGCCATGCACTTGTGCAAAGATGGTGATCAGAGGTATGGCAGTGTTTCCATACTGGGTATGACATAGTTTATGTCAAATTAGGAGTTCCTAGTCTAGGACACAGCTGCACAGAAACCCTGGGGAGTTTTATGAAAGAAGATTGTCTTCCAGATAAATATATATATATATATATATATATATA
>CM021797.1:17974141-18004256 GCA_011076525.1 Nettapus auritus
CCCAGAAGCACACGCTCCCCGCGAGCAGACAAACAGCCGCCGGCGACGAGTGGCAAGCAGTTTATTTTGCGTCCCCGTGGCTCTCCAGCCACGGGGGGCGCGACTCGGGGCGTGCCGCCGACGTGCGGGGAGGTCACGACGAGCAGACGGTGCCCGTGTGACGCCGTCGGAGCCCGAACACGTTTTGGGGGGACACGCGTGGGGTGGGAGCACCGCCGTCCCCCCACCCCCCCACACCCTTCAGCTGCCTCCCCGCAACCAGGGGCACTTCTGCGCCACGTCGGGCGGCAGCACCATGGGCAGGGAATCCCCGTTGAGGGACACGAGGAGCTGCAGCTCGGCCATGCAGCCCCGCAGCAGCCCCTCCCGGTAGCCGCTGACCCGCAGGTCCAGCGGGCGGCGGTGCCGCAGCAGGCGGTCGGCCAGCCCCAGGCTGCCGGCGGCCAGCAGCGACGGGGCGTACTTGGTGAAGGCGTAGTCGGCCAGGCTCAGCTCCGCGACGCCCCTGGCCAGGACCCCGGCGTCGGAGGCTTCCCCGGCGTCGGCCCCCGGCTCCTCCATGCGCACCCGGGTGAAGTGCTCCAGGAAGAAGCTGACGGTGGGCGCCGCCAGGCTGAAGCCCAGCTTGTGCAGGACGATGCACTCCAGGTTGCGGAGCTGCTGGCGGCTGAAGGCGTCGCAGCAGAGGGCGAGGAGCTGCTTGACGCTGGGCGGGTGCACCTCCACCTGCAGGGGAACGGGAGAGGGGCTGCCGGGGGGCGGCGGGGCGGCCGGGACCCCCCAAAAAAGTCTGGGGTCGCGCCGTACCTGCTTGCAGGCGATGAGCAGCGCCGTCACCCCCAGGAGCTGGAAGCAGTCGGCGGCCACCGGGGTGGTGGCGAGGAAGCGGTCGAGGGTGTTGACGGCCAGGCAGAGCGCCTCGAAGGAGACCCCCAGGTGCCGGTGCACGGGGATGAGCCAGCTGACCAGCTTGCAGCGAGCCTCCGCCGTCACCTGCCGCGACGGGAGGGACAAGGGGGGACGGGATGGATGGGACAGGATGGGATGGACGGGGATGGAGGGGATGGGACGGGAAGGGATGGATGGGACGGGAAGGGAAGGATGGGATGGGAGAGGATGGATAGGACGGGACGGGACAGGACGGGAAGGGATGGATGGGACGGGAGGGGATGGGATGGGATGGGATGGGATGGGATGGGATGGATGGGACGGGACCCCCACCCTCCCCACCAGCCCCCACCTGCGGCTGCCGGGCGAGCGGCTCCCGAGGGTGGAAGCGGCTCTCCAGCCCCTTTCGGGAGCGGTACCAGCTCTCCCCGTAGTCGCGGAAAGCCTGCAGCTCCAGCCGGCTCTCCCCGGCCGCCTCCACCTCGGCCGCCGCCCGCCGCCGGCGCCGCCTCCGGTCGGGACGCGGCGGGCAGGAGCCGTGCCCGGAGCCGTGCCCGGAGCCGTGCCCAAGCTGCGGGGTCCCCCCGCGCCCCCCGCCCGCCGCTTCCACCATGGGGGCGGCCGCTCTGCCGCCGCCGGGCCGCTATTTGAGCCGGGGGGGCGGCGCCGGCGGGGCCGGTCTCCAAAACACAACGGGAGCAGCGCCGCGATCGCGCCGCGGGGACACGGGAAGGAGCGGGGCCGGCAGAAGAAGGGCAGCAGCTCTGCGGAGCCAGCCCGGGCAGAGCCTGAAGCCAGCCCAAGCCCTTTTGCACTTGGCGTTTTGCCCCTGCCAGAAGGGACGTTCTCAGTGGGAGCTGTGGCTGCTTTAGATCGTGATGCACTGGCATAAATTAATAGGATGAGACCAGGAAGCACGGCACAAAATTACAAGGGAGATATTACAAATGCTGCAGTTCTCCTGGGCAGTTGGAGTCTCGATCCTAGGCCCAGTACTGCCAGATCCTAGGTCAGTACTGCCTACATCAGCGAGTGCTCTTTTAGACAGCTGAAGGGAGGGAAGTCCAAGTGTTCCTCTCCTCTGACCACTGGTTTACACAGCAGAGCCGAGGCTGGACATGACAATTTTATCAGATCTGGTCATACAATTCAGTAGTTACAAAGGATAAGTAGAAAGAAATTCTCCTGGGTCGAAGGAGAGTGAAGAAGTCAAGGGGAAATGGTAAAGAGGGGTTCATGCAGCCCACAAACCCAAGGGCAAAAGGGAAGAGGAGATGGGAGCGACGCAGCTTAAGGGACAGGAGCAGGAAACGCTCAGAGGATGTACCCAGACCAACAGGACTTGGTGCCGTTAGAACAAAGCACATCCCCCGCAGCACTGCAGCGAGGAGCACCCGCGGATACCAGTTCTGTGTCCAACGCGCTTCAAGAAGAGAGACACAAGCGTATTAAAAGAAGTATTTATTAAATAAAGGGAACAGACGAGAAGGTTCATCCATCCAGGAGAACACAGGCACAAAAGCTGCTCGCATACACTGCAGAAACAGAAAGCCACTGTGGTCTTCTTCTATCCCCAATTAAATTTCATGATTACTGTGCTTATCTATACACCACAGTTTGACCTGTTTCATCAGTTTTGCAGAAAACTGTTGGCCACTTAGGACAGTAACCAATGCCCTAGTTACTACAATAAAACCCTTAACAATAAATGAAAAAAAAAAAAATTCTTCTTTAAAGGATTACATAGCAGGGCATGCTGGAGAAACACAAAGAATACCTCTGAACTTCAACATTAACATACATATATGGAATAAAGAAAATATATTCACCATGGTTAAGTAAGGGAGAAAAACCTCAAGGAAAATCAATGCTCTCATCACTAGGATTTAGCCATTTTAAGACACCGATTAACGTGTGAAATTCAAATCCAAAAGAAAAAAGGAGCCCAATAGTTCTCCAACTACTGAAACATCTCCGTATTTCTAAGGATAGAAAAAAATACCTCAACTACAACAAAAACTAGTAAACCCTTCACTTTAAATTTTGCTAGCTGGGATGCAGATTTAGTTTTCATCTTCCAGGAATGCAATTTGTTTTTATTTTAATATCTATACCTCTACTACAAAAGAAAAAACATGTCTAGGAATAGAGTACAAAATTGAGATTTTAAGATCAAATTTATCTGTTTAAGTGCTTCCTTCTCTAAGTGCTGGATACTTTGCAAATAAAAAAAACACTCCCCCTCTTTTCTAGGTAAGCTGGCCTATGACTAGTTTATCACAGTTCATAAAACGACAGCAGATATGATTATTAGGAAACTAGGAAACTATTAGAAGAATTTGCCTCCTTGCAGTGTTGAGCGTAGACTAGCATTCACAGGCTAGTTTTACTTTCATCTGACGGGTTTTTTTTAGCGCAGCAGTACCAGTTCTGCTATTAATCACTTAACTGGGTATCTCCATATGTTTTGCGTGGTCTCTTTCAAGATCATGCATTCCCCTCCTTGTCCTTTTTGTACACTACTAACCTCTGCTGCCCAAAATCTGTTCTTTCCAGATGAAAAAAATCTTCTGCACTATGCATCTGTCTGTACACGTGGAGT
Organism: Nettapus auritus; assembly: GCA_011076525.1. Lineage (NCBI taxonomy): Eukaryota > Metazoa > Chordata > Aves > Anseriformes > Anatidae > Nettapus > Nettapus auritus. The sequence goes on from CM021797.1 coordinate 17,977,632, forward strand.
TTCTGCTCGACTGCAATTGTTGCACAGCAAAAAGTAAGACAAACAATTTCCCCATTCTGAAAGCTGTTTGTGATCTGAAATTTTCAATTCATTCTTGTAAACAGTGTAAGAGGACCTTGCACTGTTCATTAAGTTACCTGGTTATGAGCTACTCACTATAAAAGAAATAACAAAGGTAGTGGTGAGTTAAACACACAGACGCACAAACAATAAGGAGCAAGTGATACAGACAATAATGAAGACCTGGAGTCTTCAGCCACTGATTTTTCAGCCATTTAAGGAACTGCTCCAATATAACTGTGAAGAGAGGCAACCTGAACTTCATTAACGAATAAGAGGTAAACACAAACATCGTGAATAGTATGAGATATTTGAAGGGGCTTGTGAGACTACACAAAGCTTATGAGAGGATGTGTGAGGAGGCTCGTGGGACAGCAAAGCTTATTGCAGTACCCCTGTGGGAAGGGTCTAAGGCAGGAAAAAACAAGATTGGGGTGAATGGGGAGGAGCAAGTGTGAGAAGACACAGAGAAGGGGAAGGACAGGCTGCTGATCAGTACTCATGTTTGGCTGAGCCCTGCACATGGTCAGGGCAGTCTGCTCTATCTCCTTATTACAGCATTTTCTTAATGTAAACCATACAGAGAAATGAAGATATCTGTAAGATGTATTGCTTTAATACTGCAAATTCATAGCTCAAAGAAAGCGCACTTCAGAAACCAACATGATAAATGTTTGTCTTCTGTTTGCATCTATCTTACAGAGCTCTACCCCAATCTTGAATTATTAGAACAGTCTGCATCACCATTAATGGTATGATTAGTGCATTGAGCAAAAACAAAGAAAACTGGATTTGTCCACAGCTATTTTTATATTGAAAATAAACTACTTCCATCATTCATACATTCAGACAAATGGCACTGATGTAAAGACTAAACACATTCCACATTCATCTTTAAAGATGATATAGGAAGGTAAATCCTATCCAGAAATCATGCAGTCTTCCTTTGACATGGCTGATCTCAGCCACACTAAGCATTCAAATACTTTCAGTTAGTGTTGGAGCGTGTGTTTCTCCTGCCATTTCCAAAGCTCTGGTTTGTTACTGATGTCCAGTTTCAGTTACCATTCTCTGTTTTTATCAGTTCTTTGATGATGTGTAAAACTTTATCATCTAGGAAAGAGAACACAAACACAATAGTAAGCCAAAAAAGAGTGAGATTAAAAACAGATTCCCCCACAAATCCAAGAAAAAACAGAAGATGAACCAATCTAGCTATCAGCAAATTATGGTGGACTCCAAAGTAAGACAAGTAATTCCCACTGCGGAGCAAAAGAGCTAATTATGTCCAACGCATGTGATTAGAAAGTCTATAAAAATATTCCATGAGCTGGTTTTGGCAATTTCAGTATTCTAAATTGTGAGACAACTCGCAGAACACTTAAATTCATCTGTACCTGAGGTTTGCCATTATAACATGTTATTTCTCTTTTGGGAAGTTACCTCACCATTTACTACAGAATCACAGAATCATCTAGGTTGGAAGAGACCTCCAAGATCACCGAGTCCAACCTCTGACCTAACGCTAACAAATCTTCCACTAAACCATATCCCCAAGCTCTACATCTAAACGTCTTTTAAAGACCTCCAGGGATGGGGACTCAACCACTTCCCTGGGCAGCCTATACCACTACCTTGAACGTTGTTATCAGGGTTACATTTAAAACTGAAGTTGTGCACATCACATCATATATCTGGGATGAGCTGCATAATATCAGTAATTACCTTTCCAATTTATTTCTCTCAAGATAATGGAATTTCATTCAAATTACACTAATCCCATTGAGTGAGGATGCAGCATACTAATACTTTCTCCAATCAACCACAACATTCATGTAGCAAATACTACATCAGCAATGCAGTAACAAAGTTACCTTCAAGTGACATTTTAGGATTTTCAAGCTTCTTTTTTAAAACAGACTCAATGAGAACTCTCAGTTGTTTGAAAATTACTGCAATCTTTACAGGAGCCTGTAAAGAACAGAGAAGAAACATTTTCACTGCTCTTGAAGACGTTTCATACAAAAACATGGATTAAAACATTACCTTACATATAAATTCAGGTTTAAAACTGTATTTCTACAAACATTAGGTATATGCATACGTTTAAGCATACAGATAGCATACTGATGAAATAACGACACTGCATTTACATCCTCTACTCTTTATGTGAGATATGTGTTGTTCATAGCATCACAGCCTAAAGAACAGCAGCTCAGAAGGACAACCCAGAATACGCTCCCATATATATTAAGCCACCAGCATATGAAGAATTAATTAGTTAACAGATCTACATAACCTCATTTTTCCAATTGTTTTTTCCCAGGTCAAGCTAAAACCATTTGTAGCTTACAGTTTTCTCTGAGTGTAGCATAGGGCACACAGAAGCACATATGGCTGTAGTCCAGTAGCTGGCAGGTTGGCATAAGCCCTTGTTTGCCATTTAACAGAACACAAAGAGGATTTTGGCATATGACCCGTTTTAGTTTGTCTGCAAAGAAAATTTGTTTAGATTTTCCATTCCCAAATGGAAAATTGGGGGAAAAAATAACAATCCCAAACCCAAGCAAGCAGGTATTTTCCATTTGGACTTTTTTGTTACCAAATAGTTTTCTTTGAGCTACTAAAAGCAAAATAAATAACATTTTAAATACAAACAGGTAACTACATACTTGTAAGACTGCAGAGAAGGGCAATATATAATAGCATACTAATCTGCTTTCAGTACCAGCTCCATGAAAGCAAGGTTTAGCTTACATCCATTTCAAATACCTTCTCTGAAATAACACAGACTTCCTCCTGAACAGAGGGAACTGATATGTTACAAGCTGCACAAAACTATTCTTTTTAGAGCGACTTTCAAAGATTTTATTACATGTATATAAAATTCCCATCGTTCCCTTGAATTCTTTCTTTCCTTCCCTCTCTTCATCCCACATGAAGTGTTCTAAAGCAAGACAGTATATTAACTGTGTAACACAAAAGTCCATACAAGGCAATTACCACTCCAACGCACCTGAAAATGGATCCAGCCATCAACCATCAGGAGACGCTCCCGATGCTGGACTTCTATATCCCCACCAAAAAGCAAAATGGGAAAGGGTGATATCAAAGTAGTCTCTCTCAAGTACACCTTAGCGTACCTCACCTGTGTACAGACAAACACAAGCATTAAAAACAAACAAAAAAATCCCTAAGATCTACAACATCAAATTTCAGTGCTGCTTTTAAAAGCAGGAATTGTTTTTGTTTGTTTGTTTGTTTGTTTTTTCCTTTAACAAAGGTCAAACCAAATTATTGTACACAGAACAGCTGGTGGCAATTTGTCTGCCCTACACCCCAGAAGACATCACATTTAAACACTCCTAAGTGACGGGCTTATATACTATCAGCAAATTTGCTAAAGACATATATTCTTGCTTAAATTTAAGTTTCATCTCTCTCTTCTGGTTAAGACTAGAAGCACTGGGATAACATTTTCTTGTATTTAATAAACCAAATGAAGTAAAAAGCAGGTAAAACTCTTCCATCAGACATTCTTCTCAGCAGCAGCTGACTTGTCATTTCATCTATATCCACATGCATACATGCATAGAGTACATGGGTTGACACATACAGAAAGTAAACAATGGGGCTAGACTCAGTGTGTGTTATTTCTGGCTTTGGAGCCTCCTGCAAACCAGCATGGAATGGGATGGGAGAGGAGCTCTAATAGGACAAATTGAAACAAAAAGGTGCAACTTCACACAGAAGAACAGACTTTGTTCATTCCCCTGTTCATGGAGTAACTGATTAGTCTTAGCTGCTGCCTTGCTTTGAATTACAAGGTTCTCGGAGGCATGAAATACTTCTGGCTTATCAAAAAAATATGACCGCTTCATATTTATCAAGAATTCCAATGCAATGTCGCGCTCCTCCACAGTGAAGTTGGCCATTAGGCAACTGCTATCAAGGTTTTGCTGTACCAGAAGTTTATCTAACTAACTCACTTCAGCAAAGAGATGACAAAATCTTGAGTTGGAATGTGAAAAAGTGGCAGGGAAAAAAACAAACAAACAAACAAACAAAACAAACAAACAAAAACAACAACAAAAAAAACAACTGCAATTCAGTTAGGAAGTTCAGCAGTCAGTTACAGAATTAGCTATTTCATTTTATGTTGTTATTGAGGATGAGTGAGACCTGTAACAAGCTTCAGGACCTTTGAGTCTGCTTAGAGCAGTGAAAAGCACACTGTGAAGTGCAACGCAAGTATACGACTGCATTAAAGTGTTCATATTTAAGTTAACAGTACAGTGTCAAAAACTGTCGATACTGCCAAATGACACACAGAAAGGTGCTTTCATTTATAGCTGTGAGTTTCATTATGAACAGGCTTGTTCAAGATGTTCACCCTTCACATTTTAGTTCAGTACCCATCTGATTCATCTTTATGGACATCAGGAACCTTACATACTAAGGACTCTTAAGATGCATCAGATATTCAAGCTTATTTTACACTGGTGTATCTTATCTCTCCTTAGAGGCATTATGTCACCTGTACGTAAAATATCAGCTACATTCACTATTTTCCCCTAGTTATCCCTTTGACAGAGTCAAAACCTTACCTTCTCCTGGTAAAGAAGCCATCCATGTATCTGTAAGTCTCGATTTACAGAGGAGGGGTGCACTTGTGCTTTACCCTGAGCAGTTTCTACCATGCATGCCAGCTTCTCTGTGATATCTACAGATTTTGTATATATTATTTTTCCTACATTGTCATACAGCCCTGCAGTCAACACAGCTTTAAGAAGAGCTATTTCATGGAGAGAAAGGGGTTGTGTGGCTCCATTTCCATCCCACTGATGCTGAGTAGTAGGTGCTGTGAATCCTGCTGCTCTGACCACCCTTATGAGTTCTTGCTTCACATCCTGAAATCAGGTAAGTAAAACACAGAGTTTAAAAAGGCTACATGCTTCCATCCATCAGTTCCACTCCATCTCAATTAGTTGTGCTTTCCAGTGGAAAATCTATTACTTAGGGAAAAAAAAAACACTTGTGTTTTCTGCATCCAACTTGGAATACTGACTGTTTTTCTATAAGGAAAGCATTACCTGGAATATAGGATTAGATATACAGTACTGGATAGACAGCAAACACTAAATCTCCCAGTTGTACTTTAACTAAAAAGAAAAGACACATTTACATCAAATATTCACTTTTGATAAGGACATCTCAGGCATTCAAACTTAACTAGAAGAAGAGATTAATTAGAACAATTTCTTAGTAAAAATAAGATTGTGACTCATATCTCTAACTATGAAACAGATCTATTCTTACATATCTAAGAATGACAGCTTAAGTATTTTAATTAATAAATTTTGATTCTCTGGTGGAAGTAAGGAGTGGCTTCTCTAATGCAAGCAACTGCAAAGACATATGCCAACAAAGTATGTGTATCCAAGGGTGCCAGCCCAGACACAGCTACCTGAATTGATGTTACATATTTCACCAGTTCCTAGTATAGCCGCTTGTTTTGGTCTGATCCAAGTAGGAATTGTGATATGTCATCACTTAAAAGGGGCAGGATGTTTTCACAGGAAAATTTTAATAGTTATTTTTTGAACACAGAGCATAATTATTTGGTTTACCTCCAGAGTTAACAGTGAAGTCCTATTAAGGAAATTTCTTCTACAGTAAGTCATTTCAGCACGATACCCTCCTTCTTGTCGAGCCTTCTTCCACCTAAGGTAAAAAAAAAAAAAAATCCCATCTTACTGCAGCAAAAATAATCTAGAATACAACAGCACAAAAGTGGTAGTAAGTCAAAAGGCAATACAGTGGTTTTGATTAGCATTCTCCACTCAAAACCAGAAATAAATGACGTTAAGAAAGATGAATGCTGCTGGTCTGATACCACTCAGGGGAACACATCTGTAACAAATTTTATAGATACATACAAAAAATAAAAGGTAATTTTCTCTCAAAATTACACCTACGTCTTGACAGTCGAGATGGAAGTCAGATGTGTTTTTAAGACTGCATGCTGCCTTACAAATGAGGAAGATATATGTGTATCATATTCTCTAATATACACATTTTTGTTTCCAAAATACAAAATATTCAGATCAACACAGAACAAACAGTAGAAAACAAAAACAACAACAAAAAACCCTATTAGGATAAAGAGAAGCAGTGCATCTCTGGTACATATGCAAGCATATTTTAAAGGATAAGGTACCAAAGAAGGTATCTTTTTGTGTTACAGTATTTGATAATCCACTGTTACTTTGAGGAGAAAAGCTTCCAGGGCAAGCAATTCAAGTAAAGGTACTTCATAAGGATTCTTTCAAGAACTGTATTACTTGTGTTGTTAGCTTTTAGCTAGAAGGACAACAAAACATCATTTACCCTAGATAAGCTTTGTAGATTGTTATATGGTCTGAAACTGCCATTGCTAGAGATGATTTGGCAAGATCTGCTTCATCTTTTCGACCTATTGGTGTGGTAAACGGTGATTTTTCTGTCATAACTGCAGCCAAAGTTGCCTGCAATCAATAAAGCATACATTAGTTCAGAGTATTTTACTGTAGGATTACAGGTTTACTACACAAATAACTTTGCATTTTGTTTTGCAGAACAAATATTGTTTTCGTAAAACAATACTGTTGTAATAGCATTTAACGATTTCTGATTGATTCAGATCTTTCTTACGTTAAAGACATTGCTTACATGCTGTCTTATCTACACTGATGAAAACCTGAAGTATCAAATCTCAAAACTCACCTGAAATAGTTTGTTACATGACAGAGGAATACCCAGTATGATACAGTGAATATCAACAGATTAAACAACTGCTGCTTTGAATTATAACACATTACCAGGAGAAACTGAGAATGCAACGATTTTGATTTTCAATTTCAGCAGCTAACATACCCATGCATCCTCATAATTTGTATTAATTTAGTATCAGCTGAAAGTGCAAGCTATTTATTCCACAGCCCTCATGTAACAAATTACCAAATTAATTTACAATAACTTTCCATCAGCATGTTCTTAGTCTGCATCAACTGCAAGGTAATCCAGATTGGTCTCACCAAAATGCAAGAGGGCTTTTTCTACAAGTTTCATACTCCCTGGGATCATAACAGAGAGAACGGCAGTCCAAGTATGACTACCCTCTTGTCAATAATAGCTGGGAGTTTACAAACAGTTATTCTGTCCTCCATGATATCCTGGAGTCTTCACCTTAATAAACGTATTTTAACTTCTTACATCATCTTTTCAAAATACCATTTTGAAAGAAATCAGACTAATTTTAATAGCTAGCTGTTTCTATACTACCGTTTTTTAGAAAATACTCAGATAAAGATAGTAGTATTTGTTTACTTACCACAGGATCCAAGCAGCCAAATATAGCACCAAATATAAGCATTTTTCCAATCTTTACATTGACAGGAAGGGCTGCAAGGTGCTGGCCCAATGGAGTCAGTTTGGGCTCATTTAACTGGCAAGCCCCTATCTTCCTTAACAGGTTCATTGCATTACCAATTACTTGTGGCTGTGGTGGGTCTAATGCTCTGGAAAGGAAATCTTCAGGAGAGCCAAGGTTGCATTTCTACAGAGTGAATGGGCATACGTTTTAGTATGAAATCTATTATACCAAAAAACAGGTGAACACAAAGATGTTAATTTAACAAACTTTTACAGTAGCTACCAAATAAACTGAAAAGTTGTTTTTGCAACCAAATGCACACATTCCCCACCCTCTGCACCAGCCTCTTGGTTACTGGAATAGAGATGTCTGTCCCCCCACACCAGTTATGTTTACCTAACTTAATTGTTCAGAGGGGGCTTAGCATAGCACAAACGCTGATCAGAGAAGTGCCACCAACAGTCAGAGGTGAACAGGAGACAAACCTGCTGAGATGTTGTTCAACACCTGGGCACTAATTTGCAAACAAAGTTAAACAGTTTGTTTGCTACAACCCAGCACTTAAAATACAAGCACATTACAAATGCCTCACAATATAGATCTTGAAATGCAGAAGGGTGGAAAACCATCCTTATACATTAGTTTTTCCACGCATAACCTACTCACTCAGGGTGAGGAAAGAGGCCACTGAATTGCTTTTTTAAGCAGACAACAGTTTGAAGGGTATTTAACATAGTTTGAACTGTCATTCAGAGGTAAACTGGAACATTACAGGTTCCTATTCTCACTCACCAGCATGCTTTGGATTTTCCATGACACAGGTACTGAATTTCCCCCACTGTAGTGGAAGAAATTCTAACTATACTGGATTAAGGCAATCCTTGCAATCCCATTTTTAGCTAACAAGGTCAGAAATTCTGTAACAAAAATCATACCATAATATGAAGGCATAATTCCTCCAAAGGCACACGTAGTATTTCTGGAACTGAATATTCTATGAAACTTTCAAACCTGTAACATCATAAAAAAAAGAGAATCACTGCATAGGGTTTACATGGCAAGGCAGCAGGAAGGCAGGAGGTGCTCCAGGCACACACAGCAGCAGTTCCCCTGCGGCCTGTGCAGGGAGAGGCCCCTGGTGGAGCAGGCTGTCCCCCTGCAGCCCATGGGTCCCACACGGAGCAGATCTCCACGCTGCAGCCCGTGGGTGGAGGAGCCCCCGGTGGAGCAGGTGGATGTGGCCTGGAGGAGGCTGCGGCCCATGGAGAGCCCCCGCAGGAGCAGGCCCCGGGCCGGAGCTGCAGCCCGTGGAGAGGAGCCCCCGCAGGAGCAGGGGTCTGGGGGGAGCTGCCGCCCGTGGGGGACCCGTGCTGGAGCAGTTTGCTCCTGGGGGATGGACCCCGTGGTACGGAGCCGTGTGGGAGCAGTGCTTGAAGAGCTGCTGCCTGTGGGCAGCCCCCCAGGCTCAGTTCGGGAAGGAGGCATCCCGTGAGAGGGACCTGCGTGGAGCAAGGGCAGAGTGATCGTGAAGGAGCAGTGGAGACAAAGAGTTGGGGACTGACGGCAACCCCCATTCCCTGTTCCCCTGTGCTGCTTGGGGGGAGAAGAGGGTTGATGGAGAGAAAGTGTTTTTAGTTTGCTTTTACTTTCTCACTGCTCTATTCTGGTAGTAATAAGCAGTAAAATACATTAGTCTCCCTACTATGAGTGTGTTTTGCCCACAACAATAATTGTTGAGTGATCTCCCTGTCCTTATCTCAACGCTTGAGCCCTTTCCATCATATTATCTCCCCTTTTCCCTTTGAGGAGGGGGAGTGAGAGAGTAGTTGTGGTGGAGTTCAGCTGCCCAGCTGTGAAAAATCACCAGAACCACAGACATGCAATTTTGTGTTCAAATTGAAGTTATAACCTCAAGTTTCACATGCTCATTCTTTGAGAATGTTCTCTCAGGTGGTGAGTTTTAATGCATGGGTAAACTGACCATTAATGCATGGGTAAACTGACAACTACATTAAGGCACATGTGGTGGCCTGGAAAGCAGAACTTTAGAGAAAAAGAGGGAAAGGCAGTAAGACTCCAGTTTGCAAAACAGATTCTTAAAAAGCATAACTCTCAAATTGAAACGGAAGTCTTACATACTGCTAAAATGCACACTTCACTGATTATTTCAAAACACTTCCAACTGAGGTGGAGGCTAAGGTAAGGTAAGGGTCCTGTTGCTCCAGACAAGCAGGTAAAAGGTTATTCCGCTGCAGTACCAGACACTGCATCCTGACCATCTTTCACATTTCTTATCCACTGAGACACCATTTCAGAAACTTATAGTTCTGTCTGATAAAAGATTCAATGTTGTTAAAAAATTATTTCCACAATTTCATAATGCGGCACTTTTCTTTCATTTTGAAAAAGATTAGGAAAACATTTGTATTAGAGATAAAGAATACAACTCAAAACCTCATGAAACCAGAATTAATACTACTTTAAAACTCTGTAAGACATTCAGATTACCTTTATTTTTATATTTGAATCTTTATAGTTTGCGTAACTAAAAATTTCAATGAGATTTGTTTTCCACAGAATTAATACAATGGTATTTGTTTAATTTACAAGAACAAGTTTACAGTACCTGTCTCTTGTGTACATTCGGAAGCAGAATCCATCCCTAACACGCCCAGCTCTTCCTTGTCGTTGCAGAGCACTAGCTTTACTGACAAAAGTCTCCTCCAAGGAACTCATCTGACTACTTTCATGATACCTTAAAAATTGTAAAGTGAGTGCCCGTTCAGAATTCAGAATGAAAATGTATGTATATTTAATCATTAAGTTAGAAGCCTATATACAAATACTGTATTTAAATAGTAGTAGATCAATTGAGAATATGACGTTTAGTTTTGAAAACTAAGCATATCTGGGGAAAATGATACATCACAGAACCTTGGACACAACTGATTAATGAAAATGTAAAATATTGGAAAAGGAAAGAGTTACTACATTAGCTCATCAAGCCCACATCCCTGCCAATTCAGAATTGGGCCTTCTAGCATTTTATAGGGTTTTATACATTTAAAATAGACAAAGAGCAACTTCTAAAATGTAAGATAGTATATAAAAAAAAAATCTACTTTACTTTTAAACCAGTGCTTAATCAAGATAATTCTTACCTATAAAGAATTATAGAATTATATTATCCCCTTATTGTTCTTCACATCATTTGAAAATCCCAAGATTGATCCCAAACTTGAACCTAAATTGCAAGCTATTCTGTGAGTTCAATGCATTTTTCATCTGGAACTGTAGGTTAATAAGGATACTACAGAACTCCTGTAGTACTAGCCTGCAAGCATGCACAGTAATCACAAAGTGATTTATGAAAGTCAAACTCTCACCTGTTTTCTTTTGTTCTCCCAGTATCAATTACAAAGACAACATCTGGTATTGTAATACCCGTCTCTGCTATATTGGTTGCCAGAACAATCTGAAATAAAGAAACACAGCAGAAGTAAAAAAAATTATTGAATGTCAGTTTTTGTCCTTGTAACCACAGGTTGAGATTGGAAGGCGCCTCTGGAGATCAACTACTCCACAGTTCTACGATTCTATGATTAGCCCATCCCCCTGCCAAGCAGGATCACCTAGAGCACATTGCACAGGACAGCATCCAGGCATATTTTGGATACCACCAGAAAAGGAGACTGTTCAACCTCCCTGGGCAACCTGTCCCAGTGCTCTGTAACCCTCACAGTAAAGAAGTGCCCCCTCATATTCAGCTGGAACCTCCTGTGCTTCAGTTTGTGCTTGGTGCCTCTCATCCTGTCGGTGGGCACAACTGAAAAGAGTCTGGCTCCTCTTGACACCCTCCCTTCAGATATTTATACGCATTGATGACATTACCCACTCAGTCTTCTCTTCTTCTCTTCCCCAAGCTAAACAGGCCGAGCTCATTCAGCGTCTCCTTATGCGATATGCTCCTCACCAACCTAGCAGCCCTCCTCTGGACTCACTCTAGTAGCTCCACGTCCCTCTTGTACTGGGGAGCCCAGAGCTGGACACAGCACTCCAGGTGTGGCCTCACCAGGGCTAAGTAGAGGGAGAGGATCACCTCCCTTGACCTGCTGGCAACACTCTTCGGAATGCAGCCCTGGATACCATTGGCCTTCCTGGCGACAAGGTCACACTGCTGGCTCATGGTCACCCTGCTGCCAACCAAGAATCCCAGGTCCCTCTCTGCAGAGCTGCTCTCCAGCAGATCAGCCCCCAGCCTGTACTGGTGCTTGGGGTTATTCCTCCCTAGGTGAAGGACCCTGCAGTTGCCTTTGCTGATCTTGCCCAACTCTCCAGCCTGCCCAGGCCCCTCTGAATGGCAGCCACTCTGCCCAGTTTTGTGTCAGCAAACTTGCTGAGGGTGCTCTCTGATCTTTCATCCAGGTCACTGATGAGTAAGATGAGCAAGACTGGACCCAGTACTGACCCCTGGGGTACATCGCTAGCTACAGGCCTCCAACTGCTCACTGAGCACAACCCTTGGAGCTCTGCCATCCAGCCAGTTCTCAGTCTGACTCGTTGTCCACTCATCCATCCCACACTTCCTGAGCTTGCCTATGAGGATGCTATCCTTGACCAAGGTAAAGTCCTTTCTCCAGACCTCCTCTCTTGTCTCTAGGGTCTGAGATTCATGAGGGATGGTCTTAGCAGTGAAGACAGAAGCAAAGGCGGCATTCAGTAACTCTGCCTTCTCTGTGTCCTTTGTCACCAGGGCACCTGCCCCATTCAGCAGTGGGCCCACATTTTCCCTACTCATCATTTTGCTATTGATATATTTGAAGAAGTTCTTGTTGTCCCTGACATCCCTTGCCAGACTTAATTCCAAACGGGCCTTGGCCTTCCTCATTACATCTCGAAGTACTCTGACAATGTCCCTGTACTCCTCCCAAGGGACTTGTCCCTTCTGCCATATGCTGAACACTTCCTTTTTCTGTTTGAGTTTTGCCAGGAGCTCCTTGCTCATCCATGCAGGTCTCCTGCCCACTTGCTCATATGAATACATCAGTCTTGGGCTTAGAGGAAGTGATGCTTGAATGTTGACCAGCCCTCCAGGACACCCCCCATTCCTTCAAGGGCCCTAACCCATGGGATTCCTCCAAGTAGGTCCCTGAAGGGGCTTAGTCCAGGAGAGCAAATCAGTATTTAGAAAAAAAAATGGTTAAAGTTTTTTGTTGTTGTTGTTGTTTTTTTTCACTCATAATTATTTTCCTGAACAGGCTGACAAAGCATTAAAACTGCTATGAGTTGGAAAATGATTTAGTTTTCCCCAATTACTCAGGAGTCTAAATTTGTGAGAATTTTATATTCATTTTTTCTTTTATAATCCGTCAAAATTACTAATAGCTAGTATTTGCCAAAACTAGTTTATTTAAATAGTCTAGAAGTAAGTAATTTACTAATTCTGAAATAAAAAGCTGCAGTTACTAGTAAAATTATAGGAAAGCAATAATTAAAGTAGCTCTTAAGAAATACTAGGTTTAAGAGTTTGTCTGGTTACTGCCAAGATTTCACAGCATGCTAACTTCCATCTCTTACAGAGCACCAAGTCAGAAGAACTGTTTCTTACCAGTGAGAAAATTCCAGGAACAACTGGTTGTCATGTAATTATGTATGATTTGATTTTTAAAAATTCATAGTTGCACACTCATTAAAAAAATTCTTCTGTGGCGCAATTTGCTTAACATACCTTTCTAACACCAAGTGGAGGTACAGTAAATGCAGCTGCTTGATCTTGAGTTGAAAGAACAGAATGCAAAGCTATCAATCTGTGCCTAGAATAAGAAATTATACCAATCAATACGTATACAGTCAAAGATACAGTAAAAATGAGAGCAGAAATACAACAGCAAGTTGGAAAAAGCAACTAGAATGCACATTGGAAAGAGCAAACTTCGCATGACTGGTTTCAGCTAGGACAGAGTTAATTTTCCTCCTTCTAGATGGTATGGTGCTGTGTTTTGGATTTAGGATGAGAATAATGTTGATAACACACTGATGTTTTAATTGTTGCAGAGCAGTGCTTGTACCAAGCCAAGGACTTTTCAGCTCCTCGCTCTGTCCTGCCAGCAGGCAGGCTGGGGGTGCAGCAGGAGCTGGGAGGGGACAGACCCAGGACAGCTGACCCAAACTGGCCAAAGGAGCATTCCATACCATCTGACGTCATGCTGAAAATTAATATGGGTAGGACTGGTCAGGGTGGAGGATTTAGACATCCATGCACCTGAGTTCTTCACATTATGCTTCTGAGATAAGGACTGTCACTGAAGCTTTGTACACAACTACAAACACAGGCAGGCAACTTTAAGCCTGAGTGAGAAAAGCCTTCAGAAAAGAGAGATTCACAGAAATTTGTAACTTCCTTTTCTTCTAAACCTTCACACCCAAGGCCATCTACAAATGTTTAGAATTTGACTGAAAATAATCCTTTTATGCCATAGCATTGCTACCTTTTGGTTAACCAAAAAATAAATTTCAAACTGTTTGTCACTACAACCCTATGCCACTTCTCTTAGCAGATTACTGTTTGTGGATCTCTTCTCAGTAAGCAGTCATTTCTATATAAATAGTATACCATGAAAAGCTATTTCCCAGATGTACTACACCCCATGCCCTAAAAAGTGGAAATGAAGTAGTTGAGTATTTTGTGATTAAGTATGTTTGTTCAAAAAGTCAAGTCAAAAGAAAAGAGGTGATTATGACTATACCATTTCTAAGCACTTTTCATCTTTGTTTAAATAATAAAAATTGATTTGCAGTAAAACCAGCTCAAAGGTATAACTCTCAACTTCACTTTTCAAGAATAGCAGGCTTTAACAACCAAGAAGGATGTATTTATCAAGCTAATCAATTAGCTATAGAAAATATCTGGGTTACCTGTCACGCAAGCTAAATCTCCTGTCAGTTGAAATGAGATCATACAACTGTTGGATATGAGCAAGGCCTGGTAAGAAGATCAGCACAGCTCCTTCAATGTTCTTGAACTGGGGACTTCTATCTGGAAAGTGACAATACAGACACACAGTTAAAACGAACATGCATTTGCAGACAGCCTCAGCTGAGAACAGGAACTTATTCTAGTCCTGTGGTAAATACTTTTTAGGATGTTTCATATAAAATTAAGTCAAGAATCCTTATCACTGTCTAACACCGGGAAATAAATCCCAAGGGCAGTCACAAGCATATAAACTTAAGAAGCAGACTGTACCTAAGTATGCAAGCAACTCCAAAATAAGTTCAAGGTTGATCTTGTAAGGATTCATATAGAAGACTGCTTGCTGTGTACGACTGCTATACTTCTCATAGTAAGGAGACAAATCAATACCAGATCCAGACTGGACTGGGACATACTCCTAGAAAGGAAGAAGAGGAAAAATCATATGCTCAGTGTTTTATATATATATATAAAAAAAAAAAAAAGGTCAATTTGTCATTCACTTTAGGCTTCTTAAAACATAATAAGTGACATTTAACTGACGAACTTCCCATGGAAAACAGCGAGAATTAGATTAAATCACAGACATCTACATAACCTATGTATAGATAACTGCTACTGGTAATTGACATCCCAGATGAAGAAGGAATAAAAGTCTATGCAAGCACATTATGTTTTACGAATTAAAGCAATTCACACGTCCATAATCAAGCATCTAATTAGTAGAATTTCAGAATTCAAATTCTGTATTGTAAGAAAACAGCTTCCCTTTTCTTCTGTCCCTCTCATTCCCATTCTCAACGAATGGTTGAAAAGAAAGTTCAGAGACAATTATGTGACAGCTCCTGCAGTGTTCTGGGGAAGGAGGTAAGGGGGAGGAAGATAAATATTTGTTTTAATAATAATAAATTGTCTATGAATATCTCAGATATACATCCTTAGCATAAGGCTTCCGTGTTAAGTAGAACCATTGTAAATTATATCACATTTAAACTACTTCAGAAGGAAGCTTCCCACCACGTATCCTTCTGTACTGGAATCTCAACAGAAATAAATCATAAAGGTGGAGGAGCACTCTGGAGAGCACTTTGGCTTCAACCAAAACATGTTGTTGTGATGTGTGGAGTAACCATCACTCCAAGAAAAATCTGCAAGTCACATGGTAGCGTGCTTTCAACATGTGTACACCAGTGTTTGATCACAGCAAACTAAGTGGTCTTGCAGAAACCTCAAGAGAACAAGTTAGTAGACAGGTGTCCACCCAAAATACACAAAGCCTAGAGCTGAACAATTTACAGTTCCCTGTGGTCAGAGGCATTCATACGCTTCCCTTCAAGAGTTTTAATTCAAAAACACGTCCAGCTGTCACTGTAGAATAGTTACAGGATACCACAATACCACAGCCAGTCAATCCAAAAAACTCTACAATCTTAACACAAGTTAGCCCGCTTGGCATGACAAGTTGGAGAATCTCAGGAAGTTTTTTGCTAAGAGAGATGTGGCCTTGCCTTTTCGGTTCTTCTTAGTTCAATACTGAGGATAATTCTTTGGGAGAACTAATTTAAATGCTTTTCGCTTTTGCTGCATACAGGATTAGAGCTGGGATTTTGCAAAAGAGAAACAGCAGATCTCAGTGTCAAAGGTATCAAAATTACAGCAGCAATAAGGGAGCTGAGACAAACATAAGGACATGGCTTTGTAAACATTTGACTTCCACTGTAGAAGTGCCATTGCATCTTGTGTCAACTGCTGAAAGAACACTTGATGTTATACAAACCAATTAACAGAGTTAAAGGTAATAAAATAAAAATAAAACTCCTAAATTGAAATTAGAAATGCCTATATTACCTGATACTTTGTAGTGCCTCCTCCTTTGGTAGTAACATTCATCACTACTTCCTCCTCTTCCTCCAAGAACTTCTGACAATATTCAGAGTCTTTCTCCAGAACATAGCCAGTTGCTTCAATTACGTCTTCAACATGGAATATCTTTATTGAAAATAAAAAAAAAAAAAAAAAAAAAAAGGCATGTCAAAAACTAATCGGCAGCTTTTTTGTTCTTTTTGTTCATACAAAAGCTGAACAGGTCATCCCTTTCCATTTCAGTCATCTAACAGATCTTGCATACTTCAGCTTAATCTTTCTCATGCTTTTTGACAATCAAAGACTTGCTATGAATTTGTTAAAAGATGTTAAAAGATCTCTCTATACGATCACTGACGTTACCTGTATTGTAAGCCATGAGAAACATGCAACTTTGTCACTGCATTTTTTTTGTATGTTGAGAGAGACAGGAGAATTCAGTACTTCCCTTTCCTTACTACCTACATTCAGCAGAGAAAAATCAAAATGTCACCGTCTTCAAATGAGACTGATTTTCATCAACTGATAATATATCAGAAAAAAAACAAAACAAACAAACAAAAAAAATAGTACAATCCTATGATTCAAAGCACTGAAGTTTTCAAAATGGAAAAAGGCTAGAAGTCTGTGACATAAATACTTAAGGTGTTTTTCTGACCAAAAGTACACAATATAGTTACATTTATTACAGAAACTCACTAAGCAAACATGGTATAGGTGCAAAGTGCCTTTTAAAGTCAGATAAACATTTGCCTACCTCAACAGGATAACTCCTCCCTGAAATCCTTAAAATGGGACAGTGGGAGAAATAGCTGGAAAACTTCTCGCTGTCTACAGTAGCGCTCATTAAAATCAGATGCAAGTCTGAACGTTTATGCAAGATCTCTTTCAGGATAACTAGCAAGAAATCAGACTGGACACTCCTTTCATGCACCTAGAATTGGAAAAAAAAAAACATACAAACTTCTTAATAAAGATGGTAAGTGTAGGACCAGAATAACTATCGTTTCTGCAGAAAAGAAAGAGCTGATAACCTCGTCTACAATAACATGAGATACACTTGAGAGAAGACCATCTTCTTGAAGTTTCCGAAGCAGAACACCTGTTGTACAGTATAGTAGTCTGGTGGCTTCTCCTGTTCTAGATTCCATACGAATTTGATAACCGCACAGGGAGTTCTTTAAAAGAAATAACAGGACATTAAAAATACAAGAATAACTTAAAATAGTACACAAGCAACAGACACTCTAAGTTAAATTTAAGCACTGTTAGACCCCAACACGCACAAGTTGCTAATTAAATAGTATAGTGAATGACTGCCACATTGTTTTTTAACAGCTATGTTTGATTTTGTTAAGAAAGGGAAAAATATATTGAAATATAGCAACTAGAGTTTCTCCAGAGCAGAAAAGAGCCAGTAACCTCGGTATTCTTTTTAAGGGTTCTTGGCAGTCCTCAAATAAAAATATTTTTGCAGTGGAGGTATGGGATCCCCCTAGGGATTTCACACAAATAAGACTACCATAAAACATACATGACCTTGCTTTTCTTCAAATAACAGAGAATTTTGCTGGAAGGGACCTCTCTCAAAGCTGGGCCAGGCTTCAAGTCAGATTAGATTACTCAGCCTTATATCCAGGGCATTTTTCCCTTACTGATGGGACCTCCTACTAAGAGGGACGTCAGTCTCTCTCGGCAATCTCTTCCAATATTTGACAATCTCCATTATTAAACACTTGCTCTTAGTTACCTTTGGTAAAATTTTTTAGAAATCAGATATTGATACCCAGAGGTTCAGAGCTGACAATTTATAAGAGCAGCTGACATAACAAGAAGCCTTTTTCAATAAAAAAATAACTAATTTGGTTGTGTAAGGAATAATAATGTTTTCACTTTGTATCTAGAATACACCTTCCTAAAATTTGATCAAGATTAGAAACAGGAATCAAGATGCATCTTACCTTTCCTCCTGGTCCAGATTCACAGCCTAGCTCTTCACAAACCCTTGTAGCCAAACTCACTGCTGAGATTCTCCGCGGTTGCGTGCAAACAATATTACACTTCCTAGACCCCTCATCTAGCAACAAGTCTTCTAACAAGAAATGGGGCACTTGGGTACTCTTGCCACTGCCTGTTTCACCAGCTACAACAACTACTCGATGTTTTTTAAGAGTTTCCACAATTGAGTATCTGTGCTTAAACACAGGTAACTCCTGTCTCTCTTTCAAAAGCCTCTGGTATTTGGGGGAACTTTGCAGCTTTTTGAACAAAACCCTGGAAGGTTCCAAATTATCTGTTTCTGGCGTCTCAAGTGAAAGACTGCTAAAGTCCTCATCAGAAACTAAATTTTCCCAGGAATCTTCAGGACCTTCAGATACTTTCGGTTGGTTTTCAGATTGTAGCTGTTGCTGTTGCTTTAGTTTGTTTAATAATTTAGCAATAAAGTTATCACGAGGTTTGTTAGTTTCTATCTTGTTTTCTTCTTCCTTTTTCTTTTCAATATCACTCCATTCTAGCCAGACATCTCTATAGGTAGGAGGCAGCAACTGATGAACTGACTTAGGGAGAAAAACAGAAAATAATTACTCTGTATACTACTCAGTAACGTAACTAACATTTTATGTGTAAAAGAGCTTGCGTAGCAGAAGATATGGTAAGACTTGAGATACAGAACTACTTGTAAATACAGAAGCTGTGAAACCAGTTATATTAACATCCACAAGGTATTTTGTTCTCAACTATCTTGCATTCTTTGCAGCACTGAAAGAACAGTTTTACTACACAATAGTTTCCTCCCCATATGCTACAGTGCCTGTGATTGTCAATAAATCAAATTATTATATCTTTCAAGCAAAGAACTTAATGGGTAACACTTCAATAAACTGTTTTTAAACTTTAATTACAGAGACTACAATTAAAAAAAAAAAAGAAAACAAAGGGAGATTCCAAGCTAAAAACAGTAATATTGGTGAAAGCCTCACCTGCCCCTTGGTTAGATGATAGAGTGCCAAAGTAGCAGCTAGATGTTGTGCTTGCATACTATCTTCTGTTACAATTGTAGGACACATTGTCATTACATCATCTGATGACTTGATAACCCTGACCCTTAAAAACAGATTCACATAGGCATGTCTCTTAATTTTTGTTACCTATATAAACAGTACACCTCTAAATGTTGTTTAAAACAGGAGTGAAAATCAAATATAGGAACTAATCTAAAAAAAAAAAAAAATGTTTTTCAATAATCTGTGAACACAGAGTTGATCACATTTTACTGAATGGCAGAAAAATTTCAGCAGATTACAGCAGCACGTGTAGGGTGAGGTAGGTTCTCCCCCTTCTCCTTTATGTTGCCTTCATTGTCCTTAAAGCAGAAGTATTTGTACATATACACACCACCATTAAAGTTAACTCCTTTGAAAGAAGAACCAAGTACTGGTGTGCCTTTGTGTAATTATTTAGCACAGACTAGCTAATGAGATGCCAGTTAAACAGATGCTAGCATCTCAGCAGATTGCTAACAGACACATGCCAGTCACACCAGCAGTAAAATTTCACACATTCTCTAAGGAACAGAATGTTTAAACAGCTAGTAGCTCCTACTTTGAAGCCATAAGTTGGGATTTCCATTTTATTTAGTTCCTTCAAGAAGCACTATTCATTTGTAATGCCGTGTCTATTTTGTTTGCATATGATAATATACTTTATACTGTATAGCACTACATTATAGACTTATATTTGAAAAGAAACATAAAAGTCACTGGCATTGCAGTGTTTTGGTTACAAATTTATGGTAGCTTTTACACAGGTTTCTATCTTCTCCATTAAAGAAATCCCAAAAAGGTTTTGGGTATTCATATGACTAAAACCTATGGCTTAATGTATTGCTTTGAAGAAAAATGCCAGAAGTTAGTTGTCCAAAACTATTTTACAGAATTTATTTGCTTCAGAACCTTTCACACAGCAGTACAGATTTTAAAGCTAAATAAATGGATCCCATCTTTCAGGGATCACTCAGAGTTTTACATTTGCTATAGTGTCCAGCTGAAGCATTACTTCTCCAGAGCTATCCAGAGTGAAATACTTCCCTGCTGGACTGAAATCACTCAAGTTAAATACACTACTTTCATTTAAACCTGGACTAACACGACGAAACAGTAGTTTTGAGCATTTTTATTTTTAAATAAACCAAAAGGAAAATGTAAATGTCATGGGAAATACATACCTACATTTCCAGTATCTTCCAACTGGAACCTTTTCAAAGGCAGGGTTTGGACTCTTGGGAAAATTCTTCCTGCACCAGTCAATCAAAAATTGCTTGGGAGATTTACCAGTCCAGCTTCGAGCGCTATAATCAAAATTTCTTACATCTAGTGGTTCTTTCTTTTTGGCTACAAGAGTAGAATGACACATACTTTAATTCTCCTAAAACTTTTTTTTTTTTTTTTTTACATACAAAAATGTTTTATCTGTTCTACAAGTGTGCTTTCACTAGAGAGTACTGTTTTCTGAAGTGTTCTGCAGCTCTCCTAAACGAACAGAAAATATTGGTGCTGAGAAATGATAGAAATTCCTGCTTTTTCAAGAAAGGAAATTAATTCCTAGCAGGAAATTCATTACAATATTCTGTTTACAGTATTTGATTATTCAGTAATTCAAGAGCTTTTACTAATATTCTGTTGTTAGGAAAATAGCAACAGTTTGAAGGTTTGAAACTTTCTAAACTGTTTGAAAACAGTTTAGAAAGACACGAGGGTGGCAATTATTGAGAATAGTCACTAGCCCTGTAGCAATGAAAAAAGAAACACCAGATTTTAGACATGACAACATGGTAAGAATAGCTTTTAGCATCACGTGCTAAAACAAATACGTATCTTGTCAAGTCAGCTTGGTCAGCAAGACAGACCACCTGCCATTCCCACAGTGAAAAGTTGACAACTCCACACTGAAATGCTATACAACCCTTAAAAAAAGAACTGATACTGTAAATCTGTGGTACATGCCAGGCTTGTATTGAATAAATTCCACTACACCTTTCTCTTCCTTTGCAGCACCTTCAGGTTTTTCAAGCAAACTCAGATTCAAAGTGGTTTCTTGAGGTACGGGAGCTTGAGGCAAGGGAGCTTTTTTCTTTTCGTTTTGTTGTTGGTTTGAAGTTTTTACAGCTGGATCAAATACAGGGTGCTCTTCAAGAATTGCCATTTCTGTCAAAGAGAAAATATAACTTATTTCTACCCATTGCTGAGCATTTTGTTCCTTAAAATGAGAAGAATCACTGCATTAATTCATATTGAGCACTGCAAACCCAAAAGTGAAATGTTACTGACTTTTTACAGTTTGACCCATGTGAAAACAGTAAGTTCAGGAAAGCCTGCAGTTCACACAGTGTGTGGCATGAGAGATGATGAAATCAATTCAACCTGACTCAAGAGACCTATCTGCCTAACAAATATGCAAGTCACAAAATGAAAAACAGGTAATCTGGAGGGCTTTACCTTGCTGAATTCTCCTTATTTTCTCTTGTGCCACCTTCTGACCTTGCTTGTCTTTGTCTTGCTTGGAGATGCTTGCTTGCTCTTTTGCTTCTGAAAGCTTTGCAGCCAGCTGTATATACCTATCATTCTATTTTAAATAGAATTATTAATTACAAGTATAATATAGTATTCTTGTCACCATTAATATCCTACATAATAAAAAAGTCATCCTTTATACTAAGCTTAAAAAGTATTTGTTTCTCATTTGTGCAAGTAACGAAAAGTTAAAACCTCTCAAAATTTTATAACCACCTTCCTAATCTCACTCAGATGTGTTTCAAAAATCCTTCCATCTCAGAAAAATGCATTCAATATTTTGAGCTCATTACTAAAAAAAAGAGGAAAAACAACAAAGGAAAGGAAAACTGCCAGCATATTTCCATTCAGTTGCTTGATGCCAAATCTTAATTAAAAAAAAAAAAAAACACGCTAGCTATTAAAACCTTAGTTTTTATCAAACTGATCAACTAGTTGCAGATGTGCTGGACATATCTTTAATACAAGACATATCTTTAAGACCAGAAGAAATGGCGTTAAGTTGTGCCAGGGAAGGTTTAAGTCAAATATGATAAATTTCTTCACTGAAAGGGTTGTAAAGTAGTGAAGAACAGGCTGCCCAGGGAAGTGGTTGAGTCACCATCCCTATGGGTCTTCAAAAAAACACGTAGATGTGGTGCTTGGTGACATGGTTTACTGGTGGACTTGGCAGTGTTAGGTTAAAGGTTGGACCAGATGGTCTTAGAGGTCTTTTGCAGCCTAAATGACTCTATATCGATTTCTGAAAGTTTTTGAATGTTTCTCATGAAACATTTCTCTGTCTTACTGGGTCAAACTTTTCTTCATCTGTCTCCTTCACAGATTCATTTTTCTCTTCGTCACTCTGTTGCTCAGCATATCGCAAAATCCACTCCTTCATACTCACTTCTTTCTGTTTCTCTGCGTTTCTCTCCTGGAAGAGCAACCAAAATTAAAAGTAATGATAGCAGTAAGTGAAGCCACCAATGTTTTTTCTCAGTCAGAGTTTAGGAACTACGGCTTAAGATTTTATATAAATTAAGTTATATGACAGAGTGCTACCTGTAAATAAATGGAACAAACCCACTCTAGGAGAAAATTAAGCTATGACTTAACAAAAGTTACCACAAACAAATTACAGAGTCTATTAGACTTCACATGGAAAAAGGTTCACTTTCAAATTACCATTCCACTGTAGTTAAAACAACATGGATGACGATATTATTTAAGTACATTATATTTTCAGAAGTTTTCCACGTCACTGTTGAAGTTGATGCAAATTCTGTATTTTGGAAAACGTCATGCTCTCTTCCCATCAATAAATACAAATAATTTTCTCAAATTACCTTAGTTTCAGGGCCATTCTCTTTCTTTTTCTTATCTAAGCGAGGTGGAGGTTCACATTTTGACACAGGAGAACAAAATTTTGCTCTAGGTTTCTGTTGCTGTTCCTCAAACTGCTGGCTAAAGCCTTCAGGCAAGGCATCTTCAAAACAAAAAATCCATGTCATACAGTATGTCAATAATGATTACTGAAAAATATTTTTAAGTGTGTTGGGAAACAACAACAGTATGCCTGAAATAAAAATCATGCTATAACATTTAAGTAAGTCAGCATTTGCTCGTTGGACTTTGATAAAACTCTAAGAATGGGAAGAAAAAGATTGTAAGACTATAAAAAAATAATACCAAAACCAGTCAGCAGCACAGCAAGGAAAACCATGATGACTACTGGTCTAAGTGAAACAACGTATTTGACTGCTACTTTCACATATTTTCGTATCAGAGTTGGACCTACTGTTCTTCAGTTAAAAACTGTAGTCAATTCTGTCACTATACTTACCATCAGGAAGGTTTAAACAAAGCCAATCAAGTGCAGAGTGAAGATCACCACCATATAGAAGTGTATTTTTCATTGCTTCCTCAATGTGTTCAGTCTTAAAAGAAAACCTTTGCAATGCCATGTACACATCCTATAGATAAAAGAAGTTAAATATTAAGGCTTAACCTAGCAATTTAATAACGGCTCAAACTTCTATTTCCCACATATCAGATAATTGAGACTAAACGGATAAAAAAGCATAAATTAACATATCAGAAGGCAGAGTAGAAAATCCTGTTTTGAAAACAAAGCTCATAATAATTTTGAATGTAAATATATATACATATGTGTAAGTAAAGCCACTTCCCAGTCTCTGAATAGAGTGCATATTTTCTGGGTAGAAACATAAATCTGCAATTTTCCAGCTACGATATGGCACTAAAAATGTCAGAAACAATGTCCTTAACACACTGAGGTTAACTTCTATTCCTCTATCTATTTGATTAGATACTCTGATTATGGTTACTGAATGCATGGAGACATGTCTTTCCTGATAAACATGCTAACTGATTCCACCGTCTAATCATTAATGCAATTACTGGAAAATACGGTACACTGGCTTGCACTACACACAGAAATATGAATAACAAAAAAAATAAACTGTTTAGTCTA
Source organism: Nettapus auritus (assembly GCA_011076525.1). NCBI lineage: Eukaryota > Metazoa > Chordata > Aves > Anseriformes > Anatidae > Nettapus > Nettapus auritus. The sequence continues at coordinate 18,001,985 of CM021797.1, forward strand.
AATCAACAACGGTCAGAGGACAACATTTTAAAGTCTACCTGTAGTTTCTTAGCAGTAAGTCTTCTGGAAATCATTCCTTTGTCATCATTTTGTTTTTTATGGTCATTGATTATATCAATAATCCTTTTCTCCAAACTACTGTTTATCATTACCTGCAGAAAGAAAAATAGTTGATACAAAGCAAAACACTACACCTTTTTATGATACCTTAATGTTCTTCATACTGAAGGAAATTAGAATGCAGAAATCTTTCTGCCATTCAAATCCCTGCTTTTCTAGTTTTCCATAAGTTTGGCAAACCTTTTTTATGAAAGGTACAGATTTATTTAAGTTGTTGTTGTTTTGTGGTTTTTTTTTTTTTTTTTTAATTGAAATATAAAAAAAAATCATTCCCTATTACAGAGAAAGCCCATTTATATCTTAGGAAAATATAGGAATTCCCTTGACATAATGTAACGAAAAAGTAATTAAAAAATAATAATCTACTGGAAAGAACAAGGTGTCTCTTCTCAGCTCACAAGAACTAATATAAAATAACTTGACCATTAAGACAACCTTGTGAGACTCTCCTTCTTATCTGGATTAGGAAAAAAATCCAGACAATTTTAGTATTCTTAACATCTCTAAACCATGAATGAAGCTTTAGTTGTCACTGAGACTGCCGCGTAAAATCCACTTGTATTCTTCCTCTGACAGGAAGAAAAAATCTACATGCACAACAAAAACCCAAACACTGCTCTTCATAGCCCTGCAAGTAACGTATAACTTGTTACTTAAAGACAGATGTTCCACCCTACTGGTTTATCCCATTTCTCAAAGCACACCCAGAACCCCAAACAGCTCAAGAGACAAGGTCTAACACATGAACGTAGTTTAAACGTGTAACATAACACATATAGCTGAAGAAATATTTACTCAGGTAAAAGAGTACCATGAATCTCAAAGTTCTTTTACCTAAAGAAGATACTCACCTTAAGAATAGACTTATCTAGATTTGCAGCAGCAGCAGCACTGGAATCTACTGGTGAACTAAAACTGTAAGTTTTTGGACCTGCAAATTGCAAACAACCATCAATTAAATAAGTAGAGTGCAGAGAACACTCTTTACGGTTTTTAAAGCAGATCCAACATGAGGCAAGCGTTACACTAATATACCAGTAACACGCATACATGTAAGAACTGTATGAACACTCAACGGTGTGGAAAGGCTGTCTACCAAGGAATGGTAAAGAAACAAATGACTCAGAGGAGACAAAATATAAAATCCTAAGAGGCACAATGAGGAAAAACAATTGACTGCTCACTATCCATACGAGAACAGGGGAAAAACATTCCCCAAGCAAGGAAGCTAACAGCAAGTAAGAGTGATGGTTTTTGTTTTTTTGTCTTGTTTTTACAAAATGCAAATTTGCAAATTACAAAACGCAGAGCTCTAGAGCTCTGCCACTGAAGCTGTGGGTATTGGACATTTGTGTAAGCCCGTGAGCAGGCAGGACAGTTTGCATAATGAAATCTATTTTTTGGAAGGATATTGAATAGAAATACTATCTGGCTCAGCAAGTCCCTTAGCCACAACTGGAGGAGGATGTAAGAGTACTCCCTGAAAGTATCACTGCATGTCTGGCCTGTTCCTACCAGGGTACCTGCGTTTGGACCCAGCCGAGGGGAGGGTACTGGGTTATCCAGGCCAGTGGTCTAACCTGCTACAGTCATTCTTACTTTTCAATTAGCAGCTGTTAGTGGAAAAATATCTGTTCACAACGTTATTTATCATCACTGAAATTGTTTAGCTTCTCACAACAGCCAGCCTGATGCCAGATGCTGTCCTTTTTGAGAATGCAAGTGCTGTTTCTGGTACGGTGAAGGTAAAAAGGAGCTGAGCACCCTCGGAGCTTTCAGCACACCACCAGACCGCACTCCGGAGAGAGCAGGGCGCTCTTTGAGGTGCTCCTCAGCAGGATGGCTCACCTGTGCTGCAGAGTTTCTGAAGATAACTAAGGACTGTGGTGTTGGAAGTGTGGGAGGCACAAGAACAGAGACATCAGAGCCCAGATTTTGAAAAGCAGAGCTAAGAGGCTCAGAAGTTTAAAACACGGGGCGAGGGACTGCAGGACTTCACGTTAACAAGCTGGGACCCGGGACGGCCTGCCCGGACCGCCGCCCGGCTCGCCCACATCCCGCCGCACCGGCTGGCGCCACCGGCAGCCGAGCCTCGCCGGCAGCCCCGCGCCCCGCCGCTCACCCAGCCCCGCTCGACTCCGCGTGCCCCCGT
>CM021797.1:18004656-18123528 GCA_011076525.1 Nettapus auritus
GTGGAGGCGGCGTGGGCCGAGCCCCCGGCGCGGTGCCTCTTGTTGCGGCCGCCCATGGCGCTCCGTGCCCGCAGCGGATCCGGAACCGGCCGAGGCCCGGACGCGGCCGCCCGGGGCGGGCAGGAAGGGAAGGGAAGGGACGGGCGCGGGGCGGAGCGGAGCGGGGGGAAGATGGCGGACGCGTTCGGGGACGAGCTCTTCAGCGTGTTCGAGGCGGAGCCGGCCGCCGCCAAGGGCAAGGCGGCCGCCGCCGAGGCCGCCAGGAGGACGGGGTGAGCGGGGCCGGGGGACGCCGGGCACCCCCGGAGCGGGGCGAAGGTGCGGCCCCGGGCCCAACGCCGGGCAGCCCGCGGGGCACGGGGCGGCCGGGGGCGGCTGGGAAACGCGTGGAGGCTCCGCAGGGGCGGCTGCCCCGGGCGGCGGGGCGGACACCGGCTGGTTGCTTGGAAATGTGCTCGTAAGAGGCAGGCCTCGAGGGTGCTGCGGGCGTGTGTGTTCGCAGGAAGCGATCGGAGGAGGCGCCGTCAGGGGCTGCGCCAGGGAAGGCCAAAAGGGAGGCTGAGGTCGGTGGTACGGAAGATGCGGTTTCAGGAAAGAAGCCAAAATTGGAAGACGTTGTATCAGAAGACACGAAGTAAGTACGCAGCCTGCTGTGTGAGGGAATTACAGGTAGATGTACTTATCAACCGAATATCACCTGTGAATAGTCAATGTATGTAGCCTTGCAGTGTTTTCACGTGAAGAATTCATTTTCTATTAACTTTACTTATGTGAGGATGTGCTAGTAGTATAACTTCACCAGCAACGAGCGCTGGAGGAGTTCAAAATAGTGTTGCTGACCAGCAGCTAACCATTACGCAGCGTTCGTGTCGTTACTGCACGTGGATCAGCGGCTGTTGGTCGGAGCAGCTGCGCTGGTTTGAGGCATGTGGCAGGCAGTAAGCGGTGGGGAGGCCGGCCGCCTTCCGCCTCACTGCAAGACGTGATCAGCCTCGGTACAGGAATATGCACTTGGTGAGAGGGACAGAAAAAAAAAGACTTTTGAGGCATAATTGCAGGACATATTTGTGATAGATTTGTATGCAGATGGCAGGTGCCTGACTTGGAGAAGAGGGAAAGCTTGGACATGTTGAAAGCTGGGGAGATAAGGCAACTGAAGGGTAGCCTGAGCGCCATTCTTGTACTTTAGAATCTGCGCGCCTGTCTGTTGTCTTTCTAGAACTTCCTGACAGGTATTAGGAGGGGCTGTGAAAAAACAGATTGAAGGGACAGTGCAGGAGCTTTGTCAGTGTAGTCCGTCTTAAGAGATTGTTGGGAACTTGGACATTGATGTTGGTTCAGAAACAATTAGATAAGTTAATGGAATAAAACTTCATCCAGAGCTACCAAGCACAGATGTGTACCTCCTAGTTCAAGATGTAGAACACTCAACTGCAGAAATGAAAACTGTGTGCTTTCTGAGTTCTTGTACTTTTCTCTGGGTGACATATCATTTCTGTCAGAATTCATTGGACTTATGTGGCCATTTTTTTCTCAAGTTCAAGGTAAGATTTTCTATGAGAACAGTCATGAGAAGACTTTTCAGAACGCTGCAAACACAGGGTACTTGTACAGGAGCAAAGCAGAACTAGAGTCACAATATTAAGTCAGTTTTCATGTGAGTGGTCTCAATAAAATGTGCACTTGCCTATTGTAGTTTACTAAAGTATGTTAATGCTGTGTGAGAAAACAACTGTTCTGTGCCGTGAGACACTAGCTGCTTGTGGCCATGAGGGAAGGGTAAAGAAAAAGAGGGTTCTGGTCTTAGGGCAGCTGCCTGGGTTGTTTTAAGCTGCTGTTATTCAGTACCATAACTACAGGTCTTGAATTTCGCTTCTGTATACTGAGAAAAAAAGTCCACATGTAATTGGAAAACTCCACATGAACATGCTTTCATAAGTGTGACCCTAGAGTTATTTTGAGATGCAAGTTTTTAAAATGTTAAAAATCCTAAAGTAGTAGCTACAGTACACTTACAAAATAGCAAAACATTAACTTAGAGGTGTTTTTAGTGCAGGTAGTTACCTCCACCAAATGTCCAGTTTAAGTTTGCACATCCTTTTTTAAGTGCTGCAGTTAAAGTAGAGGTGAAGTTAAACATTTTTCATTTTATAAAGAAAACAGGATTCTTAAATGTATTCTTTGGCAATCCTAACTCACAATTTTTTAGTCTGACAGACCTGATGCCTCACGTAAAAGTGCAAGCTGTGGAAACTGTTGAAGGTTGCACACATGAGGTGAGTGCAATGCAACTGAACGTGGGAAGTCTAGGCTTTTTTGTAGAGGTACATGCACTACTGTTAGTATTATAATATTGTTTATCTTTATTATTGTACTAATTATATGTCATTTGATAGTACATTTAAGACTGAACAGGCTTGTGCATAGTTTGAGGTATGCACCTGACACTGTCCATGCACAAAATACACTTTAAAACTCGACAGGATATCTTACTAGAAGCAGTTTGGATGATACTTGCAATAAAGTGAGTGGCTGTGGAAAACTCAATGATAATATTGATAGATTTTTGTGTTTGAAAGGTATTGAGCACATTCTGAGTGCTGTTCTTGAGGAAGAGAACCTGCAGTTTATTGAAGTAAGTCTGTACTCATGGTACAGTGTTACTGTTCAGCAGTGCATGGAAGTATTTTCCTAATCTTTTCAAGAAAGAAAGACTTTCATGTAAAGCTGCTTAGTGTTGAAAAGGACATTTTGGTAAAATGGGAAAAAAAGTCTTTATGTGAAAGCAAGAAAATGAAAACTATCTATTTTCAGATTATGTTAATGGAAATGATACAATTATAATATGAAAAATCAGAAACATTAATGCTGATTTTTATTTTATTATTTTTAATCATCCTTCATCTCAAGATGATTGTCAGAAAGAGTTTCTATGAGTATTAAATAGGTAAATTTTAACTTTCCTGTACTTATATGCTCATTATGTTTTTTCTGTGTCTTAGAATCACAGAATCATAGAATAGCTTGGGTTGGAAGGGAACTTAAAGATCATCTAATTCCAACCCACCAGCCATGGGCAGGGACACCTCCCACCAGCCCAGGTTGGCCAAAGCCCCATCCAGCCTGGCCTTGAACACCTCCAGGGATGGGGCATCCACAGCTTCTCTGGGCAACCTGTGCCAGGGCCTCACCACTCTCACAGTAAAGAATTTATTCCATATATCTGATCTAAACTTACCCTCTTTTAGTTTAAAGCCATTACTTCTTGTCCTATCACTACACTCCCTGACTTTCCTGTAATGCTTCCCCAGCTTTCCTCTAAGACTCTTTTAGGTATTGCAAGGCGCTAGAAGGTGTCTCAGGAACCTTTTCTTCTCCAGGTTAAACAACCCCTAAGCCTGTCTTTGTAGGAGAGGTGCTTCAGCCCCTTGATCATCTTTGTGGCTCTTGCCTGGACATGTTCTAACAGGCTCTTGCCTGTCCACATCCTTCTTGTGCTGGGGGCCCCAGAGCTGAACGCAGGACTCCAGATGGGGTCTCACAAGAGCAGAGCAGAGGGGGACAGTCACCTCCCCCACCCTGCTGGCCATGCTGCTTTTGATGCAGCCCAGGACATGGTCGGCTTCTTGGGCTGCACACGCGCATTGCAGGCTCATGTTGAGCTTCTCATCAACCAACACCCCCAGGTCCTTCTCCTTAGGGCTGCTCTCAATCCATTCCCTGCCCAGCCTGTATTTGTGCTTATCTGTCTTCCAGAACTAACCCACGTTAGTTAGGGTCATGTTAAAGGACCCTATATGATGATGCATTTTTGTGATAAATAATCGGGCCTCAAATAGGATTTCAATCAAAGTTTACAATGTATTAAATGAATAGAGGCAAGCAAACAGCGCTGGGTGTGCCGGGAGTCTCTGCTCCACCAGGACGCACACCTGTTACATCAGTTAGCTGGTTTTTATGTTATTAAACAAATACATACTCATCACTATTCCTAGAAAAGGCAGGGTTAGTATAATTAGTTTCCGGAGTCCAAAATTTCTCCCAGACACATGCGTATTAGTCTCTGGTCGGTCGCTCGTGCTGAAGGCTCATAGTCTTCCTCCCAGGCTTTGTTCTTCAGCTCCCTCTTTCTCCTTATTCGGTAATCTCTTGGCCAGATACCAGAGACTTGCACAGCATCCCATGCAGAAGTTAGCAATTATTTTGTTCTCTTCTCTCCCAGGCCTGAGTCTCAGTCTCAATATTCGGCCTTCAAATCCTCTACCTACACAAATGGCTGGACTCTTTCCCTTACATGATACAGGAACTATGCACACTAACCACTCTGTTTTTCTTTGGTAGAAGAAATGCAGCCCTAGTATTATTCCATACTGACACAAATCAAATTAACGTTTCACAATTTTTAATAAATCATAAAGTTGATGATACAGGTTTTAAAGCCAATGCATCTACTCAGTCTTTGTTATGTAGAGATGTCAGATGGAGGTTTGTCATCACTTAGTAACTGAAGAGGGCATAAATATTTAGCATGAATGAACGTTAGATATTAGCTAGGAACTGGAACTTAACCTGTATAAACACGTTGTCATTGGACAGAGTGTGATCTATGTGTGATAAATGATGGAGTTCTAAATAGGATTCCAATTAACGTTTGCAATTTATTAAGCGAATAGAGGCAAGCAAACAGCGCTGGGTGCACTAGGAATCTCCGCTCCACCAAGACGCACACCTTACAGTTCCCATTCATGGTTTATATCTCTTCTACTAATGCATATTCATAGTGGGAGTGTCTTCTTCCGAGCATGCCTTTTTCATCATCTGGAATCTTCTCGACCCCAGCCCCCATGCATGCTCCCCCCACAGACTTCTGCTAACACTGCAGGGCCTGCAACAACACTGGTCCAAGCCAGTCCTGTCAGGTGCCTGTTGCAGAACACAAGAACTACATACACACATTAACCACCGGACACAACAACTATATACATACATTAACCATCTCTATTTTCTTGGTCTCATGGTTATACAAGGATATGTAAGACAGGTCAGATTTTGTCATGCGGCCCTAGCGTTGCTCCACATAGACACAAATCAGATGAACACATTTCACAAATGTGAGCTGTGTGATTGCTTTTAACCTCCGTTGGCCAAAAACTGACTGCATCTTGGCCTGAGGAGTTTATGTTTCAAGTTAGGTAAACCAGAAATATTTCACATCAGACAGCAAGGAGAAATGGGAAAAGGGGTACTGTTGTCAGGAGGGTAAAGATACTGAGAAGGAACACCTTGACATGTGAGCTCATAGAACCAGGATAATAAAAATTCATACAAGTTATTATGCATTTTGTATTTCCTTCCTCAGCTTTTCATAGCTTGGTACGTCACTGGAATGGACACACAGATTTCTGCAATTATTTTTGTTTAAAATATATTTTACAGGTTGCACTTCCAGCAGATGAAGAGTTCACAGGTCTAAAGCCAAGAACTGGAAAACCTGCAAAAGTATGTGATAGATCCCATTGTTTTTTCTTTTTGCACATGCATTAGTTAGTAGATAATGGTAGAGGGAAAATGTTATACTTTGCCAGTAAGACTTGACAAAGGTTTAAAAAGATGGCCTGTCATAAGTAAGATCGATATTTGTATTTTAAATGTGGTGGAGTAAAATGAAGTGGTTGAATGGAGGGGATAGACTTCTGTGGTTTTCTTCCTGTTCTGCGACTTCAGGCAAAGGCTTTGGTGCTGTGCTACAGTTTCTCTCCTGACTTGGTAAATCAGAGAAAATCCAATCATTCAGGCCAGATTTTCACTGCATACAACAACAAGATATCAGCAAAGATCTTAGGTGTGTGTGGCAGATAATTTTATGTAAATACCAAGCCACTGCAAAATACTGGATTAAGGTTAATTGAAATTACAAACGTCTACGTGCATGATTTCATTTCTGCCTGTAATACACCTGCTCGTTCGGTCAGAGAATAATCAATGTAGGATAATAGTCTGTGTTAAAAATATGTAATGTTTTTGCTTTCTTTTTAGGAATATCCATTTAGTCTTGATGCCTTTCAGAGAGAAGCAATTCTTTGTGTAGATAATAACCAGTCTGTGTTAGTGTCAGCGCATACATCAGCTGGTAAAACTGTATGTGCAGAGTAAGTAATTTTCTGACAGGCTCTAATAAGAAAATGGTGTGATGCTTTTGCTGTCATTTTGTTGAACCATCAGTAGCTGTTGTGCATCAATTCCTAGATTAAAATGCTTGAATTGACTGCACTAGAATATGAATAGTTATTTCTTTCATCTAGCTTAGTGGGTATTGAAAGGCTTGAGTAATGTTTAAGCTTGTATTTTATTTTTAAACAATCTGTCCTTATTGAGACTTTTCCTATAGACAGAGAGAAAAAAATCTGCAATACAGATTTACATTAATTTAGAAAAAGTACCTGTGTTCTAGCCTATATTTGTAGCTAATAAAGAAGTTAATTTGTTGTTGTGTTGTTGTTGTTTTGTTGTTGTTGTTTGTTTTTTTAACTTTTATGTCAGAAGTATCAGTTTGATTTAATTAGCATCTTGGTGTATATCAGGCAAGAAATGTTTAAACAAGCACATACAGGGTTTGGAGTGACTTTGCCGACATGAGATGAGAAGTGAGATATACATGAAAATATATAACATGGGTTCATATAATACTAGTTTGACACAAAACATTTATGATAAGATTTTTAGTTAAAATTAGATGTGTTCTGAAGTTCATCTAAATCAGTTAATTTGTCGGGCATTTGTCACTCTCCAAAGAGACACAAGTAGTTAAGTTTAGATTGCACTGAACTTAAACTGATATGAAATGCTTCATATCGTTCTACTGGTGTTTTGAATTACTTTTATTTTTTCAATCAAACGATAAGAGGAAACTAAGAAGTTGTGGATATCTTCCTGGCACCTTTAATATGTTCGGTGTTTGAATGCAGGTATGCAATTGCCTTGGCTTTGAGGGAGAAACAGCGTGTGATATTTACGAGTCCAATTAAAGCTTTGAGTAATCAGAAGTATCGGGAGATGTATGAAGAGTTTCAGGATGTTGGCTTGATGACTGGGGATGTCACCATTAATCCTACAGCTTCTTGTCTGGTGATGACAACAGAGGTAAGATCAGACACAAATTCTTGATCTATCTATGGTTTTGTACCCTTTTTTGACTGGAAAGGTCTGATAGTAATAAAAAGGATAAAAAGCCCAGTTAGGGTAAAAAAAAATAAAAAAATAGAAAGTTCATTATTTCTACCTGTTTGATTTAACTTCACATTATTGAAAAAATAGGTAAATCTCTGTAAATTCATGCTTTTGGACTCAGGAACTTTAAATCTCAGTTTTTGACAGATCCTTTTTCTCCCTTTTTTAGATATTGAGAAGTATGCTCTACAGAGGTTCTGAGGTTATGCGAGAAGTTGCATGGGTTATTTTTGATGAAATCCACTACATGAGGGATTCAGGTAACTTGTATATACAATTTTGCATTTCGTATCCATTTTTTGGAAGAACAAAGACTGCTTCCTTTATTAAATCTCTATTTTGTCTTGAAATCAGACATCTTTGTGCATAAATCATTCAGAATATGTTTTCTAATGAATTTTATGAATTAGTTATTGTGTGTAGCAATCTGCATTGTCTTTGCTGAGACAAACGCACCTTGAAGACATTTGTGTGTACTTACATATGAGGCGTTTGTTAGTTTTTGTTTTATTTTAGGTATACTGTTCTTTGGCTTCAGAGCTGAAAAACAGACTTTAATAACATAAATTTCCCATACGATTTTTCCATTTTCAGAACGTGGTGTAGTTTGGGAAGAGACAATTATTTTGCTCCCTGACAATGTTCATTATGTGTTCCTTTCTGCAACTATTCCAAATGCTCGTCAGTTTGCTGAATGGATCTGTCATCTTCACAAACAGGTAGTTTTGATGTGATAGATCTCTGTCCTTGTGATCTTGTGGCGTAATACTGTGTCTTAGTTTGGAAAAAAAATGGACCTACAAGCCTCTCTTTAGCCATGTTATTATGGCTTCTAACTGATGGTATAGATCACTCCTGCCTTCTTTGATAGTACACTTAGCCTTTGCGCCTGTAGGGGCTGTTGGTTCTACATACGGCTTTAATGCTTCTTTCTTTAATAGTTTATTTTTACCATTTATTTAGACACCAGCTTGATTTCAACAAACACTCTGAATTATGAAACACTGAAAATACTATGATCTTCAGGGGCAGGTCTTTTCAGGACATAGAGGCTTCAAAGGGCTTGTCTGCAATCCATGAACATTATATTCGTCTCTTTCAACAGAGAAACTTTTTTTCATTGTTTGCACTAAAATAGGTGTGTGATTGTCAGTAGGCTGACAGCAGCATAAGTACTTGTCACCCATTTTTATGAGCTTTCAGTTATATCTTGGATATGCTTGCTAAGTTCACACAAATTTGTCATTTTCTTTTCTTGCTGTCCCCAGAGAGCAGAGCTCAGCGCCTGCCCCTCTGCTCCCCTCCTGAGGGAGCTGCAGGCCGCCATGAGGCCTCCCCTCAGCCTGCTCTGCTCTGGGCTGAACAAACCAAGGGACCTCAGCCATTCCTCATTCGTCTTCTCTAGACCCTTTGCCATGTTTGTAGCCCTTCTTTGGACTCTCTATTAGTTTTATGTCCTTTTATATTGTGGCACCCAAAACTGCACACAGTTGACTAGCATGTCATGGTTCCTGAAAGAGGCTGGAAGAGGGAGGCAAAGCTGAACTTGATGAAGCAGGCAGATTGAGGAGCAGAGTCCTAGAAGCAGGCAGGCAGGGCAGAAGAAGGTAGAGAGACAGAGCATAGGTCTTTGGAACAGGCAGGGAGAGCAGATGTCCATCCTAGAGTGATTCCACAACTATAGGGGACTATAATAATAGTCCTTTCTTCCTAATAGAAGATCTTGTCCTGCAATGAATTCTTCAGTGTCTATGTGTTTCTTAGCCCGTGGACTTTACTGTGTACAATTCCAGAAGATCTTACTATCCCAGGCTGAAAGCAGGTGCCTTATCCTGTTGCTCAAATTTTTTTCTTAGTTCCTGCTTGTTTTCTTCCTTATATTTACAGCTGCTTTTTTTTCTTTTTTTTACCACCTGTCAAAGCTGCATGTCTTCTGAGACTTACCATCAGTGGAGTTTATAGTTCTGGGACCTCTGTTTTCAAACTGTGCCCGTATGCAGGGCCCTTGCTGTTATCCCAGGCTTAAACTGTACTTAGCAAGTAGTGCTCCGTTTCACGTATTCTCATAATGCGGTTAAGGACAGGACCTCTGCCTTGCTCAATTAGTATAGCACAGTCCATATGACAGGTATGTGCTGCTCATAAAATGCAAGAATGAAAAGTAAACCATAAATTCCTAGGAAATAATACATATGCATGCAGACAAAATGAGAAAAGAGGAATACGATGAATATGTTCTGTTCCAGAACCTTTCAGTTAATTTTCATTCTGTTTTTTTCAGTGATGGTTTTTCAGCAAAGAATATGTGAATTAGAATTGGGGAAGGAACTTCCACAAGAGGTTGCTCTGATTTTAAAAATAACCCCAAGCTTTGATTCTCACGTGACTTGTGATGGAAGGAGCATAGCATAAGACATATTTACGCGAGCTTGGCACAAAGCTCTGACTTTGTTATGCAGAACACTTGGCTGATTTTTTTTTAAAGCAGATTTATATAATATTTAATATTTTAAAGGAAGTGTTTTGTTTCTTTCTTTCTAAACAAGCATTACTCACATGTTAAAGATTTTAATGTTTTAAAAAGTATACAGTGTGCCTTTTTTAGGTGGTGCAAGAAATACTGCCAGTTTTTTACAAAATAGAAATTGATAGTTCTTCCCTTGGTTTTAGAAGATGTTAGCATATTTCAAGTTTGTTTAATAATACAGAAAAGACTATTACCTATCTTTACTTTTTTATGAGAGGTTGTTTGTTGTCAACTTGTGTTCCTCTGAAGGATTAGCAAGCTTTCATGTTTTTAAGCAACATCATTAGTACAAAATCCGTATTCAGGAAAGAAAACTTAACTAAATTTGTTTGAGTCTTAAATTCTTTTAGAAGGCTTTTAGAAGGATGTATTTTAAAATAAATGCATTGGATTTTCCCTAAAGCGAACATTTTTCCAGTGAATTTAGAAATATGAAATATTTACATATATGCTGTTCTTTTTTATAGCCCTGCCATGTGATTTACACAGACTATCGACCCACTCCACTGCAGCACTATATATTCCCAGCAGGAGGAGATGGATTGCGTCTTGTCGTTGATGAAAATGTAAGGAATAAGTCAGTTAGTTTGAAATTTATTTTTCCTCACATACCAGTAATGAGTTTCACCTTTTGCAGAATTTGGATTGACTATGCAAAGGATGTTTATGTTAAAATAAAATGAAGTACAAATGGGTAACGGTGATTTCTGAGATGTTGATTTTGGAGTCATATAGAAGACACTGATTTTATTATCTAATGTCATGTACTCAGCTGCGTAATGCTTTGCTGAGATGTGTTAAGCACCCTCATCCTTGCCTTCTGAGGTTTCTGGTACTGTTTCTCACTTAATTTTTCTTTTTTATTTGTTTTAGAGGTAGCATTATTTAAATTCTTCAGTTGAGGGGGCAAAATGTTTTTGTGTCTTTAGATGATTCAGAAGTAACAATGTTTAAAATTCATTATTGACATGCACAATAGTAGCTTGTGCTGTAAACATCAGTATTGCACTTCATTGGGCAGAATATCTTCATGTAGACGTTCCTGTAAGGCAGTTTTGCTGTTGTGTCATTGTATTGGGTTTACATGGCAAGGTTTTGGTAGCAGCGGGCTACAGGAGTAGCTTCTGAGAGCAGAGCCCAGCAGCTGCCCCATGTCAGAGCAGAGCCATCTCCAAAAAGGACACACTGCTGACCAAAGGTGAGCCAGTGATCAACACTGGTTGCACATCTGAGAGAGCATGCTTAACAAAACAGAAAAAAACTGCTGCACAACAGCAGCTGGGAGGAGTAGTGAGAACCAACCCTGCAGGCCCCAAGGTCAGTGCAGAAGGAGGGCAAGAGGTGAGGTGCTGCAGGTACAGAACGGAAGTTCCCCTGCAGCCCTTGGAGAGGAGCCCACACAGGAGGAATTCCCCTTAACTGCTCTTGGGTAGGTGGTAGAAGAGAGTGGGTGGCAAGGAGAAGGTGTTTTTAGTTAGCTTCTATTTTTTCACTGTTCTAGTCTGCTAGTGATAACCAATAAATCATATTAATCTCCTAATGCTGAGTCTTTGCCTGTGGTAACTGCTGAGTGGTCTGCCTGTCCTTATTTCAACCATTGAGCCCTTTTTCTTGGTATTTTTTCCTCTTTTTACTTTGAGGAGTAAGAAAGTGGTGTGGTGGAGTTCAGTTGTCAGTCAGTGTGAAACCACCACAGTCACTGAGCATGTCTTAGTTGATGGTGTACTAGATAAAACGATGAACAATAACTTCACAGACAAATATAATTCTGAGCTGTGACACTCAACCTAATAATGTCACTCATAAGCTTATGTATTGTTTTTTTGTCCTTCTGCATGTAAATGTGTGGTAATAGTAATGGATATTTAAATAGTATGCATTTTTCAGTGGGCTATGTAAGAGGTAATTGATTACAAAGGTTGTGTTTTATATCTAGGGAGACTTCAGAGAAGATAACTTTAACACAGCAATGCAAGTGCTTAGAGATGCAGGAGACTTAGCAAAAGGGGACCAGAAAGGCAGGAAAGGTGGAACAAAAGGTGAGTTTGAATCTCATTCTTAAGTAACTTCTTATATAACTTTTCTTTAAAAAAAAAAAAAGTAAAAGTTGCAGCTAAGTTGTGCTTCTATTTTAATTATTACTTAACAGAATAATTTTCTGCTAAAATAACTTTGAAATTCATGTGATCTCTCTACAGGTCCTTCAAATGTTTTTAAGATTGTGAAGATGATCATGGAAAGGAATTTCCAACCTGTAATTATTTTCAGCTTCAGTAAAAAAGATTGTGAAGCCTATGCACTTCAGATGACAAAGTTAGATTTCAATACAGGTACTGTTAAGTAAAATACAGTTTTATTCAACAAACAATTGTAACTTGAAGTGAAATATTATTCTGGGTAGTTATTTCTATTTCGAGTCTTTTTGTGTAAAAACAAATATAAAATATTTATCACTTTTAAAATTAGTATTTATTTACCATTCTGGTACATCAGCCTATTTTCAGTAGGAAACTGGGGGTACATGGCTTGTTTGATCATCCCGATGTTTAACTGTTCCTCTATTATAAACTTTTATTTCTCCAAAATCCTGTTCACTGCGGTAATAGCAGAAAAATTTCTACAAAAGTCTATCTAGAAATCTGAGCGTTCTCTACAAGTTAAAACATCTGTATAACAAACCACTAGACTGTTCTTGCTCAACTGTTCAGTCCTCTTTTCTTCCCTTACTTCCTCTCCCATCTCATCAAAGAAAAACCATAACAGTAAACAAAGAAGATTTTTTTTCCATTTTGGATTAAGACCAAGCTTGGAAAATGAGCTTAAGTTTGTGGCTTCTTGGAAATGTTAAGAGTAGTAACAAAAGTAAGGCTCTGTTATAAGTCAGAATACCATTTCTTGTTTAAGAACTCCTCAGGATTCTTGCTTGCTCACTTGCTCCCCAGTCGTTGCATGTTCTGGTTCAGTGTACAGAAATTGTGAAAGAATTAACAGAGTAGAGTGCATACGGGTGCTGTTAGGTAGAAGACAAACGTGGAGGGTTACGAAGAAGATAGAACATACATAAAGCTGAGAAATACTAAGCTAATGGTAGCTGAAATTTCAATTATTTTTGCAGGTTTATGCTATTCTTCCTCTTTCCTAAGCATACAGTCACTGTTAGGCTCTTTAAGGCCTACATTGATTGATTGACCACAGTGTAGGTGGTTTTGTGTAGATTTCACAGCCTTCTACACTATTTTGAAATTTTACAAATTGGAGAATGTAATAATGCTTTATTTACCCAAGTTATTACAAAACTTAGAAGGCTAATAAATTACGAATTGCCTTTTCAGACGAAGAAAAAAAGATGGTTGAAGAAGTATTCAATAATGCAATTGACTGTTTGTCAGATGAAGACAAAAAGCTTCCTCAGGTGAGTGTAGACTAAATAAGAGTGGCTACTGGTCTCCTGTTTTCTGCAGCTTTCGAGTCTGGGGGTCTTGTGTAGTGGGTACAGAAATGATAAACTGGATATTCTCATTGATCTCTCTGAGGTTTTCTGTCCCTTACATTGTGAGCAGGATTCAGTGACTATTCCTTCTAGTTGTGATTCCAGAAAATCATGTGATAAAATTAACTAGCGTATTCCTACCCTGTGTTTTTATTTTTTTTCAAGTATCTTTTTAAGTACACATGAGAGCTTATAGTGGGGCTAAAACTGTCTGAAAATAGTTCAAATATGGATGCAGTATGCACTTTATCAGGTATTGACTGCTGAGCCTTTCAAAAATTGCAGTGATTCATCTGCGTTGTAATTTACAATCACTAAGTATAGTGACTGTATCTTTACAGTAGAAAAATCCAGTCTTCTAAATGGACAGAGTATTATGACATTCAGTAAATCTGAAAACTATAGTTTCTTCTGCACCCCTTTCCATTACTTGCGTCCATCAGTTATTACTATAGTGATCTTTATTATGAGCATGGCAATTCCTCCTTGAAGAAAACAGCCGCTTAATTTCTGGCCATGCCTGCTCATTTCAGATTCAAAATGTCTGTTCTGTTTTTGAATTTGAGAAGAACTGAAAACAGGAATCCGATGTATAAGGTGTTAAGTGTACTGAAAAAACAGCACATATAACAGAGGGATTGTATCCATATGATCTGTTCTGGTCTCTATAGGCATTGACATCTCAGAATCACAGAATTTCTAGGTTGGAAGAGACCTCAAGATCATCGAGTCCAGCCTCTGACCTAACACCAACAGTCCCCACTAAACCATATCCCTAAGCTCTACAAAGCTTAGAGAAGCATATTCTCAGAATTAGGTTTGGGATAGTAACCAAATGTTCGTAGGTAGATTGTTAATGACAGCCTTACTTTGTCTCTGTTCTTTTGTTGTTTTTTTTTTTTCTTTGAAGACAAAACTTAGGTAGCTATTTTAAAGTGTAAAGTTTTTAGAAATAAAGAGATTAATTGTTGTTGACAGCCTCAAGTTCCCTTTGTAGCATTCGTAAGTGCTCACTTCTCTGTTACTACACAGATCCATAAATGAAATCACTACTCAATACAATACAGTATCAATACAAAACATGCATATGCAAGTCACTGTTTAGAAACATGGTATATATATGTAGAGAGAGAGGGATCAATTTAAGTATTAACTGCATTTGCAAATTAGCATGTAGCATCACAGTTGGCCTAAGCCAATTTATGACTACTGCTGACAAAATTGGCTGTTGGTTTTACCATTCTTACCGTTCTTAGTTTGAAGTATAAAATAACATTGTACTGGTTTTGGCTAGGATAGAGTTAATTTTCCTCCTAGCAGCTGGCATGATGCAGTTTTGAATTTAGAATAACGCTGATACCATGCTGATGTATTAGCGTTGCAGAGCAGTGCTTACACTAAGTCCAGAACTTTTCAGCTGCCCTGCCAGCGAGGAGGCTGGGGGTGCCCCAGGAGCTGGGGGAGGACACAGCCAGGACAGGTGGCCCAGGATGGCCGAAGGGGTGTCCCACACCATGTGGTGCTGTGCTGAACATCTAATATGCAGTGTGTGGCTGGAGTGGGCTTTTACCCATGAGCGTTTGCTTCTTTTTCCCTCTGATTCTCTCTCTCCCCCATCATGCTGCAGGGGGTGGCAGGAATGAGCAAATGGCTGTGTGGTGTTGAGCTGTAGAGATTTTATATTTCTGCAAAGAATATTAAAATTTCTTTACTGGTCTTACGTTTCTTCCCAGGTTGAGCACGTACTTCCTCTTCTGAAGCGTGGAATTGGTATCCATCATGGTGGTCTGCTTCCTATCTTGAAAGAAACCATAGAAATTCTTTTCTCTGAGGGCCTAATAAAGGTATATGTTTTATGTCCGCATTTGTATTTTAATCTGTTCTGAATATGCTGTCAGTAATCCTGACGAACCAAAGGAGTACGTCTTAGCTCAGAACGTGTACTAGGGTGTAGTGGAGATCTGCTTCTTGCGTGAAAAAGGGAAAAGAAAGACTCATTGTAAATGCCATTCTGAGAAATGCTGTGTGGTTTGAGTGTGCTTTTATTCAGGATTAGTATTTACCAAAAGCTTTTTTAAAACATTGTATAGGCTAGTAAGTAGGCAGTCTT
Organism: Nettapus auritus; assembly: GCA_011076525.1. Taxonomy (NCBI): domain Eukaryota; kingdom Metazoa; phylum Chordata; class Aves; order Anseriformes; family Anatidae; genus Nettapus; species Nettapus auritus. The sequence continues at coordinate 18,020,011 of CM021797.1, forward strand.
ACATAAGTATAAGGTGTGGGGTTCTGTTTCGTGGATCTAGATACTGGGTTGTGCAAATGCATACGTCACCTCTGGAAGTCTTTAGGTCTTCCAGTAACACATTATTTTATGTAATTAGTTGCAGCTCCCTTTCCCTGGGATTGTGTGTGTTTGCATAAATATCTCCATCTTTATCTGGAAAAAAAAAAAAAACTCCTGAAGCTGTGTTTTACCACTTAGTCTAAAATGTGTTGCCTTAAATATCTTACATAATTACAGCTCTAGTTTTAAGTGTTCAGATTTTATTTTGAAGCATTAAAACTTGTAGGGTATAATTTCAAAATTTTCAACTGTTGTATGATATATGCTTATGAAAAAGCAGATTTGAGGGGCAGAAGTGTTTACTGAAATCCTGCAAGTGCTTGTAGCATTTAATGCATTTGCAGGACTTGTGTTTACTTCTGGCACATGGTCCCATATGACTAACTTTATTTTCCTAGAAGAAATAAGGGAAGGGGGAAAGAATGGTTTTGTTCCAGTTTTTAAACATTGAATGTGCCTGTGTTGTTATGTTGACAATACATAAGTAGTAAAATCTGGAGTAAATAGTCAAAGATTGCACAAAACATGTTTTCTTAGTCTTTGTTTTTGCTTGCTTAACTTTAGTCTGTTTATTTAGGCCTTATTTGCAACAGAGACTTTTGCCATGGGAATTAATATGCCAGCCAGGACTGTGCTGTTTACGAGTGCCTGCAAGTTTGATGGGAAAGATTTCCGATGGGTATGTGAAAAAGAGGCTGTGTGTGGGAATGACTCAGTTACATTATTTAAACTCTTAGGAAGATAAGATTTACTGTTGACATATGTGCTTCAGTGTCATAGAAAATATTTTTTCTTTCAAAAAATCTTTCTTCTTGTTCACTAATCAACTTATAATTAGCCTACAAATTCAAAAGACAAGATTCCACAGAGCATGCATGAAATTATTTAATAGTGGGTTTGCATGGCAAGGTTTTTGTAGCAGGGGGCTACAGGGATTGTGAGAGAGTCCAACAGCTTCCCCATGTTAGATAAAGGCCAGTTTCAGCCAGCTCCGAAGAGACTTGCCGCTGCCCCGAGCCAAGCCAATCAGAGATGTTTGCGCCTCTGTGAGAGCAGATTGAAGAACTGGAAAAAATCTGCACAACGGCAGCTGGGAGAGTGAGGAGTGAGAACCAATCCTGCAGGCCCCAAGCTCAGTGCAAGAGGGCAGGAGGTGCTTCAGGCACACAGCAGAGAGTGACCATGAAGGAGCTGAGGAGATGAGGCATCAGGGACTGACTGCAGCCCTTGTTCTCTGTTCCCCTGCACTGCTCGGAGATGGGAGATAGAAGAGGATGGATGGCAGGAAGGCACTTTAGTTTGAATTTTTAGTTTCTTACTGCTGTAGCTGATTAGTAATGGGTAATAAAATATATTAATCTCCCTACTATGAGCCTGTTTTGCCCATGATGATAATTGGTGAGTCATCTCCCTGTCCTTATCACAACCCTTGAGCCATTTCCATTGTATTTTCTCCTCTTTTTCCCTTTGAGGAGGGAAGTGGGAGAGTAGCTGTGGTGAAGTTCAGCTGCCCATCTGAGTAAAAACACCACAGATAGATACAGCAAAAGGGCGTCAAAGAGGTTAGTGCTGAATTAGCCTAAGTGCTGATTAGCCTAAGACTTCTTGCACAGTTTTTCCCGAACTGTGAGACCAAGTATTTTCTTCCATGTCAGAGGGATCTGGAGAATAAGTGGGCACAGTACTCTCATGATAATCACCAAATTTAGGCTTTGACAGACCTGAGAGAAGAGATCATCTACTTCAGGGGGGTATTGATTGTTCTATTACAGCAGAGTATTTTGGGTAGCCCACAGAATGACAGGGATGTGAGTAGGAAGAGTCAGGTTCTTAAATAGTTGAAATGTAAATTATTTAAACATTTTTAAATGTTAAAACGAGATCTGTAATTCATATGTAAATAATAATAATAAGGGTGTACAAATCATCACAAAAGCTTTATAAGTGTTGACTCCTCTACATGATTCCTTTTTTCAGACATGGGAAAAATAAGGTAAATGGGACATGTAACAATATATGTTTTACAACAAACGTCTCAGTTTGGACTGTTCAGCTTCACAAGTCATTCAGTCTGATTGGATGTCCTTAAGAAATATGCAAGAAAGAATTAGCTACATTTTGTTATCAGATATGTGGAACTCCTGCTTTTAAAATGACATAGCATAGTTTTTGTGATTGGATGTTGTAGATGCAATATATTGTAATGGTCTCCACCATGCACTTCAAATTTGAGATTCACAGTTGTGAGACATTAGTAAAAAGGGGTTAGTGCGTATTGAAATGGTGCTAGGTGTTAAGGAAATAACTGTAGCAATGTATCAGTAAATGTAGCTATGAAAGCACTGGTTAAATCATCCTTTTGACAAACAGTATTCATAAGCATGGATCTTATATCTTAGTACCTTAGTGATCAGTTATGATGAACTTGATCTGTGATGACTCCGTGTTTTATACAACTATTCTCTTTATTTTTATACATCATGATCATGTACTATACAATGTAAATGGCACTTTATAAGTTCTTGCTATCTTACAAGTTCTTGCTGTCTTTCTAGTGTGTTACATTTTTCCATTTTATCCTAGATATCTTCAGGTGAATACATTCAAATGTCAGGTCGTGCAGGACGCCGAGGTATGGACGATAGAGGAATAGTAATTCTCATGGTGGATGAAAAAATGAGTCCAACAATTGGCAAACAGCTTTTGAAGGTAAGAGAGAGATAAAAGCTCTTTTTGTTGTTTTTTTTTTTTTTTTTTTTTTTTCTTTTGTTTTGCTTCCAGTTTTTCAGGGATCTCAGTCAGGAGAGCCAGAATTTTATCCTCCTTTTTAGTGATGCACTAATACTGCAGTGATCTATTTCTTGCTGATGACAGTCAAGTCAAGGATATTGGTGTACTAGAAAAATTTTGCTGACCTCTCACAGGGATGATTACAGTGTTGGTTCTGGGGTGAAATAAAGGCCTGCTGCTGGACTTTTCAGTGTAACAGACTGAAAAATGAGGTTCAATAAGATAACTTAAAAAAAAAAAAAGATTACCATCAGTGACCTAAAAATGACTATGGAGAAATTCATAGTGCCTGCAGGAAGATTTTAGAAGTTTGTGAATCGAAAGTGTCTAAAAACTGCTCTTGTGGTTGAAATTGGTGTTAGATTATAGGGCTTCCCCAAACTATAATGGAAGTTGTTACAGATTATTATGACCTTCTTGCTTTATATTTCAGATATGAGACATTGCACTCATTCTTGCCTTTATTTAAATTCTGTGGCAAAAATTATCATATTGGCATATAGAAAATATTCTACTGTGTGTATAGACGATCTCAGGCTGCTTACAGTCATTATGAAAACATCTAAAAAACTGAACACTTGAGGGACTGCTCAACACATTACTCAGGAGCTTGTACCCTTGGTAAAAAAAATAGGTCATTTGTGGTCAATCTGCATTTATAATATTTTTAGGGTTTCTATAACTTGTGGGTATTGTCTTAAAGTCAGTATCAGGATATGTTAATTAAAATATGTATTTGTAAGTCTTGTGCTAAAAAAATCAGGCGGTGTTTCTCTGTTTTGTTCAAATTTAAGAATGAGGAAGAATACGTACATGGCTGCAGTTACTTATGTGTATTGCTATGTCAGTACTACTTGTTCACTCATAGTAGACGTGCATTAGATCCATCTTATACAAAGACAGCGTTTACCTTCGTGAAGTCAAAATTTTTATGAATTTTCACTAGTAAAATGAGAAATTTTGAAAAATACTGGAACTCATTAATGTATTGTAGATTTAGGCTTAGAATTTATTCCTTAATCTGTGTTCAAATGGACATATATTTATGTATGGCATACGTTTACATACTAGTGTATGTACATCTCTCCAATATAAGCAGATTAAGTGTATTTTTAATGAGTTCTTAAAACTATTTTGTTTAAATGCAATTTTGTGGCATACATATTTAAACAACAGCTTCCATAACTGAAAAATTTAACAGCAGAAGATACAAAATGAGAGAACAAAAAAAAGACTTGTAATGAAGCCTTAGTTATGTGTACTTCTAATCTCTATTTCTATAAAGAATATTTTGTAAAAGTTAATTTATTTGAAATCAATATAAATAGTTTAAGAAAAGCAAATATTTCAATTTTTTGTCTCAGTTTTCTATGAGATTAATCTACATGCTCAGCCATTTAGAAGGTCTTTTTGCATTTGTAATTTCACCAGTTTGAGAACTGTAGGACGCAATCTGCATGAATTAAGACAAAAGAGGAAAATAATAAATCACTTATATTTTTTGGATACCATTAGTCCAGCAGAGGGCCACAAAGATGATACGGGGCCTGGAGCATCTTCCTCCTGAGGAAAGGCTGAGAGACCTGGGTCTGTTTAGCCTTGAGAAGGGAAGACTGAGAGGGGATCTCATCAGTGTTTGCAAATACCTTATGTGTGGGAGACAGAGGGGTTTGGCCAACTTCTTTTCAGTGGTTCTTGGGGACAGGACAAGGGGCAATGGCCACAAAATGGAGCACAGGAAGTTCCACACTGACATGCGAAAGAACTTTCTGGTGAGGGTGACGGAGCACTGGGACAGGCTGCCCGGGGAGGTTGTGGAGTCTCCTTCTCTGGAGATATTCAAGGCCCGTCTGGACGCCTCCCTGGGCAGTCTGCTCTAGGGAACCTGCTTTGGCAGGGGGGTTGGACCTGATGATCTTTCTAGGTCCCTTCCAACCCCTACAATTCTGTGATCCTGTCATCTATATTTTTTGTCTACATTTTGAAGGGAAAGTGGAGAATATTTCCTTTATGGAAACTATAAGCCCTTTATTTTTTTTTTCTTTTGAATTATAAGGAAACATAAAGGGAAGAATAATGGAAACCTTTTAACTTTTATGTTATTTCTTGTTTCTTCTCCACTGATCTAAATAAATTCGTGTATTTAATTAATTTGTCACACTACTTCATTGGGGAGCAAGGACTGACTTTAAGGTTTCTTTTAGGAAGATTGGAAAGGACTCCAATGAAAATATTTATGCTTCTGAAGCTTCTCTTAACTATTCAGCCAGTTGCTGTAAAGGCAGTAAAAGGAATCATTTATGAGATGAGCAGTACAATATAAAAATACTAATTTTCCTTTTCAAATACAAAATATTTAGAGGATATTTCATGTGAAAGCAGGCCAAGAATGCATGCAAACTAATGTCTCTTCACTCTTCACATTCTGCCCTCACCCTTAAGTGTGTTTAAATTAGACTTTAGTTGCTGACTGACAGTGTTCATCTGTGGTAAGACCATGATCGTGTCTTGTGGTAGTGTTCTGCTGCCACATCAAGTATTGGCTTTGCTCCAGGACAAGATAACGTTTTATAGGGAAAATTCAAAAGAAATAATTTAAAGAACCGTACTGGGAATAATATGACGCTTCTTACGGAAGGACACTTATATTGCAGCTCTTCAAACCTAATGCACGTCTGATCCAAAGCATTTCATGAACACTGGAGTGAAACATCTAAGAAATACTGCGATCAGCTGCCTAACAGTGTGATCAGTGAAGTGAGGGCTTTGTATACGTTTCAGTACCAGCAGTGATACTGCAGCTGTGCTTGTTGGCTATGACACTGTTTATTGCGACATAGTGTACAGTACTTCAAACTTAAAATTCAGAGTTCACATCTTAAATGGAGTTCTTACGTGGGATATTTGTAAATATTTCTTTAACTTAGTGACATGCATTTGTCTTCTGCAGTGTATCTATGTTTTCTGTTTATCCTCAGCATTTGTTTGACCACTGCATATTTAGTAAACTGGTGACTTGCATAAATCTATGAATTTATAAAAACTAAATGCTTATAATACTGTTAGAGAGCTTCCCAAAGACGATAAATTATAGTCTTACATTTGCATACAAATATTTTATAAGAATTGGTTGAGGGGTGTGTAAAATTTTAATCTGCATCACATTAGTTTAGTTGGGAAGTGAAAAGCTTCTCCTGGACACTAGATGGCCTCTGAAACTGGAGCAGCGTCTCTCTAGTTGGCTTTTGGCCACGTTACAAAGCAAGTATTCTTACAGAGACAATTGGGATGCTGAGCAGTGGTGATCTGTTATTCCTCTAAAAGTCAAAAATCTAAGCTAATTGTGTTATGGAAATGAATTATGGAAATGAATAATTTTATAACGAAGGAAAATGTGCTAATGAAGTATGTTTCAGAGACTTGCAGCTGAGTGTATCAGTGCTTTGCATTTACTTATTCCTTCACAGGAAAAGTTAGATGGACTGAAAAATTGAAAGAAAACATTTATCTAGCCAGATAAAATATACAATATTATGCTTTCCTTGTCACTTGCGTATGGAACATAAAGAGCCCCAATGCCAAGCTGCAGGAGGTATTCCACTACCTACATCTGGCTCCTTGGCAGGGCCTTCATTTATGGAACTGGGATTACTGTGCTTATTTGGCCTATATGCTGCTGTTAGAAATCTGTCTGCTCTTTTTGTACTTTATTTTGATTAGGTTTTATTGCAGTAGCCAAATGGATATGATAGGAATTCAGGGAGTTTAATGTGTTTCACTTTATATTCCTGCCTGTTGCATGACCATGGTGCAGTTGTATGTTGGAAAGTTCCTTAATTTTGCAAGAGCATGCATTATCGTTCCATAATAATTGAGGCAGCATCGTTAGGTTTTATGTTCTCGTCGTCTGTTCTGTATCACATATATTTCAGTTCCTTTCAGATTCAAAGTTACAAGGAAAATTCTGTTCAATGTGAAAATCAGTATTTACATAAAAATAAGGAGACTTACAGGAATTCAGGAATAAATGTAGGATTGGAAATGGTGAGGAGATGATGTGGAGAAGTTTACAGTATTAGAAGAGTTTTTGGAGTACAAGCGATCTGATGAATTTTGGTGTTACAAGTTCTTCAAAGCAAAGCTACCTGTCTGCAGAAAGGGTTAATAAGCTCTTGCCACCAGTGTCGTTTTATGTGGATTTTTAACTTCAGAAAGTGTAACAAACAACTATAACTCCAGTGTGAGTTGTGAGATAACCTGAAATTACAAGATACTATAAAAGCTACGATAAATCAGAATTCAACAGAAACAGTGGCTAATGTATGGGAAAGAAAAAAACTTACACATTAGTAATTCACTTAGTCTTTGTGGATTTTTTTTGTTCTTTCTTTTGGCTCATATGGTATTGACTGATAGGCCATGCACCTGCTCCTTTATTCTTTTCTGTGCTCTAAAATAAATGAGTGTATGCACTTGAATTGGGTTGAAAAATAGTAAAATTTCAAAAATTGCCTAGTGCAAAAGCATGGTTTCTGATCTTTGAGAGGGTTGTTTTTTTTCTATGTTGTTGTTGTTAGATAAATTTAGGGCAGTCTAAAACTATTGTTTGTCTTTCTTACTTATTTAAATTATACACATACGTTAGCATTATGCTGATTTTGTTCAGATGACCTCTTTTGAGCAACATACAGAAAACCTTTCTAACGAGTGGGAGTTTTTTCAGCTGGTAAGATTTATTCAGTTGCACAGAGTTTTCACTTTGCATTTATTAGCTGTACCAAATTTTTGCTGTATGATCAGGCAGGGAGCCCAGAATTAAAGCATCAAACAAGATCGTTTTTGGAAGTGAAATGCTTAGCACTGTCTGAAGAGAAGAAGCTGAGGTTGGTAGCTGTGCATGGTTGCCTCTGAAGGCAGACAGGGAGCTGTTGACAGTCGCTATCAGGAGGCTCAGGGTACAGTCAAATACAGGCAGGAACCTGTATCAGGGCAGTTGTTTAAGTGCAACATTCAGCAAAATGACAGCACAAGCTTGGTTGGGGAGGGAAGGATATCCTGACAGCAGAATGTCTGAATAATGCCTCGGGAGCAAAATGTAGTGGCCCATATTCAAAGTGGGATAGCATGATAAAGCTTACTAATATGTTTTTATGAAAAGGATGGCACAGAATCATTAGTACTGCTGGCAAAATAGGAGTAAATAAAAGGCAGCGGGTTAACCAAACACTCCAGTCAGATTGTCATTGCATCAGCATATAACGCCTTGGCTAGTATCAGCTTAACGCTTCATCTTAATTATAATATTGTACTTTGGTTTGACTTAAAGGTTACTGGGCAAGAGGCACAATCCAGGGGATGCATCAGGATTTGAGAACCTTAGTAAAGCTTAGTTTGGAAGAGAAATAGGCTTCAGCTGGGGGGTTGGCACTAACACTCGTTGGAAGCGCCATTGCAAAATCTGAATAAATACGTGGTCACTGGTTCCATAAAGACAGTGTAAATTTGTTTGTAATCCAGAGTTATGGCATAGATGAGGATCTCAATGAAACAAACAAGTTTTGGATACGTTATCAAAAATGAGTTAAAAATAATGTAATTTTTTTATTCTTTTTATTATTTTTTACTTTGAACTGGCAAACTCACCTTGTTCTTACAAAGCTTGGACTGCAGAAATTTTCCAGGCTTCAATTCAGGAAGATACTTAACATCCAACATTAATTTAAAGTCTGCTTAAAGTCAACAAGACTTCATTGTGAAATTGTGGAGGCATTCAACTGTTCAAAGGCAGACAGATTTTCAAATGCCATCCTGAACAGGCTCATGATTTTTTAGACAACTAATACAAGCCAGCAGATAGAACTGAAAAGCAAGTAGTTCTTCCTGAGACTTGCAACCAAAATATGCCAAGATGGGCTACATCAGATGGCACGTAAATGGTTAGTCACTCTTGGGCTTCATTTCAAGGTTTTTTGGAGCCAGGGGGACTAAGCTAACTGGTATTATTTATTAATTGTGGTTGCTTGCATGTTAATACCACAAGTTACTTGAAGTTTCATTAGACCTGTCTGTGGAAAGTAGCTTTTCCCGCAGCTGACTGTACTGGGTTTACGTGGCAAGGTTTTTGGTAGCAGGGGGCTGCAGGGGTGGCCTCTGTGAGCAGAGCCCAGCAGCTGCCCCATGTCAGAGCAGAGCCAGCTCCAAAAGGGACCTGCTGCTGGCCAGAGGCGAGCTGGGGAGCAGCACTGGTTGGGCCTCTGGGAGAGCAGATTGAAGAAAAAGGAAAAAAAAAAAAACAACCACAGTTGTGCAATAGCAGATGGGAGAGAGGAATGAGAACTAGCCCTGCAGCCCCCCAAGTGAGTGCAGCAGGAGGTGCTCCAGGCACATTCCCCTTCAGCCTGTGGAGAGGCCCCTGGTGGAGCAGGCTGTCCCCCTGCAGCCCATGGGTCCCACACGGAGCAGATCTCCACGCTGCAGCCCATGGGTGGAGGAGCCCCCGGTGGAGCAGGTGGATGTGGCCTGGAGGAGGCTGCGGCCCATGGAGAGCCCCCGCAGGAGCAGGCCCTGGGCCGGAGCTGCAGCCCGTGGAGAGGAGCCCCCGCAGGAGCAGGGGTCTGGGGGGAGCTGCCGCCCGTGGGGGACCCGTGCTGGAGCAGTTTGCTCCTGGGGGATGGACCCCGTGGTACGGAGCCGTGTGGGAGCAGTGCTTGAAGAGCTGCTGCCTGTGGGAGGGAAAAAGAGGGTGGATGGGGGAAGGTGTTTTTAGTTTGCTTCTACTTTCTTACTGCTCTAGCCTGCTAGTGATAAGTAATAAATTATATTAATCTTGTTATGCTAAGTTTGTTTTGCCTGTGACAATAATAGTTGAGTGAGTCCTTATTTCAACCCTTGATCCACTTTTTATCATATTTTCTCCCCATTTCCATTTGAGGAGGGGGAGTGAGAGAACGGTTGTGGTGTTCAACTGCCTAGCTGGGTAAAACCACCACAGTGGCATATTTTGGAAGTTGGCTTTTACTTCAGTAAACTCATCACTGCAGTGTTAAAAATTTAACTACGTTTCAAGTCATTAAGCTAGACTTTTTGCTTTGATGCCTTATTCTTAAAACAAGAGATGAAGAACAGGCAAGATTCCCTTAAGATATTTTTATGCAATTTTTTTTTGGTTAGAGATGTACATTCTTTGTAAAGGCACACTTTAAATTGAAAATATAGTGTATATTTACTGTAGTTGTGAATTGTCACATTAGTGACCTGATAGTAGTCTGTAGTCGTGAATCTGAAACCAGTGTTGTGAGTAACTAAACTAGCTTCTGAGTGGAGATACGGATACCATTTGCCGTTTTCCATTTCATCTTCCTTTAAATACATCCAGCTTGGATGGAACAAGATTACTTTCAGACATTATGCAAATACATTTAGTATTACCAAGCCAGATCCAAAAGAATCGGTGCCATACATGTTAAATTAGTGTGCCTTCCCATCTCCCCCAGTTTATTTGTATTCTGTGCAGTGCAATTAATGATCCTTTATAGAGAGGGTCAATATTTAAAATTTTTAAATTTTAGTAAAGTATTTGTATTGTATAAAATACTTGTAGTTATAAATATTTGCTTGAGAGTTTAAATATTACTTTGTTAAATCAGGATGGTTTGGTACAAGTGCATAGGATTTTTGTTTCCTTTTTCTGTGACAAGTTCAGAATGATGATAAAATGTGGAGTGGAAGAACAGAATTTGGAGTGACCAGCCTGAGGTAAAACAAAGGATATGATGGCAAGAGCTACTGTCTTAGAGAAAGTAAATGACTGAAGTGTCCAGTCATTCAGAACTAATTTTCGATGGCTGCATGTAAGAGAAATCAAGATACATTGCATGGAAGAGAAACCAAGAGAGGAGTTTGGGTTTGGGTTTGGGTTTGTGCTTTTTTTGTTTGTTTGTTTGTTTGTTTGTTTTGAAGTCTCTTATTAGAACTGAATTTTTTGTGGAACCAAAATCTGGGTGTTTTTCATCAGCGAAGCCTGCAGAAAGCAGTCATTTGCCACCCATAGTGGCTTCTGTTCGTGTTGGTGCATCCGTTTTTGAGACAAAGCAGTGAGCCAGATTGGTAATAAATTTATGCTTAAAATAGCTGCTTAGTATTTTTTGTTAAAAAATAACCCTGCAGGAGGGGGGGTTTATGTTTTTTGCAGTCCTTCTAATGTAGCTCGGTAATCAGTGTAACTACAGAGTCTTTTTTGATATTTCTGAGATCTGTTTATTCATATGGTACCTACATAATTGATACGTGGAATAAAATGTGCTGATAATATTTCTGTTAAAGATATTTGTGTCTTACAGATGTATCAAGCTGCCACTAGTGTCTTTAATGAAGTCTTTCTTTTCGTGTAAACTAGTAATGATGACTATTACAGTTAAGTGTACTTATTTCCACCTTAATAAGGAAAAAAAGTGAGAGACTTCTTAAATATCATCAACTTACTCTGTTATTTGCTCTTTTTGTAAAGCTGTTCTTTATTTCTTTATTGGAAATTAATTCATTCAGCTTGTTGCTAGAAATTTTGATAAGCAAATGAAATTATCAGTGGGACAAATGGCCTAAAATATTATTTGTGTAAATTACGAAAGGCAGTTCTTTGTTGCTTAAAAGAAAATGTGTGTGTGCATATATAGAGAGAGTTGCTTCTTTGTTAGCTCTTAATGTCCCTGCAAGTTAGGTTCAGACAGGATTTGCCACTTATATTCCCTGTGAAAGCTTTGCACGTGTTTTCCGTGAGAGGCTGGAGAGCAAGAAAGTGCTATGTAAAATTTGTTCCTGTCTCTGCATGGGAACAATTTTGAAAGTGTAAATATTTCTGCCCACTATGAGAGAGAACAGAGAGAGTAACCCTTACCAAGTGTAAGTCTCACTCAACATTATGTGCCATGATGCAGCAACGACAGCCGCACATCTCCAGTTAGGCAAGGTTTCCTATTTTTAACAGCAATGGGGGAAAAAAAATCTGAAAAAGCTGTGAATATCAATTCCAGACACTAGTCTGCCTCCTCCCCAATTGTTTTATGTTTCTAATTGATGAGGGCAAGAAATAGTAGGGCTAGTAAATGCTCATTGGCCTGCTGGATGATTGAATTCAGAGGTTCCCTTCGGCCATCGTTGACAGGTAAAGAATGCACAGCATATAGCTGCTATAATTTTCAGTTAATTCTTGACTAAAATATTTCTGTAGTGAACTGTTTATGCCCATGTTCTTGGTTTTTAAAATTATCATCTGAAACTTATCATTCTGTTCTGACCCAAATCTTAAAAGGGTGCTCATGTTAAGTTGAGTTCAGACTTCTTAAATGGGGTGATTGCAAGAACACCAAGTAGGTCATTAATTTGTGAGAACTGTGGTTTGTGTATTCAGGCCGTTCTCATCTGGAGAGATAAAAATCATTCCAAAATCATTCCTCTGGCTGCCGCCTCCTCCTTCCCTTCCCCTTTTTTTTAATTATTCAGAAATAAATCTGTTGTTACTGCCTGTTGAAGGCCTGAAGCAGTGGACCATGCTCTTTGAAGAGGGATTTACTTGCAGAAAGGAGGTAGGAGTACTTGGATGGTAGTTCTCCAGCAACAGTAAAGTGATGGACACAGCATGTATTTGAAGGTGACTGTTCATGGCAGTCTTTCTCATCAAGGTTCATTGCAGCTCTAGGCAGTTCGGCTTTTGCATGGGTGGCTCTTTCTTTTTGTAATACTGAACCTTTCTCTGGAAACAAGGAATAGGCTTCCACAGACCAAGACAACTAACTAGAGGCAGGTGATTGTGTACACTGGCCTGAAGAGGAGAAAGCTAATTAACTGTGACAGGAGGATCTATGGTAGAGGGTGAGCAAAATGTATCAGGCACATGCTTCACACTATTTTTAATAAACTGATAAAGATTATTAAGTCTGGAAGCTGGTGATCCAGGGCTTGAGCAGATAAAGGGATTGCAAGAGGAGCAAAAACTGGACAGAGAAAATATAAGTTAAACTGATTTGCCTCCTATTATACCTTAGCACCAAGGAAACCCTAGGTTGGTTGAACACTTTACATTGCATAACCTCTTCAGTAGCAAGTTAGGAGAGGAAGGGCCACCTTACCCATTTTCCCTTTATGAATACATCTCATTTTTCCTCCTCTCCTGTTCTCCTTTCCGTCCACCTTACGTACAGTGTTTTTATATAACCACCAACTTCCTCTTCAGAAATCATGCCTGTCTTTGTTACTTGACAGGGGCTGCTTCTTTAATCATGCTTAGTGTGTACGTAGTATATAAGGGTAACTGTACGTTGATGTTAGCCTTCCTAACGCAGCTGCATAACCCACACATTGCTATTAGGTGTTGGACACAAGGGCGTCTGGATGATTGCTGCGCACTAGATGGGAATCTGTTCATGGCCTGGGGTGGTCAGAAAAGAGTAATGCGCTAGCAGAATTCTCTGGCTGTGCTGAAGGTGAAGTAGAGTGAAGCTACTTCAGTTCTGCTTAGTTTGGAAAAGTTACAATTCTAGTTTCCAGGAAGAAAGAAAAAAAATACTTTTTTTGACTTTTGATTCTGATTTCAAGCATAAAATTGCCTAGACATCAACAAGGAGAAAACAGGAATCTCAGAAACCCAGAGAAAAATGTGTGAGATGAACAGAAACAATTCACAATTTTTGCCAAAAAAAAAAAAAAAAAAAAAAAAATTTATTTTTAAGTGCTTTGTCTTCGTCTTGGTATGGTCTTATTTTCAAATTGTAAAATGCTGGTCATGTGTTAAAAATTGCCACATCAGCAGCTGGCTCAAATGCTGCCTTTCAAATAAGTCTGCTTTATATGATCTTTGAAGTAGCTAGCTTTCTTTTTCATTTGTTTTTAAATCACCCTTTCCTCACAGCCTCTGAAGTGAATCTGCTGGAATTGTTTGGTCTTTCCTGGAATGTTTTGTGCTTATGTTGTGCTCGTGGAAAGAATGTTGCTTTCTCACTTTATGATAGCACGAGCGTGCTACGTCGATTTTATTCTTTCAAATAGCTGATAATCTAATGTATCAGGAACGGATGGTGGGGTTCATCGTGTGGTCGGAGTGATTTCAGCAGCATTTTGTCAGACCCCGGCCGCTCTGTAGATAGGGCGGTGACTGCAGCGAGCTGGCGAGTGGGGTCCAGCTGCTTTGGTTGATGCCTCGCTAGAGCCATAAATGCTGGTGTTGGAAAGAATCTGTCCCCTTCTGAACTGGTACTGGCATAGTCGCTGTGTCGTTCTGTGTCGTAAATGCCATTCTTTAAATGGCGTTCTCTGAGAGAAGCAAGCTTCTTAGCGATCGGCAATTTCTCTTGCCTAGAACAAACGATATATTTAGAATAATGGACAAGAGCATTGGGCACAAATCCTTGTTTCAGGTTTAAGGAAAAAGCTGTGTGTTGGTTAGCATCAGCAACAGAAGTTCTCTGACCTTCAAAAATCTGTAGAAACTTCAGATTTCCCGAACACACTGCAACTTGGCTGTTGATCTTGCCCCTATTGACACAATTCTGTTTTATCAGAATCCCATTTGAGATAATTTCAGAACTGATGGGGTTATTTTGAATGTATGTTTCATGATTTAATTTAAGAGGTATTTTTGTTCTCTGGTGCATCTATTGATTAAAAAAAAAAAAAAGAAACGACTTCTGTATTTATCACCTACACATAGATATAATCTAGGATCATTCAATGAGTCTCTAGCCATAGAAAGTAAAATATTAGGTTATTTGATTCATCCTAAACTTGTTCTACATGTAATTATTTTGTTACTTCCTTGATAGAAATGTTCAGTAAAGGGTTCTCTCTAACAGCTGTTTCTGTGTTTTTGTTTGTTTGTTTGTTTTGTGCCGCTTTAGATGAAGCATTAAACACCACAGTTGGTTTCGTACTTTAGAAGTTTTTGGTCTCTGTCATCTGGTCACAGTGACTTCTTACTCATTTTATCAGTATGCCCTTCTGTGCTGATCCTTGGGTTTGTTTCTGCTTAGAGAGGCTGTGGTGTGGCAGTCTTCTGCCTCGGTTCTGCTGTGTGTTCGTTGAATAGCTGGTTGGTTTCGTTATTTCATTATTATTATAAACATTTAATTGATATCTTCCCATTGGGTAAGAACGTAAGTAAGCCGTTTCAGTCAAGTGCTTCTGTCTAGTCCAGAACCCTTTTTTTGACAGAGGATGGAAGTAAATTTTCTTAAAAGAATGGGGAAAGGCAAGGGGATACCACCACAGAATAATTCCTCAGCATCTCTTAATGTTAGGTTATTCAAAATACCTGTAAACAGGAGCTTATTTTAAATAAATAAATAAAGTCAAACTTCATGGAATCCTTGAAAAGTTGAGGTTGGATGGGACCTCTGGAGATCGCCTGGTCCTGAAGCAGGGCCGTCTGCAGGAGGTTGTCCAGAACCACATCCAGACAGCTTTTGTGTATCTTCACAAGCAGAGAATCCACAGCCTCTGTGGAGCAACCTGTAAACTAATTTTAAAATGAGACACTGGTTAAGTTAAAGAAGCTGCAGGCTACCTGTTCTTGAACAAACTTTCCAAGATACCAGTAAGTCTTACCCCTACCCCTAGGGAGAAAAAAAGGTGTGGAAATAAGTTTTTTCCAGTCTGTTAAAATAATGGATTGGTTTAAATAGATAGTAACTATTATTTTAAAGTTAAAACAATGGAACAAAATAATGGATTATGAGAAATGTAAAAAGTTTCACCTGAACTTTTTGTGTAGTATAAGTATAGATACAATGAGATATAAATGCTGTTACATGTAGGGCATAAGAAAGTGGTTTAGGATTTTATGAGAGAAGTAATCTAAATTCAAGACAAGTTATCCTACCTATCAAAGCAGTGCCTTGTATAAAACACTACATCATAATTTATTTGATATGTTCTTGTGTGCTGCAGTTACAATTTTATTTAACTGGACAATGTTCTTGGATCTTTTTCAGGGTTCAGCTGATCCTCTAAACAGTGCATTCCACCTCACATACAACATGGTATTGAACTTGCTTCGAGTAGAGGAAATTAACCCTGAATATATGTTAGAAAAATCATTCTATCAGTTCCAGCATTACAGAGCTATTCCGGGAGTGGTAGAAAGTAAGTATTACTGCATGTTGTACTCACCAGAGTAAGTATAAAAGGTACTGTGACTGTGAAGTAAGCAATGCTTCACTGTGCTTGTAAGGGGTGTGTACCTGGGTAGTTCTTGTTTTGCCTGTTGCCAATGCATTGTTTGCTCTTTTATTACAATTTCAGGAAGAGTAATTTCCTCTGCTTAGGATCTATGTTCATCAGCTCTGTCAGCCTGTGACAAGAGATTTCCCCTGAGAGTTGGACAAGAATGGTTATCCCGCTGCTAATCTGTAGGGCAGGAAGAGGGAGAATAATTTAAAAATTCTTGCAGCTTGCATGAGGTGCAGAGAAGAAAATTCTTATTGTTTAGCGATATATAGGACTCAGCTAAAAGAAGTGTAATTCTGTTGTCTCATTACAATCACACAGAAAACCTAAGGCATCAAGAGTAGTAGAAGGAAAAAAAGAAGTTCAGTTGAAATACAAAGCAAAATTCAGAGAGGACTGAGACACTGTTTGCATTCAAAATTTTCAGCCATGATCTTTAAATAGTGTGTTTTCATGAGCCAAAGTCAGTTTCCAAAGAACTCAGCCAATGTTTGAGAATGAGGCCTCTCTGAAAATTTAACCCAGAAGAATCTTAAGAATATAAGAGGTAGCTACTTCGTTTGCCACCAGTAAACAAGCAGTTCATCTCTTCGATCTCTTCGATTGTTAACTGAATGTCAGGAGAGAGTGTGCACACGTGTACATACATGTATAGGGTTGGTAGATACGCAGAGTTGCGTTTTTGTCCCGATTCTCTTTGCAGGGTTTCTGTTAGCCTGCAGGTGTGCTATTTAAGACTGTAGTAGTCAAATACACTATGTTTTTCCTGAGGACCTGCCTGTTCCAACTGGCATGCCTACATCTTCATTCTTTTTCTGGCATTCCAGTACTAAAATTTAAATAACGAAACCTAAAAAAAAAAAAAAAAAAAATTAAAAAAATTTTTGGACTTTTTTAGTTTAGGCTCCATGTTGGGCATTAGATTTTTGTAGTCATTGCAGCTTCAATCTAAAATACAAAGTAGAGAAGTGGTTGTTTGGGTCAATGTGCAAATTATGCCACGAGTATGAATTGCTAGCTTTTTCCTTAAAAGCTGGCAGCTAAAAATAGGGAACACTTTCCTAAGCTGTGTCTCAAGCCCTACTGCAGTGGGATTTCTGACTCACCCATTCAAATAGCATGCAAGAGGGTGAGTTGGTAGAGAGGACAGAGATTTTAATAATGTGGCCTTTGTTCATGTTGACCAGTGGTGTGACCAGTGTGAGAGAAGGAAGCATGCTGCTTATAACAAGAGCTGATTTGCCTAAATAAGGTGTGAAAACACCGTATTTGAAGAAGAAAATTGCAAAGTTTCAAGCTAGTGAAATCAGAGCCTAAAACGGGTTGCAAAAAACTTCGATTCTCTTGAGGGAAGTTGTCAGAAGATGTCTTTGCACAACATTTTTTTCATAGGAGAAAGGTGGAGTGCTAGCACACAGTGAATACCCTCTCACAGATCTTTGCAAGTCTTTGAAACCCTACAACAGTGATTCCTGAGCAATGGGGGGCTCGACTTACAGGGGAGGGTCAGGCTGGGGGTTAGGAAAAGGTTTTTCACCCTGAGGGTGGTCGGGCACTGGGACAGGCTGCCCAGAGCAGTGGTCACAGGACTGGGCCTACCAGAGTTCAAAAAGTGCTTGGACAACACTCTCAGACACGTGGTCTGAATTTTTATTTTTTTATTTTTCCTGGGTGGTCTTTTGGAAACCCAGAGGTTGAACGTGATGATTCTTGTGGGTCCTTTCCAACTTGGATATTTCACAATTCTATTGCTTCTGTGTTTTTTCAAGCTTTTTAATAAATTGAATGTTTTTTTGTTTGTTTTTTAACTTTTAGTATATAATGCTTAATTTACTGTAATATTGAACAGACACGTTCATAGATTTCTAGATTTCCAGAAAATGCATTATTGTATGTAGAAAACGTGTGTTGAAAGTGGTCACAAAATATTGGTTATGTAAATCTGAAAGAGAAACCTTGACTTTTAAATCTGCAAAGTTATTTATGCACGTCCATGAAATTTTACTTTCTATTATAGAGGTGAATAAACTGGAAGAACAGTACAACAAAATAGCAATTCCCAATGAAGAAAATGTGGTCATATACTACAAAATCCGACAGCAACTTGCAAAACTGGGTAGAGAGATAGAAGAATACATTCACAAACCAAAGTATTGCTTGCCCTTTCTACAGCCAGGAAGACTGGTAAAGGTAAATAGAGTTTTCGTTTTCTTTCTTTTTTTTTGTTTTGTTTTGTTTCTGGTCTCTGTCTTCCTGTGACATTTGCCGGCTTCATTTGTCTTTGCCAGTTTACCATCTTAAGCAGTTACATGCGTCACACTAAGCAACAGCTTTTACTTTGTTACATCTTTATTAAACATTCAACAGTGAAAGAAAAATAAGGAGTGTTTTCAAGGTGAATAGTAGCCCACAACTGCTATTGTAAATAACAAAACAGAAAAAGATGTACTTGTTGAGATGTAATTGTGTGTCAGTTATATGTAACAACTTCTAATCCTTTCAGGTGAAGAATGAAGATGATGACTTTGGATGGGGAGTGGTTGTTAACTTCTCTAAGAAATCAAATGTTAAGGTAAAATATGCATTCACTCTGTTAGAAAAATATGTGCCTTACCAGTTTTGTCTTATTTTCAGAAAGTTACATCTCCTGTTTTCTTTCTGGTTTCCCAAGACAAAAAATTTGCCCTTCCACCCCAAATTTAGAAGAAAAAAAAAAAAACAGGCTTCCCCAAAGTCAAATGAAACATTATGGAAGGTATGAGAAACCCTAAGTCCTGTGTTTATTTTTTAATTTTGACATATTTATGGAGGAGATGCTTGCTTGTGTCTGGGATAAATAGTTCAAAATTGCACTTGACACTACATGGTTTCAAAATCAGTTGTTTCTGAGGCATCCCCAGCAGTGCTGTCCTGTGGTGTGCTATGTTATTTAATCTCAGATAATCTATAGAAGCTGTGAAGGTTGGGAGCATAGGGAGAACTGCCATCAGGCCCTGTGTTAAACTGAGGAATTGTATCTTGAGTCCTAAGAGAGTGCCTGAGACAGGAGATTGCTTGTCCCCTGACTTGATGCTGTGGAGTTGAAGGTTGGCAAGTTAAAATTCAAAGAAAGCAAAATAATAGAAATGGATCTGGGGAAATGTGGAAGAAACTACAGAATGCATTGATGCAGTTTAAGCCAGATTTGTTTTTCCTTCCCCAAATCCATTTTTATAGTTGGTCTCTGCATAACCCCAGAGATCATGTTTTGGTCCCCATTTCAAATTTGTTTTAATAGGCTACTCTACTGGCTAAACTAAAAACTTAGTTTAATGTATATCTTTCTGTGGTAGCATTTCTGCTGTAATTTTGGCAGTAGAGCTTTGGCATTAATTACTAGAGCTAAATGAGAAGTAGTCTTTGTCAAGTTTTAGTGTCGCCTGTGTTTTGTGGCACGTTTTGGTGCTTCTCTAATATATGTTCATCAAAGAGGAAATGAGAAAAATGTGTGCATACAGAACTTATTAAAAGAGATACTGTTTTTTATTTCCATCTTCCTCTTGAAAGGCAGATTACTCTTTTCCTCAAGTTGGAAATCTAGACTGTTACTGCTGATGCTTAAATGTTTCTTCTAGACGTTTTTTTTCATAGAACCCCATGAGAAGTAGGACATATTTCTCCCTCACCCCAGCCTTTTTTGTAAAATTGCCAACTTCAGTGTCACTGAAGGCATTTCTACCTGTCGTATGTTATCCACATACGTATTTTGCCTTCCCTATCTAGCCTGTCTCACTGTGGTGTAAGGCCTTTAGATTTGAACGTTAGCTTTGAAATTACAGTATGTTCCGAAGGTGATGGCTCTGGCTCCAGCAGAACGTTTTTAGTTAAGCCACACTACACTAGCAGCTGGATTGAATTTTTCCTTCTGAGTACTGTGGAAAGAATGACAATAGGTGCTGAAAATTATGGAACTGACTTAAAGCTGTGTAACTTTAAAATTGGTATGGAAAAATGGTTTCTATGAGCAGAGACAAAACAATGACTGCTTAAAAAAGCTGTTATTTCCTTATTTTAATATGCCTATTCATTCATACGTCCTGGAACATAGATGCATTTCCCCGTTACTGTTTGAAGTAGTAGCTCAGTTTACTTAATGATTATTGGAAATACGTCACTGTTATGCTGTATCATTAAACTTTCATCCACCTCTAAGCTGTGACAGTTCTTTGGATTTGCTTTCACAAATGATGTTGAATTCAGTCTGCATGACTACTCTTCTTCAGTTGTCTATTTTTCTAATGTAGTCTTTTTTTCTAGTGAGGAGTACATTTTAATTAAGGGTTACAGTGTATCATTTCACTGATTAATTCTGCATTCATTACAACGTGAAAGCAAAAGCACAAGTCATTGTCAGTTACGTTCATGTTTAATTATATTTACGGGTTTTTGTAGCATAATTTCAAGACGCAGTATTCCACAAAATTGCAAACGGTACATTATTCTGAATTGCTGTGTGTAGGAAAAAAAGTTAAAAATTGTCTGGTCGGCATAACTAAAGCTATTGCTGTAGCTGAACGTACAGAGAGCCGTAGCGACAGTAACTGTCAGTGACACTTCACACTCCTCGTGTGCAGTACAGGTACCGACAGTAACTTTCTAGACATGTTCAGTTGGTGTATTTTCTGTAGCACATACGTGCTTGTGTTGGTTCAGTCTCTTCGTTCAAGTCAGCGTTGTGCTTTCCGTGGCTTTGGCTGGGTGCTGATTCTATCTGTGTGGATATTGCTTTCAAGTACCAATTCAGGGAACAGCGGGCGACTCTGCGTCTTGTACATGGCTGCAGTGAGTGCTTTCTGCAAATGTAGGGCACAGTTCAGAGGAACAGTTTCTTCCTCAGCAAGTAAATGTTTGTTTTTTTTTTGAAGAAATGACCTAGCTTGTAGAACAGGATAACCCCATTTTTCTGTTTAATTTACTATGACAGTTTCTTGCAGTACTTCTGAAAATCTCTTATAAATGTTGGATGGCTCCATCCTGTTTCGCGTGCAGTGAAAGCAAAATCATGTGTTGTAGATTTGGAATGAAAAATAGTCCACAGGAAAACTGAACTCAGTGAACACGGGATTTTATGAAGATTTTTCACCTCTTCCCCCCAGCCCGTATTTGGAAGGGGAGAAGCTTTTGTGTAATTGTTTAAAAGATGAGGCCTGTCTTCAGTTCCACGTCTGTAATTAGGTTCTAGTGGAAGTCATAAAAATATTTTCTGGTAGTAGGAGTGTATTGGAACTACTTTATTCCATATCAATTTGGTCAAATAAATAACATGCATTTTTTAAAATCGGTATATGATAAAGGCTACAGCTTTATGAACAGTACTCTTTAGCCACCATATCTGTGTGTTTATATTCTTTCAATAGATGTTGGGTGGGACGTGTACAGTTTGAGGTGTATAAAGACTTGGCAAGATGCAACTTCCTGACTCCTGCAGATAAAATCTGCTATGTTTGAAAGATTTTTAAGTGATCCTTGTTGTGGGAAAAAAAACTTGAATTTGTAAACCTGTAGCTGCCCCCCTAAAAAACAGCAAAGTTCAGTACTGAGAGCATGGTGAAAATACTTTGTGTTACAGTTACAGAAGATGTTGGATTACTAAGAAAGAAAAAAAGGCAGAAGCACCTAAAGCAGCAGTTACAGTTTAGGTTACATTGGGATGGAGGCACACAAAAGAAGTAATTTTTTTCAAGTATATTTTTCTATGTGAAGGATCTGTTAATCCATACATAATCCATACATATTCAGTAGTTTTTATGATATACTGCATCCTTGAACTGATGCTCTGCAAAGACCAGTATCTTACGTCATACCTTTAATAATGAATAAAATCATGCTCTTTCCTTCTGTTCTTACTGATATCTTAAAATAACTGTTCTTCTTTGTCCTCAACAGCCTAACTCTGGTGAATTGGACCCATTATATGTAGTTGAAGTGCTACTGCACTGCAGCAAGGAGAGTTTGAAAAATTCTGCTACTGAGGCTGCAAAGCCAGCCAAACCCGATGAGAAAGGAGAGATGCAGGTTTGCTATTAATATTTATTCTCAATAGCTTATTATAAATTACTCTAAAAGATTTTATTTCCAAAGCATTTGCAAACTGTGGTAAAAGAGGGATAGATGCATCAAGAGAAAAGAAAGCAGAGTTAGGTGTACAGCTCCCAAATGCTTGCTGATCTTACTGAAGAGGAAACCATTATTCATATTGAAGTTACTTTAGCCAAATTTGTTACCATATCAGAAGTGCTTTGAAACGTAGCTTCTGTCACATCAAATACTTGAAACTGGAAGATAATGATAACTGCTCTGTGAATATAGTTATTAAAATGAACTATGTTTTATCTGCAGATAATAAATGATTATTAGCTGTTTTCTGTCAGATACTTGTGCAGGATTTTGTGGGCAGCGCACCTTTCTTATTAAATTTGGGAAGTTAGTTGGAATTTTGGTAATCCTTAAGGAGTCTGTTTTAGCAGAGATACTTGACAGACACTTTTCTTAAGATTCCCTTCCATCCCTTAGAACAGAAGAAGAAATATTATTCGGTTTCTTTTCTTTCTCTTTTTTTCCCTGTTCAGGCCTATTAGCTTTGTGAGTCTATCTCAGTCAAAAATAAAATTAAAATTATTAGTTTAAAAGATTGTATTATTTAAAGTTTTCAGTTTGAAACTCTATCATTATGATTTTCAGATCAGATACAGTTATTCAATAGTTCAGTTTATTCAGATGCTTTTTCCACGAATTCTGTTTTAAGCTTGAAATACGGTACTGATCATTCATGGCTTCTTCATGGCTTTGATGCTAATGAATATGTATTTGATTGTTGTTAATCAACCTCAATTGTTACTATTCCTAGTTATGTTTATGACAATAATTTTCTGGTTTGGATCATAAGAGTGATCTGTTCGAGTAGAAAAGAGGCAAGAAAAGAACTGTCAAAAGTGATTAGAAATCGTCATCTTGTAATAGCTAAATATGCCCATGGAGTCTCCTTCCATATATAGGATAGTTCAGTGCTTTGTTGTGTGTATTTCAGTGCAGTACAGTTAAGGAATAAATTCAAATCCAGTCTTAGTTGATGAAAATACTGAGTAAGAGTACACGTTCATTAGATACACCTACTTCTTGTTGCATTGGACTACAAGCAATAAAAAAACTGAAATGTTTTTTACCATTTACAGCCTTCTTCCGGGCTAAACTGAACAAATACTGAATTTTCCCATTTGGCCAAACTGACTTTTATTCTATATTAACTTTACCTCATTACTCATATTTTTCTGCTTCCTCATGCTCCTTTATCTACTGCTGTGTCCTTGTTTACTCTGTTTCCTTTTTCCTTTGTGAATTTTTACAATGGAGCAGTAATAACTTACTGATTGGATACTGCTTTCTTTCTGACAGGTTGTTCCAGTTTTGGTACATCTTCTTTCAGCTATCAGCAGTGTCCGACTTTACATACCAAAAGACTTGAGGCCTATTGACAACAGGCAAAGTGTGTTAAAATCTATACAAGTAAGTTCCATTGGGCTGTTAAAGCCATCTGATTTGAGCAGTGTGGTACACTTGAACGTGACAACTGGTTCTAAACAAATTTGTCTAAAGTTTGAGTCACTCAAGTTTTTAGAAGGGGTTGGAAACCATGGATGCATGTCAGCTGTTTCTCCTTGTAAACTGTCATTTTAAATTTATTTTGAAAACCGCTGGAATATCACGTACCAAACTCCCATCTCTGCCTTTCATGTCCATATAACTGTGCCAGTTGATTCTTAAAAGTGTATTTTAGCATTACAGTCTTACTAAAAATAAACTTTTTCCCCCTTTAGGAAGTACAGAAGAGATTTCCTGATGGAGTACCATTACTAGACCCTATTGATGACATGGGTATCAAAGATCAAGGACTGAAAAAAGTCATCCAGAAAGTAGAGGCATTTGAGCATAGGATGTATTCACATCCTCTTCACAATGACCCCAACTTGGAAACTGTATACAAACTTTGTGAAAGAAAAGCACAGGTACAAATACAAAACAAGAAGCTATAGCTATAGCTGTATCTTGCTGAAGAGAGAGGCAGTAGTAGTTCCCTTGCTTGCTTTTTTTCTTTTTTCTTTTTTCTTTTTCTTTTTTTTTTTTTTTTCAAAGCACAATCCTATTCCTTTTTAAATCAAGTAAAAATTACTGAATCTTACTAACAAACTGTCCAAATCTGTGATATGCCCTTTGATGTTAAAGCTGGGAAGTTCACCTAGAAAGAAGGCTCTTCAGAAGAAGTCATCAGGGACTAGAAGGTTACAGAGGTGCCACTAGAGTCCTTTTCACTCAATCGGCATGGCACAACATGGTGTAGATAAAATGCTCACAGATAATTGAAACATCATTTTTAATATGCTTGTGCAGAGCTTTGTTGAGATGACGGGGCTTACTAGCTTGGGGAGAGTACTATATAAAAAAAAACACTGTGCTGTTCCTTCCTCACTCCCAGCTTGGAAGCATACTTTTATAGAGTTGTACCCTACTGGAGTGAAACCAGTTACACTCTAAAACAGCTTCTTTTTTCTGTGCTGCTCCAGAAAGCAAGTTCTCTGGGAGCCTCTCTACAGAAGCGAGGTTAGTTATGTTATGGGCAGCATAAAGTTGTATGTGGGAAGACCTAATGGACCAAGCAGTCTTCCGTGAGATTATCTGGGCTGTACACAATGCTGTCAGGATGTTGACAAGGACTTGATGAACTATAAGAAACTGGGGAAGCTGTAATTGCAGGAAATAATGCATTTGGTTTATGTCTGGTGGAGTAAGATGTAGTACTGGTTTCAGACAGTCAATGACACCAAAGTTTCAACCAAAGATTTCTTCTGTAATTTTTTTCATTTTTTTTCCTTCCCCTTCTGGGTAAACATCTTAACTTCCCAAACTTACTAAATTGCCTATGGATGAATGCATACGGCTGTGGATTTCTTGTTGTTGTTTTGGTTTTTTTAACTTCATTTTAAACCTTCTTCTTAACAGAGTTACAGAGTCCGTATATGTCCATACTGTAGTTCTGAGGCTTTAATATATATTAAACAATGTCTTTAAAAAGTTGAATCTGTTAATCAAGCAACATGTATGTTCTCTCCTTCTGACCCACCCCTAGATTGCTATGGATATCAAAGCAGCAAAGCGAGAACTGAAAAAAGCCAGAACTGTCCTACAAATGGATGAACTCAAATGCCGCAAGCGTGTTTTGAGAAGGCTGGGGTTTGCCACATCTTCAGATGTTATTGAGATGAAAGGACGGGTTGCTTGTGAAATCAGCAGGTAATTGGTTTCTGTGCAAAGTGCTTATTGTCATGCATACACACTTTGCTGTCCTTGCTGAAATTGTTGTTTCATGTTTAAGTTTTAATGTTCTGAGACCATTCTTACTAGAAGATTATTCTTAAGACTACCAAATCTGTGTTATAGAAGGAATGTACTGATTAAAGCAGTAAAGATGGCACCTAAAGGAAAAAATACAATAGATATTAAAATGTGGATGTTGAAATGCCAGAAAAAAATGGCTATTTTCTTACAGAGTTCAGGCAATAGTATGTGTTGTTTAATGTTGTACGTTATGCAAGAGAATCGTCAGTTTCTGTGGTCCCACTTGCTGGTACTCTCAACAGAGTCACTCACAAATATGGGCGTAACAGTGATTGTCAGTAATTACCAAGTCACTGACAGGTTTAGAATACGGCTTAATTGGTTCCATAGGGCTGTTGGAACAAATCCATCAAAGCGATGCATTTCGCTGTAATGCATTTAGCAGGTATATATATGTATTGAAACATATAGAAAAGGTTCCATGGAAACTCGTGAATTGGACTCAGTACTTCAGGGTGTAACTCAGATATCAAGAGAATTGTGTATTTTTATAAGTTAGAATGACTACTCTACTGCTTGTCTTTCAGATAGTCTTGAGAGGTGCTAACTATTTATCTAGCAAACTTTTCCCTGCAAAATTCAGTAGCAAATGGGCGAGGCGCATCAGGATTTTATCAAGTTCCTCACCTTCAGCAACTGTTTGCTAATGAGTTACGTATTTCTTCGTTTAAAAAATAAAACCAATACCAAAATATATTTTTCCCCATCCCGTGCATTGTCTGATAAACTCCAAAAATAAAGGTGCAGTTGTATGAACAATTTGATGCATTATCCAAATAGTAGGTTTGGATTTTGTATCAGCATCATGCATTTCCTTTTTAGAATTTATGAATTAGTCTTTTATTCTACAAGGAAATTGAAACAAATTTGTTCCTCTTCTCATTATCTTGGAAATAACCAGTTGAATCTATTTGATCACCAACATTACCAATTTTAGTCCTTTTCACATGACTAATTATCTTCTTTATTCCTTTGAATTTCTTGATGTGCTATCTGTCTGAAGCAACCATTAGCATTAACTTTTATGAACTATTCAGAGAGATAATTTATAGTCTAGATTCAGTGACATCACTCTCAAAAAGCTAATATTTTTGGTGTTCTGTTAAGTAAAATTAAGAAGCTGTTGATTTTTAGCTCTAGTCAGTTGCTTCACAAAACAGTCAATAGTACTTCATTTAAAAATTACAATTTCTTAGGTCTTTTTCCTTCTCCTTATTTTAGTGCTGATGAACTTCTTCTGACAGAAATGATGTTCAATGGTCTCTTCAATGACTTATCCGCGGAACAGGCAACTGCACTGCTAAGCTGTTTTGTGTTTCAAGAAAACGTGAGTTACTTCTTGAGTTCATGAATTCTAAACATTGCTGTCTACCAATAGCAATACTTTTAAGTCAGTTCCAGAAATTGATCACAATGGTACAAGCCATTGTGTATTTTATCATTTCCTAAGGGTTTCTGACATAAACCGAAGTACTGCAACTGTAGGGCGCAAATCTCTTTCCTTGACAGGTGACCTGGTAAAGGTTGTGTAAGACAGCAGTCCTTGTAACAAACCTGTAGCTGCTTCTCCTTCGTGCACTGAGGCAATATTAACAGTAGATTCTCAACATACAACATGTGCTTGTGTGCATGCCAGCACACACACACAGCAACCCACACTTGTCTTTTATCAGACTGAATAATTTCAAGGAAAGAATTTAGCAATATCTGCTCCTTCCACTCTGATGTGAGGGTATTTCTAATTGAGACATGCCTGCGTTGTTGTTTGGATAGTGCCCTTGACCTATTGATGGAAATGGCAGTATTAGAGGGAATTGTAATGCAAAGCCCTGGACATTTAACATCTGATGCCTTTGTTTTCCCACCTGCACACTATATAAAAGTTTACTAGCATCAGGAAAACTCAGTAGAAATAAACTTCCATATAGAATTTCCCTGCAGATGGCTAGCAAGAAGTGTCACTCAGGTTGATTCTAAAGGTGAAAAGTAGCAATGCTAACAAATAAATGTTAGCAGAAGGGATGCTAAGGTAAGCCATTGCTCATAAGCAACGGAAAATTTAAGTATTAGAACAAAATACTGTGATTCACTCAGCAGTAGTACTCAAGTCTAAATAGGTAGAACATAAAAAAGTTGCTGCACTTGAATAGTTGTATTTTCTTATGTAACATTCATGTTTAAGTTATTAAAATCATTTGCTTTTTATGTTCAGAACAAAACACTTGTAACAGATGAAGTAGTAAATGGTGAGCATTTTGGCACTTCAAAGCTATTGAACAGCAAATAAAAGGAATTCTTGCAGTATTCAGAAAGCAGCTACTTTTTTCGTATTGTTATGAACATGAGTGATTTATTTCGTGGTTTACTTTGAGAAACAAGCACTTGAGGGATTCAGTCGTTTTAAGAGTGCTTGATAATAGGCTTGAGAAGTCACAGGAGTCATTTAAGATGGCATTAGCATACATCGTAACTTTAGTTTTTGCATCTGATTTGGTTTAGGGCACATATACGGAGTGCATGATGTTACTTAATATCTTTTTTAAGTGCGTGATGGTATTTAATACCTTCTTTTTCAGTCCAGTGAAATGCCAAAATTGACAGAGCAGTTGGCAGGACCACTTCGGCAAATGCAGGTAAACTGCCTATTTGAAATCTGCCTGAGCTCAGGGTTAACGCTGATGTGTTTGAGGTGTATTGTATAAAAAGAGCATGATGAAGACTTGGTTTTGGTCTAGGCTGGCGCTGACTGCATGTGGTTTTGCTGTGTGTAATAATAAGTTGTCTTGCTCACAATAAATCTTAATGCTAATTTAGAACATGCCTTTAAAAACTTTGTATAAGCTTGCTTACAACACTGTAGCTGTTGGTGCAGGCACATCTAAATAATAATGTGATCAGTGGTTTATTTCTTGCAGTAATTTCACGCTAAAAAGGAAACTTTGTCATGTGTGCAGTACCTGATACTGTGCAAACATTTCTGTTGGTTAAACACTTAATCAGTTAAAGCTCATCATAGATTTTAAATATTTTATTTTCAAGGAGTGTGCTAAAAGAATTGCCAAGGTATCAGCAGAAGCAAAACTGGAAATTGATGAAGAAAATTACTTAAATTCTTTCAAACCTAACCTCATGGATGTTGTGTATACATGGGCAAATGGAGCTAGCTTTGCTCACATTTGCAAGATGACTGATGTCTTTGAAGGTATGTTAATCAGTTCTTCTTTTGGGGGATGACAGATACACAGCCATGTCTTGAGTTCTGAATAGCCTTGAAATAGATCACAGACTTTCTTAATTCTGATATATTGAAGTGTCTGCGTGGCTAAAACCAAGTGGGAAAAATGTTTACTATAAATTAAAATTTATAGTTGCACTGCTGGTAAATTAGAACCTGCAGAAGACTTAAGGGGTATCTTAATTTTTTTTTTAAACTGTCCATAAAACTCAGAAATCCTAACTATTGCAGCAAATGGTAATGGTTACCTCTGCTAGTTAAAGCAAAAATACCATGTTCCAAATGCTTGCCATTGAGAAGAAAGTACAGCTCTTACACTTCTCCTTACAGTTAAGTATTTTATTTACTTAAGTTGAAAGTTCCTCCTGCTGTCATAAGAATGACAGAAGTGAGAGGTGGCAACCAATTCTGTTTCGTATGGGTCATCGCAGCGGTGCAGAGCAGGTATCTGAAAAGCCTAGATGTAACCTGTCACTTGGGCTAATTTTGTTGCTACAGTTGGAGAACTAGAAGCTGTCCCTTCAGGAAGGGTACTGGGGACTTTTCATTATGTTAAAAGTAAAGTGACTTAAAGCCCGGATGCTTCCTTAAAAACAAACGTGAAGGTCCCACCAAAATAAAAACCTAATTTCTTCTTTTATCGAATGTTGAAAGTTGTGAAGAATGGTAGGATTGGCTCCCCAGTCTTACAATTCTGCGTGCAATGACCGATGCTGGAAATCCTTTCTGTAGTTATTACCATCACCAGCGTCTTGCTTCTCTCAGATGCTGTGTACATGGTTACAAAGGGGAGGCCGTTAACACAACCGCATCCATGTGTTTAGAAATTCATTTTCAAGACCCAGGAGCCTCCTAAACCAGGTTGCCTGTGACCAACAGGAATCCTGGCAGTCTTTCAGCAAGTGCCTCATGTGGAAATTAATGTCTGAGCCTTACATCTGCTGCCGATGCATCTTGAGTGAGGAGAATACAGAAACAGCAGTAGCTGCCTTGCGTTGTTGTATGTCTGCTCTTGACTGTTTAGAATACGCGAGGGCAGTAACGTTTCCTATTTATCCTATTTCGGTTACGGCTAGTCAGTCAGCTTTGTCCTAGTCTTTTTGGCGTGCCTTCTGTTGATGAGAACAGTGCGGGCTCCTTCAAAATTAAATCTTAAGGGTGCATTTTGAGGTCGGTTCTTGTGGCAGGCACTGATGCATGGCTCTTCCCTCCGCTTTGTAATGGACTGATTTTTCTCTCCATTGTCCAGAAGCACGGAAGACCTTTCGGACATCCCTCGTCACTTACCTAAGTGCAGTGTAGTATTACTAAATCACAAAAGAGTTGGTGCAGGTTACCCAAGTTGCCACAGTGATTTAAAAATAAAAACCAATACAGGTCCTTATTTTGATAAATACAAATCCTTATATAAGGTATTTGTGTTCCCTGACTTGATTTCCACGGAGGTTGCTCCCATGTGGTATAGGATTTCAGTGCAGTTTTCCTCTTTGCCTTCCGGGCAATATGGAATTAGCAGGGATGAGTTGCTGAGCACAGGGAGCCCCAGCTTCACTGCTATGCGCTGATTTCAGTAAGGAGGCAGAAAATGGGCCAGGCAATTAGAGCTCACTGGAAGCCACCCACCATTTTTGCTTTTTTAACTTGGCTTTTCATGAACTCGCAAACCCAATAAAAAGTGTTTTTCTGGATGCCAGTGTTCTTCATGGGCGAGAGACCTGTGTTTCGTTCTGTGCTGCCGCCCAGGCTAACAGAACTTTCTGCACAGAAATCTGGAGTTGATGGTATAAAGGAACATTAAAAACAGATGGCATTTTGTTATTTTATCAGTAGCGATGGTCAAGTTTTGGCTTTTGGCTGCAACGAACTGCAGTGTGAAGCCTGTATTTCTGTTAAGTGGCCGTTTTCAGGCTGCAGCGTAAGCCCAAGCGCTCCCGAACTGTGGTTGCCGCAAGTAGGAGGGGCAGCGATGGGTTAATGAAAATGAGTTGTCATTAAATTGAAAGGTGTTGGGAAGAACGGAGATTACTGGTTTACGGCAGGAGAGAAGACTGGTTGAATTGAGCTGAGTGCCCTGTAATCAGGACCAGACGGACTGTTCAGTGCAAGCAAGTATAGACAACAGGTATTAATGGTATAGTGGCCCACGTGGCAAGCACAGCTGCCTAAGATAGACAATTTACTGTCTACCATCAAAACAACTAGGACAATTTTTTAAAAAAAAATCAGGAACCAAGTTCAAGATGACCAACATCGTGATTCTTAAAGCAGCAGACTTGTGCAAGTAGCATGTTTGAGGGAAGTCTTGACAAATACTGGAAAGAAAGATCTACTGGGAATTACCAAACCAAAAGCCTCCTCAGCAGAGAGTGTTAGAGGCTGCAAAAGCATTAAAACAAACAGGACAGGACAAACAGTAACTTCAAGCAGCTGCTTGATGGGAAAAGGTACAAAACAAAGTGAGGTAGGCTACACCTGGCTTAAGGTACATGGCTCTTCCTGCACAGTTGTCTAGGTAAGTTCTGAAAGTTACTGAACAGGGCTGGAGAAAGATGTATTGATTTATGTCAAAGGGGGGGGCTCAAGCAGCTGAATTCTTCCGTGATGCGAACTAGTCAGTGTCTCACTCTTTTTATACAGGTAGCATAATCCGGTGTATGAGAAGGCTGGAGGAACTGCTTCGACAGATGTGCCAGGCTGCAAAAGCTATTGGAAACACAGAGCTGGAAAACAAGTTTGCAGAGGGTAGGTACTTAAATTCCGCAAAGTTGTTCTGTAAAGTGTAAGAAAGGCAAGCCTTGGGTTGTGGTGTTTTTTTGTTTTTTTTTTGACTAATTGACTTCATGGTAAGGAACAGTTTTGCTCTCTCTATAAGGTAATACAGATGTTAGAAAGCTTTACCTAAGTAAAGTAGTGTCGTTCCTGTGTGCAAATGTGTGACTGAGAATTTAAGTACCCTGACTTTCATTTAAGGCTTAGCGCTTGTTGTTATAGCTGTACTTGTAACAAAATAGAATTGTTTCAATTATAGTGGTAGGTATTAATGTTTTTTTCCTTTTCCACAGGTATTACAAAAATCAAGAGAGATATTGTTTTTGCTGCAAGCCTTTACCTGTAACAGTATATTCCGAGGACGATACTAAATCAATTCCCATTTCACATCTTCAGTCAAGACATTGTTTTAATTGTGTGTATTTAAACCACAATAATTTCAACAAGGCATGTACAAACAGCAGTGTATGTCATAGAAGTGTTACCACATTTTTAATAAAAATTTACAGTTTGAATAGCTTTTGTTTTTGTTTTTTTTTTTTAAGCAAGAGCTCGAACCAACAGCAATTTAAATTTTAGATATACATAACTGTAGTAAGTGTTACTATATACAGGAAAAGTGAGCATCCAAGAGCAGCAGCAGTCCCTTAAAGGCATTTACTTATATTACATATTTGACTGATGAAGTTGTTTTCCTTTCAGAGACCAAGGCGGTTGAAGTGATCATTCTTCATGGTTGATGATTGCTGCCAAAGTGATTTCCGTTTGTTGGCGTCTCATGCAGGGTTGTATGGGAATCTTCTTTTGGTTGAAACGTACATCCTCTCACTTTGAAGAAGTCAGACACGTACACAACCTAAATGAACAAATTAGTGTTAAGCTCTTCCTCTTGTAAACAATGGGTAAATGCTTTTACAGGAAAACACCTTTCATGCTCTAAGCTAAACTAACAAAATCTAAACAGGTTAAACCAACAGAAAATTGCTAGAAGAGCTTGTGCTTTTAGCTGAGCATGTGTTCAGTTTCTCATAAGCATCATTTATTTGCATTCCTTTAAAAGCTGGTGGCCTTGATCTCATTCTGCAGCTTGCTGTTCCCCAGTCCCCCACATCCTCCTTCTCCAAGTCGTACCAGTACACGTGCTAGGTACACAGTGCTGCATCCAGTATAAGAAACCTTCTCTTGTGATCCTTTCCCTTCCTACACCACCTCTTCCCCTCCCACTGCACACCTCAGAACTGCAGAAGGCAGCCTAAGGTGGCTGAAGAAGCCACACTGCATACTGAGGACTGATTTACCAACATGCTGCTTCAGCTGCACACTTGGTACATTTCAGCTCACACTTAAATGCTGAATTCACTCAATTTAGTGCGCCATTCCCAGTTCTCCAGCGTGCGCATTTTCTGGTTCTAGAGGTGAACACGTACATGCAGATTTAAAAAAAAAATCCCTTATCTTTTACTCTTTGTTCACAGTAATGCCACTTCCTGCTCACTCCTGCATAATCCAGCATCTTTTTAAAAACATCCTTTTAATCTGATACCTTTTCCTTAATAGAAGTACCCTGCACCTCTTTGGTCTGTGGCATTTCTCATTGCCTGCAACTCTTTTTAGAATCTGGGGTTGTATCAAAACAACTGAAGTGTAATCCTACCCCTCCTTAGATAAAGTCATTAAACAACAGCGAAGCCATGGCAGGCCTGTGAAACCATACAAACTGCACTAATTCATTCTAGCAATCCAAACAAACAAAAAATCAGTCTGAAAACAAACCATTCCTTCCAGGTGAGCCTCAGTTCTTGGTGACTTCACTACACGCTCAGTTAGTTCATGTCTCTGGACCAGAAGTCTCCTCCTCAGTCTGACCCTCCCCCAGGCTGCAGAGGCTGGCAGCAGACACTTCAGTGCTCTGACTTATCCTTGGAGGTGCCTTGACTTTTTTTTTTTGCCCTGCTTACCTCATAAACACAGTTTTCCTGTTATTATACTTGGGATTTAGAACTTTGTCTAGAAACAAAAGGTGTTTTATAGAGCCGCAGGTGTTTTTGTAGTTGGCCATTTCCATCTCGGTTACTTGCAAAGCTCTTGTGCTGGCAAATTTTATTTTGTCTAACAGGGAAAAGAGCTTCTGCTGCATCATTGGCCCAGAGTCTGCCTCAGTACCTGCAGCAGTAGTGTCACTGCACCCAGTTCAAGGCGCTGCTCTTCCCATTCTTGAGCAATTTTCAAAGCAACAGGAAGACAGAACAAAGCCCACCGTTCTGCCATTTCGTTTATAGAAGCAGCATTCAGGACACGTGCACGCACTTCAGGAGCTACTTACGATGAGTATCGCTACCAGCGCTCCCTGGATGAGCCCTGTTAACACATCACTCCAATGGTGTTTGTAGTCAGAAACCCGTGACAGACCCACGTAGATGGATGCAGCAATCAGACCAAACTGTAGGGTGGGACGTACAAGTCTTGCCCAGTCGCCTTTCATCCTGGCCTGAAGGTAAAGCTAAAATAAAAAAAAATGTATTATGAAATGCTGTAAATACAACAGTTATATTAAACTGCCTTCAGTCTGTTCGGAGTTGTGTTGAAATCTGTGTTCAGAGACACGACAACATCCAGAAACGTACATCTTGTACAAATGCAGAGCCCCATCTTGCTGTAAGCAGGCAGCGCGATAGCACCCTGAGTAAAATTCACAGTCTATGCACAGAGCTGGCCAATTTTTAAGCTTTTTAAGCTTTATTCCCAGTTCCAGTCACCTTTACTACTACTAAACTTCTAGCAAAACACTCCAGCTGTAGCTACGTGTTACAACCAACAAGTATCGTGATCTAGAGCTAGGATCACATTCCTCAGCTGACGGTGGTTTATTTCACTTAGCCTATTCCCGGTCCTTTCCAGCTGCACACTAACCATGTTACTAGTCTGGTAAGCAAATGGATGTATGCAGTTTCCATTCTTTTTCTCTCCCCCTCAGCTCTATCTGTCATATATACCTGCGCTTTTGATGGGTTGTCTCAACCTCATTCCATGACACCACAAAAAAAAAAGCAGGCTCTTTACTGCGCGTCTCCTCCGTCCTATCTACGAGGAAGACCTCTTATTGCAGCCATAAGAGGAGCTTCTAACTGTCGACCCTGTAAACATCACTGGATTTATTCTGGAACATGATCTTGTTACCAGAAGAGGCAGCATAGTTACTGTATTTACTGGGGAGAACAATGCAGCTGGAAGTTATATTTAACAGCAGGTACATCTTTCAATACCATCTAGGAATTCCAGGTCTAGTACAAAACCTTAATTGACAGTCTTGCAAAATACAGAGGCAAACTAAGACATGGCCTTCAGGCCCTGAGACAACATACTGAGCTCTTAGCAAACCCCTCCGCTGCCAGCCCCAAAAGCCATGGCTGCTTTTTGGAAGCACCGCAGTTACAGTGTCAATACGGGCACAGGGCACGCACTGTAGATGCAGAGGTGCTACTTTCCAAAGTTAAACATTTGAGGAATGTTTGGTTGGTTTCTGAGTAACTTGCACCATGACTTTGACATGCTGACTTTTTCAGCTATAAATGGACCATCAAAAAGATCAACACGATCCGTAGCTGCTTCTCTTTAATCGCAAGGTCAGGATGAAATCAGACTCTGAAGACGCTTCGGCTGAGCCTGAAATGGAAAATATTTCCCTTTAAGTAGCAGCACTCCGCATATTTCTAGGGACCTTAATTGTACCACGAGGAAAAAGGGGAAACTGTTGAGCCACTTCGTACAGTTATCTGTCCCACAGTTCTCCTCACGAAGGGTGTTGTAATGGTCTTACATTAAGACTACTCCGGGATTTACTTCAAGTGGACCAGGTGTCGGAGCAGAGGTGGGTCCCCAGAACATGTGCGGGTAGTCTACCGACAGCTGGCCGATGCTTTGATACTGGCTGTTCTTTCCCCTTTCCCTATTCCCACCGAATTCTGCTGAAGACAGCTAAAAATACCTTGCTGTAATAAAGTTTTTTCCATGTAAGCATTTTTGGTAGTTGGCAGAAGCATACAGTCGTGTTAAGAAAAAAGGTTATGCAACTGCAGATAGGTGGGAAAAATGAGTTTACTTCTGAAGGGAGAAAACGAGGCAAGCCCCACAAGAAGTAAGCGCTGAAAAACCGTACCAGTGCGCAACACCAAGTTGCTAACGAAGTGCTTTGAATCTCCCCTAAGCAGCACGCATTCAGGGCAAGTTTCTTGTTCTGTTTTTGCATTACAAAGCAGCAAGCAAAAAAGCTGGCTTTGCCATTTACATTGAGGTCTCATCTGTAGTAGGAGAGCAGCCTCTGGTCATAATTACGACCTGGAGCTGCCCCATCACCTGTAGAAGATGCGGTTAGCTACAGGCTTTTATCAGTCCTGGGCACTTCTCGCAGGCGTGCACGGCCCCAGCTGCAGAAGCCGTAGAGAAAACCCTCAAAACCCTTCTCGCACCCCCTGCCGGGGATGGATTCATACTGTTCCAGAATCCAGCCTGTGAAGGGTGAGAAATGGCACCGCGGGGAAGCATCA
The DNA here is from genome assembly GCA_011076525.1 of Nettapus auritus. Lineage (NCBI taxonomy): Eukaryota > Metazoa > Chordata > Aves > Anseriformes > Anatidae > Nettapus > Nettapus auritus. The sequence continues at coordinate 18,056,074 of CM021797.1, forward strand.
GTGTGGCTGATGGCGGCTGTGCTTAATTTCAGAAGCAACAGCTGTTCCCCTGTTACAATTGTGCTTTCTGGTACTGCTCATTAGGCCGAGAGTCATTTCTCCTACAAGCCAGCTGCTGCAACAGCAGATTCCCTGTTATTTTTAAGCAGGTAACTTCATATTCACGTTACTTTTAATAGGCTCGGGCAGTCACGCCCTCCCCAAAGATCGTTCCTGCTACCATGACCCAGACAACAGCACCAGACCTGGGCTGAAACAGGTCGGTAACGATCAGGAAAACAACGCCGTCAGATGAGGAAGGAGCTTTTGCCTTCTGATTCCATTAAACAAAACAAGCTTGACACCAGAAGCGTGCCTAAGAGCCCTTCAGGTAGCACTGCAGGCATCACATGCGTACGTCCTGGCGTTACACAGCATTAACACTTACTGCTGTTCTGACCCTGCTGACTAATAACGAGGCAAACACTTGGGACTTGACAGATCCCCTCCCTACACATGAAGCATGCCTCTGGCTATTTGTTTGTTTGTTTTTGTTTTTTTGGGTGGTGGGGGCGTTGAGCCTGGTTTTGCTCCTATTCGAAGTCACAGCAGGCACAAATGGAACAAATCCTTGCCTTTCCTCCCTCCCCAGCGGAAAAGGATTAAGCTTTCCAGGTAACACTTTTCTTCAACAGAAGCAGAGGAACGTTATGAAACTTCACCTTTAGGAAGCTTCATCTGGTTAACACGACTGTAACGCCTCTCACCAGCGTTTCACTTGTGGCTGAGAAATTCTTGTGAGCCTACGAATGCAGCGCAAGCACCCAGCGCTGTTCTGGCAGCGCCGTGCTCCTCCCGGTTCGGTTACATTGCTGCTGCTGCCTTCCCTGCTGTCCTGCTCCTCAGCATCTCTCAGAAACACCATTCAGCTGTGCTCCCTTCCCTGCTCCATCCTACAGTTTCTCGTGTTTTTGTTTTTCAAAGTGCGCAAACAGATTTCACAGAAACACTCCTGTAACAGGATTAAATAATCACCAACATTTCTTTCACTAGCTGATGCTTACTCCATAACGAAAATATGTTCTCTACACCACACACATCCTGAACACAAGTTTCTTCTTAATCTACGGTCTAGTACTTCATTTCTAAAAATACACACAGGAATGAAGAGAAACTCACAGCCACTTTGTGGCTTCTTGCAAGCAGCCGCAGACATGAATGGAAGGGTCTCTGCAGCGGGAGGATTATTTGCTACTCAACCTTCCTAGCATAGTTTTCAACTGTTTGCTCTTCCACCGAAGCAGTATTAATACACATACACACGCCTGCCTGCCTAATTTTAAGTACGGTGACTGTTTCCTAGACAGACGTTGGGGGTGTAATCCGCGGCTTCCTGGGAGAACTTCCGAACAGCTAACACCTCACGTCCCTGCCCGAGGGGCACGGAAGTCTTACATCTGCTAAAGCATTCATCACCGAGGTGGTTTATAAAATATTGAAACTAAGGATCTGAAGAATTCTAGGTCCTCTTCCATTTAGTATCTTCTCAGCTTTTTTTCCAGAAACCTATTACGCAGGGCTTCTGTATTCCAAACGTTTTGTGGTACAAAAGGTTCCGAAAATCCTCCCGCAGTGCCGGTCCTGCCACAAGTACGGAAGGAGCAGAGTTCGGGGTTCTTCCCTGCCCTCCAGCCGGGAGCACTTACTGCTGGTACTATCGACTTGCTGTCACTGACTGAAGATTGCCTTCTTTGACAGGATTTTAATTTCCTGGTATCAAGAGGCCTTGTTAACCACACTCCCTACAGGTGCCCTGTTCTGTCCCAAGGGACAGGAAAGCCACTTTCCCTTCGGAGCTGTAACTGTTTCCCCCTTACTTTTGTTTCAATCCTAACACACTCACAGCATCACGAAATTAATAGCAAACCAGAAAGGAAATGTGTTTCTCCTAGAGAAACCTTCCCCCGTGACGTGGGAGAGTCAGAGAACACTGCTGGATTTGCCCGAGTACAAGCGGTAAAGAGCTGGAAGTCAAGAAGAAAGGTGCAGCAGATCAGTTTTCCTATGAAATGCGCCCCACTTCGAGCCCACAACGGTCGGACACAAACTCTGCAAGTAAACAGACCACTAGCCATGGTCACTCTTCGGTTCATGGTATCTACCCACGCACTACGAAACAGCCCCACTTGCTATTAAGTTATTTGCTCTGTTAATGGGCAGATTCTACTGCCGTTGCAATGACTCTGGCTCCGTGATGACAAGGTAGAAAGGCTGCTCCTCAGAAGCAAGCCGGCTGACACAAGGAGCCCCAGCAGCCACGCAGAGCGATCGGCTGTGGAAGCCCACCGTAAGGGCTTGTTCCCAAACCAAGCAGCTCTGAAATAGTTATGCGTCAGCCACTCAAGTGAGCGTACACAGGCATGCGGTTGGCTTTGGGATTTCTGGGGCAAGGAGAGGGGGTAAGGAGGTAGTAAGGTTTTGGGTTTGTGCTGCTCATGAGGAAGGGATGGGAGGAAGAAGAGAAAGCACAGGAGGCGACAGTGCTGCCCTTTAGACTTAGGAACCACCAGCCTCAATAGTTATGATTAAATATAGGGCAAAAGTCTCCAGAAGATCTGGGGATAAGAATGTAAGAATAAAGACCGAGAATGCAAGAACATTTGTAGGACGGGAAGAACTGTGTTCCATGGACATCCCGAGGACACCTTTCCAGGACACCATCCTGCCTCCATCCCCCTCATGGGAGAGACCTTCCATCAGGAAGCCAAAGCAGCAGTCCATCCTTCAGCCCCAGCAGTAGTTAGGAAGTGTTGCCTTTCCGTAAGGAGAGGGTACTCCAAAAACCCTTTTACTACCAGCTTACACAAGACAGCTTGCAGCCCCTGCAGCCCAGCACTTTCAGTGCAAGCTGTTCCTCACACACGGTCCTCCAAGAGAATGGAAAGACAACACATTCACCCTGGATTCTTGCACGATGATAAGGAAGAAGCAACAGAAATGTTCACAGACACGCGGGCAGCCTGCCACCTTCCTGTCCCACGCCTGCTCGACAGTCCAGTAGCACAGACCAGGGCCTCTGCCCTGCCTGCACTAGGCAACACTGGGCAAAAAAATCCCTCCCCTTTGCATCTTCCAAGCCTTCCACTTCTGTGGAGGTTTGCAGAACAGCTCTTCCCTTTTGCTTGTCACAGGAAACTCAGATTTTCCTTTGCATAAAGGCTGTTTTGTAGAAGAGCTATTATTCATATTGCAGCTAGCACAGGCCCGGGAAATCAAAGCAGTATAAGAAATCCAGGAAATAGAGTAAAAATTGCAATTCTCAGCACTAAAGTGTCCCAACAGAAACAAGATGTGCTGAGGAACAGCGCAACTGCCACACAGACAGGCGTGCGATGAGGTAAGAGCACTACATGCAAGTGCAACAGCTCCCTTCATACCCGGGGCACTGAACATAGACACAGAGCCCCAGGCATCTACCAGCAAGACACTGCCTGCAAACCTGAGGGCGAACTGCAGTCTGTCTGATGTAAAGCTTGGTATTAATACGGATAGCACCTGTGTATTCTGTTTAAACTTACGTGAAACAATGCAGTTTCTATTATTAACAGCACCACAGAGACTGAGCAGAACTCATGGATCATTTGTGCGTTGGGGCTTTTGTTTATTTGCTTTAAAATAAAAACAAAAGCTTAAAAGACTTAAAGGTTTATTTTGCCTTTTTAGTAAGAACTCATTTTCTTCAAAATACCCATTTATGACCTCTGGCTTATCTGCTCCACCATTTTATTTTGAGTGTGCAGAAAATGAAGGAGGAAGAACAGCTCAGGATTATTTCTCCCCTTCCAGGGGACGAAAAGGACACAGGTCTGCACTTACTTTAATGCAGAGATAGACCTGGACCGCTGCTGAAAGGGATGGTCCACCCCTCTTACACTTTATCCACACCTGTGCCAGCTCTGTTTAGAGCATGGTGAGCTGGTCAGAGGGCTGATCCATTGGACAGATGAACTGAGGAAATAAACTTGGCCAGACTAGGTAGAGAAGGCAACGTATGTACGAACCTGGCTGGTCTTAGAGAGCTGCATGCTGCTGGCAAAAGGCATTCGATGCTGAGAGCTGCCTCCTGTGCAATGGGGAAACGTCCTGTCATTTACTAGCCAACGCAGTTCAGAGTGCAGTCAATCTGCTTTACAGAGACGCCTTCCAGCAGATAAGTGATAGCGTTAGTAATAGTAATCGTCCAGCCTCAGCCTGGCTGTACATTGCTGAAATAACTGCTCACTGACATCGTTTTTACTGTAAAGCAGGGTAAACAGTCACTTTTTATTCTACTGTAAATACTAACACTTGGCCCTTTTATTAGAAAAGAAACAAACAAATATTTTTGTTGTATCTACCAAGTTATGGAAGCCTCAGTGGAAGGCAAGCACCGTAATGCTTTTATCTCTGTCCCACAGGAGCCACTTCACAGCAGCCTCAGCACCACCACCAGCCACAATTTCCAAGCACACCACGGAGAAGGCATTTGGCTCCATTTGCTAACTACAAAGAAGTCTGAATGCTGATACTAAACGTGTACTGGGAGGGCACAGGAGTAGAAGCACGAGTGCCTTCATACTTGCGCTTCACAGCATGAACAGTTGTCCTTTGTTTTTTCATCTCTGCTCTGAGTAACGTGCTCGGTTCTGCCCAAAGCAGCAGCCAAAATGCTTTCGGTAGGAAATGCCTCTGTTAGTTTCTGAAGACTGGGTAGTGTTCTGCTTTCATGTGGGCAGGAGCACGTTAGGGACATTCATAGCTCTGCTCAGCAGCACTCGGGGAAGAAACACGGCTATGCAAACAGAGGTACCTAAAACACTGTGTTAAAGGCTCCCGGGCCCTGTTTGCGCATTGTTTCATTCAGCCTTCAGTCCCAACACAAACAAGATTTTAAGTCCAAAGTTTGACTGGCGCATTTAGTAGCCTAAGTACAAAAAAAAAAAATCTAAACCCTGCTCTTGTTTTGTGTTTAGCACACGTCCTCTCTGCTACAGGAGCGGGCTGTGAGCCCGGGTCACTGGAACACCAGCCGCTCCCCAGCTCTTCTACAATTTCCTATTTCCTTGGGCACGCAAGATGTTCTTTCCCAGCGAGCTGTGGGAGAGCTCGCAAGCAACTCAAGTTTCGTTTTGCAGAGATTCCTCACCGCCTCCACCCCGGGCCACACAAACACATTGCCCTCCCAGGAATAGCACGGCCGCTCGGCGGGGTCCCTGCAGGGCTCCCCATCCCCGGTTCGGAGCCAACGACGTGCCCAGGCCACCCGCGGCCCGGCCCAGCTCCGTTACAGCAACTCGATCACTGCGCCCACCTCTGACAGCTGCCCTGCGTGCAGCGGGGTCGCTCCGGCCACTGAAGACAGAGGGTGCGCATTTAACTATTTACAGTAGCTTTCAGACGGCAGCTGCAAAGCGTTTTTTAATCTCAGTCCAATTATCTTTGTCAGCAGCATCTCCTTCCAAGGCAGGAGGGACAGCTGGGAAGCGAGGACGTTGATAGGTGTTCAGTAATGCTCATCCTCCTGTTCCCCAGGCCAAGATGGAATGGTTTTGGAGAGAACACGTCAGCTGTGCAATGTAAGGGAGGAGCAGCGAGGGCAGGGGATGGCTTTTTGGGATCCAGCATCTGTTAGTAGGTCACTAGGTTCCCAGATACGGCTGCTGCTCAAACTCTCTACATTTTCCACAAGAAGGTGCTGCTGGCAGCAGCATCGCAGAGTTAATTCCAACGAGACCCAAACTGACCCCTCCAGGTCTGCCAAATTAACCCTTAAACACATTCTCTACCACACGCTCTGAAACTGGATTTTAATATGGTTTCACCCATTCCTCATGCTGACAAAGATACAGAAGAAAACAGAAGTCTATCCTAGAAGTGGGCTGAAAACCGAGGCCAGAAACTGGTCCACCACAGACTGCTGTTACAGACATGGCATCATAATGCCCAGTTAAAAAATGCAGCAGTGATCTCTAACGTAAGAAAGCTGAAGTGATACACGTTATTTAAGCAGGCAGGAGCTATTTAACATTTCCTGAAGTTACTCAAAACCCACATTTCCGTATTTTATTTTTTTTTTAGAACTTGTTAGATAAGTGTTTTATGAAACAGAATGAATACATCCTTCCATCTCCTCGCTGCAGGTGAGCGGGTTTCCTTCCTCAGTGCCAGGTGCCCAGGTCTGGTTTGCCCTAAGCAGTGCCCCTGCTTCTGTTTTCGTGCCAGATGGTCACACACACCCGAGAGCAGTTCACATGAAGATCTTGTACGTGAACACTGAGAATACAGACACGGTAACAAAGCACAGGCTCATTTGAGGCTCCTATAAAAGGCTTTAAGCAGGGAATGCCTTAACGAAGCTGCTATCAGCTATGGGTGTATTTCAGCTGATACGGTATGAAGCAGTCATTCCTTTCACGTAGATAACCCTTTAAAAGCCTACCTGCCACATGTACAAAAGGCAAACGGTGTTAACGTAAGAACCTGGGAAAGGAGCATTAGGAAACTGTAAATACTGGGGAGCAAAGCTTCCCAGGAATTCAGGGGACCACACTACATACAAGTAAACATTTCCATTCCTGAAGTTACAAGTTCAGTTCTGCTCTCTAAGCCTGTCCCACAAACCAAAAGACAAACTCCGAAAAAGTGCTCCGAGCTCCCAGATATGTCTTGCCTAAAACTACTCACGGGACATGAGATTCTTCCTCCTCAACTCATCCAAAGCGTGAATTATGTATGCCCAGTTTGGAATTTTAAACCCTGCAGCTCCTATCCTTCCTTCTGCGCAGTTCAGATCACCATGTTTGTCAACTAGCACTCTTCCCAGCAATTCCCTGAGCATGATCCCCTATAGATGCTCACATCATACATTTTTCTGCTGTAGACACCTGAAGCAAGAAAATGAGACCATCTAGTTAACAGGCCTGCTTCTGGGGAAAGCCTCCAGGACGCGAGGACATTGTAAGTCTCAACGTGCCTAAGAGAACTTTAAAAACAAAAACAACCACCACCACCACGAAATCTTTCCCATTGAGGGTAAAGACTGAGCTGCAGGGTATTTCCAAGCACCCTGCCCTCACTTTGGGATGGGATACTCATCACAGGAGTATGTTTAAAGCTGGAGTTTTCTCTTCCAAAACCAGGGGAGCTGTGCAGTCACAGCTGAAATACTGGAGCTTCCACTGACCTGCGGAATTTTTCATGTCATTTGAACAGGGCTCCCTGCAAAGTTCTACGTCCCTGTAACCAACGTAGCATAACTTGTGCCAGACCCTGCACTTTCTTATGGTTGGGCGCCCAGTAACCCAAAAGGCACTGAACTTCTCCTCAGAAGGAAGCACACAGGCTGTTGCAATAGAGGTGTGTTCTAAAGCCCACTCACGTAGTACCAAAAATAAGCACTTAAGAGATCTAGTAACAAAAACTACCTGTTAGCTAAGAAAAAGATGTCTTAAGCAACTGCAGCAGTTTGAGTTGTCCTAGTATTGAATAATCTTTTCTCCAAAGATCAAAACCAGCATGTTTATCTCTATGAGAAGCAGAAACAATGCAAAGCGTAAGGCAGCGAATAAACACTCAATAGGAAGTCAAGCACAAATAAACACCCTCTGATTTTTTTTAATCATTCTGATATAGTTACAGGAGGATAAACTTCCTCCTTAATTCAATCCTCAAAGCAACAAGGCATCCTGCTAAGAAGGAAATAAGACCCAGAAGGATTATTACTCCACAGACATTACCGTAGCTGTTCACAAGTCAAAGCATCTAAAATGTTTGAAAATCCATAATGAATAGCCTCATGTTCATTTCTAACCCACCTGTACAGGTACACAGAACAGAAAATGCAGGTACAATTTGATATATTTGTAACACAGCAATTCTGCTTTAAGTAACTGAGGCTGCAGAAGTATTTCTTAACTTTGCCTAGTGTTTTTCAAGGTGGCTTGATTCAAACCACCTCCTTTAAGCATCTCCCATTTCACAGTTGCAGTGCCTGTACTATCTGTGGCAGAGATCGTTTCCCATTTTATTCCTCCCAAAGCATTCCCTCCTTTCTGAAATGCACAACCTGACAAAGGAAAGTACACGTGTTCAGTAACATTCAAGAGCATTTCTGCAGCATGCTCACAAGGCAGATTCTTCTCGTCCTTAGGCAACCAGCATGTATGCATCTGGTTATGATTAACACTGCCGATGAGTAATGCCACATGTTCACCATTCTGTCCCACTCATGACTCAGTCTGCAGCTGGAGCAAGTGTGCAAAGAGCAGACGAAGCCAGCATGAGAGTTTAGTTAACAAGCAGGTTATCAAATGCCACAGGTCTGGTTTACGGCCAGTGGCAGCACTCTGCCTTGCCACGTGGGCAAGGTGGAGGGTGAGAAAGCAGTTTGTCCCACCTTCCTGCAGCAGCCACCTGCAGGAATACAATGGTTTGGTCTTCTATTGACAAGACTGCATTCAATGCAAAGGTTTGATATGCAGCAGAACTGTATTAATCAGTGGAAAAAACATCCTGCACAGGAGTTGTTAACGCTCTTCAAATGCCTCTCCGAAGAAAGTAGAAGTCTAATCTCCTCAAAGCCTCTTAATATTTGTACTCAACCGTAGCTCAGCCAGAGACACAAGACAAGCAGCTGAGCTGGCAGGAAAAGGATAAGGGCACCCATCACCCTCCTCTGGCCAGGGTCTGGATGCTGGAGAAAAAAGTTCACTGAAATCAGACCCTGTATGAATTCAGCACACAGTTTAGAAGGGAACATGTGAGAAGGTAAGCTCTTTTGGTGCCTGAGCACAGAAGCAGCACAAAACTGAGGGCTACAGCAGCATTTTCTTGCACCATCTCCCACGTCCCAGTATTGCAGCTTCAGCCACCATGCGGATGAATGCATGGCTAGACAGGTCCAACCCAGGCCTTCTGAAGGGGAGCACGTTTGGAAATTAGATCCCTTCTCGTGTTTGTGATTTCAGAACTGCTCTCTCTAACCTTTAACTCTGTTCTGAACATCTGTCTGCCACACCTGAGTGACAAACTAATCTACAATAAATCACTGTTAAATAAGTGCTATGTTAAGAGAGTTAAGGATATTTGTGCCTTTACTCTTTAAGGGTGCTGACACAAACTCTGGATTTACAGCCTTTCCAAGGGGCATACAGAGGAAGGACTTGACCCCTACTGTCCCACCTTTTTCTCCATGCAGAAGGTTGCTAAGATGCATAGACATACAAGCCCCATAGTTGCCTGTAACTCAGCACAGGAGTTAGCAACTGTCCACACAATCTTCCTGCGTAGATTTTAAAAGAACAAACAAAAAGTCTTTTGTCACAGGCAATTATCAAAAAGATTATTCAACCCACATGGAGAAATTAGCATCTTCAGAAGTAGTAATAAAAACACCTTTTTGCCAAAGACTGCTTTTTAAAAAAAATCTAGTAGGTTAAACAAACAAGCCCTGAAGTCCAAGCTGTCCAGCACAAATACCACTATATTGTATTCACACTGTTCAAAACTAAAGGTTCTCTCAGTATTACAGCACGCAATTGAGGCATGAGGGGAGTTGTCATTTCCAGATGCAAGGTTTCAAAATAGCGACTTCCTTTCTTCTCGGTCTATACTGGCTGAGAAGTCCTCCTGACCACAGCCTCCTTTCCCACATGCTGCAGCAAGCAGGACTCGTTATTCATACATGTGACAGAGATAAAAGTTCAGACAGACTGAAATCCCCAATCAATGACTGTAATCCAGTTAGTATAGACTATAAACCATATTCATAATATACCTATTAAGCTCTCATCTCTAAGTTTCAACTTTAGAAAGGATGCAATGCCGCATTTTCACACCGCTCAAGGAAAACCATGCTAGAAGTTATGTCGGACACATAATTAATTGAACACAATGGAGAAAATCAGTATTAGGTTGCTACACAGCAGGAACTGTTTCACCATATCATTGATACAGTGATTTCGATCTGTTTTCTGGTTTGTGTTTTTTTTGTTTTGTTTTGTTTTTTGTTGTTGTTTTTGTTTGTTTGTTTGTTTGAAATCACCTGACAGGTGGACCCATACAATTTGAGACTGCCAATGACAATGAACAAGTAAAGACACTCGCCTTTTTAAAAAAATAGTTGACAGATGAGAATCCTGTGCCATCCTGTATATATGTATAAACTTTTCAGTTACAAATTTATTCTATGAGTGATGAGTTACCCTAGCTGACTTGGACTGAAATGTATGAGGCTCTTATTGAAGATTAGCACTCAAAGAAGCACTCATTGAAAAAGCACTGGATAATCATACATAAACAGTATCAAACAATACAGCACTCAAAATAATTTGCCAACAGTTTAAGGCCAGGTGTGTTTGTTTCCCTAAGTAGGTTTTGCATATTTTATTGTCAGACATTTCTTATTTTAGTGTCCCTTACAGAAAACAGCTCAAGCAAATATTTCTATTTTGTGCTAAATAAGACTTTTTGTTGCCATGTAGATAGAAAGAGTATACTTACTGCTAGGAAGAGCATGCAGTACATGGAGAATGATGAATGGCCAGAGTAAAACGATAGTCTGGAAGAAAAGAGATCAGATATTTCATTATTTTTCCATTTGAAACAGTCTACAATGATACTAAGTTATCTTACACAAGTGAGCAGGGAAAATGCAAACATGCCCATTCGGTTACTTCAAGGATGCTATCTGTGCACAAAAGCCATCACTAATGTCTGATGGCAGTTTTTGACGAAAGAGGACTGATTTCACTGTTGAGAAGCTATCTTATTTCAATGTTAAGTTGATTTCAACATGTGGTAGTAACTGCCTGTCTTTTGACTAAAGTTTGACTAGCAAGTGAGCACATCCTCAAAACTAGAAATCAAATGTATATTAAAGCAGTATATTTGTGTTGTGTTCTTGATAAATACCTGAACTTTAAAAGTGTAAATTTTATCAATTAAGAAGTGCTTGTCCGATAATCACAGTATGTTTATGAGAATAAATGGCATACTCACCCAAAATTGAGTAGTTAAGTATTGTCTGATAGTGGCTACTCATATTAAAATGTTTCTACCCCAGATTTGTGAAACATACCACTCTAACAGACTGATCATTGACCCACTGAAGGGCACAGGGGAAGAGGCAGGAAGACAGTTCATCAGCCACCCAAGTGCAGAAAGTGACACCTCATCTCACATTTGTGGAAACAGCTTTATAGTTGGCTATTTCATTTAGGAAGTGGCAGTACGGCCTCCAACTTCTTCTAAAGAGTGCTGAAAGGCATGGGCAGCCGACAGCGACAGCCCCAGGACACTGAGGAGGGCCTTGACAGGGCCCTCATGTCAGGGGGCGGCCACTGAGAGGCCACGAGTAATGGCGGAGGCCTGACAGGGCTCCCAAACCCAAGGCCAAGACAAGCTGCGCATAAAACAAGTCCCAGCCACTTCCTTGAATCAGAAGCCTCCTTCCATTTTACCAGCCCTTGGTGACAATCTTAAATCAAGAGACGAAACTATACTTCAACTATTTTTTCTGCTTTATGTGGAGCCCTTGCCAACTGTTTAGCCATGTCACAGGCCATCCACCAGGCCTCTGACAGGCACCTGTGTGATTTAGCTGTGTAGCTCACTTAATTTGACATATACAAACAAGGACAACTTAGAGTTTTCATAGCTCCCCTGGTGGCCCTCTGCCACCTCACTACTTCAGGGGCAGAGCCAGCTGGAGAGCCTGGATCAGTGGAAATCCCTGGTCAAGGAAAACGTCTCCGCTCTTCCCACCAAGAGTAATGATGTGCAGTAAGATAACTGGGTTCAACACTCGCTGATTGATTGAAATACTTTTAAGGAAGGCAATCTCATGCACGAGTGAAACTCCATTTACACGCACGCTATTAAGAAACCGCATCAGACAGTGGAAAGAAAAATGCGTATTAAGCGTCCTGTGTAGGTCTTAAGAGTTCTTGGTTTACATTTGGTTTAAAGCACTATCAATAGCTTTCGTCTTCAGAGACCCTAAACAAGCTCTCTGAAAAGAGCAAGATGAGCACTGTACATAGAGAGACAGACATTTCCAATTCAGGGAAACTGCACTGACAGCGTTATCTTCAGAAGTTTAAAATTCAAATCCAGATTCTGCAGCAAAACTGCAATCTTACCATCTCCCCTGTAGTACTCCTCAACTCCTTACCAGTTAATCTCTGGATAGAAGTCTGCTATGAAAGCCCGCATGACAAGAACTTGGAAGCATTCTGTCTTTCGGACAGACATGTCTGAGCCACGAAGCACCACTCAAACAGAAAATGCACAATAACAAATTCCTGAGCCCTATGCCAGTATTTTTATCTTCAGGAGTATTGCTGTTGTCCATAAGACAAGACTTCCTACACCTCCCTAGGGCAACATACTGCCAGCTGAAGGCATTCAGAAGGTTATTCAATAAGAGAAGGAATAAATGCAATTCTTTTCATTCATTTTGGAATTCTTACGCTGTTTTAAATGTGTTGTTAGGTATGTCTAAAACCAAGAACGCCAGCAGCTAATGTAACATTAAGAATGTCTTGTTCCAAGTTGAACATTACAAAATTTAAGTACAGTCTCATCAGGAATAGATAAATATTGCTGTGCATGACTGAAAACTTTGTGCTTAGCACATGAAGTATTGCCAGAAATACAACTGGGACAAAATATTGATCCAACTTTTACATTGTGCAATCCCAGTGAAGTTTCCTTGGTAATACTGCCATCTCTACATTTTCCTAGACTTTTTTTAAATTAAGAAAATCTTAAGATTCTTTCAAATCTTTAAACTGAAACAGTGCAAAAGTTTCCTGACTATTCCTCAGCATGCTTGCCATGAGCCAGCATTTGAAATTAAATAATTAAAAATCAGAATTTACTAGTTCCGAGAACATAAAAGTATTAGATCAAATTACATTGGTAAGTAAAAGTGCTACAGACAGCGCTCAAAAGCCCTGCTTCTAGCTAATGAAGGAAGGGGCAAATTATCTCAGTAGGAATATCTCAGCCAGCTGCATTACCTACAGGAGCTGCATAGAGCCATGTCCACAGATTTGCTAAGCTCTTTACAATGTTCATAGAAATACAGAAAGGCAAACAAGAAAAGTCTTCCCAAGAGACAGAAGCAAGTCAGAGGTGGGAGACAAACACAAATCCAAGTCCCTCAGAACGCTAGAGTTTGGATTTTGACTTGTGAAAGCTGTATTGCATTTTTAACTGCTCCCAAGCAGAGTCACTACCTACTTTCAGCACACAAAATAAACTGTTAAGTCTGTTTAAACTGCTATTAGAAGTGTGGTTTCTTATATGCTCGTAAGAACAACTGAATGTGCAGAAGTATTAAGCAAAGAGCACTTCTCTGCAACAGTCTGGTAGAGAAATGAATAGCCTTAGTGAAGCAAGAGATTAGGAAAGAGTTGAATAAGTACAGGACAATGAAATACTGAACAGCACGAAGTTAGGAAGTTTTAGAAATATTTAGAATGACAGTAAAATAGAAGAGCCCAGAAGCAAGGCTATCTTGTGCCACAAAAACATGACAGAGACTTGGATGTGGGTATCGTCTCAACTCAACTGTTGGGATTATTAATGGCAAGCTTTCTTAACAGGAAACAGGATATCCAACAAAACATTATGCCTGTTCCTATATCATCAACACAAAAACAATCACCCACTGGATTAGCCCGCAAATCCCTTCTATCCTCAGGTTCCCCAGATTCTCCGGATTCTTCACATCTGACTCAAAGCTTCCCTTGACTTTTGCTTTACAGGTTTCATTGATCTGGTGGGGAATAAGATGTCCAACAGAACTGCAGGCCAGCACATCCATTTCAAGCATGCCAGACAGCTCTGCAGGCTTGGCAGGGAAATATTCCTAGAATTAACACAGGGAGTACCTGGTTTAATAAGGTGATAGTCCTACACACAAGCTGAACACCACATTCTTTAAAGACAACCAGCTCTGCAGTCAGCAATCAACATGTTTTCACAGAACCCACTCTCTTCTCAAGGTGTCAGACTTCTACGAGAACAAGTTCCAAGGATATCAGTGAGGACTGAAAGTTCTGAGTACTTTGCGCTTCACTGCAAAGAAATGGCCAATTAAACACACAAATCATGTATATTTAACAACATCCACAACTAAGAAGTCAGAAACAGAACTCCATTTTCAAAAGACGGTATTATTTACAGTTACTCCATTTTCTCCTGTCCCTGCCAATAGCTAAATCCATACTAAAGTACAAAGCATTACATTTAGAGGGAAGAGCTGCCTGTCTTTCCAATTTCACAGACAAAGGTGTTTCTGTGTGAGATTTCTGTTAAGTGTCTTATACAATTCCCTAATCATATTTGGGGCAGAAGAGCAGAGCCACTCAGCACTGCTTTAACTAGTTGCAGATACTAAGCAAACTTCACCAGCACTGAGACAAAACGTGCCAAGACTAGGTTCGTAAAAGGAAAAACATATAATTACCCATCTTCAAAAAAAACAGAGCGATCTCACCATTTTCTTATCTTACACAAATGAAAGTTCCCTGCTTATCCTACTGACAAAAAACAGAACTAACAGGTTCTAGGAAGAAATAGGCAGTCTTTTTCTAATTTGCAATCACGTTCTCTTCCCCCACCTCTATTATTCTTTTGCAACAAGCCCTGCAGATAGTGCAAGAAGCAGGGGGAGAAAGTAACCTTTTCCAGAGGTCAGGATCAACATGAAGTGGTCTAACTCAGCTCTGCCAAAGACTTGTCTTCACCAAGGTCAAACGGGCTCTCAGACTCAAACTTCTGCTGGCATAGCCTGTTGGGTTCCCCTAACTCACCACCCTGGGAACTGGAGAAATGCATTACAACACATGCAAGCAGGCATAGATTTTGATGTTTTTACACAGAGATCACACACCGGTGGAACAATCTAATTGGGCAATTTCTAGTTAGATAGCTGTTCTGCATCTGTCTCTGTGGCTTGTAAAGGCAGCTACCAGGAGAATAAATTTTACAGTAAAGATAACCAGTAGAGAAGAGATTTCATTAGCCTGCTGTTTTTTCTTTTCAAATGAGCAAAAATTCACCTGTGTCCTGAACTGACTAATATTATCTCTCCAACATCTCATCCAGGGAGCAAGAAGTTACTCAGACTCCCAACATTCTTACCATACACAAGCACATACGCTCTAAATTCAGTATTACCAAGTCCAATGTGGCATGTGGCAATGGCATTCCATGCTCACATTGCAAAACCACCACAGTTTTCTTGCGTTGTGTTTTACTTTGTCACTCAGTTTAGCTTAACGTCCAAAGGGAAATTTGATTTTCCCCCTATATTTCTAGTCCTCCAGCTAGAAAAAAAAAATCACAACCTTGTTCACTTCCTTCATAATAAGGAAAAAGTAAGAGTGAAAACAGTGAGCAGGCTTCAAACCAGCATTTCAAAAAGCTGGTTTGCTCTCACACGCATCAGATTACAAGCCTCTGTTCAATTAGCCATGTCTGCACAGGTTATCCACATACTTTCCTGACTCACAGGAGTGTTACCATCATTTTACATAAAGGGAATGAGAACAAAAAAGAGTAATCCCTGTTAAATCACAGACTTGATTAATGATCCCTCTTTAACAACCTGCTTTGGAAACAAAGCACCTGGAAAGTGTGCAGCACTTTATCTCCGCTCCACACCCCACCCCAAAGTTTGTAATCCTCAGCAACTAGGGGGCAAGAAGACTGTCAGCACTAAGTGGATTTCTTGCAGTACTGCTTGAGCTCTGAGCAATATGCAGATATACTCACGTGCATTTGGAAGTCTTTCCCTTTCTATTGACTTGGACATAAGCTGTGCAAGTCAATTAAATTCTGCCAAAGCATAAGATGCATCTACCTGCTCCATTAGCTGTAGCTAAATTACAAAAACAAATTCAGAATCCTAAATTACACACTTTGATTGCTAATGAACTGAATGGTGGTAAGTAACTGAACTAACAGAAAATTTAAATAAATATTTTTCAAGCTGACATTTGTGTATTCTTAAGCTCAGTATTACATTTAATGAACCAGTTCAGGTGCACATGAGATGCAGTACTGTAGATTACATGACTTGACAAATAGACAGAAAAAAACTTTGAATAAAAATATAGTCTCTTTGCCACACAGTGATTCAGTGGAACACTGTATGCCCAGATCAAACTGTAACACCAAAACCAGCAGGGACAGCTGTTTCTGAGAACTGTAAAGAGTGAGGAGCTGCATTTTCAGTTGTAAAAATGAATGTGATCTATCACCTTATAGAAGGGCCAAGTCACATTAGGACAATGGAGATGGAAGATCAGAAATCTGATCTGGACCGCAGAATTGCTTCTCAGTTGCTTACAGCAAGTTCAACTTTCGGATCTGGCTCTCCCTACTGACAGTTAATTACTATTAGGGGGGCAGCTTTTTGTGTTTTCTATATCAAGTACAGTCCCCCTTCATCATTCACCAGGGCCCAGCAGCAACTTGTAAAGTTTAATTATTTAAGAGGTTCACTGACTACCATATTTTAACTGTTTCATTCCATGTAATCTCCCCATAAGCATTAAGTGTGGGTACCCTGATTTAGGCTCCAGTTCTCAGGGGTGGTGCATTATTTGGATAGGACTGGATGTGTTCACAAACCAGCTATGCTGCATCTTGGCTAACTGTAATGACAAAGGGATGAGATGCAGTGCTAAGGGGAACAGTTGCATCATCTGATTAATGGCAAAAATGTATCTGGCATTTATTCCATTCATCTTTTCAACGGCTTCAGTATCCAGACTTCTTAAGAACTTTTTGGCATGCATCTTTTCAGAAGTGAAAAACACTGAATAGGTTCTGATGAAAACTCCTGAACATTTAAGCTTCCGTACAGTGTCAGTGTAACGGCTCATAGGTTAAAAGCTCTGTAACAGAAATAATCAGATCGCTATACACAACATAGCGGTAGTACCCAAGCAAACGCGTAGTTAACAAGTGTGTATAAACTTTAGAGACATTTCTGATTCATGATGTTATTGGAAACTGCCAGATTAGATAAGTAAACTATTTAGTTATGTTTGAATGAGTAAGTGCATTTTGTTTTTTTTTCCACAAAGCTTAGTTTCAAAACAAAGCTTTTATGAAATATTCCACTATGACATTATTTCAGCACAAAATAGTACTTCATCTTAGAAATGCCACCAGTACCAAGAAAGAACTAGGATAACTAGGAACAATCGTTTAATAAGGACAGGTTAATCTGAATAAAATGCCCAGACTTTTGGGTTACATTTAATGAAATCCAAAACAAACCAATTGCAAAAGTTATCTAACGACACAGGAAAAAAACAGTACTAATTAAAATGTAAGCAAGTAACATTGGATTTTTATTCTGTTTTTTTTAAGCACTGAGTTTTAAAGGTGTTTTCCCTATCAATAAGGGACAACATATGAGTTTCCACCTTTATTTTGAAGTTCAACCCAACCTTTATGCAGGCTTAGCCCCATGCCAGCTGTCTGACATGGGTACTTAGCTCCTGGGAACTGCTCTAAGGGAATTAACCACACTCACTGGCATGCATGTGCACTGCCTGTGAAAGAGCTCAAACAGACAACTCTAAACAAAGCTAAAGTAAAATTCCTGGCAAATGATTAGTCAAGGGCACCACCTTGGCAATTGTGCTGAAATAAGTTATTGAGGTCAAAACAGTCAGCTCTAATTTCCTAAAGACTTCTTTGAAGATTACATTTTGTTTGCAATGGCAGACTACACATCTTGTTCTGCAGCATGGCAGCCATATATCAACTGAAGTAGGGAACTGTTTTTTTCCACAGACATCTGAGTTGTGATATAAATCAGTGCATTAGTAATACAATTATAGTTATGAACCTTCACAGCTGTGTTATCTGTTACCACAAGTGAAGCAGAATGACAGACTGAAATTAGAGACCTTCAACAATCCTATGGTAAATTGAACTTGAGAGAAAGCTTTTCTCACACAGGCATCCCTGCTAGCCTCAAGTCCTCTTTTGACTCTAACAGAATTCAGATTGCACAGAGCGCCTTTCAAGCAGCTTGATTAGTGCAGCATGGCTTAATATTTACCACCTAAGGTTCAAAGGTTTTAGTTGCGTGTGTGCGTTCACTGAGCTGAAGAATAAACCAGCAAGGACAGCTGCTTGGATCTGCACAGCCATCAGGTTTTCCTGTTCCTCCAAACCCAGGACTCTGACCTTTCAGATCCCAACCCATCACCATTGTCAGATGCCACTTTTAAAATTCCTTTTTTTTTTTTTTTTTTAATTGACAAAAATATTTAGAGGTCAGCAGTTTTAACATTGGGAGAAACTTGAACTGCTCATCTAAAATGCAATAAAAAACACATCCAGAAAAACTTGGAGTAAACACAGAAAGCCTGAGCAGGCAGGCTAAGAGCCCTTTAGCACACACCCAGGACAATTACATGTGGGGGTGAACTTCACACTGTACCAGAAGGTGTGCTGATGGGAACTAGTTTAACCAGTGGTAAACCAAGAGAGTAAGCCAACAAACTGCACTGCACACTGCCACCGAGTTTAGCACTGCTATAAGAGGTGGGGCATTAGCAGCTGAAACAAGCCTGCTGGTGTCCAGTTTATCTTTTAAAGATCTACACCACTGCTCCCTCCCCCCTCTCCTTTATATTCAATCATCCTGTTAAAGGGAGAGCGTGGATTTTAGTAACAATCGCTAAAAATAAATGTTTTGTCCCAGTTTGAATAAGTTTCCTAAAATCTAAAGAGAACTCTGGAAAAGCTAACAGGTGCTCAGAACTGATTTCCAACATGACACAAGAGTCAACTACAAGAAAAACCAAGAGTCTTAACAGAGTCCTTTTAACATGCACATCAGAAATACAGCAACAATTCCGTGCAGAATCAGTTCACCACTGTCCTTACTCATTAACAGATCACCTGCGCTACCTTCTGTTTGCTCGGAAGCAGAGGTTATGCAGGACGTTCTTTATGCATATGCATAACACACATGCACTTATCTGGTTAGTTAGGAACCTGCAATCACAGCTGAAGTTTTTTTTGCTTGAAGGACTAGTCAAAAGACTGTTTTCAGTTACAGTCTCACAACTTTCCAGCAAAGGAGCTGACTGCCCGCTCTCTGTTCCCACCGCTGCAGTGTTTACCAAGGAAGAGCAGGTTATGTTTATGCCTTCCCATCTGCAGAAGGGAAGTAACTGTTCCGTATCTCATACCAACAGCATGGCAATGTTTACAACCCTGGAATGGCAGAAAGCAGCTTGGTTTATACGATGATTTCAGAGCACTGCCATGTGTGTGCAATACCTCTGCTTTCTCCATTTTTAAGGATACAAAGAAGAGCAAGTTGCTTGCTGTATGCATACCTCTGGCTCTTAAATACTGATCCCTTCGTTCTCAGCGTTCAGAAACCTGAACCACCTCCCTCTGCAACACTCAAATTGCTTTGAAATATTGTTGCTAATTTCATAAGTTTCAAAAATTTAAAGATTTTGAACTGCATGCAAACTAAATGCGTATATATACACAGATGGGTGTATACATAATTAAAAAAAAACTGAGCCCAGCAGTTACCTAGGTTTGAAATTCAGTCCAGATTTTTCAGATGCAATCCACCAGGACAAAGTTTCATCACAAAGAGACATCTGGCAATTATGAAATGCAGTTCAAAACATTTAATGAACAAACAAGACAAAAACCCTTTTCCTCTGTGTGTCTTTAAGAGAACAGAAACAAGCCATCTCAAATGCAGATGGTTTAAGAGACAAGATGATTGGGACACCTCCAAATCTATACCTTACCCCAGAGCTCAGTAAATGAGTAAAAGCTAATGGATCGAAAGGCTCAGGAAACCATACCATGTGTTAGCCCTCCTCCTTTTACAATTTACACCATAAGGTATAGCTGGAGGCACATAAAAGGAAAAGCAAAGTCATGAGAGCATCTCAAAGAGGAAGCTTGCCTAGATGTTTAGAGGCCAATGATCAAATCTGTCCTAAGGCTGAAGAAATGTGAAGAGTTGCTAAAGTCTTCTCTTCAGCCCTAATAAGTAATTTAGTGTTAGATACAAACTATCAAACCCAAGGCATCTCAGAATCCACTAGTCAGACCAGGCAACTAGCAAATGTTTTCAAAGTTCTGTCAGGATCAGAGGAACAGAAACCCAGATGCTTCGTATCCAAAAGGGCTTCGCTCACGGAACTTCAGCAGCCTCAAAATCTGCTGGAAGGGCAACATGGCAGGGTGCAAGCAATTCAACAGCTTTCCTTTTTTGACACTGCTGCTGGACAGGCCTAACAAGAGAGGTGCTTTGCTGAATCTGTTACTCAGCAGCATGGCTGAACTAGTTGGACACATCAGCATCAGTGCATGCAGCAGCCAGGAGATACTAGGAATTCAGAGACAACCTCACAGCACAAACATTCCACGCCCTTGTGCAAGGAAACAAGTAGGAACAGCAAAAGGCCGTCTTGATTCGGTGAGCACCATCTAAATTCAGACAGAAAAAAAAGCATGAGATAGAAATGAACCGCCTACCCACGACAAGTGTTGATGCATCACTCAGGCATGCTGCAAAGGAATTTGGAAGGCCGAGGATGGAGCTGAAGTGCTGAATTCAACAGTTTATAAAAAAATAAATCAATGAAAGCTTCAGAAGACAATGGTTCATGCTACTATATAAAGACAGATCTCTAATGTGTAACCTAAATGATAGAGTTTGTCAGCTTTTAAAAGAAGCCAGCATGTTCATTTTCTGAAGTGACAATACTTTAGGCGAGATTTTACCCCCAAAAATATTAATTTTCACTGTCATTCGCAATCATACTAAAATACACAAAATAATTTTCCCTATCAAAAATACAGAATTGCATTAACTTCATAAACCAGTTGCCAGCTATTCCTCATACTTTGGGATTATCTCAATTGATTCATTCTTAAGCTTCTGTTCACCAAATTGATTAGCCCCGTACAGATTTCAGAGACTTTTGTGACCACTCTGGCACAACAAGCAGATCAGGTACACTGAACATGTGAGAAAACCAATAAAGTTAGAACAAACATGCCAGTTAGAAGCTCTTTGCTTTCAAAGGTTTTAAGTTCATATCAACATTAGCAGCACTGGTGTTTCACACTCCTTATTGGGTTTTGGTGTTACAAACCGACTTTTCCTTCTACAGTTTTGCAGGAAGTGATTTTTAAAAAACAGTAAATTTAAGGGAAATAAGTATGATTTTAATTTAAAGTTCTAAGGAGGCATCATTTACACCAGCTGTAACTAGAACCTACATTTCTTCCCTCCGTAGCGTATCATTTTCCCTGTGATTCAGACGACAGAGTAGTACTACTACATTTTTATGCTACACCGTTTATTCTTAACATTTTGTGGATAACATGTAAGCCTAAATAGCATCAGATTCAATACACCTGACCTTTCCACAAGGCTTAAATGTGCTGTTTGTGCTGCCAAGTTTAACATGATACACAGGAGTGACAGCATAATCCTCAATTAAAATCTAAAAATACTGTAAACCGTATATAGCACCTGCTACATTGTTCAAGAATTTAAAGTGTTCTTTAGATTACACACAACTTTTTAATACCGTAAGTTTTCTTTGTGTGTGCTTTGTTTCTAAATTTATTCGGAGTTTTTTACTGGCTTATAGAAAGAATGGATCAAAATTAGAAAGAAAAGCCTGTAGCCATACTAAGTTCTCACCTTCCAAAGAGTACTGCAAGAAGCTTTCTGTAAGGTACACATTCTGTCTTTGGGATTGGACACTACATGCAAGACACAGTACCCATTCTTAGGCTAAAGTGACACTCAGCTAAAAGACCAACCTTTTCCATGTTCAGGCTGTCCTGATAAAACTTGTCTGCTGGTTCCAGATCCTGTTACCTAGGGGTTACCAATGCTCTTCTGCACAAAGGCAATCAAAATGGAATTACCAACTCCTAACTGCCAAAAGGCCCCCGAAGCAACCAGCTAGCATCTTCACTCAAGGTGTCACAACAAGCTGACACCACAGTTAGAAGGCCACTTGAAGCCATGAAGCACAATACATCTAAGCACAATAACTTTTGAAGTTTCCCTTTTACCCCTAGCAGAAGCCTCAAAGTTTTTGCAAGAGCAACCAAGTGTTAAATACACTAATAGCAAAAGCTTATTTTTGTGGGTGTTGAAGACTAGACAGAAGAAAACAAGCACTTTATGTTCATTACTACACCAGACATTCAAGCTTACAAACTCATTTCAGACAGGCTAAGCCAGCAAATGCAATACTGGAGAGGACAGTAAAACACTCATCCATCTCTCCTGCTGGTGAATATCTGTGGTTTCTATTAACTCCTTCCAATACAAGGAAGCTAACCAGCAGGATGCATGAACAGCCTGCCACAGACAGGTTAGAGCAGACTGGTTTGAGAAGTACGCCTTGCAACCAGCAAGGAATGGAGAAGTCATAATCTATCCTTTCAGTCCTTGATGCGTACTCCTCTAAGGAATTCAGGTATCTTAGAAACCAACTCAAAGCCAGGTAAAAGTAAGTTGTAGCAAGCCAGAAGAGAAGGAAGAATTGAACAGGAAGGGAAGCTGCAAAAGAATCAAGAGAGATCTGAGAACAGCATAGACTGCTCACTCACTTCCTTGCTCTACCATGTTTGCAGCCCACCATACCTACTCCATCCTACTGCGCCCTCCTTTGCCGAGTTGAAAGATAAGATGGCCATTAGGCAAGTCACAGCCTTTACACGTACTAAAGAAAGTAGCTGAAAGGCAATTTAGCAGCATTAAAGTATATACAAACATATAAGAAGTAATATATTAATTACTAGCTCCAGTAACAGGAGAACTTGGCTTTCTTCTTTGAGACTTGCTTTTCTAAAACATTAAAACAAGCAGTGCCTCCCAGTAAAGAACCAACATGATGTGGTACCCTTCTCCACAGTGCAACTACATTTAAAAATACATAAGCCTTACTCATCCGTGTTATGTATGTCACTGACTAAAGAAAATTTTACTATTTTTGATACCAAAGGAAAAAAAGATCCCCTTCACAGGGCAAGCACCCTATTTAGTTGTTCTTTGTAACCTTCTATTTGAATAAATATTAAAAGCTCTGCACATGACTATTGGAAATTAAACAGTGATACCTTTAAAAAAGCTTCAGAATATAGCTCTGTATGAATCATTCACTCAGAAAACTGCTGTGAATTAGCTCATAACAGCTTCCTTATCTAGCTTAAATCAAATGCCAGAGAATGCCTGAAGAAAGGGTTCTCCTATGAACAGGTAGAAAAGAACACTAATTTCTAGTGCTAATAGTTTTTAATTTAACTAGATTTTTTTTAAGTAGCTATTTTTAAAGTAGCTATTCCCATATTTTAGAGATATGGAACTACTATATACTTTCAAGTAACATATTTCAACTCTTATGTGCAGCTTTCAACAAACCTGAATGAGATTTACTAAGCACACAACTGTTATTGTGATCCTCAGCTTAGTTTAACCGCCAGTAGTACTGGAACTGCAAATATACTACAAAAGTTGCCAAGGAGAAGCTAAATCTATCTAAAGCTGAAGAGGACTCTTTTCAGAGTAAACAAGACACTGAAATCAACAAGGATTAACTTATCAGGTTCACGTTAGAGAGGAAAACCTTACCGAAGCTAACCAAAATCCACTGCCACTTTACCGATGTAAACAGCCAAGCAAAAGTCCATTGCTTTACTTTAATGCTAAAACACACACACACACACATATATACACACACACAAAAAAAAATATTCTGTAGTTGGAGTTCAGGGGATCAAAAGAGGACAGAACTGCCGAAGATGCATAGTTTAAGCACACCATAGATTTTTCACCCTGGAAGTAATTTTCCTGTTATCATTTAAGAAAGAAACAGTAAATAAAGATTAGATATGTCTTCGACTGTATAACTGAGCAAGAATCTCTGAAAATATTCAAGAAGTGCCTCAAGCTCTATCACAACCCAGGAACGGTGTGCTCAGTTCAGAACCTGTGATTTCGTAGGTGACATTGGGATTGCCTTGTCTTCACTCTCTGTACTTCTAACTGCATGTTTATTTTATGCAAACGAGAAGGTAAACAGTAGTTAAGAGTAGTTAATTCTAGTAATATCTAATTGATAGAGAAATTCACCTTTCAGCTCAAGAGCTTATCAATGTCCTCCAACTTCCTGGAAAACTCACTGCCAAGCTCCCTTTCCTTTTAGTGGCTTATCAACCCCCAGGTATGTGGGCACCTGCCTGCAGAACACAAGCCACCCTCTCAGAGGTCAGGCCCAATTTCTATGAGAAACAGCAAGTGAACTATTCTGCCACTGCACCCTTCTGGACACTGCCGGTGCTCCTGAGTACAAGCACCAGATCAGTCTCACAGCCAGTAATCCTATCATATCATAAGCCAGTGTTACACAGAACAGCAAAATTACAGCCTTAAACCAGCTCCCAGAAGTGATGAGCAGCACAACAGGGAGCTTAGACAGCAAGTAAGGTGTTACCCAAGAATTCTGACAACAAGCACAGTTGCAAGGACAAGTCCATCAACATCATGACCAGCAACTATTAAACTATTATAACACTTAATGGCAAATTTTCTCTAAAATCTTCTTGTTGGACTTGTCTCAGCCTTCTGAGTCCCACGCTGGGCACCAAAAGAACTGCTGTTCTGAGGCAGCTCAGCACCACGCAGACATTTGCTCATTCCCCCCACCCAACAGTGGGATAGGGAAGAGAACTGAAAAAAAGGCAAAAACTCGTAGGTTGAGACAAAGACAGTCTAATAGGCCAGAAGATGAAGGGAAACAAAATATAATAAAGACTACTAATCAGAACAAGAGAATACACAAAGTAAGTGATGCACAAAGCAATTGCTCACCACCCACCAACCAATGCCCAGCCCGTCCCGGAGCAGCAGCAACACCCTGGCTAACTCCCCCCAGCTTAGATGTCATCACACTTAGCAACAAGGCCTGGGACACCCCTTTGGCCAGCCTGGGCCAGCCCTGCCTGTGTCCCCTCCCAGCTCCTGGTGCGCCCCCAGCCCCTTCTGGCAGGGCAGCACAAGGAGCTGAAACATCCTCGGCTCTGTACAACACTGCTCTGCAACAACTAAAACATTGGTGTGTTATTAGCATTATTCTCATCCTAAGTCCAAAATGCTGCACCATACCAATGACTAGGAAGGAAATTAACTATCCCAGACAAAATCAGGACAACACCTCATCTAGGATCACATTACACAAGCTTGACTCCATTCCCTCAGGTCCTATCACTGGTCACTAAAGAGAATAGATCGGTGCCTGTGCCTCCACTCCCCCTCGTGAGGAAGCTGTAGGCCGTGATGAGGTCTCCCCTCAGCCTCCTCTTTTCCGGGAGGAACAGGCCCAGCGACCTCAGCTGCTCCTCGGACGTCTTCCCCTCTAGGCCCTTCACCATCTTCGTAGCCCCCGAGGCACAAATGGGAACTTTGCTGTCAAGATGACAGCAAGGAGGGTACAAGGTGAGCACAGCCTGTCCGTGCCCTGTGAACAACCAGCAGCAGATTTCTCTGGTTTATTGGAATCTATGGAACAAGCAGACCAATTACAATCAATTAATGTTGTCTCCTTTTATGCTTTACATTTGGTTGTCTTTTTAGACTCACGCAGAAATTATCCTGAAGACTAATACCTATAGCAAAATTGATTTTTGGCCCCACTGATTCAACAATGCCATTCTGTTCCACAAACACCTGAGAAAGTACAGGTTAAGAGATCCATTTTGTGTGAAACTTAGACAAGTACCTTCTTGCTTTTTACATAGTAGAAAAATAAAAAGAAATACCATCATTTAGTGAGTTGAAGTAAAAAAGTAAACATTTTACACCTACAAAACCAGCTCAGATTGAGAGGATCAGAAGAACACAGCTTTGTAATACTCAGACAGTTCGTAATATTCAAAGACCTCCCTTCCTTGCCACAATATTATATGCAACATAGAAGTAATTTATAAATGCATGAAGGGGTAAATAGATCTTTATCTTCATTTCATCTCAAAAGAATTCATTTCTGGCAATTAATTCTACTAACTTACCACATAAAATTTGCAAAGCTGACAAAATACCAAGACAGAAATACCAAACCACACATCCTGCCAAGATCTTGCTTCATTTCTAATCAGGCCTGACTTTGCTAGTAAATTAAGTGCTAACAAAGGACTAAGGTTTGTTGCAGGCTCGTTTGTTGGTTTGTGGTTTTTTTTTTTAGTGCTCTTATTATTTCAGAGAGGTGGGGCACTGTGTTGGTGGAAACACGCTATTTAGAAATTCTTCGTTTGATATACTTAACGAAAATTCTCCTTTTTACTCTGACTTTTTCCAAATTGAGCCCTTCCATCACACAGGAAGTGACCACTGCAAGTTTTATTTCCTGGAACTGAAATTCAAAAGATATACCTTACTAGTGGATATTCTGAACTCTGCAGGGCTCCTCACAGGCAAGGAAAGTTCATTGAGTGATCAGTGTCTAGAGTAGCTCAGAGTAAATAAATGAAGTCTTCTGAGCACAAACAAGGCCACTAATAATAAGAAAAAAGCTGTGCATGAAGCATACTCTTCTACTTAAAACTTTCACAGGACAATCCCCAATTTGTCTATGTAGTACCTGTATGAAGTTCTGCTCTTCTTAAGATTACTTACTATTCTGCCTCACTGCTTATTCTCGTGCACTTTCTCCTGTATTACCAACAGATCTTTGAAACAAACTGCTCCTGGAACCTTTAGGCACCTGCTGTGCATGACTTGGAACTATACCTGGTCCTTAGACTAAATCAGCAGGCAGCATGTTCCGGTGGCTGCTTAAGAATATCACGTATGCTACTGGAAGATCTGTAGAGAGGACATGCTACAGAAGTTACTCCGAACCTGCTTTAGCATTTCCAACAGTATTCAAACATCGTTGTTTATACCAGTCATAAAATTCAGATGCTTCCTTTTTTAGTTCAATTTCAGCAAGGTAACAAAGAAACGTCAGTTAAGTATTAAGGGAGTGAACTGACTAATAATTATAAACAATGATAAAACTGAATCGATCTATTCTCTTAACAGTATTTTCTAAATGGATATATATGCAATTCTTATTAGATTCCATTCTAAGTCTGAACTATTTTTTCTTGCCATTCCACACTCTTTCTTGAAGGAGATTTCAAATTCTTCTCCTCACTGGGTTATGCAGGCATTTTAGAAACGGAAGCCAAAGTTGTGTGCATCACAAGTTGTTAAAAAGCAGAACTGAATACACAGTAATTTGCACATTCTTCTGTATATCGATAAAATGGATTTCCACAAAGTAGAAGAAAATTCTAGTGTCAAACCCTAGTTTTGTGCATTCATCACAAGGTTACTCTAGCAGAAGCACAATGCATGCAGTAGACACCAAACCCATCACCCAGGTCTACAAGGTGGTTAGTCACTCACCTTCCCTCATTGATTTTTGCTTTTTCTCCTTGGCAAGGGAAGTTCTCAATGTAACCCAGACTACAGTTGATCTTCGTCCAGTCAGGCTGGCACACAGCGAGGAAGTGAGGGCGCAGTCTGCCTATGGCGTACTTGGCAATGTCCGTCAACGACTGGCTAGCAGCTGCTCCAAAAATGAAGGTCCCAATGGCTTTGTAAATAGTGGCTATGTAGTTATTTCTGACAAATGAATTTGAGTGCAAATTGTTATAAAATACAGAGAGAGTCTCTCCTAGGATTATCTGAAAGAAAAAGAAGGACAACAGTTAAAGGAAGACAATGACTTATGAGAAAAAGATTACTCGTTACTACTTAAATATGTAGTTTCAAAAGTAATAATTATGCTCCAGAATTAGTTTTCCCAGGAATTGGTAGTAACCATTCATAAAGCTTTAAAAAACATTTTTATATTAAAGTAAAAAAAAAAATCATTTTGCCTTACCCTGCTTTATGCTGAGCTTTCTACAAGTATGTGGATTGTCAGAATATTTACTAAAACAAAGGCTCCTCAGAGAAAGATTCAGCCACACTATTTGACATGCTCTGATCAGAAGCATTTCCTCTATTTTAGGTTTTATCCTACACTGAGTCTCCTTTAGCTACGTTTCTGCTAGGCAAATTTTTCTATTTTGTCAGAAAGTTTTTTTTGTTTTTTGTTTTTTTAAGCCAGAATCTATTCTGAAGGATCAAATTTTGATTTATAGATGTGAAAGGCCAGTTACTTAAGTAAATAAACCTCCATGTCTCAAGAAAATATTATCTTTAGGGGAGAAAAAAGCTAATAACAAATATTAGTGAGGGCTTTCAAAATATTTTTTGTGTTCAATGTATATGCACCACAAATATATTAAGTGTTGATAAGAAAAAAGATATAATTTTATTTTCCTGTAACTTCTGTCTTTTGCAGAAAGCATATTTTTCTTAAACTAAGTGTACAAAACCGCAGCCTCACTTGATGTAGTTAATGCTTCACGCCAGAGAGGCCGGGCATGAGCCAGCCAGTCCCATTTGATACAGAAGGGCTCTCCTCATACAGGTGATAAAATGGAAGCGGGGTTGCATGCAGTTAGGTAGGCATCATTAAAAATCCTATAAGGATTAAATGATGGCTCCACCTGTCACTTGAGAGAGGGACGTGTCCATGATCCCAGAAAGGCAGAGCTTGAGCAAATAAGGCTGTCATTAGACATGGGCACCTGGGCAAACGAGGCAGCTGTTAGTAGCTTTGCACACTTAAGGCAGGCGGACAAGCCAGTGAGGGTGTGACACTGATAGCTCTTTGGATTCTGCACCCTACCAAAACATGGACTGAAACAGAAACAATGAAACATGGACTAAAGCTGAAAAAGTTTTATTTCAGGCACAGCAGAAGTCAGAAAGCTCCTAGCCAGGATCTACCAGTCCCACAGAATGACCTCTTAGCAAAGACAGCTGAAAAGCAGTGTCACAGCCATGACAGTACATTGTCTAGTAAATAACTAATTCCTGCTAAAGAACATGGCCGAAAAAGTTGGAAGGCCACTCATCTCAGCTGAGGTAACTAAAAAAAAAGTTATGTCAGTGGTATCTGGACGCAGAGTATTCATCGTCAGCGATCCATACAGGCATTAAGAGTAAGACACAAACATTTGCTTCCACCATCTGACTTGAAAGCCATCTTGCCAGACAAGCCTGATTTTACCACTAAAGGGTGGTCCCAGATGTCACAAAGGTAGCTTCATTAGCTGAACGTGTATACAGGCTCATACGGAGACTAGGTAAAACCAAGGAAGTAAGTTCCTTAAGAAGTTCTGTGCTCATTGAAGCCTCTTCCGACTCAAAGCCACAGAGCTGCAAGTGGCTGGTAGGAAAGTACTTCGCTCTGTTCTTCCTTACTTTTCTGTTTTAACCACTGATAGAATGAAATGAGCTAGATGGACCTCAGCTGTTACCCAGTACGGCTGCTCCTTGGTACTACTAACTGCCTGGTTTGAGCATGGACATGTAAAATGTGATGATGCCTACCTAACTGCATTAAAAATTGGCTGCATTTTTGTTCTGAAGCAGTTTTTCCAAGAAAAGGAAAACAAGGTAAGTCAGTTCTGGTTCCCAGCCCCACGTTTCTACAGATAAGGCTAAAAAATTCACTTCAAGAGCACACATAAGCTATGTGTTGACCTATATATGATGTAACCTAGTCAAAAATCCATACCTACAGTATGGGTACAAGAGACTCAGACTGCTATGATACTCCCTGGTTTTAATCCATTAGCCCAGAAAAACAGCCAGCTGACATTCTGCTTTAGCTGCTCATTTTCCTGCTTTAATTTCTGACATATTCTTGGATAAGTATCTAAACACCTAAAAATCTTGTTTGGCATAAGAGTTCCAACACTGCTCAGATTGTTGCTGCAGTCAAATTTGATGTCACCCAGCACAAAGACATGCGTGCAATCTGAAGTTTTTTGGTAGATCTGGGCAGAGATGAAGCCCCTGTTGAGGGGCCGTTGTGGGAATTTAATTACAGTCCCACAAGATACAAAGCAAGAAGCGGTAACTGGTGAGGTCCAGCTTACCACTCCACCCTCGCCCAATGCCATGCTCCTGCCACGTCTTGCATCAACTGATACTTCTTGCATCCTCTTCCAGAAGCCTTCTCACCCAAACTAGCACAAAGAAAGCTGTTTTCAACCAGGTTAAGGAATTCCAGTAGCTCGTCCTGGCTCAGACAAGCCACTGCAGGTGGCGAAAGACAAAACAAGAGTGGAACCTTCTCTTCTGTCAGTGAGGAGCTGTCAGGTTGGCTCGGCTGACAGGGTGCAATTAAATCAAGGAAACAGAGGCACAATATGCTTGAACTAATTTGACTAACCTAGGGACTGTGGTCAGAGGGAGATCCCAAACTGTCTCAAACACACCTGGCAGTTGCAGAGGGATTTCTCCAGCCCCCCATCAGATGTGAGGAGGGAAGGCGGCAGCAGTCCCCTTCCCCACAGCACGCAGCTGAACCACATTAGGTGCAGCAGCAAAGTGAAACCTAGCATTAACTCACAACAGGACCCTGTTTTATTCTCACCTTCAGAGTAAGTTCAGGAAAAAACTCCCCAGCTACTTATTCTTTGTATTCTAAAGCTTTGGCTATGCTACCTTCTGATTTGAAGTCATAATATTTTGTTGTCTTATTCCAGAACTTTTTACCTCCAAGGCACTTCCAGTGGCTCTGTGGCAAATAGAAATATTGACCTAGGAGGTTTTGCTAACTTGCCTTCCGAGTAGTAGCTCCCAAAAGAGGAAAGCTTTAGACAGACATTTAGCACGAGTCTTATTCTTAACCAATAAAAACTTCCTTCATTTCCATATCTTACAAGCTGTAGAATTAAGTCACCTAAACAACAAAATACACCACTACAGTACTGTGGTGTTCTTTTCCTGTTCTTCACTTATATTTGTTTGGCTTCAAATTAAAACTTTCCTTACCAGAACACCATTTCTTCTGCTTTAGCAGCAAAGCTAAGGGCATCATTTTAAAGATCAAGAAATCCTATAGAAAAATGTTTTAGAGATCTGTATTAACAGACCGCCCCTCCTTCCCACCCCCATTGAAATCAAATGCAATGAAAAAAAAGTTTAACTTACAACAATTATACTGAAAGGAACAATTATTCCTGCTAACAACTTATAAGAAATGGTGTCCTCTTTGTATGGATACCGGATGGATTCGTCACTACAGAAAAATCCTCTCTGGAAGGGGATACGTCTTGAATTGAGAATTGCAAAAGGCAAGCCAGCTAGCAAAAAGGAATAAAAAAATACATTACAAAAGCAACATTTAAACTCTAGTGATTATCACACCCCCGCATTTCCAAGGAGCGGTGCACGAAGAGGAAGGGACATGCAGCAAGTCAGAAGGCTATGCGCTTTGCCCAAGGACTGCCTCCTCGTCTCTGCAGCTCCCGGGAAAGGCTGCCGAGCCACATGCACAGGTCTGAGGGAGGAGAGAGGGGACAGGATTTCTTTCACCTTCACATTCGTGGCACATGAAGCATGAAAGTATTCCGAAACCATGACTGAGTAAACAGTTTAGTGACAGCCACCGAGTTGCTCAATTTGCTGCCCCGATTACCCACTATTCCTTCACATTGCAGTGAGCAGCAGCTGCCCCTTTGCGCCTGCTCTGGCCAGCTTCAGAAAGCAGGAGAGCAGAAACTGCATTTCGTGAAAGCAGAAGGGGTGCTCCTCAGGGAGCGCACGTGCAGAGGGAGCTTTCAGGAAGGAGCAGGGGAAGGATGACAAGGTGTGCATGCAGCCTCCTCACTCCAGGCACACTGGTTGGATCCCAGGAACAACGTGGTCACTGCACACACCCAACAGCCTCGGGGCTCGGAGGTTTTATTCCCATTTTCCATTAAAAGGAGTTTGTCATCTTGAGCACAAGATGAAGGTGCACCATGGACCGTGTACCAAAAGACCTGCAGCACTAAGTGAAGCTAGGTGTTTGAATGGCAGAGCCTAAGAGAAGTTCACAAGAGGATACCAACTCTCACAAAGAAGTGAAGACATTTTTAAACCGTGATCCTATGTCTGAGGCACACCAACAGACTGCAGGCACTGCTCCAGCAGGGATGAATAACCCCAGAAGACAGTGACTGTGTGGAGGAAGAGAAATGGGAGACTACCAAGAACCTTCAATAAGCCTTCTTCAACTTAGGGATTTACAGGTGCTGAAGAGAGTTTGATTTTGTGCTCGAAATTCAGTAGCATCACATAGAAAACACATACCAGTCTGGAGCTGAAGAAAAAAAAGTCCTTCTGGGGGCAGACTCATTGTCTACCAGTAAGGGATCACAAGGGTGAAAGACAGGCCCCGTCCTGCCTGCCGGAGAAGTGCCACTGCAATCACACCTCTCCCCAGGACCTCCGTGTCAGGGCACAGCTATTCCATTCCTTTCTAGATACGCACCAGCCACCCCTAGCTAAACCTCTACTAATGAAAATAACACAGTAAGAACAGAGAGACGACACAGGGGAGAGAAAGAAAAAACATCCATCAAATAGTGCAAAAAGTTAGTGAGCACAGAGGGAGTAGAGCTCGGAGTTGCAGTCAGGCTTTACAAAAATAAAAAACACTGGATGCTTTTCAAAGTCCTTCCCCCTTTAATCTCCACTCAGGAAGGCCTCCAAACAAAGTCCAGCTCATGGTCCAGACACAGATGAGGAACACAGGGGTTACACCAATGATGGGCTAGTTCTTGCCGTTTGGGTCACACAGCAGTGACTTTTAAACAAATGCTTCAGTTTCAAAACTGACAAGGAAGAATGAATGACAAACCAATGACTCATAAGGTGAAAACTTCCTTGAGGCAATCTGAGTGTGACGTGGTGCTGGGCACAGCTGAGTAGTTCAGGGCTCGTTGTAGTGCCCATCACACAGAACCAAACATGTTCTGTGCTGCTGCAGTTATAGAAGTCAAAGCTTCCTGCCGCTTCCAGGGAGGAGGAAACCCCGTCATTGTGAAGAGGGGTTGTTTCCAGATCCATGCCAGTGGGACTACCACTGATCTGGCGCTGGAAGCTATCCAGGCACACCAACGGAGCAGAGAAGGGACAGCAGCATGGGCTGAGAGCCAAGCCAGAGCCTCTCCAAAACACTGAGCCATTCAGACACCAGCCAGCGCACTGCCCTGCGAGCTGGGCTGTGCAGCATGGTGCAAAAACAGCCTTCCTACCAGGGGAAAAAATAAAAAAAACACTACTGTTCCTTGATCCTAACAGTAAGGATGGCAGGGATTTGGTAGACATCACAGCCCAGCTCTCACTTCTGCCTTCCTCCGTGGTAGTGTTACAACAGCATGCCTGTGCACCAGCTGTAGATGAGTATTTGGCTACCTCGTGCAAGGGAGGAGGCAGAAGTAGCGTGCAGCCACTCGGGAAGGTGCTGCTTGTCAACATGAGGCCACGATGCATTTCCAGCACCACTTATTCTGTCAGAAGTATGATGGAACAAGGAATGCTTTTGCCCTACACACATACTAACAAAAAGATTCCAGACTTCTTTGGTCTCAAGATTTAAAGAAAAAGCTGTATATGAATAAGACTTTTTTTTTTTTTTTTTTTTTTTTTTTTACAGGATTTACTCTTTCAACTCACAGAACTAAATTCAGCCTACAAACACAAATAACAGAATCCCAGAAAAGCTGAGGTTGGCAGGGACCTCTGGGTCCATCTAACCCAGCCCCTGCTCAAGTAGGGACACCAGAGCAGGCTGCCCAGGATGTCCAGGCAGCTACCAAAACCTAGCATCCCTGCTGTCCTAGTCAGGTGTTGTCACTGGCATGTCACCAGCTCTGTATCATCCCTCTTAAAGACCTGCTTTATGATTAATGGCATGAAGGTGGCTTAACCCCCACTTCCTCCTACCCCCACCTTTACTGTTCCAAGTTTTCACGGGTGGGAAGGAGGCAAGTCTCCAGAGAGCTCAGGTTATGTTTTTAAAATAATTTTTCTTGCAAAGAGAAGTTTGAAATGCGTGCTCACTCTTCAGCAGTACTGAGATTATGCTCTAATTAGTCCATAATTGATTGCACCATTGTCCTACATCAAGAGCAGGCAAACAGAATAGTTCAGTAAACAACAAACTTTGTGTTTGCTTTGCATTTTAAGCTACTAAGAACCACCTAAAATAAGAGTGCCCTCTTTCATAGCTTCTTTAATCACCTGAGTGCCTGAGGTGCATCGTCATCTGTCTGAAGTTCCACTGCTTGAGTCTGTTAGACCGATAGAGTCGTGTAGCAGTGTGATGAAGAGCATGGTCACAGAACTTCAGTTTCACTCTAGCACTCAAAGTTCTCTCCAGGCTTAAAAGAGAAGGATTCTGATCTTCCTGAGCTATAATCCCTCAAGCAATATTACCAAGACAACAAAGTATTACTCAGTCATTTGTGTCTAGCAGTGGACTGCTGAAAGACTGGCACTAGGTATGAAGATACAGAATGAGTTGTTCCATGAAGCTTTGAGGAAAGTACTACACCTGCATCTGAAGGCCACTTAGTAGGGGGAAGAATATCCATTAATTATGAGTCATAAAACAGTTTCCAGAAGTCATAACCAGTAACACATAAGTAAGAAAGCCAGTAGCTCTTAAGCATGATTTCATTGAGACAGTCTTAAAAAGTTGGATATTTACCTACAATTAATTCAAAGAGCTATGCTTTGTAACATAGCACTGTTAAAGATGTTATACAATTAGTTTCATAACGTATTTTTTTCAGTTTCTTCCAATTGTACCTGATTAAAGAAACAATTGCAACAGACTTGTCTTCTTGTTCTGAGCACGTCTCAATGCTGAAAGGAGACATGCTCCATTGCAAGCTGAGGCAGAAGTTTTAATTACCAAAAGCCAGCTTACTGGAAGTTTTATCAGATTGATCTAATACTACTAAACCGAAACCTTCAGTTAACAGAACTACATTTGCAATTTACCATTTGCTCAGTCCAAGGCAGCTGCTAATCAGTAACCAAAAAGACATCAGGAGCCAGTAAAGCACTCTCCAGAGTCTATAGCTACTCCCTCAAAACACGCTCCGTGCAGTGGGCTTAATTTGCTTCTTTTAAATACATATTGATTGGTTTCACTACTAGCTGGTTTAGAGGGGAAGAGAGCAAAGGAGAAGTCAAACTAGAGAGACAACAACAGCCTCTGTTTCCAGCAAGCAAAACCATTAAGAAAATGCAGCATAACTGAGGGTTTTGCTCTCTCAAGTGACTGAGTTTGATTTTATATATATATATATATATATATATATATATTTAAATTCCATGTAAACAAGCCTAACACAGACTGAAATCCTTTCAATCATATACCTTTAGTACTTCTGCAGTGTAAGTACACCTCCCTCCAAGACAAAGACAAGTACACAGTTCGGCTTTGATACAAGCACAAAAACAAGCAACACAACTGGCATAAGGGCTGAACAAGGCAAAGCCTCTTACTGTAATAGTCACAAAGTTAGTTAGCTCTATATTTGTGATACTTTTTTTTAAAACCCTGAAAGATATCATGTCAGAGGACAGGAATGGGAAGATTGCTACCATGATGCAAACGCTAAGTATGAAAACTCCCATAGAGGAGGGCTGGATATGACTGAAGGTTAAGTGATACTGTCTTCATAATGGCACAACTATCATTAGTGTCAAGGTTGGATAACCAATGCTAATAGAAGTCCAGACCTGCTCTAGGATAAACCTACCTAGACATGAGATTTATCCACCTAGAAGTCTAAGAGTTATTTCTCAAGGAGAAGTAGTAAAAGTTTCAACAGCAGTTCACTGGGGCAGCAGGGGTGAACCCTACATCTTGCACAATCACGCTGCCACACTGTTAAAATAAAAGCCCTGCTTTTTCTACAGATATCCATTTCCCCCTAACCAAGCTACAATTTCAAAGAGCAGTCTGGCAAACAAAACAGAATTACTAAAAATCAGTTGGACTCAGTTTTACATGAAAGTAAAAAATAATAATAATTGGACTTGTCTCTTAAGAAGTAGAGATGGCAGAGGGCTTCTTTCTATTGAATGCTTCTCAGATGACAATACCAAAGCATCCCTGATGTGTGCTTGTACAAGTTTACAAGTCAACTGCAGCAGGGTGAACAAATGGCCTAAAGGGAAGGTGACAACAGGTATGTTTAGAGGAACTGTAAGGCTGGGAAAAGGTTATGGTAGGGTAATCTCAGGGATCAAGTCACGGAGCTAGCACTATGCAGTGTGTAATTTATTAATGATTCTGGCATAACTAGCAGATGTACTGCTGACAAAGCTGGCAACTCTTTGACACAGTAAAAGATCAAGACCATCCAGTTTTGCCTGCAAAACCACTCCAAGGACAAGGGAGATGGAGATTTGTCCATTAATGAGTTCAGAGGAACGCACCTGGAGGTTAAGCTACTCAGATGAGCTGGGAGCTTGTTATTTCAGCATACAAGAGGGGGGAAATTGTTTCTTATAGCTGTTGTACATCAATATAACAGAGCTGCCATTAGGCAAGCCTTTTCCAAAGGCACCAGCACTTCTTCATGGAGCTAAAAGCTGACCACTACCACGCAGGCTGAAAGAGAACATCACATTAGGATTGCAGTTATCCCTCCTGCTCTCCTCAGGAAGAACATCACTTTACATTCATCTACCTTGTATTTCAGTAGCCATATTGCTGTCCTGTCTTGACCCCTCAGGTTGTCTGCAGTAAGCCCTAATATTTTGGTGAGGTGATCGTTTGGATCTATGGACCTAAAAAGCATTTTGTCGGTCAGTTGGTTTATGTTGTTTTATTTTTTAAATGTTGCTTTTTGTCCGAGAACTTCACCATCTTCCTAGTCTCATTTCCAATGATTATTTGATCAACCACTGATATAGACCTCCTTAATTCCAGGAAATGTAAGGTTTATGAGAGCACCTAGGAAGAGCCATCAATCTTTGGCTCACCAAGACCAACTGCTGATTTTTGTCATTCAATTTTCTCCAGGAAAAAAAAAGCTGTGTAAGCAATTTACTGCCTAAGGCAGAGCAAATGAAGGTGTGATCAGGTGAGCCAGAGGACTGAAGACAGTCTTTAAAGAAAGTAATTTAAGCAGAAGTTGCAATTCTCTCTCCCTACGTTCCTCCTACTCCTTTTTACTCTTTCATATCCTTTGTCAACTAAAACCTTCAAGAACAGCTCAAACACACTGACAGCTCGACCTTCTCATAGTTGTGACCAAACTTCAACTACAATTTTAAAAACCCTTGCCTGAAGCTCTGTCTACTGTTAGGTTGCCAGTTATTTTACTCTGGTTCTTACATGGCACCTTCACCGCTGTATTAATAATTGCATCCTAAGGATTGAGAAAAGAAGTGCAACCCAAAGTCTACACACTTAATAGGCAAGCTGCCACAACTTAAGATTTGCATCTGGTACAGGTGACTCATTCGAGCACAGAAGTGCAGCTGGTGCTCCTCTGATATTTTCTCATCCAACCCCAAATGAGCTCTGCAGGGCAGCCTTGCAACAGAAGGGGCTGAAGCTGGTGCAGAGGCTCAGAAGTGGCAGGTGTTGCATCCAATCTCACTCAAGGATTACTGATCTTTCAATCAAAGTGCATCACCCTATACCTTACCCCTTCACACAGGGTTATTATGCTGGCTTTAAGCAGAGTATTCCTCAGAATAAGCATGGTTTTAAAGACAATACTCATCTGGAGTACAGAAGGTGAACAGTCAAGAGTCAAGCAGAACTCACACCGGAATATGACATTCATCAGCACTGCCCAAAAAGGTTTCCAGTGCAATGGAAACTCTGAGAATATCATTTTCCTATTTTAAAGGTTTCCCACAGAAGAGAAACTCTTTTGTTTAATAAATAATAAATCTATTAGTTTTAATGACTGGAGGCCTAAAAATGAGGTTAAGGGATGCTAATGTGCGCTCTAGTGTCAGATTTCAAAATGAAATTTAATTTCAATCAATTTCAAAAGTATCAGCAGTGGGCCATAAAAAAGTTATGACATAGCAGCAAGAAATGAAATGTGTATCTCTACCAGTGCGAGTCTTAGAACAGCTTAATTTCAGTTCCCTGCTTTATCAGTCTTTACCACAGTTGTAACTACATTTGTCCCTTGAGAAACATGAGCTAGCCCAGTAAGTGCTTGTACATTAATCAAATAGGAACTTTCAATTGAAGTTTCACAGCAAAATGGATCCCTTTCACAAACACAAAGAAGTTTCACTTCTTTTGTCAGAACAGAAATCAATAGATGTCCTCCACCGTATCGTGCTAGTTCGTAGGAAGGAAAACTTACAGCCAGATACTGATGCATATGGTGGAAGGACATATTTCTGAAAACATTAAGCCTAATTGGTCAAAGTAACAACACTAAATGGCTTCCTTTTGGGAAGGCTTTGTGATACTGAAGACATCAACCTTTGCCAAACCAACCAAAGACTTGGTTCTGTTTTATGAAGTAAAACAAAATGAAGTGGCAGGGGGCATTGGAATTAGGTGATCTTTAAGGTCCCTTCCAATCCAAAACATTCTATAACACAACATAAGTGTACGTCTTCAAGGAGGATAAATTGAGTTCCACAGACCCATGACGCTCCTTTCACTCAAAGAAAGGAGTCCCAAGCAGCGCATTTAAGAAAAGCTGCATGAGTGCCCCCAAAGGCAGCGTGTCTAAGAAGAATGAGGACTGGGGGAAGAGAAAATTGATTTGTAGTTGAAGTCACCAGAAAAGACCAACTAAATGGAGCACATGCAAATAGGCATGGTTAGATCTTGCCGCAAGAGGGACATTGATTT
Organism: Nettapus auritus; assembly: GCA_011076525.1. Classification (NCBI taxonomy): domain Eukaryota; kingdom Metazoa; phylum Chordata; class Aves; order Anseriformes; family Anatidae; genus Nettapus; species Nettapus auritus. Next base: position 18,094,935 of record CM021797.1, read on the forward strand.
ACTTTGTCATTGTTTCTTAGCAATGGAATATCTATGCCTTACTCATTATTGTACGTTTTGTGGGGTTTTTTTGGTTGTTGTTGGGTTTCACACACACACCTTTGAAGTTATTTTATGTTCCACTGCAGGCCTATCCTACCAACTGAACCAGACAAGACCTTTTGTTATTATTATTTAGAAAGATATTGAGGCCGTTTCTTACTGGACTCTGTAGACAAGCAATCTTTTAGTGAAGCAAGGAACATACTCATAATATTTCAAGCATTTCTGCCTAGATTTCATGAGGCTTTGGGGGCTGAAGACTAAATAACTGGATCAGGGATCCCTCTACATTGTTGAATGCTAAGGGGAAGGGCTATAACCACTCTACTAAATTAACCATTCATTTTTCACATATCAGATATGTTTCCCTTTATTTCCCTCAACTTCTTACCACAAGTTCTTCTTTCTTGTGAAGAGACAAAGCTGAGGTTAAGTCCAGCTTAGGAACAAGAGCCCGATATGAGAACAAAGTTTGCACAGAAGACCTATTTATCAACTTTTCTTTGCACAGTACAAGACCCTACTTTTAGCATCAACTCCTTTATTAAAAAGCCTGGTCCTTCCTCAAGAGTCCTACCTCAGGATAACATTTTGACTAGATGTGGGATAAACAGAACTACTGTTCAATAAGCTTTCATGAGCCAGCTTTGTCCCTGTTGAAGATACTGATTCAAACATACCACTTCCAAAAGCTTTAGCTGCCCTGAAAACAAGTCTCAAACCTCCACTGAGAGAGTCCAGAACAAGAATCTGTCTGGATATCTGATTCTCCCATTCTCAACCTCATCAACTTTCTCCTTCCATTCTGACTAAAAGCAAGACTGAAGTTAAAAAGCATTCAGCTGGAATCCACTTAAAATTCACTAATTGATAAAAACCTAGATCTTCTGCTCCCTAGTTCTACAGCCCACCCTAACCCTCAAGTTTTCAGTAAGCACAAAGGCTACTTTTCACCTTTTTCAAGGGGCTGAAGAACTGCCTACAGACATTTCCAGAATTGTTTCCACAACTCTGTACTTCTCCCCTTCCAAGTTTCAGCAGTGAAATACAATTACAATTTAAATATCCATTGTTTTGATAGGGTTCCAGCAGTTTCAGATGCAGATTCTCTTTTATTCAGAACAGAATACTTTAATTTTGCTTTTATCCTACAGTAACTTCCATCATTCTCAGAAAGAGGTGTTTTACAAGGCGCTCATCAGCTACAGAACTTGTAAGCATCACAAACTTAATCCAAGCCAACTGGTAGGCATCAGATAGACTTCTTGCATTAGCAGACCAACACTAAAGAGAACAAGGTGAGGGAATCTAAAACCAGGACTAAAAACCAGTTAGGTTACTGTGTTACCTACACACAGCAGTAATATACATCTACTACAATGACTGCCTTTCCCTCACTACATTACGGGAAACCTGTGCTACTTCATGGTTTGTAAAATGTTCAAATTGAAACAGAACCAATCTGGATAACAGGTACTGTTGTTGCAAACCTACAAATGCTTTAGATTTTGACAGTTATTCTCCCTCCTCCCCCCCCAAAAAAAAAATCACGAACTATAGCCAGAAATTGATATAGTTATATATTCTAATTCCCTGCACCAAGGCACTAAAAGTTTGCTGTGCAAATCCTACAAATGTGGATAAAAGCACTAAACTGAAAAGCTTCAGACAAATATTTTCCTCAAAAATTGAACTAAATACTAATGGTAACAATTGTCGTGTTGACCCTACTTTTATTGCAGAAGAAATGAAAACCACTTCTAACAAACGAACATTTAAAGCAAAATTTGAGTAAAAACAGCACACATCCAGGTTCCACTGATACCTGGTGACTTGTTTTAAATGGCTACTTCTGCCTTCTAACCAGTTTAATATGTGCAGAGACAAGATGAAACTTCAGGCCAAAGACTATTCTGAATAGTTAAATTTTGGTTCTCTAAACCAGCTCAAACCTTATTAAAATTTGGATACAATCAGGCTTAAAATATTGTTAAAAGAACTACCGCAGAGTTAAGTTCTTCTTTATTAAAATCATGTGGTCTTGAAAACAGAGCCTCTTTTCTGCAAGCATCTGGATTTTCAGCCTTTGTATCCCATTTTTAAAGGCTTAAGGAATCATTACACTCTTTAAACAACAAAAAACTAGACTTATTTCTGTAGAAAGTATACAGAACGAACGCTTACTAATTACAGGTTTGTATGCTCTGCTAAAGTGGAAGTCTTATCACCACAAATATTTATCAGAGTAACCCATTCTGAACAGAAGAGAGATGTATTTATTTCTTAGCATTTTGGAAGCCTGTAGTGTTTTTCTCCCCAAAGATAGCAATCTAGGCTCACTGAAACGCAGCAAATCCTCATCTCCAATTTTTCTGTTCTTGAAGCAAATAAGATTAGAGACACTGCTCGTTAGAAATTAGCTCCAGATTTTCTGTGCAGACAGAAAGTAGCCAACTGCACCTTTCACATGTATACGACTATACATACATATGGGATTTTGCCTTTATAACCTCTCCTACTGGCTTCAGCTCAGTCACAGTGCCGTAAGAAATACATTTTACTCCCATCACCAAAGCTCCCTATATATTATCTACTTACAGAGAAAATGGGCAGGGTGAACCCCACTGTGTAGAGGACAGTGGATGTGATGGTACTGTCATGGAACGGATACTTGATGCTGTCATCATTACAGAAAAAGCCTCTCTGATACGGTTTTATTTTGGCCAAGTTTAGAACACCAAGGGGTAAGCCAGCTGTTGGGGGAAGGAAAACAAAAAACACAAAAAAAGAAATACATATGGTTAAATCAAAAAAAAAAAAAAAAAAACACACATTCTTAAACATGCATGGAGGAAGCTACCAAACATGCAAAACTCAAGTTTCCCAGGTCACAGCGAATTGTCATGCAACATACACACTTGGAAAGCCATTTTTACAAAAGTTTTATATATCTGTTTCAGAAAGACTTTGATGTTACCCCACCAGAGAGAGAAGTTAAGCATGGGATTTTAAGTTCTTTCATCAGAGAGTTGCCACACACACTGGTCCGAGATTATGCTTAAGAACAGCATTTGCCACTCACATGACCAGCTAGTTAGTGAGGGCATTCTGTGCCCTTTTGTGCCCTCTCCACCCCATGACATTGGCTCATACCTGAATTACCAGCCTTGTTCTACACACTAATCTGGTCAGTGTTTACAGAAAACAAGGGAAAAAAGATATTTTTATTTTGAAATAGGAAAGCTAAAGATTTCATGCAAGTGTTTTTCCATGCAGGTAAGGAGAGCAAGAGAACTTCAGAGACATGAGCAGGAAACACGGACACTTTGAATGGACTGCATCTAACAGCAATGAGGTTTTTAATTTTACAAGTTGCATTTACATGAATTTGGTTAACTTCAGAGGGCTTCTGCATGCAAATAATAAAAAGTTTTAACATGAAAACAAACTCAGGTCTGAATGACAGCTCTCTGAACTTACACCATACATATAACACAACTCGTTTCCTCTCCTAAATTCACTTCCAGTACACTAGCAGTCATACCCTAAAGAAGCCATCAAGATGTCTGAAAGATACATCTGCCTGGACTTTATTTCTGTCAAAGTGAGAATCAGCTGGAGAATAGACTTTGCAGGAGCGGTCAGCTTAGGAAACTCAAGTTTGCCATTTTACTTCCTAATTTCCCCCTTCCCTTTGGTCCCCTGAAAAGGAGTGGATCACCAGTGGATAACTAAGAACTGTAAAAAGCCCAAACCAAAAAAGGACAGATTTCTGTTTAAAACAAGATAAAAGAAGTAAACTAAACCTTCATGTTAAGTGAATGGTGGGGAAAACACAAATCTGTATGCAGCAACCTAGATGTAAGCCTACTTGTGATATAAACAAGCCTCAGAACAAAAACACTTCAAGACGTTCACTTCAGTAGAGTCTGCTTTGATTTTGGTGACACTTGTTAAGACAACAGTATCAGGGAAGTCACTTCTTACAGGGCTTTTAAATAAACTTATTCCTCTATGCTTTGTTGGAAGGAAAAGCATCAAGAGTGGAGAAGTTCATTCCACAAAACACCTGAAATCCTGAGCACCATTTACTTCACCTGAAAGGGAGATAATATTTTTTCTGATTTTTACCCTGATGCGGCAAATCACTTCGGCAGATGCTGATCTTATAGAGTGAAAGTACACAAAAATGCAAATGGAAGCAGTTTTTGAACTTGAAGCACCAGCCTTTTGGTGAAGTATGATGCTATACCTTCAAATCAGTTGCATCTAGAGCTCTCGCCCTCCTCTGCTCTAACAGCTGAGGAAGAAGTAGTCCAAGCAGACTCAGCCCTTTGAACACGAAGGAAGTCACGCTGAAGAACTCAAGAGTTCACTCAGATTGGATCAAAGGAGATTGCTGCATGGCGGTCTGGAGCCAATTTTCAGCTCTCCAAGGCCATGGCAAGATTCCACTAATGTAAGTCAGAGCCCGCATTTCCTGTCCTCGTCTCTGGCACTCCGCACCCAGAGTCAGGTAATGGCTTTGCAGACTCACTGTCCCATTTGATGCAGTCCTATCTTCTCAAATAGGTCACACCAAAACACCACCAAATAGGTCATGTGTGGAAATATCACGTCCTCATGGTCTATTTAAGCAGCAGCTTGTGGTCATCAGAAGTAGACTACTGAAGACACAAATACGCGTTTTGCAAGAAAAGCCACTACAGCTTAACACCAAGAAGTTCTTCCTTCTTAACCACACAGTTTCTGTCCGTTACATTTCTAGATCAACCTTTTTTTTAAGCCAAGATTGTCAGCTTTTTACAGTTGTTTTTTTTTGCTTTGGTGTTTGGGTTTAGGTTCACTACAACAGGCTATCTCCTTTTTGCCAGCTGCCAAAATATGTTCTCCAAGTGCTCTCATCAGAAGAGAGAAGAGCCTCCCGCAGAGCTCGCTTACGAACATGGCAGGATTCTTAGCTCACCGATTCCAGGTTTCTTGCCACCACTGCTCACAGTTTCACAGTTCTGGGTCATGGTGGTTTGCTTGTTTTTTTTTTTAAAAAAAATCTTTAGGAATTGGAAGAGAGACATTACATGAGAGTACATGCGAAAGAAGGGACCTTAACAGTTTGACAAGCAGTGTTTTGAGCCTTCCAGCAAAACAAACTTTTCTTTTGAATAGTTTCTTTTTGTTGTTGTGTAATTGCAGTAGGAGAGAATTACTCACTCTGTAACCTAGTTAAGACAGAAGCTTGAGGGCTTTTTATTGTTTAGTTTTTTTCCAATTAAGGAGAATTCCTGACAGTGTTATTCATTTTTATTGAGCTAAGAGAAGCTCAGTTTTCATTATTTTCATTAAACTACAAGGAAAGGAGCTCAGAATTCAGCTCTTTGTCCGATTAAATAACCTTCTTTATGTTAAATCTGTTTGTAAGAACTAGTTTGTCAGAACTACTTCTGCGTAACAGAAGTCATCCAAGTTTTTCTGATGCCCCTACATTTAGCCATTCCTTCTAACATTTGTAGGTTTGCATACTGGTTGAATCAAAGCGTTTCAGTTGCATTAATAAGAGTGTTTTTAAGTACTACATAAACTATGTCATCTAGAGTTGACATTAAGAAATAATTTCTTATTTTCAGCCAGGAAACACTGGGAAGTGGCAGGGTGGGGAGGAAGAGCAGCAAATGAAGGGGACAGTTTCACAGAGGTGACTGCAAAATTTGTTTGTGCAGTCCAGTGCAAAAGAGCATAAGGAACTCTAAGCTGGCTGGAAACTGCCAGTTTTCATTCCTTACGTTACCGTTGCAATAGATACTGCAATCTAAACGATGCCCCATTGTCCAGCAGTAGAGCGGCCAACTTCGGGAAGCAGAGTTTAGCTGAAAGCTAACCTATGCCAAAGAAATAGCAGCGTTTTTCCCATTGCTCATTTTAAAGGGTGGGCAGACACCACTTGGTACACAGAGAGCCCTGAAGTTTCCACAACAGCAACAAACACCAGCGTACGTAACAGACCAGCATTACCACCACAGGTGCCAAGCCGCTCCATGACCTTTACGCAAGCTGACTGCACGCTGAACTTTGAGGAATGCACATGTGTGCGGATCCATTAGCTGTTACCAGCTGGAGGAGAGGATCACCAAGATCTAATGAACGATTACAAGGCTAAAAGGTAATATCACAGACCAACCCTCATGCCTTGCCCTCTTCACAAGGTTCCTCTTTACCTAGCCGGTAGCAGCAACCTCTGAGGGTGCTCTTCTGAACCTGCACCTTCCTTAAGGGATCCTAATGGCTCAGTTATTACCTACCTGCCCTAAAACACAGCCTTGAGATGAAGAGGATTACTTCTCAAAGCTTCCCATGCTTCAGGCTCAGAACTCGAGTTTCTCTTTTCTGTTATTTGCTCAGTTAATCTGGTCAACTGCCAGTCACCGACGGACTCCAGGGGTTGGTCTGGCAAGAAACGGGGTGCTCTGAATTGCTCGTCTGGTTCCAACACACGTACTGCAGCTGACCCCCCAAAAGCTACAGAAGTAACAGCAAAGTGGAATAGGAAAAAGGGCTGTAGAGATTTGAAGCCTTTACCTGATGGCAAAAAGTCCTCAAACACATGGACCAGAGCAGAAGAGAGCACAGGATGGAGTCTGAGAGAGGCAAAACTCAAGTATTAGAATGACCAAACAGGGGCCGGGGGAAGAAACAGCTTTAAGTTTTTGGCTGGAGCTATTAAGAACAGGGCAACACGATGCTGAGCTAGCAACACAAGTTACATTGGTCTACTCTGAGACCACAAGGAAGTTTAACTCCAGCCTGAGGCTCAAGCTGGTTATAGCCCAGTTTCCGTTGTGAACCTAGACCATTCAGAGCAGTGTCAATAGCCATCAGTGAACTCTTACTTATCCGTATCTGGCTGGACAACATGGTATGACCAAATCCGATAAGGAAGGAAGAAAGGGAAGTACAGGGTGGGAGACCAGAGAGGAAGTTACTGTTAGATTAGTTTTCCACCCACAGAAAATGAATGTCAGGAAGAAAACACGGAAAGGGGAAGGTGGAGTCTTTTTCTGGAAAAATAAAATCTTGTTTAATGTAGAGAAGTGTTTTTAATCTTATGTGATTTATTAAGAAGCATTTAAACAGATAAAAAACAGAAGTAATTGAAGTTCCACCATTTATCCTACAAAAAGAAGCAGAATGATGAACTACGGTATTTTCATGGTGTGTACTGCTGCATTAATATTCAGATGTGTTGTATCTACCACACTTGTAATTTTAGAGTGAAGTTCCTAAGCTTAGAAGCACAGCATGACACACAGGGGGCCCTTTGGATTTGCCAGCAAGCTACACAGGGTATCTTTATCACAGAATCCCAGAAGGGGTGAGGCTGGCAGGGACCTCTGGTCCATCTGGCCCAACCCCTGCTCAAGCAGGGACACCCAGAGCAGGCTGCCCAGGACCATGTCCAGTCAGCTTTTGGAGATCTCCAAGGAGGAGACCCCACAGCCTGTCTGGGCAGCCTGTGCCAGGGCTCCCTCACCTGCACAGCACAGAAATGCTCCTGGTGCTCAGATGGAGCCTCCTGTGTGCCACGTTGTGCCCGCTGCCTCTCACCCCATCACTGAGCACTTGAAAAGAGCCTTGACCTGCTGGCAATGCCTCGCCTAACACAGCCAAGAAACCCATTAGCTTTCTTTGCAGCAAGGGCACCTTGCTGGCTCATGCTCAGGTATCTTCAGATAAAGAGATGAAAAATACCCTAGCATTTATAGCTGAGCTAGCCTCTCTTACCGCTGACAGGTGCCATAATATGTAAGACCAGCAGAGAATATTGCATGACAGGAGGTAGCTTCAGAGTCAGAAAAACACTGTCTCTGCATTCTACTCATGCTCTAAGAACCTTCTCCTAATTAAGTCTATGGACACAGTTTTAGAGCAGTCATTGATATTAAAACTATTTCTTACTTTTGCTTATTATTACAGACTATGCATTATGTTGTGATACACCATTATATACCATACTATCTAGTTGGGAATCGGGTGTGGTGCTGCCAAAACTCCCAGCGTTTCTGGCCACGTTTTTAAGAGCAACTCAAGACAGCCTAGTCCGACCTCCCATCCTCCCCGCTCTGGCCATTTACTGTCCTCATAACGGCAGTTACAGCTTTTGACACTAACCTGCCTTCCAAAAAAAAAAAAATTAGAAAACTCACAGAACACAGATTTTTTTTCCTGGAGATCTTGCTCATCTTTCCGAGTGCATGACTTAAAAGCTAGTAGAACGTGTAGAACAGGAACAAGCAGCCGGTGTATTGGAAGAAGGGAAGGCTGGCCGTAGTCTCAGATCAATGTAAGTGCCCCATGAAAAAGCATCCTCAGCTACAGGAGATTCCCCTCCCCAGTTTTAAGCAGTTCAAAGTAATTAACTACTATTTGTAAACATATTTTAATTAACCCAACGACCTCCTTATCTTCGGAGGTGACAATGTTCATTTTAGGCTTAGCGCCACGTTAAAAGCTTCTGTGAGCTGTTGATTCAAGTTCTCCGTGACACACAGGACCCCCACCTAGCCTTCAGTCAGAAAGTTCTTCTCATTTAAGCTAATGAGTGTATCCTAGCAGCTGGGGGAAGGTAGCTAACCTTCAAGGAACTATGGAAAATGAGAATATTCTGGCTTGATTATTAACCAAAGTCTTCTGTCATGCTATTCTGAGCTCAAAAGTGCTAGTTAAGAGAAACTGCACTGGACTGAAGTGGGACTGATGGTTATATTTCTCTACATTTATCCTAAGAAGAGGATCATTAGAGTCTGCAGATGATGTTCTGACACAAAGTGAACTTTGGCCTTTGAAAAGAAAACCCCAATTTACAGCTAAACTGGGAGAAGGAAGGTGTCAAGCAGGAACTAAGGCTGTGCTGGAAAAATCTGTACAGAATATACCAGATGCCAGCCTCATAACAGACCGGTAATTGGCCTCTCATTAAAAAAAAAAAAGCAGTTTTCATACCATACATTCTTATTTAAGAGATGATATTGTGAAAGAACCCATGTCCATATAGATGTTGTCATTCTGAGCTGAACCTCACCTAGTAACCTAGCTGGTCACTTCTACTCAGGGTGAGGAGAATTGAGATTTTTCCTGCTCTTACACGTGTTTTTGCTTTTATTTTCAGCCAGGACTAACATGTTTATTTTCCTGCTCATTTTAGAATGCACGGTCTGGGGCTATGGAGGTGTGTGAGATTTAAACAACGCCTCTTAGGTAGGAGGCTATGGGTGTAGAGAATACTACAGAAAAAAAAGAGACAATGACTTGAAGATGTGTTTAGACTTTTGAGGGATGGACAAATGGAAGGTCAGTGTTATTTTCAGTAGCTGAGATGAGGAAGTACGCTACAACTCACCTCCTAGTCAAAGCTGTCATGAACCTTCCCAGCAGACTTTCTTACTTCGCTACCCCAAGGAATGCAAAATATTTTTAATACCAGCACACGGATTGCTCTGATAGCACCTGATGCTGCTGTACTAGGCTTCAGCAAACAAGGGAGACACGTTTCACAGACCAGACTACATTTGAATCTCACAAATAAACCTGCAGCTGTAGGTTACCTGCATTTTGAGTCTTTCTGACCTATGAGTTTGCTTGCAGAGTAGCCAGGTGAGCAGCCTCGGCCAGCTAACAGCAGTTTCACCAAACGATTCCCTCCCTGTACCTTCTGCTTTTGGTTAAGGAAAGGCAAGGTTGGTAGAGACAGAAGGCAAAGGAAACTTTCCTCTGAGCTGGGCCAGCCTAAACACTGAATAATTTCTAGTCCACTCACCTATTAGCAGAAAGTGACACCTGATTCTGTAGTTTTTCTGCATTCAACAGCAGAATTACTATGTGGGAACACCAGTTCAGTCATCTGCATTATCAGTCTGTTAGAAAAGTCTCAACGCTTGTTTAAAAAAAGAATCAGATGGACAAGTGAAGTGTGTTCCCTCACTTCTGCATTTCAATCTCATTAGAGCAAGATGACACAATCAGCTTAAATGAACTTTTAGAAGCACCTGCTGGAGTCCAGAATCCCACAGCTGTCTCTCCTGTGAGCATCTTGGGAAGTGCAAGGATATATTAGTGTCTCACCTGTCCCTGTCCTATTCCTTGCACCACGAAAACCACGTGGCTCAAGAGAGCCCACTGGAGGCCAGAAGCCAAGGCCGTGTGCCCTCTGCTCTGCATCTGGTCAGTGGTGGAGGAGGTCCAAGCCAAACAAGCCCACAGACAGCCATGGGGAATTCAGCAGCAGCTCACCCAGCAGGGCAGAGGCCACTTGCTCTGACACCCGACAGATGTAAGACCCACGGACTAACCACAAAAGTAAGAGATTAGGGGCAGAGGGGAGAAAGGACGGGAAGTGTTGGTAGCTCCTCGCATTGCAATGCTCGAAGCAAGCTGGCTCCAGCCCGAGCAAGAGAGAGCAGGTTCTCCCACTCAAACCCTCCCTGTTTAGAAGTTAAATATTTATCACCACCAGTACTGTGTGCCCTGTAAAAGGCTTTGACCATGCTGTATAAAGAATTTAGAAGCCTATACATGCAGAACAAGTACACACTGCCTAAGAGAGATTCCCTACAAACGTTCTACCTAAAGCACTGCACTCACAGACATGGAACACAATACAGCAAAAGAAACCAAGCCATTAGCTTTGGCAACACAAGTAAACAATCTTAAAAAAATTAATGACCCAAAGTTGGTGTCAACTGTAAGACCAGTGTTCTTTCATGAAGTTGTAAAGACTGAAATGGCAAGACAGTTTTTTTTCCCTTCACTCCCACAAGACTTTCAGATGACTTCACATACAGTTACACACCCTGATCTGAAATAACAGTCAGTCCTAAGAAATAGGAAATGATTTGTTCAAAGGGTAAATGCTCTTTTCCCACTGAGGCCTAAGAGCATAGCAATATTTGAACATGCTTCAAAGTCAAGTCCTACAGTGGCAGCGCTACAGAGGAACTCAGCACACCCATAAAACTGTGCACCTTGTTTAGGTACACAAGATAGGAACCAAGTGTGCAAGCAGAATCCACGCTGGGCAGGAACATTTTAACTGGACACAAGTACTGCAGTAAAGACTCACCTAATGGAACAAAACTGAAGACATTTCACTGACTCAGGGAAGTGTTACAAACACACATGGGAGAAGCTGACTTGCGAAGTCGATTTTGACTGTTTAATGGGAACAGTAACCTGACTGTGATATTCTCTTACTCTCTGGCTGCCGAAATAGCCCTTTCAGCCTGGGGTAAGCTGAATCCATTACCTTGGACGCCTGAAAATAAGGCAGATACAGTTAGAAACGCATCTCTTCATCATCCTAAGTATTACAGTTGCAGGGAATGCTGCACCTACAGTTACGCTTCAGTGACTCAGTCATCCAAGACTCAGCTGTGGGCTTACTATAACAGTAATCGGCAACAAAAGAACCAAATTACAAAGGCATAAAAATGCATCAGGACTAACTTGAGGAAGAAATTCCATCTTATTTGAACAGAAAGGCAGATGCTAACTGAAATGCTGAGGTTTGGTAATATAATCTCTTCTACGCTTAGGGCAAAGCTCCTGTTAGGAAGAGCTGCTGCTTCCTCCCTCCCTAGGAAACAGATCACGTAGCAAAAAGCTATGGCCTTTCTTCTATGCCACGGATGGCAAGCTAACATCTCACAGCTACTGTAGGAGACCTACGTAATAAGGCCCCAGGAAGGAGGAGCTTCCTCTGGGGGTATATGGGATAAGGAGAAGACCTCCCACCCAAGAGCAGACACAGCAGCCGTCAAGCCCGTACCGATGAACCCCTGACAAAGATCACAGCCACACTCCTCTGGCTAGCACCAGAGCAGCTACAAGATGAGGCAGGAGCTCTTCAGCTATGGGGGATGAGCTAAATGATGTCGTTTAGCTGTAGAAATTTCATTTTCTACAGAAAATGCATCTTCCCTCCCCTTAAACAGAAGGCAGCAGCTTGCTGCAAGAGCCCTTCTGTCTATTTAAGACGTTAAAAACAGGACTCAAGCATTTGGTAAGGAGCCTCACTGCTGGGAAGCACCTTCCTCTGCTCTGCCAAGAACAAGGAGCGTCGCGCCGAGTTCACGATCGGGTTCATGGGAAGATAGTGGAAGGTGAACCAGCATTTACACAGAGCTGTAAAAGGCAAGTGCAAGAACTTTGTGAACAGAGGTTAGCCAGAGGACAAGATACACTTAAGAGCAACACTGGGCAAAGCAAGAACCTGATTGCTGACTTTGAGGAGTTCACTAGCTAGTCAGGCTCTAACCTGGGGCTCCAGGGAGGGGACACGGGAGCAGTGTCACAACTGGAGTATGCACTCCCACGTGTTTGAGAAAGCAGCGTGAGAGGGAAGACCTTCTGGGTCTGAGGTAACAAATGTTTTTGGGGAACCCAGAGCCAACCTAGTGAGTACCACCTTGCAGTCCCTGGTGGACGGTGTCACCTGAAGGCAAGTCGCTTTGACACGAACCTGCTACGGCTTAACCATGAACTCGTGCACCAGAGAGAAGAGATTAAGCATCCACACGATGTGGAAAATAAGGATGGTGACACAAGTATCCGTGAGTCAGAAGTAAGAGGGGAGGAGGTCTTATTTGAACAAGGGCAATCAGGAAGTGCTAACCCACAGAGCAGGCCTTCCCTTGCCGAACGGCAGTCCCTTACCATCTCACAGGCTGCTGCCTTCACAGACAGCAAGACCGAACTCTGTCAGATGGGAATAACAGCACCTAAAACAAAAAAGCTGTAGGGGGTGCACAAAGCGGCCTGGCCACCGCACTCCCCCGCAATATATACTCTGTAGGACAAGTGAGTTTACTTTTACAGGTGTCTGCTATTTAGCATACTGCCTGCACCATGACATTCCTGTAGTCTAAATATTCAGTGTTTTTCACAAGATAGTTATGTAAGCAATTAGTACTTGGTTTTAGTTCTCACATTATTCTGTTTGGAAGAGTGCAGCTTCCCCTTCCCTTACTGAAGGGAATTACGTACGTCACAAACCTACCTTTGTGCCAGGACCGCCACCACCCACACTGCCTGCAGCCTCCTGCTCCCCTTCTTCTTGCACTGTTACCGTGTGCAGTTCAGGGAGATCAAGGAGCAGACAGCCCCACTGCGAACGGAACGGCTGGGCCGGCAGTAAGCTTTGGGTTGGCACCCTGAAACCAGCACTGCGTAGGAGACGCAGAGGGAAAGAGGAAAAGAAATCCCTACGTATACACCAAACAAATTTAAAACTGCTGTAAAGCACAGCTACCCAAGTAACCCTGTGCTACTTTCCAACCTATTGCAGAAGAGCGTATGGCTAAGTTGTTTACATAAAAAAAAAAAATCAACTTTTTAATTTTAGGATGCATGTATTCCAGCATTATGCCAAGCAATCACACTGACAAACACAATCCTTACGAACTATATCCGTACCATCACTGACAAGGCAGAGAAGATCCTAAGTTCTGTTTTACTCCATCCTTGCACTGAAATTAGACATGAATCGCAGCAAGCACTGACCATAACCAAGTTGTCTAGGGTCTTGCTTCACAGAAAATGTTTTCCTTACTCTAGTCACCTCTGCAATACTTAATTTAGAAAAGTTTAAAAAAGTGTTTCTTTCTAAATGCACCCTGACCCAGTCTTAATGAGAATTTGGTCTAAAGGTAGGCTATTTAGTTCTCTCACTCATTCTAGGATGTAACCAGGTGTTTCCCGGCTTTGTTCTTGTCCTTGCCTTACTAAAGGAGCCTGATCTGCAGCCAAACAATAGACCTGCAGGAACAGCAGGGTGTACACATATAGTGCCCAACAAAGACATTAGATAAAGCCTATTAAGTTATTCTTATAAGCTGTCGCTTTCTTGCGTGACAAATTCAAACAATAGCAACGGTAAGAAATAATCCAAGTCTTGGTATCGATACAAAACCACTTCACTTTTGTTTAAATGCAGCGACAGTCCCAGACATCTGAGCCATGCCGTAAGAGGTGTCTCTCCATCAGTGAAGCAAGGAGGGACCAGTAATAACATAAGGATGCAGAAGAAAGGAGCCCTGCAGCCCAGGCCACTCATGCTTTCCCCTGAAGGCACAAAATGTTGGCCGATGCCTACTGGACCGTGCAGCTTTTGCGCGGTGCTGCAGACCCGAGCGCAGCCGTGCAGCACCCACCCACCGGCACTGCAGCACGCAGGCACAGCCTCGCTGCTCCGCTCCTAGGACAGGCGCTGCAGGAATCTGCAGCTTGTGTGTTTGTTTTTCCTAACGTTATCTGGTGTTCTGATGCTGGGTAGGAAGGACTTATCGTTCTGATAAGAGAAAGAGCGTGTTTCTTTTCTTAGTGCACTGAAGACTGCTTTCCCAGAATTATCTCTTCCTTACCAGTTAGAAAGGTGGACGGGGAGGGAGTTTCTTTAAAAGCCAGGTAAGAGTAACTCTACATCAGTTTAACTGCCTGAAACCCGAGTCTAATAGCTTGACACCATGTTAACCAGGAGACATTGGTCCAACCTCCTCTTTTGTGATCTGAACTTAGTGATTCTGTCTCTTTCCTTTGCACCCTCTTCAGCACTTGCTAGACCTTCCCATAAACACATTTAAAGTCTCTCTCACACACACACAATCTCACAAGAAAGCTTTCTCTCCTCTTCCCCTTTCGGAAAACTCGGAGAGGTTGGCAGAGTTGAACCTGCACAAAGAATGGTTTGAGGAACAAGCAAGTCACACAGATGTGCAGTCACTCATCCACTTTGATAGCAAGGAGCTTACAAGTCAAGTCGCCAAAACTTAAATATCACCAGGTGATACTAAGTAGCCTTAATTTTTTTTTCTGTCCAACTCTGCTGAGACAACCGAATTTGTTGAGTGGAGCTTTTTTTGCCATCTTTACTTACTATGGAGGCAGCAAGATCAGGAAAGGGAAGAGAAAAGCAAGCCAAACTGCATCAGGAGTTACCTCAGGGATCACAAGCATCGTACTGGTAGCCCTCTTCATGGCAGAAAGGGCGATCACAGCAAGACTGAGACTTTGGTCCCTAACCAAAGCTGGTCTACAGAGCCTTAAACTTTAAGTAAGACACAGTTACAGAAGTTTTATCTGAGAGGTTTCATGGTCTCTCAAGCAGAGATATTAGATATCAGGTTAGCTGCAAGACACTTTATCTGAGCAGTTAGCTAGGTCACTTGAACAGATATCAAAGTGCACGTGTAGGGGGGAGGCCAAGTTAAGACAAAAATCCAAATGAACAGGAATGTTTTTTCTTCTACCAAAGTTAAAATAGATTCCCCTCTAGATGTATAGGCTTAAGTTCTATGTTCTTCTAAGGTCCTGTCTCATGTGGGAGCCAGGGAGAAGATGAAGAGATGAGAATTTGTTCCTGTTCCTAATATCTAGCCCCTTCCTATGTTTCCGTATTTTGTCTCAACTAGAGTTCCATTGAAGCCTGTAACTCAGTGCGTTGCAGGTGTCAAGATGCTTCATATGATGCACTGGATGCAGTTTTTCCCCTACCAGTAAGAAGCAAGCAAGGCAAGGAGAATAAAACGGTCTGTCAACCATGGGTTTTGTTACTGAATGCCATTTAGTGGCAGGCATGCAGCATCAGTATTAGAGCATCCAGAACCTATCACCAGTCTAAGCAAGCTGGAACACTGCTCGGATGTCTGTGCTGACAGTAGAGATGCCTCCAACCAAGAGTCGTGTTCGCTGGGTGCTGTTCGAACAGGTCTGGCCCATGACAAGAGCATGCCCACTGAAGCTCTGCACTTGCTTGACTAAGAAGAAAGCTGTCAAAAACCAGGACCACGTAAGGCTCCCGAAGTCCCCAGGCAGCAGACTGACACACTGAAGATGCTTCCCTGGCTCTCAGCGCCCGGAGGAGTTTTGGCTTCCCAGAGCCAAGCTGCCCCTCGCCTGCTCAGTCACCACCCCGGGACTACCGCCCAGGAGGGAACGCTACCGACAGCTCACACTGCGGGCTGCAGCTGCAGGAGACTGATGGAACAAGGATGACAAGGAAAAAGAGCCGGGAGCCCGCTGCTGTCCCTCGGGCTGCTTGAGGGGCGCACTGCCCGTGTGGGGGGCCCTGCGGCCGGCTGGGGACACCCTGCAGGAGGCTGAGGGGGCCCCCGGGCACGGCACCCACCTGGCAGCCGGGTCTCTGTGAGGGGCTGCAGCCGCCTCCCCGCCGGGCAGCAGGGCCGGGGGTGGCGAAGTGAGGAGGAGTGAGGAGGAGGAGGAGGAGGAGGAGGAAGAGCGAGGAGGCGAAGCGACAGGCAGGCAGGGGGAGGCGGGCGGGAAGGGCAGCCCCGCCGGGGGGCCGTGCATGCGGGGGGCGCGGAGCCGCGCGGGGAGGCAGCAGGGAAGGGGTAGGGGGGCACGGCGAGCCCTCGCCCCCCTCCTCCGCTCCCTCGCGGCCAGGCCCGGGTTTCCCCGCGGCTCCCCGCCCGCCGACCTACCCAGCACCACGCAGACCACGTCCAGCGCCACGAAGGGCAGCCGCGTCCTGTCAAACATGCTGGCGGCGCCCCGCGGCAGCACCGGCGGCTCCGGCTCCTCCTCACGCGGTGACAGCCCGGGCCCGAGGGGCGGGAGCGCAGCGGAGGCGGGCGGGCGGCAGCAGCGCCTCAGCCGCGCCCGAGCAAATGGCGCCCGCCCCCCGCCGGCAGCCGCCTCCCGCACTGCGCTACCGACACGGCCCCGCCGGCTTTAAGGGAGGGAGGGAGGGAAGGAGGCGGGCAGGGGGCCGGGCGCGCACGGACGGACGGGGAGAGGGAGGGAAGGAGGGGCCCGGGCCCTGCCCGCCGCCGGGACGCCCCGCGCCGCATGGCGCCGCCGGCAGCCCGCCTACCTCCGCGGGAAGGGCAGCGCCGCCACGGGACGGGCCCGGGTTGGGACCCCGGGGGGGAGAAGGGAAGGGAAGGGGAAAGGAGAGGGAAGGGGAAGGCCGCCGCCTGGGAGAGCTGGGCCTCCAGCCCCGGGCCAGGCTTCCCTCCCCGTTTCTGACAGGAGATGCTGTGAGCGGCATGGAAAAATAAAAAAGCTTGAATACACGCGTTTCTATTTTAGAACCACAGCATCATTCAGGTTGGAAAAGACCTCCAAGGTCATCTGGTCCAACCACCCCCCTACCACCAATGTCACCCACTAAACCATATCCCCAAGCGCCCCATCCAGCCTTTCCCTGAACACCCCCAGGGACAGTGACTCCACCTGGGCAGCCCGTTCCAATGCCTGACTGCTCTTTCTGAGAAGAAATGTCTCCTCGTTTCCAACCTGAACCTCCCCTGGCACAACTTAAGGCCATTCCCTCTAGTCCTATCACTAGTTATCTGTGAGAAGAGGCCGACCCCAGCTCCCCACACCTTCCTTTCAGGGAGTTGTAGAGAGCAATGAGGTCTCCCCCAAGCCTACTCCAGACTGAACCCCAGTTCCCTCAGCCACCCCTCATAGGACTTGCTGCAAAACACACGCTGTTTCTGTCAGCGTTGTTACCACAAACTTGCCAGTCGTGCCACCAGGCACGGTTCTGCTTTGTTTTGGGAATTGCAGGTGGGGTGGGCGGCACGTCCCATGCTCAAAGCACCGGGCTTTGTGCAGCTCCTTTTTCTGCACTTTCTCACCTATTCTGCCCTCTAATTCTGTCAACAGGTCCGCTTTGTGTTGCATCCTTAAGCTTGAATAACAGGTTTGGTGGATCCACAAGGATAACAAGCTCTTGAGATGGAAACGTCTGGCTAAGTGTGCTGTACCTTCAGTTCGAGCATATTCTCCAAATAAGTTACATAAGCAGTTCCCTATAGAGCATCTCTATATAAAGAGCTTCTAATTAGCAAACTATAAGGGACTTCCTGATTTCACCTCAACATCCAAGAAAGAAGCCATCTACAAACCAAAATGTGCAGCTCTAGAAATTAAGGCCACCCTTGATTTATGCAAGCGTAGTGTTATTTGCAGAAATCACTCTCATGGAGGTAGAAACCCCAGTGTTGTCCTAAAATAATAATAAAAATGATAATAATAGAATAAGCTGTAGCACAACGTGGTACCAGCAAACCCCTTGTTTTATCTTTGTGAGAACAGTTTCTGAAGGGAAGCGTGCAATCTGCTCCTCTCCTCGCAAAGGAGGGGTATTATTCACAAGGTCTGCTGTTCCTGAAATCAGCAGATAAGTTTCCAACAGTTGCAAGACAGTTAGGAAAAGGGGGGAAAAATAGACAAAACAATGCATACATTCCGTGCACAATTGCCGTAATTGCTTCCTTCAACTCAAAGCATCACCTTAATCTTGCTCAGGCTAAACACCAAATGGCTCTCCTGCTCCACACCCCTTCGCGGTAAATTAGACACCAAAGAGATTGCGCTGGCTGATTTAAATGGAACACTTCCCAGAAGACTGTAAGCAAGATAGTTATGACACTTAAAAACACCTGAAAATTGGGCTGTAGCAGAACAGCATTCCCAAGCAAGAGAAATTAATCACATTGTATTGTCTCGTAGTTTCTACATCCCTGTTTCACCCTTGAGACAGCTTGCCTGAGGGAAGAGGCATCTCTGCAATCTTCTGACAGAATTCAGAAACAAAATTGGTCACACGGTTCCCCTCCAAACTTTCCATTGCACAAGGGATATGTTCCTTGCTGTCGCAACCGTATTCCCACCACCGGGCTTGCTGATGCCTTGGAAACCCCCATCTGACCACAGTTTAAGGGATCAGTTTAGCTCTCTCTGTGGCAAGCATTCAGAAGTCTTTTCTGGGCCTTCGGATAAAGACAAGTATCAGTATGGAAGCACACCAACACTTTCAGCACTTTCTGACTGAATTACTACCCAGGTCAACAAAGCCCCTTTGACATGCCAGGGTTGTCGGTATAAGTACTGCATCTGTAGGTATCTTACTGATTCTGCATCTTCAAATACATTGCTGATTATTTCACACAAAGAGGATGTTTTGTGTAACTAAAAACATACAAATAAACAAAAATCTTAACACCTTTAACATAAAATATCTGTGGTAGTATCAGTATACAGGGTAGCAGATGCTTGTCCCTAGCAGCAAGGCCTTTAGATGCCCACCATTCAGTCCACCATGAACCACTGATGTCAGATCAGAGCTTGGCAAAATCTATGTTAAATATGTTAATATGTTTGGCAAAATCTGTGCTAAAGAGCATTTTTGAACTGGGAACTGAGTAAATTGAAGGCAACAGATGAAAAGTCAGAAGTGACATTTTATCCCTTCATTAAATACGGTAGTATTATTCTCCTAAATGTCTTAATTTCTTACCTGTTGTTTGGTAAGGTTACTTGTTTGTGTGTGCGTGTGTTTTAATTGTCTCTTTTATTTCTTCTTACTATTTTTTTTTTTTCTATTTGAGAGAACATTAAGACCAGGTTGAAGCCCTGTTCTTTGTTTTCGTCTGGTTCTTCTATAAATCACAGTCTGCAGTATTTTGCCCCTTCTCCTTAAAAGTTTTGTGTATACTAGGATTAAGCTCAGGAAGTTTATCGTTAGCCAGTAGTGGCACTTGTATGCTAATTAATGGTGCCGGCACAACAGGACCTTTAACTGCAATTAACATTCATATAGATCAGTAACCTTAGTAAACGATGGGACTTTCCCGGGCTAGTTTCTCTGTAGCTTGATCTGGGGTGGGAGTCGATGGCTCTGAGTGGGCTGTTACCATTCAGGAAGGAGATCAGAGGCTGATCGTGGATGGTTCTTGGAAGCCCAGCGGAGGGACCACCGGGTCGGCAGCAGGGCAGGCTGTCCGCAGTCCGCACGGCATCACCATGGCACGTTCCTCAATACCCGCAGCACCACTGCGAGACGCGTGGAGCAGGAGCTGAGAAAGCTCAAAGGAAGGCAAAAAGGATTATTAGGACGTCGACACGACAGCACCAGTGTAAGAGAAACAGAAGCAGAACAGGATTTTTCAACGCGGGAAGGAAGTGATGAGAGGGGAAAAGACTTCACAAAGTACAGTTATATAAAATCATGAAATGTGTGGAGAAGATAAACGTAAAACAAGTATTCACTATTCCGTATCAGAAAAGAGCAGGGGAAAACCTAAATAAGGTGTCAACAAGACTTCTTTTAACATGAGAATATGGTGGAATTCACTGCCTCTGGTTGCTGTGGGGCACAAAATTACAAAGGGGACAAAAGGCATGAGGTATGTTTGTAAAGGATAGGACCACTGCTAAGCAGTGGATCGTGGTAGCTTAGGAAGTGCCAGAACTGCTAACTTCCCAAATTTAGAGTGGCACACTGGGGACAAGCCCCACATGGGCTGTTTCTTGACCTTTTCCCCTAAACCTCTGCTGCTGGGCCCTGTTACGCGGTATCAGGCCAGATGGACTAGATCTGAACCAGGTTTTAGTTATATTCTAAGTCAGTGCAACACTGCAGAACACAGTACAAATAATTAGTAGAGATGAAGTAGTTCAGGCTTGTTTGTAATGTTCTGTCAGGCTGACATACTTTTGTGTGGTTATTTATAATTTAACTGCCAAAACCCCACTCATGCAGTAAGACCTAGAGAAATGAGTCGGGGAAGAAAGTGTGCCAAGAAGGCTCTCCCAAACTCTCTTATCCCATTTGTCCAGGGTGTGGGATTTACCCCCACATGAAATTAAACATGGTCCTACAGCAAGCTTTGAGACGTGGACCTCCAAAGTCAGTTGACGTGCTTTGCATAGGAAGCTTCAGAAAGCAGAATTTAGGTTCCACCAACACATCTTAGCTTCACATCTCTTCTTTTGTTTGGTCTGGTCATTTAGTTGTTTTCTTTCTTTTGCTCCCATGTCTCATGTTTGTTTTTTAATCAGGGGCCAGTGAGCAATAAAGAACCTTTGTATTCCTAATGAACAAAGCAAGAGGAGTTTCCTGTCTTCTCTCCATTAATTCTTTTTCCTTTAAATACACATGAAAGTAGTCTGGGCACTTCATCCCCACATCTCTATTAACTGTGTTCTCTGTTCACCAAAAAACTGCGCTCAGGCCAGTGATGAGATAGTCACCTGTGGTGCTCCACTCCTTCCCAGGCAAGTTCAGATCCCTGCTGGGTTCTGCTTCCCCTGGTTTTATATCAAAGTTACAAGAGCATTTCCACACAAGCGATGAGACCTGCTCTAGTAGAAAAGACAAGTTGTATCTAAAGATTGGCCGCAGAAATAAAGAATCAAGTAGATGTCACCAGGCAGCATAATAATAAGAAATTAATATTCATGCTCATGTAATGAATGAAAATTCATTAAACCCAAGTACATACCATCATTTATATATATTTAACAGGAAGTACTGTGCAGCCTCAGAAGATCACACAGTATACTCCAGAAAAACACTTCAGGCTATGTCTTTGCACAAGTTCGTTAAGCAGGGCCAGCACATGCCAAAGAGGTACTGCCACCTGATTGTCCATGCTGTTCATTTGTTAGCTCTCAAACAGCGTTGCTCAGAACTAAGTAGCACTCTCCCAAACAATTCCTGGGGATGGGTCAGGGGTTAGCACGGGCCAGGGACTGTTCCCCACAGCAAGCTTGCATGCAGCCATGCTGATTTCGAGAGGAAGAAAATTTAGCGCTGTGGACATCAGCTACGCTGTACTAATTGGCCTCAGGGCTAACTGTCCCTGTTTGCTCTTTATTGGCTTTTATTATTTGTTTCAATTACAAATATTGCTCTGGAGCAATAATAGATTCTGAAGGAAAGAATCTGAAGAAAGTCTACAGGGCACTCACAAAATGTCCATGGCTGAGAAAGAAAGAAAAATAAATAAATAAATAAATAAATAAAAATAAAAAGATCTTTAGATTATTCCTCCCTTCTTGGTTATGCTTTGCAGTTAAACCAGCGACCACAGCAGAGTTACCTCTAGCAGCCATAGGAATTTCAAGAGACGAACTTCAACAGGATACACCAGTTGTATGGTAAAGAATTTTCCAATGATGTATCAAGAGCATGCAGTTTTGACCCGTGACACACCTTAAGCCTCAAGCCTCAGCCTCTTGTGGCTGGTTCCATATATATTTGGATGTGGATGCCCCATCCCTGGAGGTGTTCATGGCCAGGCTGGATGGGGCTTTGGGCAAGATGATGTGGTGGGAGGTGTCCCTGCCCATGGCAGGGGGGTGGAACTGGGTGGTCATTAAGGTCCCCTCCAACCCAAATGATTCTGTGATTCTATGATCCATGTGTCCACTTCAACAGAAACAAGAAAATAAACTCAAAGGAAAATGTGTGTCATTGTACCTCTTCCAGGTACATCTTCACATGCTTCACTGGCTGATCAAAGCTGTGCATTTAGAGTGCACCCACAGAAGTGTCTGCTCTTGCTGCTCATCCCTACTTGGTCACAACAGCTCCTCTACGTTAAACGGGCAGCAACCCCAATCCTTACCACTCTGCAATGGCTTGGAACAGCACAGAACAGACACAAGTAGACAGATGCAGGGAGGAGCAGAGCTGAGCTTTTTTCCTGGCCCAGTTGTTTTACTCCTGCTAGGTGGATGATCAGCCTGACTGCTGCCCCTCCAGTTCTACACGTCCTGCTTATTTATGTTGGAAAGCCTTCCAAACGGCAGCGGTCCCTGACTATGTACGTTACCTAACACGACAAATTGTGCCTGCAGATGTTACCGCAATGCTCGTAACTCATACTCATGCAAAACTACACTCCAGAACTAAAAGTTAATATAACCAGAATGGCTATGGAAATATGTCTGTAGGGGGCCTTTTGCAACATTTCTAGTAATGGTATTGTGCTGTTTCAGTTGTCAGTGTTGTTTTTCTTTGAGATCCACAAATCTATGTATGTTGTTTTTTTTTTTCCTAGTCTTATAGAACCAAAGGAATTTATTCATTAGTTCATAACATTTCATTGTTGTTGTTTTCTTAAGACATTATAAATGCGTTTAATAAAATTCAGAGTTGGGCACATCTCCCTGCACTAATATAATGCAATCACAATAGCCTAGCAAACATTAATAATTACAACTACAAGAATAATTACAACTACAAGGGGGCTTTGAAAGTGAAATAACAATAGGCAGAATGTCACCAAAAACCTCAAGCAGGCAGAATCAAGTAAAGCAAAAAGAAACCCACTTCAGTATCAATTGTTGAACATGTTTGTTTCTTGCATCTCTGAATTATTCTTCACAGAACATAATCAGGAGCAGTTCCTGCTCAAAACAGAATTAAGTGTAGGGGAGAATAAATCAAGAGATAATTGTAACATTTATTATTTAGTATTCCTCTTCAAAGAATTATGTGAGGATTTGGGTCTTAATGCAATCATTATCTAATGAAAGCTTTTGCCTCTCCATCTTCTATTAAATTGTACTTAACTCCTTGAAATAGTCATCAGAGTTCAACACAAAAAGCCACAGCTGGAGTTTTTCCCACATGCAAAGAGCTCAGTTACTGAAATCACTTCCTCTTCGTTTGCGTCCTACACGCAGGGCAGGAAACGTGGGATTTCACTTTGCTGTCTTGTCCCTTTACATGGATTCATCCCTCTGCCAGCAGTGGATTCAGTGCCTTGAGGTACAAGTCGATGGCTCCTGTAATCTATTGCCAGAGTACAGAATGTCCAGATTATAATTAAGCCCTGACCGCTTGGTATTTACTTTTATTGCACTAATACCGAGAGGCCCCAGTGAGATTGGAGCCAATTGTGCTGTGTGCTGTGCACACTCGCAGCCATTGCCTCAAAGACCTTACAGAGCAGGGTGAGAGAAAGAAAGTATTATTTTCCACAGCAGCACAAAGAGCCTTAATTTTGCTGCTGTTCTCCTAGAGGCACTCATCCTGGGAGACACAAGGAATTAACCTGTCCTGTATGAGTAATCTGTGCAGATGAAAGCACACAAATATCCTCTTATCTCCTGATTTATCTTTCCCTTCCACATTGTGCTTCTTTCCCAATGAGAATAATAGCTGTGAAAATAAGAGTGAAGTCAGCACTGGGCAGGGATGCTGTAGTGTCTGGAGCACCAGAAGCACTGGAAGCAGGCAGGAGTCTTGCTTGATGTGCTCTGGCTCCTGCAGTCAGAGCAAGCACTTGGCAAAAGTGAGGAGAAGGATTATATCTGTCAGAATAACTTTTATGGGACCCAACTCTTCCAGGGATTGTTTCAAATCCACATAATGCTCTTGAGTGTTAATACCAGCGTTGGGACGTTTGCATTAGCAGATAACTGTGCAAGAACACGTTTCCAGACATCTGCCTTGTGACTGCGCAGCACATCGGAGCAGTCTGCTGAAACTTGGTCCAAGGTCCACGAGGTCCTTGGGCTCCTGAAATGACTTCCAAGGTTTGTAATAAATTGTGCTGCTGAACTGCACTGCAGTTAAGCAACTCTCACATGATAGAAACAATGTGTGGTGTACTGCACTAAAACCACCCGATGTTATTTTAACTTTTCAGCCTTTGAATGTGTTCAGAAGGGAACAGAAACGTTTTACTAAAGAAATTCATATCTACGAGTGTTGTGAAAAAAGAAGAAAAGATGGGATGATGCCCCCAGTCTATCCACCTAATTATTCAAGACTAGTGGATAATTCTGGTCTTTGCTGTGCTTTGTATTACCCTGAAGTGAGGAAGATGAGTGTGGTTGCTGAAGTGCAAGCACTCCTCGAGATTTCTCGGGAGCCCTGGCTGAATTGCTTATGTCTCTCCAGCCATGGCTGTGTTTTTTTGGCCATGTCAGGATGAGGACTTGGATGTGTAATGCCATGGGCTGGAAGTGGTGGTGTCTAGGAGGGAGGGGTTCATTTGCAAGCTCAAAAGGCTTTGCAGTGTGTTCAAGTTTCCCTTCCTGGTGCACACTCTGGCTTGCGTCAGAGTGTGAGTCAACAAGCAGGTGGTATGGGCTTTCAAGGAGTTGGGGCTGGAGCAGGAGGACCAGCCGTGAGCCTACATACACCACATGCCTCTGTTCCCTCCTGTCAGGTGGGGAAGGTAATGCTGCTGTGCTGCAGGTGGATATTGTGAAGGCAAACATCACAGAAATGACAAGGGGCTCAGATACCGCTGTCGCGGGTATGGGTTTATGGCACAGATGTACTTCATTCCTTTCTCTAATGCAATTGTTATTATAAAATTCACTGGTAATAACCTGTTATTGGGCTTAGATAGGAGTTTGTTTTTTTTTTTCAGTCATACTTAGTAAGATCACAACTGCTAGTTTTTGGATGTGAATTCAAATTATTTCAGATAAGATCCACTAAGGCATATCAGCAATAAACAGGTGGGATTGCTCCCCCTGTAAACAGCTTCTTACAGAACACATAAATGATGCAGATCCATGCAAGCATGAGCCAGTGTGGTGGCTCTCTTGTGCGGTATTGGCTGTCTGGAAGCAAAAGCAAAAGCAGGACAGCCTGCTTGCAGAACCTTTACCCGAATCAACAGGGCAAAATCTGGCTCGCTGCGTGCGTGCTTCGTATGACTGAAGCAATTAAAAGGCATAAAAAGGCCATACTGTTGCTAAAAATAGGCCTCTGGGGAGTATCCCATCTCAGACTCAGCACTTGGCAAGAGGGTAGGTGCTGCAGTCATTTGTTATGAACCTGGCCTTTGTTTTGCTTAAGAACCCATGAAGCGTGTGGTAAATAAACATATATCGGAGCGGCGGTGACAGGTTGGCAAAAGTACCTAGGACTGAACCTGTCTTTTATTGCCCAGCCACCTGGAATCTTAAAAAAACCCTGCTAATCACAAATCAATACAGCAAATCAGTGCAGGGGCATTTCACCACTGTGTTATTCTGCTTCTAGAATAAAAGCTAAAAGGAAAGCTATTCGTGAAAGTGGGAGGGGACACAGTATGGCCAGATAAATGCACACCTACAAAGCATGTTAGACTCTGCTGAGGTGATGTGTGCGTGATGCAACGCGGTTGTAGGATTACGTCTGCTAAGTATGCCCATAGTATGGCTTGTTTTCTATCAAGAGTCTTGTGCTATCCTTGATTTAAAAGATTAACTAGATTTATAAAATTAAAAAGCAAAATCAATTAAGACCTGTTTATAAATCAGCTCGATGTGGTAAAGAATCTGCTTGGCCTAATCACATTTTATGATAATTGAAAGAAGTGGCTCTGCAAGGCTGCTGAGTAAGAAGATCTCTGAGAGACTGTATCTTTTGCTAAAAGTCTGCTCCTCCAGTTGTTGTGGAAAAGAAGGGGGAATTCAGCTTCCCCTCTTTCCCACCTCCCAGCTGGGTGCTTTTACTGCCAAAGGTGGGCAGTGCGTAATCCACCTGCTTCCTGGTTCTGTTTTAAGGGAGAGGTTTGCCTGCTCTGGCTATTCCTGCTAGACAAGGATCGAGAGCTGACAGGGGCTGGAGAACTCCTACTTTTCTCCCAGGTCCTGATGTTAGAGGGAGGTGCAGAGCACTCTCTGACTCCAGGGGTGACACCAGCTGCCTGCAGGGCCAGGTCACCATTGGTCACCATGCGCCTACGTGACAGCACCCAAAAAGTCTGATAGGAATCTAAGACTTCAAGAACGTGAATCACGACAGATACCTGGGAGAGTTCTCAGTCTTCAGTCCTGACCTTTCCTCAATTCATTTATTTAATTTTACTCATTGCTGAGACTTGCTTGCTGAAATGCTCAGACTGACACATGCAGTTCCTCGCAATGTGGGAAGCCTCACCTTCCTCTGTAGCCTGCTTCTAGCCAAAACACGTTGTTGACTTTTCTTGCAGCTTGAACATTTGGAACACATCTGTATTTGAATCTCATAAAACATGTGTGCACACATACCTGCATTAATCAAATTAAATAAAACCATTTTAATTATGATTCAGTTCAGAGCTAGATTTTAGGGTAAGTAGTTGAAAAAAAAGCCAGGGTGCTGTAGAGAAATGATCATGTTGGAGCACCCTTCTACCATCAGTGCAGCTCAAAACTACGTAGATCCTAAACCTGTGGAGTTGGGGGTGCAGCAAGGGAGACCATAACAAAGCTGTCAGCAAAAGAATAAAGCAAGCAAAGGAAAGGCAGAGGCATCCCCTGGCATGTTTAGTTAATGAAGAGCACGTATGTGATTTTATCAGTGTTGTTAGTGTTTGGTCATGTAAGAAATGTTTAGGAATAAGAGGGTGAAGGAATGCTGCATGCATGGTAGTTGGAAGTGGAGGAGCCTCATCTGAAAACAATCAGAGAAGACAAGAGCCAAGGTGAAAGGCTCAGTGGATTACTCTAAAGAAGGAGATCAGCGTCAATTACAAAAGCATTCTGAATAATACTTCACAGTGGAAGAAAACTGTGGATTGCATTCTGTTTTTATGGAAACAGGAAGAGAGATGACACAGACAGATTAGGATATTCCTATATGAAGATCCTGGGTAAACTAACTCAGCATTGGTTCTTCAGGCTTCCCCTAAAGGCATGAGAGAGTATCTAGAACAAAAACATGCTGAGAAAGGTTTGGATTCCAGAAACACGGTGACTCATGCATTTCCAAAACAGTCTTATAACGAGTTGCTGTCCAAATTTCCTACTATATTATATGTAATGCACATTCAGTGGTGCTGCTGGCATGCTTCCCTCTGAGTCAGTATTGAACCACTGCCCCAGTTCAGTTAGGCGACCACTGTGCTGCTGGAGCTTCTGTTGGTACGAATAGATGTAAAACAAATGTCCTAATTCTCTGTTAGTCATTAGCACCAACTTGCAGACAGTGGAGCCTAATTCATCTCTAGCCCGATGACCACATACAGAGATGGGTAGCTACCTTCAGCATTGCTGTGCCCGTCCAGTTCGTTATGGTAATTTTCACTTGTTGACATTTAGCATTGTTCTGGGGAGCTGGACTCTTAAGTTATGTAAAGAGAACAGGAAGCTGGGAGGGGGAATTACTCTATGGATGTTTTCTCCTTTTTTTAAGTACCCGATGCAAAGGTATTATGTCCTAATGCTACATGATATTTCCCGTGGATCAGATCCTCCTCGCACAGTTTGACTGGACCTTGGAGGCACAGGGAACCATGGGGCGTGGTGGGAGGATGGTAAACTAGAGAAAATTAAAAGTATTGGCACTGGCCTTACCCATACAGACACAAAGGGATTCCGAGATGCCAGGAGCAAGGTAACTTGCTTACTCCACAAACCCTGGAAATGTCTTCCATGGGAATTTCTCTGTTTCCCTCTTCTTTCTACACTGAGTTTTACTGTTAATAAGAGAGCAGCATTTCAGCCTCTGGGAATTATTGACCTGTCTGTGAGAAGTTCAGTACGGCTTGAAAATGAAGTAGAGGATGGGTCACTAAAAAAATATTAGCAGCACTGAGCTTGAACTGAAACAATCATGTCCAAATCTGTTGAAAGTGCACAAAGACATCAGATAACAATCCAAAATATGAGCCTTTATCTGTGTATTAGATGCCATCACAGATATGAAGAAAGAATAGCAAACTTTCCCTTCCCTTCCCTTCCCGTCCCTTCCCGTCCCAGCCCGGCCCCGCGCGGGGCGGCGGCGGGCGCCGGCGGCGCCGGGGGCGGACTCGGGCTG
>CM021797.1:18123628-18181253 GCA_011076525.1 Nettapus auritus
TTCCCTTCCCTTCCCTTCCCTTCCCTTCCCTTCCCTTCCCTTCCCTTTCCTCTTTCCCCTTTCGCCTTTCCCCTTTCCTTGTTTTTCTTTCCTGTTAATGTACTGGTAGTTTCCTTGAACAAAAGAGATCCTGAGGCTCTATGCACCTTCCTAGCAAAACTTCTGCCCTCTGTAAATCTGTCTGCTTTATACCATGTGGAAACCTGGAAATAAGAAATTATATCCTAAAGGCAATTTAATTGAATTGATAGTCTGGTCTTAAGGAGTCACGTTTGAATCTTTCCCAGAGCATGTTACTTGTCTGGTGAAATAGAGTGAATTTTTCATTGTTAGGTGTTGCCTAATGTGTGCTGGAAAACCACCTTTGTAGATTTGCACTGAGGCAAGTTGGTATTTGAATTTGCTGGAATGCTTTACATATTCATATGGCCTGAGGGCTGGAAACTTTTTATCACCAGCAGAGTAGCACAGATGACAGTAAAGATACAGTTCAGGCAGTGGAAAATGAGATGAAAACAATTGTTGAGACTCAAGTTTTCATCAAAACACTTTTTTGAATGCAGAAGACCAGATGTCTTTTGTAGAGATGTACTGATTTGCAATTATGCTCTACTGGATCCCAGAGACAGCTCAGATAAGTACAGCTTGATCCTCAGATGGACTCTAGAAGTAAATATGGCAAACACAACAGCTTTTCTTGGCTGTAATAAGAATGACATGCCATGTCCCTGCAGCTCAGAGTAAGGTGAATAACTCCCTTCCTACAGCATTCCCTTCCCTACAGCAGTCTCGCTGGCTAGGTCACAATTCATTTTTCAGCAATGATGGTTTCCTCAAATCTTGCTCTTGGGGATATAACTCTCCTTCCAAGAACCTCTCCTGAATGGCAGGGCAGTAAAAATTAGACATTGTAATGAACAGCAACCTGAATCTGGTATCTTTTTTAACCTAGTGCTAAGAAGTTTATTATGTGTTTCAGTGCTCTCTGAAATAACCCAGATATACATCTTGCAAATGTATTTTTTTTTTTTTTTCAATGTCCATTTTATGACACTACTCTTAAAAACATTTAGTTATAAAAATAAGTCAAGAACACGGCTACTGAAAGATGAAGGAAGCACACGGATGGCTCTGATGCTACCAGTTATTTTCTGGTTCTGCTGCTGACAGGATCCATAAGCCTTCCTGATGTCTGGAGATCGCTGGGTGTGTGCAGACAGATTCCAGTGCATACAATAGCTGGAAAAAATGCTGCTGCAGCTTTGGAAAACATGTTTTTTCTTCACAATTACAATTCATTTATGTAACAGCAAGATGCAAACCTAAGACTGTGGTTGGCAGCACAGCAAATAATTAGGGATGCTTTACCTTGTGGAATATATTAATGAGTCATATTAAATAAAGTCTTGTGTACTCACGTTAATTGAGAATATTCATGTACTATGTTAAAAAAAAAAAAAAGCTGGGGGGAGGAGGAGAAAAAAAAAAAAAAAAAACACCAGAGAACAATGCAACATGCACACACCCAAGAAAGGGAAAGAAAGAAAACCTGTTGAATAAGTATCACTATAAAAAGCAGTAAAACGTTTGCCAGAGACCTTGTAGTCTTTTACGTGAATTTACAATTGTGTTTGATCCTCCTCCTCCAATTTCTCATGAGACCCTTGTCTAGCTTTGTCATTCTTTATTATGAGACTGACATCAGTCCGCTGGTTTGTAGCCAACTGCACTAATAATAAACTGGCAGGGAGATCAGGAATTACTGGAACTATTTGGTCATCTTGAAACTGAAAAAGGAGACCTACTCCAAAACTCTTAAAGTCAAAAAAAGAACACTCTTAAATGCCATTTCTGTAATAGTTGTCTTGCAGCAGAAAAAAGTCCATGAAGTTCAAACTGTTTCAGTTCATTTAGTACTGTGCTGACCTTAGGGCTGTGAGGAAAGCCTGGACACAGAATCTTTCTTATCCAAGAGACATTCACTTAATATTAGCAAACAAAAATATATATGGTTGAGGATGCAAGGATTTAAAAGCATAGAAATACGATGTTAAGAATGACTTTCCACACCATATTGCCTACAGCTTTGTAAATAATGTATTCTGTTTGTTTCATAAGGTTTGCAGTTGAAGACGTGACTTTTAGACCACGTAGGCTCTTGCATCAGCTGCAGGAACACACTGGTGGATTTGCATGTTTGACTGCCTCACTTGTGCATTTTTTTGAAGACATTCAGCTCTCCTGGGCTGAGATCATTCACTTACAGCTTTATAGTGCTAATCTGGCTCAATGGATTTGGCTTTCTTTGAGATATCTGGCTGATTGCTTTTGAGTATCTGGCTGAAGGGAGAGCTTGGTGAAGCTCAGAAGCATCTTACTAACACTCCTGTGAACAGTAAGAAGATGGAAGCAATCACACAATGCTCTGTTTGCCTCTTTCGTTTTTTGGGGGTGGAACTCCACACATCCTGAAGTAGCCTTTGCCATTACTTGCCATTTTTACATCCATTTCCTATTACCTCTTCTACAGGCTTGGAGTGCTTCAGAAAGACACCACAACACATTTTATCCCCTTTGAAAGTTCCTGAGGACCAGCACAGCCATCCACAGAGTTACACCAGGCCTGGCAGTGATGAAACGTGCCAGTTGCAGGGCACGTCCCTGGGCTGTGAATGGCCGGGAGTTGGATGTAGTCTGGGGCAGCGGCAGCCGCGTGTACCTGTGTTACACCGGCAGCTCCATGACTGCTCCCTCCCCTTTGTAAAGGGAAACATGCCTCTTGAGCTCGCTCACGTCATCATAGCTAGTGTGTAACACACAATCAAAATACTTAGAGCTAAAAGCGTGGCCTTTTATTGTTGCTGTGCGCCAGGCTGTCAGGTGGGTTGCTGCCATAAGCTCGTCCTCTCGGCAGGCTGGATATCGAGGTGCAGGCACGGTGCAGCTGGTCACAGCCCTGCACGGCCAAACTTGATGAGAAGAGGGGGCAACGTGTACTTCGGGAGTTCAAGCAGCAGCATACAGACACGCGTTGTTCATGTGGGGCCTACCCAGCTGAGCCCTCTCTCAGTAGGTCAGTACCAAGTTGAGGGTGCTTAGGGCTCTAGATCCCCAAAAGAGCTTTTTTCTACTCGAGTTTCACAGTCAGTGGTTCCTTTGTAGCCCAGTCACTGGTGCAGGAATTGGTACCTGCTGGACTACACACCTATTCATCAGCTATAGACGAACTCTCATCAGGGGCTGTTCGTAGTTAGGTTAAGCAAAACTGGATTAGTTGCTCTAAAAAGCAGTATGATACAATGGGTAAGTGCTGATGCCAACAGAGAAATACAAGCCAGAAAACTATCCGTTCTGGGTCTTCACTGACTTTATATATACTTCGACCTAACGTTTTAAAATAAATGTGGTCAGAAAAGTTCACAGTCTCCTCTCCAGCTGTCTGCTAGGTTGAGGTTTGTGGCTCTAGTCAGTAATGAAGGTAGTGAACTGCATGGAAATTCACACAACACTTTGAAAAGGGAGGATCTTTTGCATGTCTCGGACCATTCCTTACAAGTGTCGTTGAAGAGGACAGAGCACCCTTAGTGATTTTTTCATCCCCAGAAATACATGACAACATGTACACACAACGGATTATTCACCAAATTTAGAGGGTTCAGCTTGGTACATACTTTCCGTGTGGTTCAAGTGCTATAAAATACTCCACGGAGAAATGCTGCTGACAAATAACTAACATTGAGCAAGCACAGAGGCGAGGAACAATGCAACTACACAGAAATCACAGAGCCCTTATGTATTTTGCCTGAAGATTCAGAGAAAAGCAAGATATGTCCTGGGATTAAATAGCCAGTGGAAGGTATGTTAAAGGTATTATGGTTCTTCATGTATAGATTAACATTACCTAGGGAAAAAAAAAATAAAGAAAGAAAGAAAAAAAAAAAAAAAGGTCATAAAAAATTCAGATTATGTCAGATTCTGCTTCCTGCTTATTCTGTGTTTCAGTCTGGTATTCACCTTTCCAGTGTTTTATTATAGGTAATCCTGTTATATTACATTCTGCAATATAACACGTAAACTGTGCTGCAGGTCTGACGGCACCTGAATAAAAGCTGCTGAAGTACACCCAGCTCCTTGCATGGAAAGCCAAGTCCTGCTGTTCCTGATGGAATCTTCCTGTCATTGCCAGAATCTTTTCAAGTGCAATTTCTCCAAGGCCTGAATCCGTGCCCATTGAAAGCAAAGGGAAAGATTCCTATTGATGGCAGCAGGCCCAAATAAGCCAGAGGTCTAGGCTGCCTTTGCCAGAAAATTTTGTTTATGTGCATTTTGATGACTTCTAAAGCTTCTCTTTTGTAGTTGACTTTCTTACGGAGCTTACTTTTCAGTGAATTTTTTCCAGACGTTTCACATACTGTATAAAGTGGGGTTGACATGTTTCTGTTCCTGATTCAGCACAGAAGTTCATTTTATCAGATTAATTTTTTAGAGTCCTGCTTTAGTCAGGGTGCACTGTGAAGTACATGCAATATTAAAACATTCTGCTGTCCAATGGTCTGATTTTCTCTGTATAAACACACGGGATGAAGGTAAAAGACTCAGTCATGTGCTAAAGAAAACGGTATACTGCCTTCACAATAAAACCATAGAAGCCAGATTTTTAACAAGTTTACTTAACGGCTGAATTTTTCTTGCATTTTGGCTAAGGAGGTAAGTATAGACATTCCAGAGCGGATGGGGATCGAGGGCAGATTTCACTGTGGAAAGAACTGGGACAGTCTCATAAACTCCCAGGGAAGGCGTGGGAGCCTGTGGTCACATACGTACTCCTTTGATGCCACTAAATGGCAATTTATTGCCAAGGTGCAAATCAGGTGAACAAACCTGACTGAAAGGGGCTCATTGGGGCACCTGAGCTATCTACAAAAATGTACAGGAAGGGCATGAAAAACTGTGCACCTTGTAGGTAAGAGTTTATTTCCGGATATCTGGCCCATCATTTATTGCAATTGCTGTGATGAGGTAACTGGCTACCTGCAGAAAGGCAGAGCTTGTCTGTGGTATAAACAAGTGCACTCGAAGTGCAAAGGCTGTCTTCTCCCGTCTTTAACTAAACTTGCCTTCCTCTGTTGGAGCAGGAACAGTACACACAGTTGCAACTCACTTTTCATAGATGAATATTGTTTCAGGCCAGACTTCAACTAGTAACTGAACAATTAGATCAATTAATTCAATAAATTAGAAAAATAGAAATAAAAATAATAAAACAGAAATAATTAAAAAAAAAATACCCTCCCCCAGTATTAAGAATAGCTTTTTTTTTTTTTTTTTTTTTTTTTTTTTCCCACATCTTCAATATCCTAGGTAGTATTTCAGAGAAGAAATCACAACTCAATGGAGTTTGGCTAACAGAGCTTACCCTTCAACTTCTCACTCTCCTCACTTATAAAGAGGAGACAAGATAACACTTAAACTTGAAAAGCGACTGAAAAACTAGTTAGGAATTTGTTGGAACCATAAAGATATGATTTCAAGGGCTCAGTAAAACTAGTTTTAGGAAGAAGGCAGCAGTTTCCTGAGCAAGAGTGAATGGCTCACAGTAACTTTCAGAGGGGCAGGATCTGATCTTTTGCCCACTGTTGTTAATTGGGCTGCACCCATAAATAGCAGCCATATTTCCATAACAGAGGAGGAAATGAGTGATGCAACTTTTGCCTCTCCAGCTGAAGGACAGCAGACAGGATAAGTGAGATTCAGCATTCAGCTGGTAAAGAGTGTTGCACTCCGGGACGAGAAGGTGCCCCGTGAACACCTCCACCAAATCCCAGATGCACAATACCAGCACAAAGTAGCAGGAATCATCTTCAAAGCCTCAGCCACCCTGTACGAGCCCTGAATGCTCAAACCCTTACAGTGGAAGGTGGAGGGACCTCCCTGAGCTTGCTTATGTCAACCTGACAATGTGCATCTAGGCTCTTATTGCACATCTGCATGCAGACAACCAGATATTCACTGGAGTCAAAAAAACAAGTTTCAGTGCAAAACAGCTTCCTCTCTGCTCCTGTAACTGTCCTGTAATTTGAACCCCTTGTGGAAATTTTGTAATACAGTCTCATCTTGCTCTAAGAGATGGAGCTTGCTGGGAAGCAGGGACAATGTCTCTGTTTTGTGTGGCATTTAGTATCTAGCCTGGAACTCAAATGTGTAGGCATTTCTTCTCCCCTCATATTGCAGCTGAATGACTCTGTTGTGTTGATTTGAAATGACCTGACTAATCTCAACTTCCTCTAACAGTTTAATGAAATGTCAGAAGTGAACAAGGTCTGTGGAATTGAAAAAAGACCATTCAAACAATGATGAAAAGAAACACATGGACAGCAGTTTTTAAACGGTCTTTGGGTTATTGGAAATAATTCAATGAGCTTTAGCCAAGCTGCAATATAAACATACTAAGAAGGGACCGAAAAATGTTTTATATAAAGCTGCATTTTTCATCTGGACTGTTTAATCCACTTCAGGATTACAAAAATGAGGTATATGGGAAAAGCCACAATTAGGTAAGTTCAAAAACAGAAAAAGACCCTCCCTGCCTCCCTCAGATCAGTCGGTGTTTGGAAATACATACTGCAGAGCAACAGTTACGTAGCCCTGGTTCCAGCATCTGAAATTACAGGAGTGAGACGTAGTGAGGATCTGGCAAACTGAGTCCTGTTCCTTTCCAAGGAAAGCTTAATGGCATTCTCAACTGCAGAAGAAATTAAATACAGTGATCGTGGCTCCGTCCTCACTGAATACCAGCTCAGAGGGAAAAGCTTACACTGTACCCCCCCCCCGCCAACATGGTACGAGGAGCTAACACAAACAAGTCGATGCTTTGCATATCGTTCACATTTTACTTCCTATGAGGAAGTAAAACATCCTGAGAGGCAAAAACAGGCTTTCCAGACGTTACCCACCTCCCTGTGTCACCGCAGCACATCGCTACTGCAGCTGTAGTCTGACTGTACACGGGAGGCTCGGGGAGTTCCCTGAACGCAGACTGTATCTCAAGGACCAGGGTGGCACAAATCCTCTGGGATGCCTCTCCCACCTGTAGCAGCTCCAGCATTCACTTACATCTCACTGCCTCTCAGTGTTTCTCTGCTGTGCCAGGTTGGAGGGGCATTCATAAATGAGGGCCACAAAGGAGTTTCAAACAACCTTAGGGATGACTGCACATTCTTGGATGTTAATTAACAATTGCCCAAAGTCCAGCAGCCAAAGCTAGGAAATGCCAAGTCTGAGTAATGATAGAAAACTGATCACCACTGCAACCTTCGCATTCTCAAGCTGATACCTTACGGAAAAAGTGACGTGATCATGTAATCAAAATCCAACCTTTGTGCAGAAGCCTGGTGGAGAAAGGGAGCAATCTGCAGGTTGGGTGAGCAAATTCTCTCAAGCTGACAAAGCCTTTTGCATTGCAACCAAATGTCATCTTTGTATATTTTTTTGTATGTGGAGCCTGACAGTTTGAACTTTTTAAGAAAAAAAAAAATAATAATGTGACATAAAATGCCTTTCCTAAACTCCTCTGTCTAAATGATGAAACATTTGAATCCTGAATGATCTTTTTTGCTGCACAGATCATTTGAGCTATAGGATTTAATATATTAACTGGCATCCAGGCATATATTAACCCAGACAGAACAAGAAAAACTGATTTGTAGAAGCAGATGGAGCTGTGTGTGACTGGCAAGAGCAAGAGAAAACTGAGAACTAATCCTGTAGGACAGATTTTTGAAGACTGCTAGAAACTCAGAGGAAGACTCTGGACCAAGACAACACTAAGCAAGTGGAACAGACAATGCTAGGCCACAGAGAAAGCAACAAAGTTAGAACAAGCTTGGATATGGAGAGTAATTTTCTGTCTCATCATGGCAGAAGTCCCATCATCTGTCCTTGTCCTCTGAAAGCAAGACCATTTCTGTTCAAAACAAGTCTTGCACTGAAAAACTAATCCCTTGGTCTAGGTGCTCAGACCATGCGTAATCACCCAGACTTCACCACGCAGATATGTCCACTTGGAGCTTCCTGGGAATTTTCCTGACTACTTGTGCTTTGGCAATGCCTAAAGGTCACACTGGGTTAATTTCTTCTATTGCTTGAGATCTGGATTTGAGCTTGATGATATCAGCCAGATGATGCAGCTGCTCAAGCCTCATGCAATGAAAACTTCAGTTTGCACCACAGAGTTACCACATAATATGGAAGGCTGGATTTTCAGAGTGCAATGAGGTAGGGGTGATGCCAAACAAAGAGCCAGTGATATTATGGAGAAAACCTTTGACTCTCAATGCATGGCTCTTGCCATAGCTGACAGTCTTTCACCTCTCAGTTTACCCTAACAAAGCGCAAATGTAAAGACAGAATTCAATATTTCCAGCAGAATTTATTTTTTCTTCTATGATAAGGTAATAAATGTCATTTCACAATGCACCATTGGGTCAATATATTATTTTTTTTTCTGCTCCATTAAATCACGTGATGATTTGCTGGAACAGAACATGTAAGGAACTGGAATTAGCTGGCCATCACTGCAGGTCACATGAGCAAGCAGGATGAAGTGTGTGTGTGTGAAGAACTACATTTTGTGCTTGTATGAAGAGACAAAACAATCTACTTCTGGTTTTGGGGGCCATTTAACTCACCATTAAATTTTAGAATATCATCTTTTAATTTAGGTTGTTGACTGTAGTCAAAGGAAAAAGACCCCCCCCCCCCCCACATTCTTACTCCCAAATTGATTCTGGGACGTATAAATAACCCTACTGTATGTAGTAAAATGAAAAAAATATATATACTTTCTTATAATAAAGAGTACTTTGGATGAAGACAGTGTGATGAAATATTTACTATCACTTTAATATTTATCAATTCAAATCTAAGGTGTTAAAGGCCTGTATAGACAAGCAGTGCAGTAAGAACCTCCCTCTGCAAAACCAGGCTTTTAGAAACATAAAGAAATTTCCATTCTAAATATGAACTGAATTAGATTACTGTACATTGTGAAACTGGGAAAGAGACAAAGAGATAAAAGATGAAATTAAGATACATCACCATGAACTCTGTCTTACCTGGGAATTTCTGTTAGACTATCAGATACTAATAGAAATTAACTCTGCTGAAATCAATGGACTGTCAGCTTCAATAGCAAGGATCTAACTCATGGGATGAAATTAAGATGGAACATGGGAAAATATAATAAAATTGAAGCACCCGCATTAATTACAGATTGTACCTAGATTAAACACTGAATTGATAATAAATAAGCACGAGTTTCATGCAAATCGGGCCAATGATTCTTGAAATCCTGCATCTTTGGTACTCTCATTGTGATGTTTAAGTGCTCTCCTATACAAAATAAATGTGGAGGTTTAGCAACATTAAAGTTCTGGAACTGTAAAACTGTAAAATTTGTCAGAAGGAAGGAGAAGTTTGTTGGGAAGGAAAAAGAGGGTTTAATCTGTGATACACACTAGTGAGAACACCGAGGGAATGTCAGCTACCAAGTTACATGTGAGCGCTGACTGCCTAGACATTCAAGTGAAAAGCTTTACTCAAATTCTGTGGAAGAGGTCAGACCCAGTCCTTGCACAGCAGATGAGCAGGCCAGTGCTAATGGTGTCAGCATTGCCAGATGCGAGGCAATGAGGCATTGAAAAGTGTGGACAGATATGCCCTAGAGAATAGGGAAACCTAGCAGTGGAAGATAAGAATACACAGGGAAGATGACCAGGATGGTGCAGATAATTCTCTCTAATACACAACACACGGTGGGTGTATTCTCTAATTCTGATTTAAAGGTTGAGTCATGGTTTTGGTTGAGATAATTTTCTTCCTAGAGAAAGAATTCTTCCTTGCATGATGCTGTGCTTTGGACTTATGATAGAAATAGTGGTGATAACACAATGATGTTCTAGTTGTTGTAGAGCAGTGTTTGCACAGAGCCCGGGATGTTTCAGCTCCTCGTGCTGCCCTGCTGGCAAGGAGGCTGGGGGTGCACCAGGAGCTGGGGGGGATACATCCAGGACAGCTGGTCCAGGCTGGCCAAAGTGGTGTCCCACACCGTGTGGTGCTGTGATCAGTGATAACAGCTGCAGTAAGAAGGAGAAAGGGGGGACATTTGGAGTGATGGTGTTTGTCTTCCCAATAAACTGTCAAGCGTGATGGGCCCTGCTTTCCTGGGAGCGGCTGGACACCTGCCTGCCGGTGGGGAGCAGTGAATGGATCCCTTGTTTTGCTTTGCTTGCATGTATGGCTTTTGCTTTACCTCGTAAACTGCCTTTATCTCAGGCCATGAGTTCTGACACATTTACCTTTCTGATTCTCTCTCCCATCCAGCCCACCTGTGAAGACTGAGTGAGTAGCTGCGTGCTACTGAGCTGCCTGCTGGGGCTAAACCACAGTCCTTTTTGGTGCCCAATGTGGAGCCTGAAGTGTTCAGATATGATTGGAGCATGGAGCACATTACTCCAAATCTGTGGCTGTTATAGATATTTAGCTGCAATTTGGCAGGCTCCCATGCTTGCCATGGGGCTTTCTTGCCTTACCGTATATTAAGAGTCCAGTGCTTGTTAGTGGCTGCTTTTGCCCTTTGCTCTGCTCCTTATCGCCTTGCTTAGCTGTGCCTGGGAACGTTTTGATAACAGCTATGGCCATGAGCCGGGGCTGGCAGCGGGCCAGGGCATGGCTGCTTTCCCTGTGCTGCTGCGGTGGACAGGCTGGGACTCCAGACTGAACTCAAGTCGGAGGGACTGCGACCTGGGGGTGAGCCCACGTGGGAGAACATACGCCCCTGAAGCATCTGTGGCCATGGAGAAGTCCCTGCTGCAGCAGGGACACCTTGCAGCGTCCGTGTCTGTGGGTAAGGCCATGCCAGAACACCTCGAAGCATCTGTCTGTGGGTAACACCACAACATGGCAGGTGTCCGAAGGGATCTCTGAAGGGATTGTGGCCAGTGGAAAAGGCCACACTAGAACAGGCACAGCCTGAAGCAACTGTGGCTGTGGATAAATCCGTGCTGCAACACATCTGAAGAAGCTGTTAAGTCCGCACCAGAATGGACAGACCTTGAAGCACCTGTGGCCGTGGATAAATCCATGACACAGCAGGCAGACCTCTGAAGGGACTGTGGCTCGTGGATAAGGCCATGCCAGAGCAGGTACACCTCTAAGAGACTGTGGCCAATGGACAAGCCGGGGCTGGAGCATGTGCAAGGGGAGAAGTTAATTGCAACATCTAACACTGTGGCCTGGTCTGAAAGGATCAGGAGCGGAGATTGTGATGGATACGCCTTTAAACTGTTGTAAAGCATGATCCAAGTCGCTGTTATAGAAGTCCTACAGCAGGAACCTCCTGAACCATCAGAGGATGAGCCTCACAAGAAGCAGCGCAGGTAGAGCAGTGACACAACCTGAGCTGGCTTTGGTGTCCAGAAAGTATACGTAACATACTGCTTCTCCTGTCCTGAGCAACCACCATAACTGAGCTAAATCATGGACTGAAAGAACCCAGTGGACATTTTATGGACATTTCACAAGGGGAGTCCACAAACTAAACAAATAATACCTGCATATTAATTGAAGGGCAGTGCTTAATGAGGATGTACTGGAAATTGTGGGACTTAGGATGATGTAAGTGTTATGGAATGAGGAGCGGGTATCGTCATGGTTTTGGCTGGTATAAAGTTAACTTTCTTCCTAGAGTCTTGTATGCTGCTGTGTTTTGATTTTTGATGGAAATAGTGGAGATAACAAACAAATGTTTTTAATTGTTGCAGAGCACTGCTTGCACAGAGCCTAGGACTTTTCTACTTCTTGTGTGGCCCTGCCAGGGAGGAGGCTGTGGGTGCACAAAAAGCTGGGAGGGACACAGCCAGGACAGCTGACCCAGACTGGCCAAAAGGGTGTCCCACACTGTGTGGTGTCATGCTGAACAATAAAAGCTGGGGTAAAGGAGGAGGAGAACAGCCATTTGGAGTGATGGTGTTTGTCTTCCCAAGAAACCGTTCCACACGATGAGCTCTGCTTTCCTGTGAGTGGCTGAACACCTCCTGACAATGGGAAGTTGTGAATGGATCCCTTGTTTTGCTTTGCTTAGATGTGCAGCTTTCTCTTTACCTAGTAAACTGTCTTTATATCAGGCCACGAGTTCTTGCACTTTCACCTTGCCGATTCTCCCCTCCATCCATCCCAGCTGTGAAGAGTGAGTGGCTCCATGGTGCTGAGCTGCCTTCTGGGGTAAAGCCACAACAAAGGCATGAGAAGCTCCACAGCACAAAAGGAAGAGAATAATTATTTATATTTCACAAAAAAAAAACAAAACAAAAGACACTTATGCAAGCCAGTGTCTTTGAAAAGTCAAAAAAATCTACGTTCATGGATCTGCATTATTACTCTAAAAAAATTCACATTATTTCCCAGAGAAGCATGGTAGATTATCTAGGTTATGCTTTTTGTTGTCTTCCTGACAAAAACAGGAACTCTTAACCTGTAATGTAATTCTCTTCCCCAACTCAACTCATACTTCACAAACATTGCATCACTTTTCAACTTTTTTCTTCTTTTACTTTCTTCAGTAAATGCTACAGCATTGCTGAGACATCTTTTAATTATTATGCATTTTTTGATTACTTTAACACACTGAAATTCTGTACAAAGTTTTTTTACTCTCTCTCCTATCTCAAAAGATGACATTCCACTAGTGTCCAACAGGTTCAGCATTAATGTATGATTTGGATTAAGACTCAGACTCGCAGGTGAAGGAAGGTGTCTATATGCATACACATGCACACCCTCTTAGTAAACAAGTTAAACATAAATCAGCAAAAAAAATCCCAGATTTTCCAGATTATTACAGCTTCTTTTAAGAACCATCTAAAACTTAAA
The DNA here is from genome assembly GCA_011076525.1 of Nettapus auritus. Classification (NCBI taxonomy): domain Eukaryota; kingdom Metazoa; phylum Chordata; class Aves; order Anseriformes; family Anatidae; genus Nettapus; species Nettapus auritus. Next base: position 18,136,556 of record CM021797.1, read on the forward strand.
TTATTTCATCTAGTGCACATCTTTGAAGCGGATAGCTTTGTATGTATTGTTTCTCTGGTCTGCAGTAATGTAGCTGAAGTGAGAGATCACCAGATTAAGACCCTACAAGGGAGTAAAGAACCAAGCCTGCAATGCACACTGCATCCATAAGAGCACATAATAACTCCTGACATGACAACCTCACAGCACATAAACAGCTCAGTTAACAGAGTTGAAGCGAGGTCAGGCCTGGAATTCTAATTTTAATTGAGCCTTGTTCTAATTTTTTTTTAATCCTCCTCATGTTTTTCATTTTAAGATCACCAACAACTTGTATACATATTCATTCTGAATTAAAACACTGAGACATGAGTTTATTGTTTCTCTTAGTTGGAATTCTTCAGAGGAAAAATGTTGCCAAAACAATTTAATACCGTATTTAAAATTAAGAGTGTATTTTGACCCAAATGACTATAAATTAACCTCAAAAAAAAGAAGGGGAGACAATAATTTCTTCATTTTTCCAACAGAATAGTAAAACAACTGCAATAAAAGAGCATTTCAAACAGCCACTGAACAATACTGTAAAAGCATGTTTGGATTAAAGGTAGGGACAGTTATTTTAGAGGAAAGAGGAGTTCTACAGCCCATGGCTGAAAGCTGAGTGTTCTGAGAAGCGAACTGTAAAAAATTAGTATTTTGGAGCTTCATTAAACCTTGATGTACATTTGACAAAAAGAGTAGAACTACCCCGCTCATATCAGAACTATTTCACTTATCTCAAAATTGTTTTTAGAGAAGCATTGTAGGTTTCATTTCAAGTGCCTGGCAGATGTGCTTTGAATTTGTTTCAGAGGTGCAGCTTTTCTCAAGAAGATCGTATTGAGGACTGTTCGGATCTCATGTGTGACTGTGTTGCTCAAGCCTGTTGCCAAATGTCACAGTACCACTTGTGACAGCCACAGGGAGAAGGGGGGGTTTTCACAATAGGAATTGTGCAATCAGATTAGCCAGTCCAAGGACAATTATAAAGATGTGAATGATCAATGCTGGCCACGTCAGCTGCCCAGCACGATGCAGGGAGATCACATAGATGAGGGATGGATACACGAATACAAAGGCCAGACCACACGTTGCTCCAGAGTATCTGAGGAAAGAGGGGAGAGAAGAAAATAATAATAATAAAAAAAAGGAGAACAGAATGCCTTGTGTTAACTTTTACTTCTTCTTGTCATTTTTTCCACTCAAACCAGTGAACAGTCTAACTAACTGAACAATGCAACTAACTAACTGAACTAACCATTGATTTCTGTTTCTTGCTGTCCTTCACTGGCATATGATTGCCTCCCTCTGTTTCTCTCAACACTCCGACTCTGCATACCTGCACTCTGACATGCCTCAGGTGTTCCAGTCATGTTCCCAGCTGCTTCTGGGGACTGGCTCCCTGTTTTTGACTTGATGTTTTGACTTGCTTTGGGGAAAGTTGTTAATATTCAGCATAGAAAAACTGGACAATGCATCATTCGTTACACATCCTTCACTGTCAGAGCTGCCATCTCATTGGATCCCAGCCATATGAGTTTCACGCTAACACATATAAACACGGAAATGCTATTGAATCCGCATCTTTTATTTTAGATTATTTAATGAGATTCTAACAAACCATTCTCCAGACCCAAAAAAGATCAACATACCCTCCTGGAAACACGATCAACCACAGCAACTGAAACATTTAACTTCTTTTTCCTAACCACTCCCTTGCTTACCAAAACCTTTCTCGTTATTTTCTCATACTGTGAGTTTCCACATACTAAGCTATACTGTAGCCAAATATGAATTATTATCTAACAACATATTTTATTTCATGTATTTGAATATTCTCTTCAGACAGTGAAAACACCACTGTGTAGAATACACCTGCACAAACTACACGCACACTAAATATGTAAGTTAGATTGTACACAGACAGTTTATCAGATGGAAATTCTCTGCTCCAAATGCTTGATTGCAATGCACAGTGAGCAAGCCCATTAGCAGAAGTCAGGATCAGTTTGCAAACGGAGAAATGTATTGCATTATGTTTATTTTCAGTTCACAGCTAAACCATCTCTCTTACTGGAATAAGAAAAGTTTCAGTAAAATGAGCATTATAAAAAAAGTACATGGAAAAACAAAAACAAAAACCCTACACCCCAAAGATTAGCTACTAAGCAAAAGTAAGTTATTTTGCTACACTGGTCAGACCCAAGCTTGCCATTCCAGTTTTCTAATTGCTGATTCCTATATATTTTAAACACCTCCCTCTCCTGGTTGCCGTAGGAAAAATGAAAACTAGGAATGAATGACAATAATTACATACATGTTGGTGTCATATGTAGAAAACAAAAGTGGTTAGATAATTTCCTATAATCTTTCTCAATTACAAAAATCCTAGGTGTTTACTAACATGGTAAACTTAAGACTTAATATAGAAGTACAATTTTTATGTCAGTTTTGCCTTTGAAATTATTTGCTTTCTTGGATTTTTACCATGGATTTTCAAAACAGCTTTAAATGGTCTTAATACAAGACAAAAACAGATAAACCGCACAATAACCAAGCAACTTTTATACTGACATAACATTCTGTGATGTGGATATTTACAAAGTCTTCAGATATGGCTCCACTGAAACTTGGGGAATCATCCCATTTACCTCAGATACAAAGGCACAATTACGGATATTTGTTTGTCAGAACTTTAAAAAAACAAAATGTTTACACTTTAAAATTGTTATTTACAACTTATAGAAGCATGCGCTCTTACAGTTCCTTTTCAAAATCACGAGGTAAACATGTAGTAACACCACAGGCAAGCTCAGTGTGCAGAGCAGCACTTACCTTATGATACCTCCTATATTTGGATAAAATCTTGCCATTGCTACTCCAGCTCCAACAATTGCTATGTTCAGGATGAGCACATGGAAAACACTACAGGGAAGTGAGGAAAGGGTATTAAAATCTGTGATGTATTTGTTACAAAATATCATAATCTTTCATTTATACTAACATTTAACTGGTATATGGATGGTGTTTCAATTTGCATGACTCACTCTATTAAAGCTAATTGATTTCACAGTAAACATAACATCTACTGAATATTCTGAGTGCCAAACTCTAAATATCTAGTGTTTTGACTCAAAATATTCTTAATGAGTAAGTATGTGTAATTTGGCAATTCTTCTGAAAATAGCATATGCAGTACTCAGCACTCAAGTATTTCAGATGGATGTTCAAATACCAAAGAAACAATACTATATAACTTAATTCCTACAAGAAAGAATTAGCTTGTTCAGAAAAAGATATGAATTGCTCAAAATGAACTAATGGAAACCAATATAAAAGAAAAGATGTATCACTGAATGGAAAACATTAGACAGAATACTAGGGAAAAACTACCACCACCATTACCAAAAAAATGCCACCTTAATACTTGACCTCTAATGTATTTTGATAAAGAAAAAATGTTTAAGATGTTGGACCTAATTTGAGACCTCTGCACTGCTTACACTAGATTTTAATTGATGTTGTTTTTACAAATAATTTCCTGTTACTTTCCCTTTTGCATTAAGGATTAAGAAAATGAAGTTTTTCTGTTCTACAAAAGCAGCTTTTAATGCATGAGACTAATGCAGTGTAGGCATTATGAACACAGCTCTGACTCAGGAGAGTATCGCTTTTCTATAGAGGATATAAAATGCTGGCATATTTCAATATAAAGTAAAGTCAGGAAGTATAAGAAAAAACACCAGGATATTTCGGTCACACAGCTGTTTCTATGAAGGAAAAGAAGAAACTGCACAGAAAGCATACATACACTTAGAGTTTTTGTTTACTCTTCAGGATGACTTGATGTCTTAAACTGTAAACTGATGCTAATTTTCCCCTTTTATTTTTATTTTTAACTGTAGAAAGTATCTGCGTTATGTAGGATGTCACTAACAATCTTTTCAAGCGGGTTACACCTGAAATGGAAGTAGTCACCGCTTCCATGGCTGAAAGGCCGTGGCTGCTAGTTTTAAGTTAGGAAAAAAGATTAGAGCTGTACAGGAGCCTCATTAAAGTTTGGGGGAATGGTAGTAATTTACATGCAAAGAAATAATTGAAGATACAGACTATTTCTAACATTTGCTCTTAGAAATTGTGGGTTTTGTTTGTTTGTTTTTTAATCAAAAAAACAGAAATAACACCCTTAATTTTGTGGATGGCATTTTAACTGTGCCACGAGAACGGGTACACTTCAGAGACTGAAGACAGCAGTGGGAATACAGATGCTGAAATTGTAACAAAAATATAATCTGATGCAAAACTCAAATTAAACCTCTAGAGTCAGACTATTAGGGAAAAATGGACAAAACTTTCTCTGCTTCGCTAATATTGCTAAAGATATCTAATTAACTAAACTGTTCACAAAAGCGTTTGTCATTAAAATTTACTTCCTCTCACCCCATACATATGACAGATTACAAATCTTACTGTCAGATAACACAAATGAAGCCAAAAGTTTATGAGCACAGAAAATGATGGCAATTCCTTTTTTTTTTTTTCCCCCCCCTGAGATTAATTTTCAGCAAGCAAGATTAAAAGGAGTGCAGCCTTCACAATTCAGAAATGTTTTTCAAATTTGGATCAGTTCAGAAAATTTTAGCATAAAAACTAAAGTCAGAAACATGTCATTCTGACATGCTTTAAAACAGAAGTGATTTTGTAGTTCAAAGCTGTTTCTTTTCTAAAAATTAACTCAGGTTTCTTATAACTTCAAAAGTGTGTGTTGTGAAAAAGTGTTTTTCAAGCTCTTCATCTGGGAAAAAAATCAGGGCGGGGTAAGGGGGATGGGGCAGCGATGTGTTTTAGCTCAATTAAAAACAATTGTCTCAAAATGCTGGAGCCTCCAAAACAATGCAGTGCTTGCACAGAACTGCTTTGCAGTTTTAAGTTTGTTTTTTTTTTTTTAAACTGCTTTGCAGTACCCTCAAGAATAATAACAAAATCAAAAAGACTGAAAAGGATTTAAATCCATCTGTTTCAGGGCTAAAGGTTGCACTGTATTTCTCCTTGGAACATCTTTGCACCTTTTTCTACATTCTAGTAGCCCAGATCAGACCATATTTCCTGTTGTCCAATAACATGGTTACAAAGGGAAGCCTATGTATTTAACATGTAAACACACCATTTTTTTTAAAACCTAAACAGATATTCACAGTTTATCTCATCTCTGAGATAGGAAAGTCACATTCTTAAATGAAAAGACATCAGCATTTAGAAAATAAACAAACAAAAAAACCCCACCTATCCTGCTGAGTAAGAATCTCATGTTTAGGGATACCAGTAGCTGTATTATTTGAGACTGTACATATTTTTCATAGGATTCTAAGTTTTAGGCAGGTGTGTTCCTGAAGGGACAAGCATTTCCTATAGCCAGTTACATTTTAACAGGTTCTAAATTGCTCAGTTTTAGTCTGTCACTAGCTTACAGTACATTTAATGGTCATCACACATTGCAAAAGGCAGTCAGAAAAGCAGTATTTTTGGTGACCTAATTGTACCACCTCTGTTTATTAGACCTACAGGGAGACAAGTATTCAGAAGATGCAATCAAATCCTCTCCTGAGGAAGTGGTAGCTACACTTATGCCACTGAATTATGGTAACTATATATAGTTCATTAACTTAATCAGGAAAGTAAGAATTACACCAAAAAGTGTGAAACCAAACCCTAGTGTGGGGGACATTTAAGAAATTAAAGAAGAAACCGATTAAAAACCCTTTCAGGTCAGAAGCAAGCAAATTAAAAGTGCTGCAGTAAGCGTGTAGTCAAAGGGTGAACACCCACTTTTAAACAATAGGGAAAACAAGAAGGCTAAGGAAAAAATAAAAAAAGAGATAATTTATTAAGGATTTTTGAAAGGTTACTGAATCTGAAAATGCATTTCTTCCTGGAAATCTCACTCAAGTGACATCAGTCAAAAGACTGAATTACAGCAGCTTAGACACCAGGCAGAAGCTAGGTGAAGAGCAGATAACTAAGCATGCATGCAAACAGCAGAAATGTGTTTCATTGCATCAGAAGACACACATCTGCGGGAGAACTGGCAGGTCTGCTGGGCTACCATGGAGTAAAAGGAGGACAATCATTTAGGAAAGCCAAGTGATTTCTGTCCATCAGTTTATTTAACCTCTCAGAATAAGAAAGATGTTTTAAAAAGTTCTAAAAAATGATTAGATGCACAAAGTATTTTACGCACAACATATAATTAATCAAGGGAATTCTGTCACAACTATTACTGTAGCCAAGAGCCAATAACAACACTAACAAAAATTAGCTTTCTATACATCCAAGAAGATCCAGAATCTCATGAGACAGCAGATAAACCACATGCCTCTGGCTCTAAGTCACCCATTAAATTATGCCATTGCAAACATATCTTACTTTAGGAAAGAAAGAAATTTCCCAATCCATGACATTTTGGCCTGGTTTTACACCACCGGGGAGATAAGAGAATAAACAGTTCCTTGGATTTTGTTCCAGTACGTCCCTTTTTATGATGTAGTCCGTACACCAGCATACATTGTCCTTAATGAAAGAAGAAATTTGGAAGCATTCTCTCGTCTCTAAATCTTAGAAAGGAATCTTAGAAAGATCATAGGAAGCACAAAAAGGCTCAAGATTTTGTGATGATGCCTGTCAGAAGACCACTGTATCCAGCATATCTACATATGTACTTAAGACTGGCACAGACACAGGTGTCTGAGGCTGGTACAGAAGAGGAAGGAGAATTTTCCATCTTAGAAGCACGGGGGCTTAGCTCTCATAAGAGAAAGTTGATTCTTTGCCAAGAGGTAGAATTTAGGCCATTGGGGCTCTCAGAAAACAGCATCACAGGCTTAGTGTCGGAGGATATATGATGCTAATTACTTCCCCTTTATGCTTCAGACAAGCAAGCTGTCACTGTTAAGTTGATCCGTGTGAAACCTGGCAGAAGAACAAGGTACCTGTCATATGCCTAACCTCTGAAGTTTGGAGAGGATGAGCTTGTTTGTCATGCAAGACCACAGATAAGTAGGCTACACCATGGCTAAGCACAATAAAGCACTGTTAGCAGAAAAAAAGTAGCACTACAAGATATCTAAAAAGCATGGGATGGAAGACATGGGGGTTGCTCTTTGGACAAGAAACTCCTCTAAAGGTGAATAAATGGTTCCTCATTACAATTCAGTCATAATCCAGGGCCCACCAGCAAAAGCCAGGATATGAAAAAGATGCTGCTTTTGGTAGAAATTAGTTGATAATCAATCATCAAGGCTAAAAAACTACAAAGCAGCAAACTAATAACTTGGTGCTTCATCATACCCAGTGAAAGTCAAACAGTAAAGAAAAAAGGAATTACAGCAAAGACTCAAATTGACCTGGGCAATAAAGTCACTGCTAGCAAATAAAAATTATCTGGTAGCCCTGTAGCACGTGTGTTCATGTGTGTATTCAGTCAACAGACAGCTTTAAGCATCCATCCAGAGTTCAACTGCATCAGGTATCCACATCCGCAAAGAACTGTTCCTATGAGGAAGTTTGGCTTTTAAGATCAGGGAGCTTCTGGTTCATGTGAAACATGCAGCACTTCCACAAGCAACCCAGATCTTAAAAACGAAGACAGGAAAATTTACAGTGGGGACTAGGACCAAGAAAGGTCCTAGGCTTTTTTGCCTTTTTTTTTTTTTTTGAGAAAAATTGGACAATTGCAGATAGAAGGCAGATTTATATACAACTCTCTCAGCTGCAAATACAGAAAGGATTTAATTTAATATAGAAAGGATGTAACAATGGAAATACATGTGATTCAGTGCATTGAATCACAGTGGGGTTAACCAAGGCTAGGTGGCCAACACAGACCCTCAAATGCACAAACAATATGATTCAGCACACTGACAAATGTGCTGTATATACAGACATATGGATATACACCATCTGTGAATGCTCCTGAACCCTATTTCCACAACCCTTCTTTCTGCAGAATCAGTCACAAAAAGACAAGTTTTTAAGCTGTTTTTTTTTTTTTTTTTTTTTTTTTTTTTTTAATCTTTCTAGAAGAATGGCACAAAACCTTGCTTTCTCCTCTCCTCTTTTTCTCCTGCTTCATCCTCTTCCTTCCTTATTTACAAATTTTCACCAGTCAAGTGACTGGAAATATTTATCTCCATATACACACCTTATGTATACGTCTAAGAGCTAAAGCTTGAATCTTTGCAGGTCAGCCTCCTTATTGCCTGAGAACCGTTAGCCTTTGAGGTTGAAGATTTTGGTGCAAGCCAAGTATATAAAATAATTAGTGGAGTGATTGTTTTCTTATGCAAAAGCCATGCTTAATATCTCTAGCTAAGTTCTTCAGTGTGGATCTACAAGCTTCACCGAGAAACATCAGTCTACATCAGTAAGAGCTACTTCTTCGTATTTCCAAAATATGTCCCCCCAGCCCAGCTCTCCCATTGCTCTTAGTTTAACTACAGGTCTGTTTATAAGCATGACAGAACAGCAGAGTGGTTGCAGAAATATGAAAGCATGTACCAAGTCCTTCTGGAAGAAATGACATAGGACTCTTTCACAGGGCCCACAAAAGCTCTGGAATGGGCACAGCAGGATTTGTGTGGTGACAGATGATGATGTGTTGAGCATTGCATGTTCCTACACAGGCTTTCACTACACTGGGACTATAGTCCTGTTTTTCCAGAGTAGGTAGCAAAACTCAGAATACTGAAATTCTTCTTGGAAAAGTGATATGGAAACAGTGCGATTGAAGAAGGATCATCAGCTTTGGCTGCTGGTGAGAACCAGTCATCAAGAGGTATTTCACAAGCTGGTCATAGGTCCTTACCATCCTCCTAGAGACAGGTCCTGTCCTTGTTACCAGTCTTCAGTTAGTCCCCATTGTACAGAAAAACAAAGAGTTGACCTTGTCGGCTACAAATATACAGAAGCTGGAGCCTGGATATCTTTTAAGTGACATTTGTGCTATGTTTGAGATAGTTGGGATACTACAGAGAGACACATACAGACAGAATGTACTACTTCATCTCCATTAGTGAACTAGCTATATAAGTAGATTCATAGAAACCGTTTCTGACTTCTCAGAAATTTGAAATACCTAAAATACCTCTAAAGAGTCTTAAAAAAAAGAGAGAAAAAAGAAAGAAAAAAGTGTGAAGGTACCCACAGGACATCCTGGAGACGAGAACAATGTATTTGCATCATCACATTTGTCATACCACAAAGGCTTGAAACAGCAAGCTTGAGCTAACCTAAGCAGAGACTGGTATAAAGTTGTAGATTTTTGGAGAGGGCAGGAGGGAAATGACAACTATTCTGGTCAGGGAGTAACTGGGGGGAGGAGATGGGAAAAGGCACATCTACATAACATAAAGGACATGGCTATTTCCCAACGGCTGTGAAATCCATGTTTAGCACTTAAATCAGTTGTTTCCAATAGTAGTAGCTTGCAGCAGTTCCTTACAGTCTCTTTAACTTTGAATTAAGTAAAATTTAGCATCAAAAAAAGCAGGCACTTATTTCACTACCTAATTTTAGGCATCCAATTTCTAGACCTTTTCATATCTATTTTAGGACCCAGAAGAAACCTGAAACTTTTAACAATGTCTTCCCAGACCTATATGCTACTGCTTATGCCACAGAGGAAATGCACATTGCTTCCTGGGATATTTTTTTCCTTCCCTCCATCAAGAGTAATTCACAATATAAAATAAGAAACTCTGAGATAAAAACCAACTTCTCAGCTGTGACAAATTCAGACAACACCCCAAATATAAACGTTCTAGGTTTTATTTAAAAAACAAAAACAAAAAAACACACCACTAAAATTGAAATCTGGATCAGCTCTTCCCTGGAGTTTAGGCAGTGTACAAATGCAAGGGTGTGGCTCATCTCTGAAATTAGCATGTGAAAAGTTATTTTTATAAGCACAGCAGCAGTCTAGATACCAGGGCTAACAACTCACTTAGTTAGCTATTAGCTATGTAAAAACAGACAGATGATTACTACCTATGAACAATCAAAACTCATGCTGTGTCCCAAAAGGTTAATATGCAGAACACATGTCCTTAAGAACTTAAAGACTGCTTGATATGTTTCTGAACTGAGATTTTTTTTCCTGTACAAAAATGCATGACAAAGGAACGGTGTTGACAAAATTCCTCTGTTTATTGACAAACTGAAGAGCTAAAACAAAACATCCCTTCCCCCCCCCCACCTTCCGCTCTGCCAAACTGTAGCAGTCTGTAGCTGTAGCAGGCAAGAGTTTACTTTGCATGCCTATTCAAACTTTGCCTCAACAAACACTGTGAAATTAGCTTTTGAAATGTACTTAATGCAGCAAAGGAAACTCCAGAAAGCTCAGCCAACTTTCTGACAACGAACACAAAAGGCTAGTTAAGTAAAATGTGCCAAGGTCTTGTCAAAGGGTAGTCTTCTTACCTTGGGTAAGCATTTCCAAAAACCTGTCTTAATAGCTGGACCCGTGCCAGATAGCCCAACAGTGGGTATACAGTCATCATCTGGAACAGCAGGAATATTCTTGCAATAAATGACATGACGTCGTTGCTGGGAAAGTTATCTAGAAAATTCTAAAAAAAAAAAAAAGAATAATGTTACATTTATCAATAGTGGCTTGATTACCTGTATGTGTTGATTTTTAATACATGTGTGCAAGAAAGAAATGGGTAAAAAAACAATGAACGGGTAAAAGCCACTATAAAGCCACAGAAACAACTCCCTAGCACAGAGTATTCTTTCTCCCTTTTACAATTGTTACACCACCAAACACCACCTAATATTTTAATACTGAAGGACTGATGCCAGCTTTCTTATTAACAGTACATTTTTTATTCTTGGGAACATCTTAAAACAATCAAGGTATGAAACAGCTACCTGAATTGTTATGTAAATGAATTCATATGCACCTTTCACCTGACATATCATATCTAGACACTAAAAATAGGTATTGAACATGTAAAATTACATCACAAACAAATAAGGAAAGGATCATATACTATAAGTGTAAACACCTGAAAAACAGGGTGGTATAAGACTTAGATATCATGGAAATATATAAGTGGCTTTAGGATAACTACAGAAAATAAACTTTAAAAAAGAAATGAACAAAACATTTGTCATTTATTATTTAACTGTAGACTCCATTAAGTTACTTCAAATGATTCAAAAAAAAAAAAGCCTGGTTAAACAGCAGTATGAGTTCTAATTAACATACAATCTCAGGAAGCCTTTCAAAGCTCCTTTATTGGTAAATACTATGCAGGAGACATGGAACACCTTGCATAAAATGGATCACCAGTTGACAACTCTTATCTTTGAAGCAGTTGAAGATAAGGGAATCAGTCATGCCTATAGACAGAGAAGAGTTAAATAGCCTTCACAGCAATAATTACATGTGGTACTGTTGTCTGAAGAACTTTGTTGGCAAGGCCCACCACAGTATTAGACTCCAAACCTATCAATAGAAGGGACTCCTATATGAATAGACTTGTACTCCCTTTTATGTTTATTTTTATTTTTATTTTTTTTGGGGGGGGGAAGAGGCAGGGTGGAGCTAGTACCTGAAACTAGCCCGCACGAGTGGGATCTGCCACTACACACAATTAAATATAAAACTTTTCAGGATTGAAGAATCTAAAGAAATTGAAGCCTGTACTGTTCATTTTGGTCTTTTCTTCATCACTTTCACAGAGATTTATTTAATGTTTGTTTTTAGAGAACTGCTGGCAACCAGACATGAATGCTAATCAGATAGCATAAGCATTACTCATCAGCTTGTGGTAGTGCCCATGAAGCATTAGCCAACTGACCAGAGTGAAGAACAGATGTGTCTGCTGGGAGCAAGGAGTAGTAGGAGGTTTTTTAAAACATGTTTATTTAAAAGTCAAGGGTGAATATATAGTACAGTAAAACATCTCACCTGTTCAATACATTCTTTGGATAGTGGTGGAGAAGGAAAAGATGCAAAAATTATCACTCCGACATACAGATATGTTAATCCCACCAATAAGTAAGCAATGGAGAGGTCTCTCACCTGAGGAAAAATAAAATATTATTTTGGCCAGCATTGACACACCAGAACAGGAAACTTAAAAAACTCACTAAGAGATTTCTATTGCATTTGCTAGTTACTTTTATATTTTATGTTTGTTATTATTAATTACTTTTACATTTTTACTTTACTTTTTATTTCTTGAATGGGGACTTCAAATCTGGTCCTGGATCAGACCAGGAAGCTGCAAGATAACTCGAATTTGAGCTAGATAAGTCTTACCCATCTATCTAGATACAGGAAGGATACAAGAAAAAGATATTCCAATAGACGTAGAATGTTATTGCCAGATGTACAAACATACACATATTATTTAAACATACATATTATTAAAACAAAAAGCTCCTCTTCTTTCTTGTATTCAGCTATTACTACTAAGAGCCATGGGACACAGTGACAGTTGTTAAAGACAAAGCCCAACAATGCCATATATTAAGTGTTCAGTCCGGACTAAAATTTTACAATTAAAGACATTGGCATACCCAGCTACATATATAACAGAGGATGATGCGCAGACTCCAAAATAGAAATTAATACATCAAGCATCTGCATGAATGCTGTGATAATGGAAGACACAGCTGATATATCATTACATAAAAATTACAAATATAACCCAAATAAAACAAAACCATTTGTATGCAGAGCGGTATATATATACTTTAGCTTATTATTGTATTATATAATGCCTCTGGGCATTATATAAAATTTGTCTATCTGCTTTGTTACTAAATGTACTTTGTTACTAATGTCTATAAATGCTCCAGATAAATACACTAAGTAATTGTCAAAGATTTTTAGGAGACAGTGCTGAAGCTGGGCTGATAAACCCATTTTTAAATGTGTTACATATGTTCACTTCTGAAAACTCTGACAATATTTATAATGTATCTAATATGTAAAAAGTATTGAACTACACAAAATTTAGTGGAAGTTTGTTAGCAATCTGTAGTATTGGAATTTAAGTAGCAAATCTCCTCAAATATTTTATAAAATTGCAAAATTCACATACACATTTGCCTAATCTAATAGCAGTGTACTTATAGTGTTACCTTTCTACATCAATTTATTTTTTTTAGTAATAAATAAAGGCAGACCTTTTTTATAGTCAAACTATATTCTATATAAGCTTATGCTATGTATGCTACGAGACACTCATTACCTTATAGCAAACCCTTTGTTCAGAGGCTGCTAACAATCAGCTTCTTAAAGGATTACTACTAATGCTTCAAAATATGACCCTATTTTCCTATGACTAAGAAGCAAATCTTATTAGCACAGGCACAGCACCAACTTTATTAGGTATATATGTCTTCCAGACCAGGATTTTACGGCATCCAGCCAGCTCACAGAGCATGGGCTTGTTCACATCTCTGCATAGAAATGTTTCCCTAAAGTGTTTATTCACACTATCTCCTTGAGAAAAGCAGCATATTTTACACCTTTCTGGGATCTTCTGAAGGCAGGCAGTCCCTGATGAAAATACACACATGGTAGATTACAAGTTTCAAGAAAAGTTCTGAACTGAAAACTGGAATCTTCTGCTCATTTTGCCAGTGAAGATCAACACCTTTTTCCCTATCAGTCCACAAGAGACCAACGATCTTTTTGATCAGACATCAAGGCACTGCTAATGCATAACCCCAGAGTGGCCCTTCTATGCCCTGACAGCTACACATTTCCAGCTGCAACCTCTTCCTGTTGCTGATCAGTTATACACAGCTGGAGCACGTTTCTCTAGTCTGCTCTCCTTGCACTGGTCACTGAGTAAGGACTACAAGCTTCATCAGAGGTTGAGCAATAAAATTTTCTTTAAATTTTTCCCAGAATTTCTCCACATGGCTATGACAAATACTTGCAGTTGTGACGTCGAGAAATCTCAAAAGAAATTCATGCTACTTCTTTTGGACTGCACTTGATTAAGGGTTGCTAGTTGGTGTGCTGATACCACTATTACCTGTGATTATACTAGCCAGTCTGCGTTCCTACAGTTTCTCAAGAGTGTGTGCTTTCATCTGTACTAAAACTAAATGCTGACATGATTTTGATAATGTACTTTTATAGCACATAACACAATGTAGCCTTGATTCAGGTGCTGTCACAACATACAAAATATCCATTTTCATTTCCATAAGTAACAAAAAAAAATAGTGATGAAAACTCAAAAAACAGTATTTATTTCTTCTCACATGTCAGCTGCATTGCAAATATCTGAGTAAGAAAAAAGCCACTAAGAGGGTTATTTTCATAGGAGTACATGTTTGCATGTAACTGGAACACCTTTTGATAACTGTTCGGGAGACCTGGGTTCACTCCCTAAGGACCTTGACTACAAATACTGTTTAGACAGCATAATTACAGATAAAACTAAAGGACACATGGGGAGAGGTAAAAGGATTATTTTTAAATAACAGAGCAATAATCGCATTTGTCCATTTTAAATTTAATATTAAGACATTTAGAGTTTTTCTTCTGCTCTGGTGGAAGCTGCCTAAGCATAAAGAATACAGCAGCCCTTGCATCTAGATTTTATAATCTAAAAATCAAATGTAGAACAGATGGTTGAAAGAAGGAAGTATATGGGATATCAGGGCGGAAGGGAAGTAAACAACATGCGGGTCACAGCCCATAAAGACTGACAGCTTGCCACCTGCCAAGCCCTTCTCAATACACCTGAAATAACAAGCAGCTTTTGAGATGGAAACTGGATAATGCTTTAGCTACAGTTACTGCCGACCAGGAGCTTTTCTGGTCAGACGCATGGGATGAAGCATTAAAAGCATCTCTGGAGGAATACAAAATTGGGTGACTGGGGCTGGGAACAGCTGCAGAACAGAGGCAGAAATTGGCCTTCTAAAAAAAGTATGAGTGATAAATCAGGTGAAGCTAACTTTAAAAGAGCTCTGAAAGTACAAGACATCATATTACAAGCCACAGAAGAGTACCCAGGCACAGGCTGGATGTGCGGCACAGGGCTGGATGCAGCACAGCAAAGGCTCTATGGCTCCACAGGTCTTTCCTCTGAAATGCTAAAAAGAGCAGACAACTTTGGGTTCTTGTTTTTTCCCTGTTCCATGCCATGGGAAAACAGCTCATTTTTTCTTTGGTACCACAGTGAATGCAGACTCATATATTCAGCTTTTGCATAGTGAAGCCCATATTGGAATCAAATCATTTCAGATGGTTAACCTTTCAAAAGGCAGATGCTGCCTCTGCAATATCTCACCTGGACTCTGGTCTGCATCATAAAAACAGACATGACCTGTTCAAGTGCCAAGGGCAAGTGATAACACATAACAGGATGACAAAAGTACTTCCCCAAGATCTGTAATGCTGTGCACAGCCATGGCTGGAAAGAGAAACTGATGGCAGAGCAGCATCAATGGAAGCTCACTCTGTTCATGGGTAATAAGCAATGTTCCAATATTGCAGAAAATAAGAACTCACAGCTCCATGCTTTCTGCAGTTGCTATGTGAACAAAAACCACCCTCCTGTTTCCAGCCTTTCCCCCTGGTAGGTCCACAAACAACGGTTAGGAGACAGCACTAGCACACAGAGCATGCTCCCCTGTAGCTCCTGCACAGGGCTTGTACAGATGCTCAGGGAACCAGATCACAGAAGTGAAGGAGATGGAAGTTTTCAAACCAGCTCACTGTGCAGTTGCACAAACATGACGATAAATACTAGGGGGAAACAGTGAGAGGCAGGAGCAAGAAGAACATTATGTGGCCAGCAGGCCTGCTCAATGCTGAGCTGCAGATGAAAAACCATGCTCACAGGGCTCTCCAGGCCTTGCTGATGACATTTGGTTTACTCCATTGCACTGCTCCTCTCACACCCACACCACTGTATGGGAATAGCAGCCAGAGGAATCCTCTCCCATGTGTGTTTTAAACTTTGTGCAGTTATTCTCTTACCAGAATGGAAGCTGCAATTGTTTTGGATTTCTGATGACATAAAAGGAATGCTATTGTTTTTCTTACTTTTTTTTTCCACCTCACCAAAGAGTGGTTGTTTTGACCACTAGTTTCAGCAAGTTGTACTTTCCCAGCTTGTCAAGTGCTGTGCCTTCTCACAGAACTCTGGTGGAAGTGCAATGTTGGCGTGTTGATCCACGAAGCAGCAGTCTCCATCAGATCTCTGTGAGATACTGATGTAAGAAAGCATCTTGTTGATGTAAATGTGTAGGAAGAAGTACCCTCTACCTGTGATCAGTCGCAGAGACTGAGAGCCATATATATATGTAAACTTCCTACTTAGTCCAGCAGATCAGTGAAATAATCACAAAACAGCTCTTCAGGAACATCAGTGCTTCATTAACGTTTGCAAAGCACTTTGCATAGGTGAAAAGCTCCTGTACAGCTACAAACAGCAAGAAACATGCCAAGACATCTCTAGCCAAATAAAGCTAGAAAAACTCTGTACAGATTTAGCTCTCATTGCAAATCTTTCCTGCCATACTAAAGGGTGTTCCTTCTGAGCAATTTGAACGCTCTTCTGCAGTCTTTTTGAGGGCTGTGAATCCATGCTAAGGCTGACCTTGAAATCCAACTTAAACCCCAGGGATGGCGTTTAGAAAAGCTGAATCAAAAGCAGATAGCAGTTTCTTCCTCCTAACACAGGAAGCACAAACTGGAGAAGATTGCAGATACTACTCTTTGCTGCTCTTATTGCTTCCTCCAACATAAATGGAGGGGGTAGGGCCACAGGAAAAAGTCTTGAAAGTAGCACAGAGGCAGTAGTCCTCCTCTGCATAAAAAGCTAACTGCAGAATTGACAGTGCCTTTAAAATGTGAAAGCCACAGCTAAGAAGAAAAAACAGATTTCCTTCTTCCATATCGTAACATTTTATCAGGAAAACTCACTGAGAAGAATTTGCTTAGTTTTCTTTCTCCAGAGCACTGCTAACCTAGTAGTTGTTAAACTACTTTCAGAATTGTCTGTAAAACACAAGAAGCCTTCCTAGAGGAGAATTCCTTACTCCTTTTCAGAGGGGCATCACCATCAGCTGGCCTTGTTTCACAGGGACAGTCATCTCACTGCATTGGCACATAATCTGAACTTTGCCACTGAGTAATCAAAATAGATTAACCAGTCTTTGGCCAAGCTAATACTTAAAAATATTTTTATGTTACTGTAGTTACCTTTCCTAAGGTAAACCTAAGTTTTTAATGAAGCTGGACAAGAATCCTGGAAAGTACTGGAGGAAAAAAATCAAAGTAATTACAGCGGAGAGATACTCAAAACTCTGCATCATGCTTACACCATTTTGTATTTTTAAGATGGGAAGATACTAAGAATGCAGTTTCACCTGGATGAGCAGTACGTAACATTTTCAAGGGGCAAAGGATCAGTGCAAAGACCAGGTATTGCAGAAGTTCCCAACCCAGGTTTCCAACTTTTGGGATTACCTAAATAAGTTCAAGTTTCTCTACAAACCTTGAGCTGTTACACAAACCTGCCACAGCAGGACTCAGAAAAGATGTTACCTAGAACTCAACATTAGTTTTCAGTGTTCCACCAGAATCAGTTCTGTGCTCAAGATTCTCCTCTATTTTTTGTTTTAAAATTGATCACTTTTCCTACAGCACCTTTGTCAGTCTTTCTGCCTCTTATGTGTAATTTGGCCATTTTATGCCAACATGACCACAAATAAACCTGGGATTCTCCTCATGGCTTCATTCATAATGCATGCATAACTCATTGGTAGCCAGTGAAAAGTGTGGATAGCTGGTTTCTTATCAGATCACAAGAATTATTAACATTTTCTGAAACTATTACAGACCCTGGATCAATTTCAAGAGAAGCAGACAGGAAAAAATCAGTGACACCTGGCAATCTATATACAAATAAGCAAAGTCTTCTGAAATTACTTACATTATTTTCTTGATTCTTGTTGTTTTGAAGAAGAGTGATGACACAATTGTGGATGAAGAAAGCAAGTGTCAGAACTCCTGTAAGCTGCGGGAACAGAATTCTAAACTCTAAAGGGGGGGGAAAAATAGTGTTAATAACTTGCTTCTGTGAAACAAACAATGCCAAAATTCAGAGGACATCTAATGTTGTGGAGTCTACTGGCAAAAACATGAACAGTCAAGCTGAAATGGGAAAATCCATCTTTGAACATAGCCAACACACTATTTAATTATTACAAAATGCATGAAGGCAGTGGTTACTATGTAAGACGCTCTCCAGGAAAGTTTCTCACATGACCCCAACTATCAAAGTTCACCAGGTAATCTAGGATTTACATATATAAGCTTTTATCTTCTCAACATTGTAACTCCAAAGCATTTCTGAGGTGGGAATTGGTTTCACTGAAGCTGTATATACATCAGTCCCCAAAAAGGGAGATGGGAAGCAATCATATGTTCTGTGAGCATCCTCTGCTTTTAGAATGGCCATGAGCAGCGTATCAGTTATGCTATCAGAGGAAAACTGACATTTGCAGATGTTTAGGATGTGCTTCTTTACTTCTTCCAAAAGATGGCACAAAGAAAGGTAGAGTGACACCTTGTCTTACCATACCCTTTTACAGTAGCTATGGTGCCCCCCCCCCCCCCGCCTTTTTTTTTTTTTTTTTTTTTTTTTTGTCTCCATGGAAATAGCATTGTTCTGCTTCCTTCTATACTTCAATGTTAACATCCTCTAGGCTTTTTTCTGGAAGTGCTGCAACTGGTTTAAGAATTTACCAATGCCATAACATTATTCAAGCACCATTTTTGTTGATATTAGACAAGAACATATGTACATTTTAGAGTATTACAGCAACTGGAGATCACTGAGCTAGCTCAGCTTTTGGAAAACACCCACTAATATAGCAGAACACTCATCAGAGGCTCACTAACCCTTACAGATCAAATCACACAGAGCTCCATGCAAACATATCTAAACCAGATTTCTCTAAATTGCTTTGAAGTCAGCCAGGTAAACACACCCCAGGCAATTAACAAAGGACTCATACAGGTTGCCAGAATATGCCTTCCCTAGGGCTGGATTCATTGTCTCTTCAATACCTACCTAGCATGATGTGTTACCAACAGAATTCAGAGTGCAAGCAAGTTTTGGGCATGTTTTCCAAGCACTATTTTAACTTCAATAATAAAAATCAGACCGACGGATTCAGAATTTCTCTTAGTGCTGTGTTTTCCCCATCACTACAACAACTAGTTTTAGCTGTACTTGTACGTAGTTAGCTACATACTTTGTCCATCTCCCAGCTGTACTAGCCACGTTGCCAAAATAATCACACCACTGGGTGCTCCATTTCTTAGTGACCATCAGCACACGTGATGCCGTAGTTCACTTTATACTAGGACTGATGAATAGATCTTTGGACCTAAACTTCAGGATGCTTAAAACCTGCTTTTTTAGACTTAGGCTGGATTCTGGCTTATATGGGTTAGTGAACCATAGTTTGGTTGAATTTTCTCCAGCATAATAAAAAGTTTGTAAATATGAGTCCATTGCAAGTATTTAAGGACTGTCTGCTGTGGCAGCTCAGGTTAAAATTCTGTTTTCAGAGAAAGCTCATATTGGGTTGCTCAGGGAGGTGTGTCGGCAGTGCAACCTAGCTGTTATATACATATTGACCCCTGAAATTATTCACAGCAGTTCTCCTTGTCTAAATAAATCTCACATTGGAGCAAGATCAAACATCTTTGTCTGTCTACTGACTTTGAGCAGTGCAACTTAGAGTATTATTTCTATTTACAGGTAGCATTAAGAATAATGTCATACAAAATAAATCAGGTCATTAATGTAGACGCTAATCACCCAGTGCTTTAAAACCCAAATTGTTACATTACAGACAAAAGTAGTTTGTTAGTCCATAAAACACTGACTGGAAAGTAAATGCAGTGATGGAGGAAAACAAATAGTACACACAGCAATGTTTCAGAAGTACCTACATCTGTTCACACCTATATAAGTTCATATTTATGCTGCAGTAGTCAGAAGAATTCTTAGGGAATTAGGGAGATTAATAATTCATCCTCAAAGCATCTGCTCTGGCCTTGCACACGGGCATACTCGGCAAAAATTCCCCGGTTTTGAAGACTCAGCCAGAAAGGATGATCCTTTCTCCTCTTAGTGAGAAGACAAAGTTGAAGAAACTGTTCAACACAGACTTTCACCTGTTTCTTGGCTTTCAGCCCTTTAGTAAGTTTCTAAATGCCTGGCTCAAATGAGGAAGGAATGATACTCAGCAGTTACGGAAAAATGAACAAACAGATCTGATGATAGTCAGGGACTAGGGGGACAGGGAAGGGGAGTACTGGGTTTTAAGCAGATATCTTGGCCAAAAATACATGGAATGTACTAGCTAAGCTGTTTATTCCGCTCATTATTGTGCCAGATCAATTTCAGTTCAACTGCAGAGCTGAACTGACCCCAGGGGAATGGTAGGAGAAGAACAAGAATAAGTAGCTGAAAGATTACTTCAACTATCATGTGAACACACTTAAATGAGTTGATTTTTATATTAGGAATTTTACTCAGTTAATTACGATCTGTATTTTACCCACTGAGTTGTTACTCATGTTGCCACAGTGCATTACCATAATTTCAAAGATTAGGACAGATTCTGCTAGCAATGTGGAACAATTCTGGAGTTTCTTTTTTGATCCCCATGTTGCTCCAGTAATTCAAAACTCATTGTAATGTTTCAAATTATCTTTGTTATCTTCTGCAATCCTACATTCTTGGTTCTAACAATAGTTTGCATCTCATGTATAAAACTGTTAGTACAGAGTTTATTTTGACTGGGAAACTAAAAATGCAGAAATCCACTTCATTAATATATTTTAACTCTCTTACCTGGTACAAAAAAATCATTCTCTGTAAACCAGTTGTATTCTAAGTGGATTCCTAGGTGAGCAGCCTTTACAGTAACCAAAAGAATTAAGTAGACAACTGAAACCGTACCTAGAAAAGACAAGACCAAACAAACATCATGAGACAATAGGATGTATTTTTGTTGCATTTATTCTTGCTCCATCCAACTAGTTACCAATAGCCTAAACTCTTACAGTTGCTATTCATTCTTAAAAACACAATATGGTTCTAAACTTTCTTTTTCTTTCCCTCTGACCTGTAAAAGAAAGAGAGCAACGTGCTTGCACCCAATGCAGGTTTTCAGTATATTTTATGTTTTCCAGGTACTGCACTAGTCATAGAAGAAGAAGTATCCAGCAATCACTGGTGCTGTGTAGGTAGGGAGATCTCTAGACAGTAACAGATGGATTCCAGTTTAATCTGTCAGGATTTTAATCTGATGTGGGACACAGCTGGCCACAGAAGCACAGCTTCTGAAGCACAGACTTCATTCAGTCTTCAACTGTTTAAGCCAAATAGACCAGTGAGAGATAATTAATGCTTACTGCAGTTGTCAACTTTACACTGGGATCTCGAAGCTTGATAATGACATTTAATAATTACTGATTGAAACCTTGTCATGATCATAAACTTGGAGAACCTTTGTCATAATGCAGGATTTGCATACCATGTTTTTGGTCCAGAGTCATCCAGCAATACTCTGAACAGCTACAGACAAGATCAGACATGGGTATAAATATCTTGCTGTGTCTGCATGTGGGATGGAGAGCATATGATGCATTTAAAAGAGAGGGGCAGAAGAATGACAGAATAACTACTCCGAAGGAAAAAAAATGAAGGAAACCATGGACCAGCAATTAAGACTACTGTGATGCAACCTCCAGGCTAATAATACTGCATTATCTCCAAGGCTGCAAAACAAATCCAAGGAAATCATCATTAGATTACACAGAGCATAGTCAAGGAATTAAGTAGAGAAAAGGTTCTGTACTTGAGGATCTGCTTAACAGCTAAAATATTCCATAGTTTCAAGACTCAGGTTTCTGTAAGTGTGAAGATAAGTAAGAGTTTTCTATCGTGATTAATTTCAGTACCTCAAAAATAGCTTTCCAATTCTTGTCCTATAAAAGTCTAAGTTTACAAAACCTAAAGAAAACCAACACCTTCTGCATTAGATAATAATCCGCTGAAGTTATGAGAAAATTTATGCTTTAATCCTCACATTAGTTCTCAAATAAAAAATAGCTGCCCATGATATGGTGCTTATTTTAAAAGCAGAAACAATTACAGCTAGGTCTCACTTGATAAAATACTTAATTATCCCTAATGATGTATCACAGATTGACAGTCTATGTAAAAGCCTTACTTTTTATACAGAAGCACTACCACTTACTCAAAGTTCTGTGTTGTATTTTCATTTAGCAGTTCTAGCAATAGCAGATACAAGTTCTAATTAAGAGTCACACCGAAACAGAGGACAAATAAGGCCCTCAATTACATGTAATTACTTGTAATGGAGGTCCATTACCTCCTTAACAATACGCATCCATCTTTTTCAAACTGTTCTGTGCTCCACATCTTTTTACCCCTTTCCCTTCAGCATAGGCTTCCACTGTTTTCTATATATTTTAGCCACAATGAACCAGTGCTTTATTAGTATTTGTTACCTACCCAGGACGTTAAACTTTGCAAAGAAGGATGGAGACTTCAGATTTAGCAGGGGCAGAAGAATTGCAATCAGGTAAAATGGCACTGTCTGTGATTTGTTCCACCACTCCTCAAAGAGCTCAAAGCCTGTAGCATTGCCAGAAGAGAACACCATACTCCCGTTCTGTGGTGGGTGATCACCGGCAGCGCTTGGGCAAATGACTGGAAAAGGAAAATATCCCCAGATGAAAAAGGCTTTTACATGCACAGAATTTTCACAGCTAAGATCTCATAATTTCTGGAGTGTGTTTTACCCCCTGGGAACAGGATCACTCAGAAGAAATGTTCAACAACTCAGATCCTAACTTCTAGTTGTTTCCTTACTGGGGTTTCAGTGCTAAGATTTCACTGCTAGGCACCTTGTACTTTAGGCTGACAAATACCATCGATCTTTCAGCCGGGCACAACAGAGCCATACATTTGTTTGTAGCGTGAATTGTAGCATAGGGTAAGCCTTCAGGGTCACATACCTTCCTCACCTGTATCCAGTGCCTACAGGCACCTGCACAAATAGAGTCATAGCAATGCATCTCCTCATTTGGCTATAGACTTAGCATTGTGATCTGTCCTTGCACACTGAAGTAAGATTGTATGAACCAATGTAAGGGCATCTGTCTACAGAAGAGCCTACATGAATGCATTGTGCCCTGGGAACACATGAACAGGATGACAAGAAATCTACAACTAACAGTGGCAGGTCTAAAACTCATGTACCAAAGCAAAACACCCCATCATCTTGGTGCCATGCCAGGTGCAAGGAAGTCTCAGCTGGAAAATACAACAGAAGCAATTTAAGATGTATACTCATAATGCTGCCAAAAGGGAATGTCACACCTGTTACACAGTGGCTGATCAATGGCAGCACCTGGACAAGTGACTGGAACAAAACCAACCAACCACAACAACCCCTGATGGAAATGTGCTTATTTGCTTTTTGTTAAAATCAGCAATTCTTTCTAACACATGTGTACAGAGTTATGTTGCAAAATATAACTTATGCTCTTAATTTATTCTTTCAAATCTTGGCGTTCCCTGAAACTTTAAAGCCTCCCTCCCACACTGGCTTCATGCCTATTCTGTTGCAAAGGCAAAGGTGTATTAAGTGTTCTATCAAGCTTACTGAGACCATTACGTTATTTCCAGTTTTCTTATTTGCTTTCTTTCCTTTGCTTGTAAGGGGATTGTTTCACAGACCTTGCAAAATACTTTGTTCTTTGTCATTTTCTTGCTATCCCCAGATGCCCTGCTGTGAGTAATTTCAGCATCCAGCAACCCTTTATTTTGTGCAGCAGCTGCATTAAATCTTCCAGTCACTGGAGGATGCTGTGGCATATGGTATCTACTTTGTCTCTAACCTACACCCCTGCTGCCTAAGAATGGGACAAAACAGCTGAAGCAGGAGAGAGCACATGAGAAAGAACACAGCAGCAGTTACCAGTGCCTTGCTGGTAAGGACTGTAGGAGAAACAGGATTCAACTTTAGCTAAAATGCAAATCAACTGGTTTGACTGACTCCAAACAGCTGCTCTCCAGAAACACTGCTACAGCTAGTGTGCTGCGTAGCAGTATGGCTAGTTGTGAAATGTTCCCCTGTTCTCACAACTGCCTACGATAAAGAAAATTTTCTGCTTCATAACAAAGAACTACACATCCAGTTTCTTCAGAAAGGCAAAAAGATCAGATACTGACAATGTACAAGCTCCTGCTTTCACTGTGCATTATTTTCTGCCTACTTGAGAACTCTCAACAGCTCTTTCTTCAAACTTGACTGCAGTGTCGTGCCCTAGTTGTGCATGTCAGACTCTCCACAAAAAACAAGTGGACACTCATGGAGCTGCACAGTTGTTTCTTTCTGTGTTCAGCAGTTAAAAAAATATGCTTGCAGCTTTTTTAAAATAAAAATGTTCTTGCAGAGCTAGCGAAGAGCAAAGACACCCCAGCCAAGAATTTTCTACAGGATACAGATCTGCTGTGCGCCAGTTTCAGGGTGCAAAAGTTAAAATTCCTTAAGGCCATTCCTCATTGTGCAACAGCTAAGTCTAACATTTGTGGTTTTTAGGCGTACCTACCTGGGTATACACAAACTTGTAATTTGTCTTGCCTCCCTCCTCTCCTGCTGTTTTGTTTTGTTTTAAATTATTAAGCTTTCTACCTGTGTGGTTATCTGTGGAAGTAAAAACCCCAGGCAGAAAATACTAGTTTTTAAAAACAAAGCTATAATTTATGCTATACACTTTATAACTGGAACATGGTTAAAATCTACACATGAAAACGAGCTGATTAACCTTTAAATTCTCTCCTCCCCAAACCAGGAAGCACAATGCTAATAAATGCTTCTTACCTTTGTTACTTCCATTTGTGCCAGGAACAATATCTGTTACATTAATATCATGAACATAGTCTAAAAAGAAAAAGAAAAGGAAAATTGTGTTATCAATGTCTCAGTCCTGCTATCAGGCTCTTAAGTTGCTGTCTTAAAAATAAAACATTTGTTAAGGAAACATTTTTGAAAATGACATAGAGATGCAATACAACAATTAGTACTCCCTACCAAACTCAGGTGGATATTTTAAAACTTTCTTTTAAAAGTGTTTTGAAGTAGCCCCTCACTACACTACTTTCTTGGCAGCTCTGTCCATCTATGAAGTACCCTTGCATTCCCTCTCAGCTGCTAACTCCTGGTCCTCCAACACACCTTTACATGTCCCAGCTCTTGCACAGTAAGTTAGTGAGAAGATGCAACTTGCAATCAACTTCCTTCAGAACAGAATAAAAAACAGAAATCATACAACATACCCTTCACACCCTTGGTTTCCAAACAATACTGTATGGAAAAAACTTCCCCTACTCATTTTTTTTTTTCTAATCTTTTTTTCAGAAGAGGCTCTGAGGAATGTTTGTTCCATATTGTATTTTATGTAAGGGCTTCTCCGGAAAAAGTTTTAAGTCTCACTGTCTACAGTCACTTCTCATAGTATTTTGTTTCAAGCATACTCCTGTGCTACTGTACTGCTCTGCCACATCAGATATTTTCAAGTTTTTGCAACTTGACTAGTATGAGAATGTTGGACAGCAGTTTTCTTTTATTTACATATATACACATGTGCACACAGAAAATGCCCATCAGCCTGGAAATTTAATTAGTGTCTCTCTAGTTAAAATTTGCTTCTGCTGCATGTGGGTGTATTGTGTACACAGAAAATCACTTGGGGAAGTAGGCCTCAAATTTTTAATGCAGTTAAGAGCAGATTGTTTCTCATAATGAAAGCAAAAAGCCTTGTGGGAAGAAAATAATTTTATGTTTCTTCATTTTGATTTACAATGCCCTGAATCACTATTGAGTCTCATACTTATTGGTATCAGTTCAGTGTACAAAACAAAGAGAAGACGTAATTAAAAACATTAATCGCCTCATCATTTCACCACTGTTTTGTATTGCTACTTAAAGAAAATAACTAGTGTGAAGCCATCAAAAGAAAGGACAATTCTTACAGAATTAGAGCACTTTAAAATTAGTTATAGATTATGTTTCCTCTGTACATAAAAGTGTTTTAGAACTAACAGTTGCATTTGTGGTTTTATTTCTATTTCATAAAACAAAAACAGAACAGAAAAATGGGTCACCACTATAAAAAGAAAAAAAAAAAAAAAAGCGTATCATATTTGGCTTACTGTCCTTGCATTCTGTACACTCTACCAATTTCTAGACCATCCTCCCTCAGGATATCCATTTGTTATCACCTAAATTGTGCGTGTAAATTTTTGAAAAAAGTCATCTGAATGTACTGGAATCAAATACAGCATCCCGCTTAGGATAGCTTAGAAACACATGGCTGGAAGATGCCATTAGATCAAACCTCCATCCTATTACCCATTTCACATCTTAGTAACTGAACTACCACAATGAAAGTTAAGAGAAAAATCCAATGATTAAGGCTGTCACAGAGCAAACAACTTGAGTAAAAACACTATAACAAATATGTTTAAGTGATAAAACAACATGCCAGACTCATGGAATAGATTCTTTTTTCCTGGAAAATAAAATGTTTTGATTATTCCCAAGTTTGCTTATTAGAATCATAGGATGTTTTTTATTTTGATTTTTTAGTTTAGAATAATTTAGGATTAAAATGTTTATCTTGTTAAAGAAAAACAAACTCTACAATGGAATGGCCTTAAGAATGTATGAATTAGGTCAGCAGTAATATAAACCAGTTATTAACCAATAAAGTAATGTGTGTCCTTCAGGGATGGTGGGAACTCTAATTAAACTCTGCTTAGGGGGAGTAAGTATCTGTGCAGTTATTTGCCTCAAAAGAGATTTGTTAATTACCTTCAAAACAGAAACTCTTAAATCTTAGTTGTGCTATTCAACACCATGAGTCAGATTTTCAAAGCTTTCAATTCCATCATTTTATTCCCACAGCTCTACATACCTAATTGATTGAATCCACAAAAACTTGTGTGTGTGTGTCTGTGCATGTACAAGGGTGTAACTAACCCATGTTTTCTTTTGTAGCAATGCCAGACTAAAAATTGTCTTTCACTGTCTTACAGATCATCATCCCTTCAGGGATGCTAGCAGAAATGGCCTATATGGTAGCACTGTAACTGCATTTGCTGAAATCTAGAATGAAACTAGATTTTCCTAGGTGGAGATCATTTCAACATGTCATCACATGGCTCATCTGTCATATGGCTGTTCAAAAAGTTACGCCAGTGCAAACAAGGAGGGGGTGAAAATACAGAGTAGAAACATGCAAGCCAATTTGAGTTTGGAACATTTAATTTTAAGCCCACCAACGAAAAGACAATATAGAAACTGTATCAGAAAGCCTGATTACTCACTTGGATGCCATATAATTGGTACTTTGTCTTTCATTAGAAGCACACTTCAAGAGAGATTAAGAAACTGCCTTTGAAACCATACGTGCTTATGCCCGTAACTCCACACACAGTTACTTATTTTCACTTGACTTTTCACAAGAAGTAACAAAATCAAGATTAAGTAAACTGGACAATCCTTTCTCAGAATAAAGCAAGGTATTTATCTTTAAATGAGACAGCTGTAAACATTAATTACACGTTAATACTTACTGTATATAAACTTTCCTGTGTTGAACAGAAAATTGGACATAAGCACCCAATAAACAACCATGGCTCCAATAAGTGATACCATAGAAAATAAGAGGCTTGTCCATTGACCAAAAGATCCAAAATAATACTTGCAAACATCTGGGAATTCCCAGTTTGAAGTATCTATTAAAGCTGAGGAAGATTAAAAGAAGATACAAATTAAACAAAATGTTATATTAGGGTCACTGGAACTATTCATAAAAAGTCGTAACTTTTTCAGAATAATCTGACAAATTCACAGTGCTTCTATGGGTTAAGAAGATTGCTATTAAATTGAAAGTAGAACACTCATTAGGAAACACTGTTCTGCTTCAAACAAGCTACTACATTCATACTGCTTGTTCTACACAGACGTACCATACAACTATTCTGAGTACTTTCAGAAGCACTGGAATAAGACACAAAATGCATGCATGCATTTGCAACTAAAGCCTTTTGGAGGAAAGCAGGGCAGACCGTGAAGTGCTCCTAAACAATATCCTAAAATGAGCTGTAACAGGCTGGAGTAGATGATCTTAACTGTCACTATTCAAGCAAATAAGGTGGTAGTTTATGTGAAAAAGCACCAACTACAAGAGCTGCTAGATGACCTTTGAACAATAAAAGTACACTCAAAGTAGAACTGCTGCCAATGAAGCAATCATACATAAATTGCAACCAACACAGAATGCAGAGCACACATGCATTCAGTTGTGCACATTCTAGAGACAGCAGTATTGCAGCTTTCAGATGGCTAAATGATAATAAGGAACTCATTCTATTCTAAGCAGAAACAGACTTGGAAAGTTGATTTTTTATATACAAATATACTTGTATGTAGTACAGACATACAAGTATATGCAGCTACAGTCCATGTTGTTCCAGTGTAGAACACAATCAGAAATACAAGCAGAGAACTGAACAGTGTTTACAGAGAGGTAGGGGAGCCTCTAGTTCCTAAACAATAAATAAGCATCTGAAATTCTGCTTGCTAAGAGTTTGGGTTTGGTTATAAAACTTAAGTCCCAAGGGATTGAAGAAAAATCTAGTAAAGAAAAAATTAGTTTACAGAGCTTAGATTCAGATTCCAACAGGAGGGACATTCAAAGGAATAGCTGTTATTTGCTGGTCAGATCTAATGAATAGCAGTGATACAGAAAAACTAAAAATCTATTAGATCAGTTTATTTCACACTTCATGGAAATATTTGTATTATGAAACTTGGCATTTCTTACGTATCATTTTCCGTGACTCCACTACTCTGTAACAGCAATAAAGTGTCAAAAGGCCCATCAGTAAGATGAGAATGATTCCAGAAGTAAATCCTGCCTGTTAAGAGGGAAAAATAATTTACTATGTATCAGCAACACTACAGAAAAATGAAGAGTAAGCCATGTTGCCAAAAGCATTTTCATAAGCATACGTTTTTTTAGCATTACCTGTTTTATCCCCCATGGAATACTTAATATAGATGTACCCATCATTGTATTCCATATCACAAATCTAAGAAGAAAAGAAAAAAGCCTGTGAATGACTTAAAAAGAACTCTTATTCCATATTATCCTCTTAGATAAAATTGTTACGAATACTATAAAAAACATTTACAAAAATGCATTTTCTGCCTACTGTATGGGAAGGTGCTTAACATACATTGTCACTATACTGGAGTTTTTACCATAGCCATCTGTGCAACTGTCAACTCTAAACGCAGTTCCTAATGGACTGTAGACATAGATTTCATCTGGAGCTGGAAGTACATGATCAGGAGCAATCTAACAAATGGATGAAAAATAAGAATTATTAGTAGCACCAAAGTAACTATGAACCCAAATACAGCAAGTCAACCATTGCAGAACAAAATATTTCCATTAAAATGCATTTTTAAAGAAAAAAAAAATGTGGACCACATTATTTTTTTCAGCTGACTAAATACAGATCCTTGGAATCTAACTATGCAACAGAAAAATAGTTTTTGTTCTGCAAAACATCCATAACACACAGAGAGTGATAGTTTAATCACTGCAGCAGTCCACTCTTTAAATCTCCTCATAAACGAATACACGTCTGGGCAGCCTGGACCTCTCTTCCGAAGTTCATATTGTTTGTATCTTTTCTTGGATGGTAAAGACATCACACAAGAAGTTGATCATGACTTGTGATAACACAAGACCTTGTTAAGGCAACTCAGCTATTACGTATTTACTTCAAAGCTACAGAGTGATTCTCCCTCTACATTTATTTGTGCTTCTTTTATATAACTAGGTTGTGGAAGAACCAACGTGCTGGAGGCCACTTAATGTGACCGTGTTTGCCTTACCAATGCCCTGTCTGTAGGAGATGTGAGCCTGCTATAGTAATGAATCCGCTTATTCATTGCTGAAGCTTCGTCAGTGACTCGTTGCATGTCATCGTTCACGCTGACTATGTTTGTAGGCTCCACATGAAACGGTCTAAAGGAGGGAACAAAACAAAACAGAAAGGAGATGGAAACCCTTAACAACCTTGTAATGTGAGAGGTAACATATAATTCAGAGGGCAGCTTAGAACCGCTCTGGATAGATCTGTCACTCACTGAAACAAAGCACATGCAAATCCATCACTTCCATGAGAGAAACTGCTATACCTGAAAGAACCATGCCTTTATATTATCCATATTAAAATGGCATCTTGCACAAGTTCTACATGGCAAACTAACATAAAAATTCAGACCTAATATCCAGTCCATTAGTCCTCAACAATGAGTCACAGTAGAACTACATGTTAATGAGCTTCGCCAAGCTTATTAGTGTTTATAGCCTGTGTTGCCAGAACTAGTGATGAGGAACAGAGCTAGAAACAGAAGGCGTGAGAATGCAGAAATAGAAGACAGAGAAAAAGAAGGAATGAGCCAGTGGTAACAAGGACCAACTAAAGAAGGCTGGAACTAATAACCTAGCCAAAAAACACTGTATAAAAATGTGTTTAATGGGGAAGGAGCCAAGCCCAAATCAGCCAATACAATCACAATTATTTTTAAACCAAAGCAACCAGGAATGAAATTTGTCAGAGACACTGAACAGCAGATGTCCATTTTCAGCTCTGAATCACCTCAGGATTTCCTTTTAAATTTAATTAGATTAATTACAGGGAACAGGATTTTCACTCAGCAAGAGAAGTCCTACAGTTCAGAGATACACTTTCACGGAGATGTGCAGCATGCAGGTGGTCTCCCTGCCCTCTTCTCTAGTTACATGTTAGACTGCAGGGATGGTCCTAGCCACCGAAGAAGAATGCAGCCACATGCCCCAATTTTTTCTTTGCATACACATACGTATGGAGCAAGCAGAGTGAAAGCTGCAGTTTCTCCTGCACTGCTCCCAAAGTTACAACACAGAAATACATACCTAATCAAAATACTGCAAAGATTGCAGGGCATACTGGCGACCAGTAAGCCTTGCTGCAGATTTTTTGGGTTTTGTTTTTCTTTTTACCTTTTCATTCCTAAAGGGATATCAACATCATCCTGATCTTCCTTCAGGCAGATGGTTAAATGACTTAGAAACAAACAAACAAAAAACCAAACCAGAACCCACAAAAGTAGATATCTCAACATGTTTCACACTACCAATGGCAAAAATCAAGTCAGCAATAAATCCAGCCATTTTACCTGTAATACCACCACCTATCTGAATTGACTGTTTTGAAGTATGCATTTCTGGCTCAGACTACAAAAGAACTTTGTCAGCCCCTCCTGCCACAGCTCTCAGTAAAGTGACAAACATCCCATTCTCCTTCCTTGTGAATCATTAATCATTTGCACCATGACCCTATCTTTTAGCTGGGAAGAAGAAAAGGAATGCAACTCTGACATCAGTTGTGGTATCTCTGAAAGAGATGATGGTAGGTCCTCAACTTTTAGCATGACTTTATTCCTGTATGCTTAATAGGTATCGCAGGTATGAATAATGGGAAAAATACAAACTAACAGAAGCAGAAAACAAAGAAAAAGAAATTTATTCTCTACAAATTATAGTAATAATTATTTCCTTTATCTTAGACATTACAAATTCTTACATCTTCCTTCATCATGGAAAAAATTGCTTAGACTTGCTAAATCATTTCTGATATACTGAAATGAAAGTGAACAGACTTTCAATTTTTAAAACGTTCCCAACTGACTTTTTTTTTGGATGTTCACAAAATGAAGGGGAGAATGATGATTTTGTGTGTGGACTTCTGGGGTGTTTCTATAACCACTGAAGAGATACACCACAACTAAACAGGAATAAATTTTAAGCAATAGTTTTAGTGTTCAAGCCTGAAGCACACATAGGTAATTCCATAGGTATGTAACAAACAGAAATGCTCATGGACTGTCAGCTCTGAAGGGCTTAACTTGCTTTAATTCAAAATTTATGGGGCTGATCCAATCATTGGACACTGCTGAAAAATATTGCATTAGAAGAGCTAAAATAAAGATTGTAGTTATGAAAACAGGAAACATACTATGTTTGAATGCCTCCCCAGGTGAGCTCTCTGTTGTTTTCACTGACACATATTATAGCATGGAAAGTATGTTTTGCTAATTATAGAGCAGCTGCATAGTATAGTATAAAGAGCTTCATGAGGACTACCTCTTTCCCACCTCAAGTTAATATTCTTAGTATATTCCCTAAATCTTCCCTTGCTAGTGAAAAAGTTACATTGAGACTAAGTCTAAATTTTGCTTGAAAGCAGGCAGACCTCTGGCAGAGATTTCTTTCAGCATGGTAATCAACAGCTGTTGACATGGCCATCAAAGAAAATTCTTCCAGACTGGAAGACAGTGAGTGATTGTTTTCTAAATCAAGTTAAAGCCACAGAAAATTTTGAAGGTGAAACAACATAAAACATGAATACAACATTCTATTTTATGGTGAAAGCACTACTGTTTGTCAATAACCAAATATCAAGAAAAAAAATTGACATGTACCAAAGATGTATCTGTCAGTAGGTAATTAATTCTTTAGAGAAAGAGATTTTGTTTTCTTCTGTATTATGAGCATAGTCTGGATCAAATAAGCATTTTGGGATGTGATCTTTCTCTCTGACCTCCACTAGGAGTAGGGAGTGCTCTCTCTAGGATCAAGGCCACTTCCCAGCCCCAGTTATCCCCAGATCAAAGACTGGCTGTACTACAAACTCAGACATGTCTGGGAAACTCTCAAAGATTACCCTGAGATCTTGAAAGCTAGGTAGGATACAATCTGGGCCATATTTTGGCAAACTCTTTCTAGGGACCTTAAGTCTAGCACTCAAGCGGTCTGTACATGCAGGCTTCAGCAGCTGCTACGGATTGCTAGAAAGCTTTCTTTTTATACATGCAGTCACACTATATCACTCATGTGGCAAAATGAATATGAAAAGGATGCGGGACAATGTGATCTGGGGGAAGGGAAGAGGTTACATGACTGGAGGCTGTGACTTAATGCAGAACAGTGCAGACAATTACAATGCACTGAGATAGACTACAGTATCCAATTAATTTATTATATCCACACCATCAAAGAAAGTAACAACTTACATTTCAATAGCTAGCCTAAAAAACAATGCTCTTTTCAGCAGAACAAACACATCAGTAAAACATAGCTGTTTTCCACAACAGAATGAGTACAGACAAGAAGCAGGATCCCATGCAGGAGGTCCACACCTCCCATGCATTAGCCCCTGCACGTGTACTTCAGAAACCATCCCAGCAAACCTGCAAGTACACTCATCTGCTAGTTGTTTCTCACGCAAAGGAACACAGTTAATGAGAATCTAATGGTGGTCCATGAAAGAGAGGAGAGGGCTCT
This sequence comes from Nettapus auritus, assembly GCA_011076525.1. Classification (NCBI taxonomy): domain Eukaryota; kingdom Metazoa; phylum Chordata; class Aves; order Anseriformes; family Anatidae; genus Nettapus; species Nettapus auritus. Next base: position 18,170,148 of record CM021797.1, read on the forward strand.
TGTCCAAACTTCCTCACAATATGATCTTTGGTAGCAATTCCTGCTAGTAAAGATAATGAAAAAAGGCGCTCGTAACTAAGACTGTTTCCAAATACTGTGCTGTGTACACTTCCAGTGTTGGATTTTTAAGGTTGGGAAAGAACACAATAGGATTTTTTTTTTTGCAAGCCACATACAATCTTGCAACTGCTAGCATGTCTGAGGGTGTTACATCTCATTTCTAGACATTTTCAGAAATATACCGTATTTTGCAGAGCAATGAAAGAGGAGAGCAAATATCTACCTTACCCTCTCGCTGAAATATTTTTAAACATCAAAAAACTGTTCCTGGGCATCTGATCAAAAGCAGTTTTCTGAGTATTAAGCCCTTATAACATATTTTTTATGTCAGTGTGTTTTTTAGCTCTACATGATGGTACTAATACCTTCAAATTAGGCAAACTTTTAATACCTGAATAAATAAGAAAAAAACACACAACACATTAGCAGATGCAATTTCTTTCCACTCCTCCAAAAAAGACCAAAAGAATCTACTTCAGCTTATTACATTGATTTCTTTGACTACATAGTACCAAAAATCTATCGGTTACTTTTCACGGATTTGAAAGGATTATTGTACTGAGACAAAGCTGGCAAATTCCCCTGTCTGTTGTTTTACTTACTCACCAAATTATTATAGGAACTTTATATATGGCACAGAAGAAATTAATGAATAAAACTGGTTCACCATCGTGGAAATAAAAGTAAGGAGCAAACGTAATGAGTATAAGCCTATATTCATAGATTGCTGTTTCTTCCTTAATCAGGAACCACCTCCTACCTGTGTAAGAACACAACAGATGATAGCGCACTTACCTTGAGGAAACCAATTAAAAGAACACCATATTTCTGCTATTCTAAGCTGTCTGATTTGTAAACCGTATGCTCATGGTGTATTCTATAAGGTCTTTACTCTCTTGGAAAAACTCAACTTCTTCCAGGTTCTTAACACCACTGTCATTATAATGATCAGCACATGACCATACAACTATCTGAAAGTATTTGATGGCGGCGGAACCAAAATAACCCTTCAGAACACAATATTAAGTCTCTCTCTTGCTCAGAGGATATACATTCTAGTTTAACAAATAAGGAATCACAATCTTTTCCATATCACATTGCAAGCACTGTTATGTCTTCTCTGTGAAAGGTAAAGCTATTCTACACTACTCTTACAACAAGTAAGAAGTTTCATAATGAGGCCTTGCTGGAAAGTAGTAAAATTAGGAATTAGTAAAAATTTTACTAATAGAGAAAAATGAAAAGCAAGCAATGGAATAAAAAGATCACGTGGGTCTGAAGAAGTAAACATACGAATGCAGAAACTGTAGCTTTGCAGAGGTTAGTCTCTACCACTGTATACCTGTTTGTAAGTTAAGAGAAATTTGAAGATGAAAAGGAAACACTTTTGCATGAAAAAAGCTTATCTGATTGCCACCTACAGACACTGATCTCACCTACATTGTGGGAAAACATTATGGGACTTCAAAAACGATTGAGAAATAAAACAACAGGGAAGAAGTCTTGCTCTTCTCTTATCAGGGGCATTGTTACTTTCTTCATATGCAAAAATAAGTTTTTTTCATATGCAAAACAATAGATTGACAATAAGTAGGTTTGAAAAGCAGTAAGAAGAAAAAAGAAACTCCCGTCCCTTGAATACAATAAGTATCAATAAGCCATTGCAATGAAATTCGGCCTCTAAAAGGGCCCTACAAAATGGCCAAACACACCTAATTGGGTGTGAATAATTCAGGTCATTGTGAAGAATAGTAACACCCTCTTTGAGAGGATTAAATGTAGCTTTGTATTTTCACCAAAATACTAGAAGAATACTATACAAAATAACTTACAACTCTTTTAGAAGAATACTATACAAAATAATTTACAACTCTAATAAACAATTAGTTTATTGCTCTTATATAAACACTGAAAAGCATGTCTTTCAAAAATCCAACATCCTCCAAGCTTTTAAGAAAACCAAACTATGTAAATGCAGTCAAACCTAAAACAAGCAAACAAAGAGAATAGTATCAAGAAAGGCAAACAGCGATTACAAACAAATCACACAAAACACTTCAATAGCAACCTCAATCAAAGCAAAAATAAGGACCCTGAATACCCCTCTGTGGGAGGGGACCACACAACTATGTTTGATCACCGTTTCTGAACAGCAAGTTCAGAAAACGAGCAAACTAATCAGAGAACATCATGTACTACTATTGCATTTGCACTGTTTGATGCTTTTATGGATGATAAAACTCTCTCCCTCGAGCTGTGATTCCTTGAAGCTCTAATGAGCAAGCCCTTCCAGTCACACTCCCAAGACTACAAAGCCCCAGTCACTGCTCTCTCTGATCGTGCCCAAGACACACCCTGATGGCTTATTCTTCCCCATTCCTTTCTCAAAAGATTGTGCCACCTCTTCTAATATGCAGGAATGAAGTTCAGCACTGTTTGTCACCACAATGATTTAAAGGCCCTTCTGATATCCCAGGTCTCACATCCTTCATTTTTTGTGCCTCTGCATGCTTGGAAGACAAAGGATCAGGCTGTACTAAATAGGAGAAAGGACTTTCAGGAAGCACAATAAGGACAAAGAGGATGGGCCTGCAAAGCTGGAGGTTGTAGAGGTGTGAATGTAATCCAAGAATACTTTACTACTTTTGGGGAGGAAACTAAATGCCATGTGCTACAACCTTTTATGAAGTTGAGTCTCCAAACTTTAGAAATCACAAGGAGAGTAAAATACACAACAAGGAATCAACACCAAACCTCACTTTTGAAAAGTGGATCTTGGCATTTTGATGTATTGCAAAGGTGCAAAATTCTCCCTTTACTCCTACATCACTAAACCACCTGAAACCCTTTGCTCCTCTAACACAACAAATGCCTGCTTTAACATGAGGAGCTCCCAAAATATATATGAATTGGCAATCTTCCTGTGCTGGGTGGGCCATGAGGGGCTCAGGTACCCCATAGGACGAAGACAAACTAAGAATTCATTTTGCACAATTCCTTTTCCATCTTGAAAGTACTCACTATTTTCTCATCTTTACATACACTATTCTGTACTTGCACACACCTGTATTTCACTCTTTCTCTGTGCTAACTCATACCCTTGTCCTCCCCATCTCCTCTTTTCTCTGCTCTCAGAGAAACGGGGGACTGTTTAGCCGCTGGCTAACACAGGCTCCTACAGCTTTCTAAAGCTACCCACCCAGGCTGAGACAGCAGGAAATCCCAATCCTCAAGTACTCCTTTACTGAAGTGTGGCCACCAGTAAAAGGATTTTGTATACAACAGTGCCATCTTCAGCTTCTTCAGGAAGACTGCACTACCGAAATATGACACTGGATGCAAACAGAAAATAAAAGAGGCAGAAGAGCACATCAGGGTCCAAAAGGTAGCACCGGCTATTCCATCATGTAAAAATGGGAAGCTGGTGTGTCCAGCAAACTTAGGAAAGGCAGTTCCCACTCTGATTTCAGTTTTGGTTCCAGGACCAGCAATAACTCATAGAACTCTTAACTGCAACAGCAGTGGAAGTCTCCCACTCTGAGCTCATTTGGGGAATAGAGCTGTTAAATTCTATAAAAACATGCAAAATTGTTGCTTAACTAGATAAATACTGTTTTTGCAGGCATGACAAAAAGGACGGGCTTCTCTGTTTTTCATATTTGCTTCATCTCAAGGAATTCTATAGCTTTCCTAAAAACAATGGCCATCACTATTTCCTCAATACAAGCAAATAATGTATTCTTCTAGTATTACCTGTAGAATGCACACAGACATTTACGCATACCAGCAGCTATTTATCTACAGCATCTGGCAAGCTTTCTTGTGTAGTCTCAACATTTCACTTTGTTGTGCTAAATAAAAACCATCACACATCAGTATACGCACACTGTATTCATTCAGTACTTGAAGAGCATTTTACAAACCACATGCAAAATTCTAATTGAAGCACCCTCCTTGAAGTAACATCAATTGAAAAGTCTTATTAACAAAACAATAAGCACATCTCTTCATCCAGTGCTTGGAGGTAAAATCATACAGAGACAAAATAGGAACTATTTGTATTCAGACGCTGGATTCCAAATGTTAGTTTTCTGTCTTCATAGGATTCTGTTGCTAGAGGCAAAGATTAAACAACTCTTTACTACATGATCATGCTGTATGCTCAGCATTTGTCATACCTTTTGCATTTAAAATCTTCTGGATTAAACTGTATATTCATGATTCCATAATTGCTTTCATCGCCTCCAACAGGAATCAAGAGAGGTTTGGTGTCCTCTTCCATATTTGATGGATTCACTTTTTTTTTATATTTTGACAATTATTCTTATCTAAAGAAAGGAAAACAGAAAAACGCAGTTAAGTAAAACTGTGTACCTGTTATGAATTTAACAGAGTACCACAGAAGCTTTAGGATATCCTGAGGTGAAAACATACAGAAAGTCCCCTTAAGAATTCTCATTTCATAATGCAAACATCCCAGGTCAAGTACAGCAGTCACTGTATTTTTATAACATACTACCCATTTAAATGGTCAATATACCTTTGTGCTCTGAATCTCTTACTACAACAGGCAATATAAACTAAAGCATTATGATGGATACTGTCTTTATGTTGGGACTGAAACAGGTTTGTAAAAAGCAATGCTTAGAATCTGAATTTCTTTTGAGCTACCATAACCAAGAATCAAGCCCACCACATGGAAAGCAATGTAAAGTATATTTATATGTAGGTCTTACTCTATGATTTCTGTGAGACTCTTTCCCAGTCCTTACTGCCCCACTTTAAGACCACTGTGATCTTTAAAAGAGTTTCCCAATTTGTAACAGAACAGCTGAGAAAATTTATCACAGATATTAGAGCTATTGTTTCAATAATTTACTTCAGACTTTACAGCAAATACATATGCAGTTTCCCATAACAATAATGAAGATCAGATTATAGCAGTCTGTCATGTTCAGGCTCTTTGAATAAAAGGCAATGAGTGGTTTAATAATGCATTAATAATTAGGTGTTGTATGCATTCAGAGCACTCCTAAAAAGCAGACTGCTTTTAAGCAAATGGAATTCTATTTGCTTAAACTGAATCACAGACCTCACAAGGGACTTGCTGTGGTCTCCTGTTCAGCTGAATAAACATAATGGCTTTAACAGCTCTCATCCCTGCTAGTGCCTGAAGAATTCCTCACATATGAAGAAAAATAGTAGAGGTATCTGCTTTTTTAGGGGGACAGTTTCCTGATGCTTTAGTATGTTAGACAGGCTGATGGAAAGATGGATGGGAACTAGAGCCGGCAGAAGGAAGGATGGCACAGGATGGTAAGATAGAATGAGGTAGGTATCATCCTTCTACATCTCAAGGAGAGGATGAAAAACGAAGGAGAGTTAGCAGTTTTCAACAGAGTTGACTCCTGGGGGGCCAATAGCTGCCATTGCTAAAGGAAGCATGCAAAGATGGTGAAGGAGCACATGGGGTGTTGGGGGGATGCAAAAGCACCAACATTGCTTCGAACTGCTGTGGAAGCACGTTTTAGAAAACAGGTTTCTGTTGTGTGCTGAGCACAGGTAGCTCTCTGTTGTCAACGGGAGGTAATGACTGGAGACTCCAGTTTCACGGAAGTGCTGCTGAAAACACTAGTCCTGCCTGTGACAGCACAAGGGAATTTGTGTGATCCCCACATTTAGCTGGACTGGGAAGACTGATCCAAATGAAAATTAACCATTTTTTCCTGTGTTTTAAATTTAGGCTAGTTTTAAGCCTGGGGCTTGTTGTCCAGCTGCACACATGCACATGCTTGTACAAAGCAAGAGGCTGATGCCATTTCACCTGGAAGGGCTGACACTTCCCTCATGCCTTCAGCATACATGACACTACAGCCCAAGATATGCGAGACTTGAATGAAGTCTTACTTTAAATGCATTATTTTGGCTTGTTCATTTTAGCTCTTTAAGAGGTCATTAGGACTGATCAGTGATAATAAGACAATCGTGCAAGCCTTCTTTGCAGCCCCGGGTAGTATCACCTTTTTCCATTTTTGTCACACTCTAGTTTACGCTGAAGTCCTTTCCTTCTACAGCATTGTTGTTAGTTCTTTGGCTTTAGTTTGAATGTCTTACACTCTCTTTTTCTTCTAAACTCTTCTGGTAACTGAGCTTTCACATTCCTGCTCATTTCTTCTCTATTTTCTGCCTCCTCTACACACTGTCAAAATTGCCTTCCAAACCTGTCTTTACCAACCACTGCTTTCAAAGAGATTTCTTAATTGACAGCAATATTCTAATTTCTTTTCATGTGACATACTGTTCTTTTCCAAACCCCATTTGCAGCTTCCCTCATTTATTTATTTCCTATTTGTTTCCCATGTTTTTCTACAGCCTTTAGTCACCACTTTCCTCCCTGCTGATTACCTTCTTTGCCTTGCACACTCCCACGGTTTAATTCATCTCAGTGCACATCTTCTTCCTCCAGCAGCGAACTATTTCTGAAAGAGAACCGTGGGCCCCAGAGATTTCATCCACTGCTACAACCTGTTCCTCGGTCATTCCCAAGCCCTTCTGTATCCTTCTGACTGCACCTCAAGACAACAGTTTTTTTGGCTTTATTTTTTGTTTTTATTGGTCATCTCTAGAGTTTACAGCTTCTTTCTTATCGTGTAAGACAGCAAGTATCAGGTGGCAGATGGATAATCCTGTACAGTTCTTTTATTCCATTCTATCGTCTTTTCCAGCTCAACATTCTGCATGCTTTTTATGAAGAGGCACACACCCCCATCTCCCAGAAGCTGAGATCCCTCACTCCTGCATTCTGCAGCCTCTTCGTCTGAGTTTAAATCACACTCTGGATTTAGCTATAAAAAGGTAGATGAAAATTTTAAGTCCCTAGTGGCTGGACTGAAATTGGAAATAAACTCAAATCTCAAATTCTCATTAATGCTTTTAGCTAGAACTTTCCAGAAGACTGTGTTACTGAGATCCCTTCTTTCTGCAGGGCCTGGTTTATGGTGTAGATTAAGAAGATATTAAAGGCTAATATAAGAAACGGCTTTGAATTAAGATACTGCTTCCTTAAGACGTCCCTTAAACAGTGTCTTTGTGCTCTGCAATTCAGTCTGACAAATGCAGAAAACTCTGATGAGCAGTCTGACTTCCTCTGCACTATGGCTATAAAGAACCCAGAACATTTGATAATATTCCATAAAGAAAAACAGTCCTTTCAAGACACAGCATGCAATAAGTTAGGCTTAAAAGCACTATTTTGGCTTAAAGCATTGTTTCTTATTTGTCTCTTAAGGACCTACTTAAAAGCTGGATTGGTGAAAAGGGTTTAAAAGTGCTTATTGTTGAGAACAGATATGTGAAGCTTATGACTAGCAAATTAATTACTTCACAAATAGACACAGATACCTTATGTGAGGACTGTAGCTGGAACCAATGTAGCTTTAAAGGAAACTGCAGGCAGAAGAGTAAAATGCAGAAAAATGAACCTGATAAACCTTCTTTTTATCTAATTATCTAATTTTTAACCTGTATCTCCTTTTGGCTGGATTGCATGCTCAATAAATACTTTTAATACACGGGACAGAGACAGTTATGTTATCTGGACTTACTGCTTGATACTTTCCATTACAATAACCACTTCTCACTTGCTTACTTCACTAGTGTCCTAATTATCTATCTAAAGCTTTTTATACTAGATATTTGATCTCTGCTCAACTGGTTCTGGAGGCTTATCTTTTAAAAACCTGTTATATGACAGGTTCTGTACAGTCTTCAAATCCTAAAAGGAAGACTGAGAAATAAAGCATAAAGAATTATTGCCAAAAATCAAAGCTGCGTGACAAACTTCATCCTGTTTGTGTATCTTATGGTACACTATGCTCACAGTTTTCATGTGGCCACTGCTGCATTCTGAGAATTATAATGGACCTCTGGGAATTAATGTATAACTGCTTGGAAATGGAGACAATAGCTTTAAGGACACCTAACTCATTTGTTACCACACTGGAAGGGGTAAGAGATAGTCTTTGCCCAGCTCCATGCTGAAGTTGAAAAATGAGTTTTAGGCTTGATGCTACCCTGAAGCTTGTGTGCAATTAAGCCATACAAACTGAGATTTTTGTGCAAATAGGAAAAAGGTTTCTGCTAGCTGCAATGTACCTAGAGTGAGTGATACAAATTCATGATACAAAGTCTTCAGCAGTGCTGAGTTAAAAGCGACATTGCTCTCTGTTGCTCATTCTCGCAATCCTCTCTCTCGCCCTATTCGTGGTGGCACGGCTATTTTTTCTTTCTCATCTCAGTGCAACAAACAGAACTGGGGAATAGATTTGGCTAAAAAAAAAGTAAATCCAGAAAGGAAGATGATTGCTTTGGGTCTGGACTAGGATTGTGTGGGTTGTAGTTCTACACAACCAGAAGTTTTCACTGCACAGTTAAAGAGGGGCAGGAATAGTTTGCTGGGGAAGACAATACTGCTGCAAGCATAAGTAAAACCAAATCCAGAAGAATGCTATGGGAAACAGTGTTAAAACCCTTACTAAAGTCTGGTAAGTTTAACTTTTGGTTAGCTTTGAAATGCTCAGGCAGTGGCACTAGATGATCTTTGAAGGTTCCTTCCAACTGACAAATTCTATTCTAATCCCTGCTGCATCAAAAGCAGCATGGCCAGCAGGTGGAAGGAGGTGTTTGTCCCCCTCTGCTCTGCTCTTGCGAGACCCTGCCTGGAGGTCATAATTCAGCTCTGTTTTTCCTTTTCATGATATAACTTCACCAGTTGCCTGTGATGAAGCTGTCTTAAAATGTCCTCTCGTCCTATTTATAATTCTCCCACAAATATTTGAAGCTCTCTATCAGGAAGGCAGTAACAGGTAACAAGTGAACGAGAACTTACTAATACAGGTGTTCTGCTACTGGTGTTTCACAAAACTGTGAAACAACATATGTCTGCAATTTGCTTTTCCCAGTCCCACTTTGGGCTACACTCTACAAGACTTACAGGTGGTATTGAAAACAGGACTGAACCTTTTTTAATACTCGCTTCTCTGTCCCTTTGAGTTTCAGCTTGTACTGCCTTGCAGGTTCTCTCTTTCTTAGAAAGACTGCGAAGTTTCAGGGAGTGAAGACAAGGAGTTAGCAGACTGACAACCTTCAATCTAGCCTGGTAGCTGTGCTGTGACTTGGTCTTCTTTGCACTGGAGGACAAAACCACATTACATTTTGCTTGTATTGTGAATCTGGTTTGTCTACGTGCATGTGTATCAATGTTTTAAGGTGAGAACCCACCTGGATAGGGTTAGTACAGACTTACAGACCAGGCTACGGAAGAAGGTTACCAAACAGGTTTATACCACAGCCGTCACAAAACTGCGTTGTTAGTCAGGTATCCTACTCATCCCACAAGCACAGACTGCGCTTTGGTGGTTTGTCAGACTGCTGTTCACCAAAGAACGCTTCGTGGAGGGCAGGTGGAAGAAGGCACAGAGGGGAACTACCACCACAGCCTCTAGAGATCCATCAGGGGTGCCAGCACAGCTGGAAATACCGTCAAAACAGCAGCTGCAGCTCTGAGAGCTATTTACACAACAGCTCCAAATCAATACAGGTGAAGTCGCTACACAGATACTAGCCCTGGTTCTGCAATAGCATCTTAGTGTAGAAAGGAGTCCCAACAGACGAGCCATCATAGACAAGGCCTTAATTCTTAATTTGGAAGTCATGCATCTTAAATTATCAGAGACTTGTTAACTTGTTACTTTTTAACCTGCTTAATTACAACTACAGCCTTACAGAAGCAATTTTGCCACCAAAAACTGTTCTTATGCTTATGCACAGCAGAAGTTTCCTTTGCTTTGAGATATCTAGTGGTTCCTTTAAGCATAGCTCCCTGTCAACTAGATTTCACAAACTATGGCAAGTTAACCTGTTTCATTCTTATTTAAAGTCATTACTCTTAGAACCCCACTTCACAATCATGATTTAAATAGTACAATCCGCTAATACAAGTATTTACTTCAAATAAGGAAAATGATTTTTAGAAGTTCTACTTGGCGTGACCTCTTAAATTTTGAACTGATGAATGGATGAATAAAGGTCATGGCATAAATCTAAAGTAAACTGCAGGCTATGCAAAAAGAAACCGTGATAAATAAGCATGTTCTACACTGAAAAACAGGAACTTCAAAGTAGGACAGAAGAGTTTCTTGGTTCCTTTTTGGGGGCAATAGACCCTAGCTTGGAAGGGACTGAAGAATGCTATAGTGCTTCTAAGACTATTAGCATATATTCAGAGCTCCTTAAAACTGGCACAGCTTGCCACAGGTTAGCTTTTCCATACTCTCCTAGATCCATATTGGTTGAAGATTATTAAAATGCATAAAAAGTGTAAATTAATAACTGCTTTGGTAGAAAGCACTCTTGTTGATGCAAACTGCACTGTTGTTGAGCTCCTACGTACCTTGGGCAGAACCAGTGGGTCACTGACTGATGATACCTACATAAAATTAAAAATAAATGGAACAATAACTTGTCTTCAACTGCTAAAGCCTTTGTTACTTGCATGTAGGTATTTGTGTGAATTCTGAAGACATAGGTATAGGAATGGGAACAACGTTAGCACCTTTGTCTTTAACCCACGTTTTTACCACCACCCTGTACTAAGGACCGGGGCCCACGGGCTCGTTAGGGCTGATTTCAGCTTTTCCACGATTTACGAATCCCCTGAAAGGCCTCCACGCCCAACACACCGCCCGCTGCTCGGTCAAGTTTCTCCTCCGCGGGCTTCGCGCTGCAGCCGGGCCGCGGCCGGGCGGCTCCCCGCGCCCCCCATGCCGCCCGCCCTCCTCCCGGCACACCGGGCACGCCGGGCCGCCGCTCCCGGCCGGCCTCCGCCGCTCCCGCTCTCCCGACGGCCCCGGCTCGGCGCTGCTCCCCTACCTGCGGCGGCAGCGCTCCGCGGCGGCGGCAGGAAGCGGGAGGGCCGTGCAGGAGCCGGGCCGTGCCTCCCGCCGGGCCGGGCCGCGCAGTTCCGCAGGCGGGCCCGTGGAGGAGCCG